>JAUNZM010000055.1:0-1200000 GCA_033459285.1 Clamator glandarius
GACAGGTTTGCTTCAAAGAAGTTCCATGTGCTAATGTAGAGCTTTCTCTGCCGTTCACATTCAGCTTTTCTTATGTGTGTGTTCTGAAAAGCTTTTCATGTCCTATTTTGTCATTAGCTGTGATTTCTCTAAACTCTCCTTCTGATGTCCTTAGGATGATAATCAGTATAATGTATCTGGCTATTTCTCAGAGCACTACATAAATTTTAAATAGTAGGGAGACTGCATCCCTGAACAGGTGGAGGAAGGAAAACAGAAGATTTGCTGAAGTGCTCCGTAACTGTTGCATTCACTCATTTGTGGTATATGGTCATCCTTACAGTAGCCTGCTGAAGTCTGGATCTGGAAGGCTTAGACAACAAATGGGATCAACTTTACAGTCTGTGGTATTGAAATTTCTTTCTTTCAATGTATCACTGCACTTGTGTCCATTGTTCCCTCTCTCCAATCAAATGGCAGTAGAAATGCATTGTTTTCTTCAAGATAAGTAAGTTAAAGGCACAATACAATAATCCTTACAATAATAACACTGTCATTCTTACAGCAGATAGTTTTAGTTCTTGAGGTACAAATACCTGTATTTGTTTTGAATGTCCTGGTAAACGAAGAATCTGACAAATATAAATGGAAATAGATTCTATATACAAGTATAAATAGATTAAAGAGCAAAAATTATATGCCAGCAAAAATGATGTTTTTTACCTTGCTGGCTTCACATGCTATTGTAGTCTTCTTGTAATGCTGCTGTGAAAATGGAGATGCTGCTACTTAAGTATATTGTCATTTCCAGTACTGGAACGGGCAGCTGTAATCATTCTTTGATAATAACCCTCAGAGCTGTGATGTAAACAACAGAAAAATTAATGATGCCTGTCTAAATTTATTGCAAAAGCTAAGCTTTGTCTGTTCCAGGGAGCAAAAAGTGCTGTGTGTACTGAACATGGACAATTACAGAAAGGTTATTTTATTTGTCTTGCAGTAGGAGAAATAATATTACTTTTTATTCAGTGCCTAGTTAATGTAATTATAAATTGAGGTGACAAAACTGAATTATCCTGGCCATGCAAATGATGGAGGAAGGGGAATTGCAAGGTCTGTGATGGTCACTGTAGCCTTTTTAATTGATCTGTGACTGTTCATGAGAAAAATACCTGTGCAGATAGCAAGATTTCTGATACTACTAATTTCAGGAATTTTGTATTAATACCTTTAAATTATTTATATTGTATATATTGATAACTTTAATTATGCAGCTTCTTCTCTTCTCCAGTGTCTTGTATAGAATATTCATTAGGTGATTTGTTATTTCAAAAGCTGTCATTCCTCTTCTTTTCGCCACAATACAGCTAAAGAAGGAAACAGTTCTGTCTCTTTGTTTTAGATTTCTTTTTTGTTGTTTTTTTTTTTTCATCTTGAATCTATACCATCTATGTATAATGTTGTACTCTTGAGTCCTGTTTCAACATTGCTTGCATGCTGTTGTGACAGGATTAGAATTGAGAATTTCAGTCAGAGGAATTTTATTTTGAAATATCCTAAAAGTGAAAATAAAGACAATTAAAATCAGTATAAAGCTTGCTTAAATGGACTGAACGAGGCAGAAGAGACCATTTGGAGAGAGAATAAATGTTTGAGCTCTTCAGAAGCTGAATAACAGAGCATGATATGTAAGAACAGACTGGAGTCTTGTTTGTTTTATGTGGAGGACAATGAGGGCATCCTGTTAAATGAGAAGCAAAACCATTTAAAATAGATTAAAAATAATTCACTTGTGCAGTTAGCAGGCACATGATACCAGGCAAGTTATTAGAGTACGAAAATGCGTTTTGTATTTCTTAGTAGGAGAATGTATATAGTTATAGTTACTAGAGTTTATATTGAGGAGAGTATTCTGTGGTGTGTAAGTTTCATACTAATTCCTGGAAACTTAACCTCCCTTTTGTCCATTCACCGTTTTTCACTAATCAATAAGGTGAGGCTCTGATCTGATATGGCATGGTGAATTCTGTGTTTCTGTTGTAAACAGGTATTGATAAAAAACACCTTAGTGCCACGAGTGGTATCTTTATTTGACGGGAATAAGCTTTCTGTATTGCTTTTTTATTATTTTATGGGTACATAGTGTAAATGTTAATTATGTCTTTTCAGGAATGCAGAAGACATTTCTGATCTTTCTAGAAGTAAAGCGTTCCAAGCTGTAATTCTTTTTGCTTGCTTTTATAGCACTGTTTAATGGCACTGTTTTACGTAGTACAGTATTTGTACTGTCTTCAGAGTGTTTTTTCAATTAACGATTTCATAAAGTTTCAGAGAAGCTCTGAGGGCTGCTGGTAATTCATTGGCTCAAAAAGCTAGGAAAGTGTTGGCTTGCTTAGCTATGAAAGCAAAACTAGTCTTTGCTTTTAGGAAACACAGCTGTCTTTTTGAGGTACAATCATTTAAAAAAACAGCCTTTTAAAAGGGTGTTTTAAATTTTTTTCCTACTCCTATAAACTAGCAGACCTAAGACAATTTTCAGTAGTGTCTTGGCATCTCTGATGAGAAACTGAAGAACTTCTACTCTGCTTCTCCTGTGTGACAGTTATTTGTCAATCTCGAACCACTGCAATTTGCAGAATGATGTTTTGAGATAGCAGTTCCATTCTGCTGAAAATGTTGCCCTGTGACGTGTGACAGCTTGGTGGATAATGCTGAGCAAGTTTGTCAGTGAGTGGCTGGCTGGGCAATAATGGCAGGGCAGTAAGATAAGCCCCTATACTTGTCCAAAGAGAGTAAGAAATCTCCACTCATCATCCAGAGTTCTGTGAAGATCCTTGAATTTTAAAGAACATCTAGAGCTAGGAAACCTATGCAAGGCAGTAAAAATACCCGTTTGGTGATAACTGCAAAATGACTCTTTTGTAATCCAAGGCAGTGTTGTTATTCACAGATAGCAGCATTTCACCCTTCAGTCGCAGATGGATGAAGTTTACCTCTAATCCAAACTAAACTTCTCTTTGGTTTTAATAGTGACAGATTTCACTTTAGGATGAATGAAATCTTATAGCAGTCTTCCTAGAAGGTTTGAGGACAGGAGAAATACATGGGATACATTTGCCAATCTGTTTCTTTGAAGAGACCTACTTTCAAATGTCAATATGAGGACTATAGCTTTAAGAAATAAGTAATGTTAGATGTTTATTTTGAAACAGAACATATAAATGTTACTTTTCAGAACTACACATCATCTTGATGGTATTAATAGGCAACTTATTTTAGGTTACAGCTTTTTCATTAGATTTTGTGCCTTGATTGTTCAGCTCTAATTTCACGTCAGCAGTGTTGGTTGCAGAGCAGATGCAATGAATGCTGTAAATTAAATGTGCAAGGGGACTTTTTCATACTTCACGTTCTTTCTGTTGCCAGAAAAGATCTGAAGAGTTTTGTATTCTGCTGAAACTTGATAGTTTGCTCCAGTTAAAGCGTATATTCACTTTTGCAGGTAAAGGAGGTTATTTTGATCTTCGAGTTGCTACAAATAATGCAATTGTTGTAGTAAGTCTGGCAGTTACATTGCCACTGCTTTGAGTAGTTGTTGGTCTGTTTCTGCAACACTGATGTTCAGTGTGGTTGATTAAAGCTAATTTAAATTAGTTATCATAACTATAAATATGTATTGGACATTTAGTGTGCAAAAAGTTTGTCTTTTTAAAATTAGAAACCTGAGCATTGTAGGCTATCATTGACGTTCTTAGAGAATATCAAGTAGACTGGAATAACTTCCTCCAATTCAGACACCAGATTTAACACAGATCATAGCACTAGAACATTTTTAGAAGGTGTCTATTGAGCAAACAGAGATATTCTAACTGTTTTTCTTGGCTCTGTGTAGAGTACACTCCTGTTTTTCTAAATAACTTGGGAAATAGTTCTAGATAAAATTTAGGTCTTCTGATAGCACAGAACACATTTACTGTATCTTTCTATTAGAGGTTAATAAAAATATTCAGGTAAAAGATTTCCCCCCCCCGAAGATAAATTTTCGAGAGTTATTACTTTCAGTCTTAGTATTTCTATTGGAACTGGTGGTAGAATTCTCATTGAAACAGAAGCAGATTATTTAGACTAATGCAAAGTGCTTTGAAAATCTCGGTAGAAGTAGATTAAATTTCAGTCAATCAAAATACTTATTACTTAAACACAGAGAAGAAAAGGCATTGATATGACACAGGTATTTCACAATCTTTCAGCACACTGAGCTTTTAACCTGCTCAGGAAAAGTAGCTAATACCTTTAAAAAAATTCACGAAGGACTATCATATCACTTCAGACTTGACTGCAGCAGGATAAAAAAATCTGCTTTTTAACATGGAAATCACAGGGAAAGTTTTAAAGTATGTTTCACCGCTTGGCATGCTAATGGCAGCATTGTAGTTTTTCATATACATAAAATGATAAATTATGTGTGGTTTCGAATGGAAGAGCTAAGGAATCAGCTGCTTGTGAGTGGACTCTTCAAAAGCAAGTAGATAGGGGTGACTGATGTATTTATATCATATTAAAAAATAACATTTCTTAATGGAAAGTTCTGACAGTCTGATCCCTACCCCGCCCTTTTGTTGTGCTCCCAGACTTTGCTCAGTTTGTTGGGCTAGTTCTGCAAGATAAAATTAGAATTTTATAATGAGTGAATTACTACAGAGAAAATGTTGTTCAAGTAAAATTGGACTGCAAAACCCCCAAAACTGTTAGTGGATAAAAGAACAATTGTGGGGTTTTTTTCTCTTTCAGGTTCTTTTTGACTTGGTTTGGTGTTGAATGTGTCCATTTTGGTAGAATGTGTGTATTAAGACATTATATGTAAATTTACCCAAGACTTTTTACACTTTGTGTAACAGTACCCTGCTTTGGAAGTTAAAATTTGAAAACACTAAACTTTTGACCTTGGGTAGATGTTGCCATGTATAATGCATTAAATTCAGCTGGTGAAGTAAGAATTACGTTTTTCTGGGCTCTAGTTTGTGGAAAAAAATAGTGTGTATTATGCTGCGATGCCTGACAGCTGACATTTATCAAGAGTAACATGAGCTTTACTCATTCTCACATTTTTAAACAGCTTTCAAAGCATTACATGTATACACATGTTCAGCATATGTCTTGCAGCTTTGAACAGTTTGTTCTAAAGATGTTGACTCTCATTAAGATGGGAATCCAGACTATAAATCCATAATGATTTTCATTTATCAAATTTAGTCACAATGGTAACATTTTGTAAACTGGCACTGTAATGTAGAACATTAAGAGTAATGTTTAAAGCTTAAAAATACTTTTTTCCCTATTAAATGTTTTAGTGAACTTTAGACCAGACTTTCAGTTTTGAATGTTCTTCCAGAAGCATATATTTTCTGGAAATAATGAAATTAAATACAGTGAAAATGCTATTTGTTTTTAGAATAAAGTGCTAAAACTCTTCTTTGGAAAAAAAAAGTTGCATTTTCATTTCAGTGATGAACAAATTTTCTGTAGGCATTTTGATCTCTCAGTAAGCAGCTTGTGTGCATTGGCCAAATAATGAAAAACTCATTCTACTTGCTTTAAATGCTGTAAATTTTAAGACATGATTGTCTTAAAATGTTCGAAACTTTATAGGTAATTATTCTTGCTTAATCATCCTCTTAAAAAGAGAATTGGAGAAATTATTATTTTAATATTTGACAAATTTTCTGTGACTCTAGCTTGCTGCTCTATTTTTACACTCATCATTTCCTGTTACTTCAGTAACTCAGTGTAGCGTGAAACAGATCCCACTGGTCTGGTGCCAGGTAAACTTGAAGCTGTAGGTGACTCCTAAAGAGGCAGGGGAAGAATATGATGGTAATTGGTATAATTTTAATTGATCAATGGTGTGAGATTCATTTTTTTCTCTTTACTTATGTTCTTACTAGATACTTCATGGTAACATTGCTACCATCCATACCAAATACTTCTGGTTTGTCTCTTCTACATGGAAGGAATTTCAGATGTTTATCCCACTAATTTTTCTTAGGTTTAATCTATTACTAGGGAAGGTTCCTGGTAAATCTCTTTCAAGAAACCGTAGCAAAATTGCGTTTCATACTGGCAAAGGAATCTATACAAGTTCCTTGAGTAAAACAGGTCATATGGGTAAATATATTTTTCCCATTGTGTTAAAGCAATTAAAATTTTTTAAAAAAACCCCAAACCAACAAACTTCTTACAAGTTTTCACAAGTGTAAAATGAGAAAACCCAAATAATTCTGAGGATCAGCTTTCATCTTTTTCCTCAAATAAATGTTCCCCATTCAGAAGTAATGCCATGCATGCTGTTTTTCCGTAGAGTGTTTGCTTGTGAGCTCAGTAGTGTTATTCTTTAGGGTAGCTTCTACCATCTTACTATGGATGGAAGTCAGTCAAGGCATGAACGTGAGATTCTCTGGTCCCGAGATCCCTCTAGATTCCTTCATGGTAGAAGGAGCTGCCCTGGACATGTGCCGGTCCCCCTGATGTAGCAGGCGTTTGTAATGGCAGGTTGTGCAGCTCGACTAGCAGTGCTGAAGATTCACGTTTGAATGCCTTCTCGGATGAAGGGTATCCTGGTGACTGGTGAACAATTCTTCTTCTAATTCCGTAAAATTAATTTTGCTTCTCCAACCCGTTTGCTACAAAGAGATGCTGGAAGTGGAGATCTCTCCAGTATTTTCAGTGTTGAAGACCAACACAAATTGATTTTTAGAGCTGTGGGTTTATCCTCTGTGAGTAGTGCCCATTTGATACCTTTGCCATGAAGAGGTCCACTGTCTCCCTGGCTGGCTTCCTGCTTCTTAAGTGTTGTTTATATATATTTTTGTTATCGGTTGGAGTTCGGTGCAAAGCACCCCACTCGTTCTTTTTTTAGTCATGTATTTCCTGTTTACATTCAATTTACTGTGTTCTGTGGGTGTTTCAGTTCTTCTCATGCAGACAAGCTTTTCACTTTTAAAAAGCTACCCTCTTTCCTGCATTATCCCTGTTAACTTTGTTATGGAGCTGTATAGGTATTTTTTGATGTTTTTGTTCTCTGTTGCATAAGCTGTGTAGACGTAGCAGATATTATCGGGAATTCACTGAGAACCAGCATCTTTTTTATCTCTCTCCCTCTCTCACTGTTGTCCTCACGGTACAGTCATACAGTGTTAGTGTGATCAGTTTTCTGTCTTGAGGGTTGGGGGTGTGTGATGATGTCCTCATATGTCACTAGAGATTTGTGAATTAATATTCCTCCCTGCTCCTACACTGCATATTATTTTTTAAACACAACTGACTTTATAGGAGATCTTTGAGAATTTCTTTGATTTGTGTGCATGGGCATTAACCGATGAATGTGCCGACTTCCTTTTTTTTCTCCATTAAGACTATTTAAGATATTTGGTTTTAATAGTTTGAACTGGAGCTACAAATGATGTGAGGAAATAAATACAACATTGTAATGTGCTGGAAATTATAGAATGTATATGTCACGCAGCCTGTATGTCTTTGTTTAATGTGGAAAAGTGTTTTGACAGATCTTCAATCAGTTCATATAGTGTAACTCAAGACTGCTAAGTTCTAAATACCTGGAAGTTTGTGGGGGTTGTAATGCTCAGTCTTTTTAGTGTGCTAATGTATATTTCTAATAAAAAAGTCACATTAAAAATGAAGCTTAAGATTTGAAAGTCCTGTTTGAATTTAGAGTAGATGTATAAAAGGCAGATTAATTCTATTTAAAGTAATGCTCCTGTAGTTCTGATAGAGATCCCTTAAATACGATGTCAGATTTGGAATTGAATTTAGAAAGTCTTCTGTGTTTTAATCTATGAATATGTGGTGAGTTCTTGTAAGAATTTGATCTTTTTGTTTTTCTGCTGTCTTTACTTCAGTATTTCTCTGAGGTTCTGGTCTAGTTTCTCTGATAGCCAGGCAGTAATGCTTGTTGAGGTCCATAGAAAAGTGAGGCTTTATTTGTTCTATGTATTTGTCTTTTGTTTGATGGCTTTTATACAATGTGTCCATCGTACCTAGCTGCTTACTTTTACTTCTTCTGCAATGACTCACATTTTCTTTTCCTGTTTCTCTGTGTTTGAGTCTGTTTCATGACTTCTGGCTAATTCTTCCAAAACCTGGATTCTGCTAAGAAATCTAGCAAGAAATAAGACTAATTTAGTTGTGGCAATATAATGCTTCCTAACTTCATTTTAGAGAATTATTCACATCTAGATGCTACAGACAAGAAAGGATTGCTGGCCTTCCTTTCCCCAGCCTCCTCTATATCTCTATAAGGAGCCTATTGTCTCTGTTCCTATTGAGATGTCACAGATGTGTATGCTCCTCTGGGCTTTTTTCTCTCTTGGGCCTCTAATGACCACTACTCCTTTGATTCCTTTCTCAGGCAAATTGGCATCGGCTGTACAAAAAAAAATTTAGGTCACAATCTTGAAATTATTCTACTTGAGTAAGAGAAAGATTCAACTGACTGTGTATTTGTATATACGAGATATCTGGGGCAAAATATGGCCAACTTAGTTTCATCCAACAGATAATGCTTTGTCATCTTGGAGATCATTGACTTAAAAATATCATCAAAAAAGTGTGAGGTTTTATTGTGAAACAGAAGTGTGCAACTGAAGTCCTTTAAAGCTATATTTATGATTTTTTTCCTAGGGACTAAAATTAGGTGTGTTCACCTGTACTGTTAAAACAACCAGGAGTATTATGAAAAAGTGATTTTAAATAGATGCTTTTATTTTTATTTATTTTCATTTCAAAATTAAAATAGATGTGTTTGTTCTATTTTGAGATTAGCTACCCTGAATACTGGATTCTGTGTCTGTCAGGACAGTGAATTTGGGGTTTAGCTCTAAGCAGGGCTGTAGCTTTCTCTGAAGTACTGGGAACCCCATATCAATTTTGCTTCTTGGCTCCCTGCACCGAAATGTCACGGTAGGCAGTTTGCATTTGCTCATGGACTGTATTAATTGCACAGATATGCAAATGGTGGTTGAGCAGGCAGTGGCAATGGTCCTGCATTCATTAAGAATGATTTTTCTGTAAGCAAACAAATTCCTTTTTTACATGCTCTTATCCTAGTCGTGTGTAGAAAAAGTAAGCGTTTGCGGAGACAGGAGACTGGTTTTTGCTTCGCGCTACATATCTGAGCTGTTTCGTACCAACATCCTTTTATGGTTGGCTACTTTATTTTCCAGTTAAACTAGTGTTGTGTTTAAAGTATACTAGCAGGTCACACTCTTCAATACTTCTGTAGGCTGAGTTTTGCCTGTTGCCTAGGCCTATTTTTTGAGTTAAGAGCGGTCAAATGGTAAAAAATCCACAGACACAGCATCATTCCTGGCTGTTTTACAGGATGCTGTGATTAAATTTAAACATGTTACCAAAGTTATTTGAGCTACTTCTTATTATTGTTTTACTTTGTTATTGTTTTGTAATAATAGAACACTGTTCCCTCAGTATTTGTGCCCTTGGAAATGTTGTTGTATTTCAGCTGGCTGTGAATTCAGGGCAGCAGGCATGCTCTTTTTAAGAGGGTAATTAATGTGTGTGTCCAGTACTAGAGACTTGGTAGTGTTGAGATAATGTTACGTTTTGTAGAACTGGCTTTGAGTATTTAGGAAGAGTGACAGAAATTACTGTAAGCATGTTTTTGGTGGCTTGTGTCCCAGTTTATCTGCTGTTGACCCAGAGCACTGCTGGCAAGGTTTATTTTTCTCTGTCAATTTGCTTGTATGTAACTCTGCTACTAATACAAAATCTATCTTTGAAGCATCATAAAGACTGGAACTCAAATATTTCATTAAGCATTCTATTAGGTTGTTTTCTTGGTATTTGTGCTGTAGAAATCTTGAGAGACTGGAATTTTCCAAGGTTAATACCAGAAACAAATTTGTTAATTCTGTAACAAATTGTGTTCTTATAAATGCAGAACAAAAGATTATTGTCTAGACACTGACATAAAAGATTTTTGGAACTACAGCACTGCACTACTTTGTAGACCCAATTTTGCGTTCTTCATCGAAGTGAAAGGTTTGCTCTTTAGAGGTCAGAATCAAAGATGTTCTTTGTGTTGATGGCCATGACATTCCAGTAAATTTTGAAGTTGATCTGATGTATTTAATGTTCAAGATTTTTTACGTTATGCTGAGTGTAAGAACTTGTCTCATTTGGTCAGCTTTGGTGGAAATGGTCTTTTTTTGTAGCATCCACTCAACAAAGGTTAGCTTTGTTAGAAACTCACAGTATGTGCCAGGAGGCTCAGTAAGAGTAGAGAAACAATTATATTTTAATGTTCACCAGTACCTCCACAAAGGCAAAATATGAGAGCACTGTGTAGAAATACAAGCATTAGGACCATTCTTTCCAAGGATTTGTGATTTCCAGCTGTTGATAAACCTCTACTGTTCTTAATAATTTGTGATTATCCAGGTGCTAGGAAATGGCAGATGAAGTGAACAGGCTGATAGGCTTGAATGTATGGTGGGATGATGAATGACAGTGCTGTTTGAAATACATGAGCATCAGCTAGATCGCATTGGATTTCCTGAGATGAATAGTTGCCCAAAGTAGAACAGGGGAAACAAAACTATGGTTAAATCATTGCAAAAATTCTAGGTTGTGTACAGCTTTTAATTGAGATACTTGCTTTTTTAATATGCCAATGTAAAGAGTATCCTTAGAATGTTCTTTCCAGCTGTGAAATTCTAATTAAAAATATTTTTGCTCTGCAGTTTGGCACTTGGAATTGTTAATTCCTTCAAGTAAGCAGTTTTCTTAAAGGCAGTCTCTATACCTGCTAAATTGATGAATACTTTTAATTCGCTTACCAGATTACAAGACTAAATTGGAAATACTGGAGTGAACATCTATTGCCAATAATAGATGTAGAAAATGCAATAGTCATCTGTTTTGAGTGCTTTTCTGAGTATGACTTGCAGTAGTTCAAAAGCTGGCATTAAGCTTGGTATCTAATTGATAGAAATCTCATGTCAGATACTGATAGTGTGTACAATAAATGTTTCATTCTGTTAAAACCAGTAATTTTTTCCTCTTGTTGGAAGGCATTTTGGTATTTAGTGATTTTGACCAAATGTAAAGAGACTTCTGTCTCTAAATTTAAACCTGCAGTAAACAGGCTTTTACAAGGAAATAGCTAGTACTTTGCCCAGTTTTTAACTGCTGCTTTAGAAAGCTCTGATTTTGAATTGTTTTCACTCTAAACATGTTTTATATTAAACTGTGTTCTCTGTAAAATAAGTCAGACTTTGGCATGATAGGGCCTGATGCAGTAGAAGAATGCTATAGCGCTAAATGAGTTAATGCTAATTGTAATACTATAGTTGGGTTTAAGTTGTCTCTCTCTCTAGAAATCCAGCAAGTGGTCATTTCTTTCATGGGAAACTAGTAGGGTAGAATGACAGAACAAAATAAATTGCGTGTGTATAATATAGAGAGATGTATGTGAACCCATTTGGAGTCTTGGGAAGGAGAATGGACTTAGTGATGGCACATTCTGAGCTTCTGGAAAGGGAATGGACATGTTGATGACTTAGAGAGGGATGATGTGTGTTTAGTGACACAGACACAGTTTAATAGATTACATTTCCTGTTTTCGCCAAGAATGGCGTAAGTACTCTCTGCTTTTGGAGTTTCAGATAATGCAAAGCTGCCTCAAAGAAAATGATAGTTGTTGCTACTGAAAGCTTGCAGATTGAAATCTTATTATATTGAAACCATCTTTGGGAAGATGCTTCCTCCTGTGTAAGGGTAAACTAATTCCTTAGTTATTGTTAAATTAAGGCAAGAGCTCTCATATCTTTACCAGAACATGTAGGGAAATATCTCAGTCACTCTGTTTTCTCAGAGGAGCTACTGTATTCTGTAGGAAAAAAAAAAAAAACAACATATTTATGTGTGATTTTGTTCCCATAAAATACAGTTCTCCCGATTTTACAAGCTGTGCCACGAATCCTGTCTAATATCTACTAGTATTTAGTTATCACTTTGTGTTTGCATTTGAGGTGGTTATTACTCTATTTCTGGCAATCATCCCTTTGCATTGGGCTTTTTCTTTATAACGGTGGTGATTAAAGTTGGTAATGAAAAGGTTATTATGTTATTGTAATGTGTAGTGGTCAAAAGCGTGTAAGAATCGAAGTCATATATTGGTAAGGCTTGAAACAAGCTTTTGTTAGGAAAGTTAATATATCCACTTAAAACCAAAACACGAACAGTTAGAAATGATTAAAAATGTTTTCAGATTTATACAGTCAAACTGATGGCTTTATGTTCAAAGGCACTTAGTTGACGTCCTTCTCTAATATAGAGATATTTGTAGTTTGGAATAATCTTTAAATAATTGACAATGTTGTAATTCCATGATAACAAAATATGTTAATTCAAACAATTCCTAATTAAGGTGATATTACAGTATATGGAGATGCATTGTACAGCTTACTAACCTGTGAGCTATGTGATGTGTCAAACGGCATGAGGTCGCTTCTGAATTTGGGTGTGTGTAAAGCTGGAAAGTGACTTAAGTACTGTTATCTTGGTATTCTCTATGAGCTCTGGCAAAGTGGTTTGTCTTGTAAATTGAATGCTTTTAATATAAATCTCCTCGTTTTTTTAGACTTTTATTGCTGTTAGTAGAAAGGTTTGTGGACTGGTCAGTACAGTCCTTTTTCCATGGTACTTGCTGTTTTTGGCAAGGGCAATGGGAAGAAGGGTTTTCCGCTTTTAAAAGTTCATTAAATATTAATATGAAACCTAAGTAGACTGTATGTATTTCAGTTAGCTACTGACTTGCCTGAGTTTCTTCCGCTGTTGAAGAGTCTGCATGTATAGAAATGATTTTATATATGTATTTTTTTATTTTTAAATTATTTTTTTTAAATACTGACTCTTATGGGCACAAGCCTGTAAGGATTTACCTGTGTTAAAAGCATTCTAAATATATTCTAGGAACACTTGACTGGTGCCATCAGCTGTATTGAAAGCCCAAATTACCTCTCACAGTACAGTAACTTGAAAATTGGTCAAGATTAAAGGCCACCAACAGTATTTTTTGATCTGCTGTGTCTGAGCATGCCAATTCTTGTTGCCAGGGTCCTGCAAGTAGGTGTTGGGTTGCATCGTGCCCCATTGCCCTTTACTTACAGGAGCTATATCCTGATAAACATATCTAGCCAAATACGTTTGATACCTTTCTGGAGCTGGGTTAGGGGGACAGCATTTGTTCTGAGTGTAGAATGTGGCTCTGGACCCACATGAGATACAGTAACCACTGCACCCTTGTGCTTTGGGCAGAAGCTGGCAGGTAAGACACATTGATGTGTTGGTCAGTGTGCAGTGAAGGCAGAGGGATAAAGAGCGGTCTCTGTTATAACTGAGTTTGCTGGAGCCCCTCTTTTCTCTTTCATGCATTCCGTTCATTATAACAGGGTCCTATATATATTACTGCAACCAGCAATGAGGGACGTATAGGAAACACATTAACAAGTAATGACATTCCAAAAACAGAGCACACACATTATTTATCAGAGGAACAGGAGACACACTGAGTGTGTTCCACCTCTGTCCATCCTTTAACTGAAAATGTGCTGTCATTTTAATACATGCAAAGTGAACAAGGCTCAAGTTAATTTGTCATATCTGAAAAATAGTCCAGGAGTGCATAGTGCTTACTAAACACTGCAGGGGAATTGGTAAGTGAAACCTGACAAGGCCTGAAGAATTATAGTCTCCCTAAGAGGGAACGTATAATATAAAAAGGATGTGTGCTGAGTTAAGATTATTTAGCATGTTGCAACAAGGTATGCTTCACTGGCTCCCAGATTATAGATGGCACCTTCTTTAAAAAACACCCTGACAGTCCTGATTCAGTGAAGGCTCTGTGTGAGTCAGTTGTTTATTGTCTGGTAAATGACCTTTTTGGCCAAGGGGGTGGAGAAAAACAAAGTGTGGAGAATGATCATATGGTTTGGAATGGTATTTTATTGGTTATTGTACTAATGGAAGTGCTAGATTAGGATAATGATGTATCAGTACAATTAAGAATACAATTTGCTGATTGACTTCTAATACAAGTATAGCTGCTTTAATCTTAAAAGACTTTTTGGTACAAAATTGTTCTAGTACACCAAAACCTCTTTATTAACTCAGTGTACTTGGGTCTCCTTATCCGTTTAAGTAGTCTGGTACATTGTACTTTTGGATTCATAAAGCTGTAGTTAAGCTTCAGTGGCATTTTTTGGCTGCTGCATTTTTGCCCTTCTCCAGAGGTTTAAATATGTATTGGTTTTTGAAGTCTATTTACTGTATTTAATTTCTACTTTAAACAGACATATTCATTATCTCTAAAATGTTTAAGGAAGTTTACAAATACAATCCTTTCTGTCTTCTTTCACAAAGTAATAATTGTGCTTACTTTATCTGGCATGTTTGACTATGAATATATATATATTTTTATATACGAAATACTTTTAACCTTAAAAAGAGTGTAGCATTAGTTATGTCACATTGCTGTCTATGCCACAGGCAACAATATGGATTGTCACTTACCTGTCTGATCCAAACACTAATGTAATCTTCTTTCTTTTATGTATTTTAAAAACTAGATCGAAAACTGGGCCGTATGCACACTTTAGTTTGGTAGCCTGGCTACATTGAATGCCCAGTTTCTATGTGGTGTCCACTGCGTATCTCTGTAGCTTATCCTAGAAGCAGGGAAATCAATCGGAGGTGTTGAGCTCATTGAGATCAAAACATGCCGAGCGATGTTTCTGTGTGAGCACTCTTGTTTTTCGGTTGAGCAGTTTCTAGACAGGAAATAGAACGCTTGTGTGTTGGAAGTGGTGCTGCTGTGGGGAGAGCTGATGGGGAAGCTGACTGCACAGCCCCGAATACCAGCTTTTTAGAGGAATACTGGCTCTGAGACTGGTGATTGCTTAGTGTGGGTCTGTGCTTTGTGGGTCAGGCACTCTAAAAACCTGAACTAATGTGCATGAAACAGAACAGAAAACAATGTTGGAATAAAATAGTTGTGTATTTTAAAAGTTAAGAAGTTGGCTGCTACCTTTGTGCTCAGAGGAGGAAACGTGTAGATTTAGAGCAGGGAAAACGGAGTTGAATGGTCAGAGTTTGGCCTTTCATTAGTAAGAAGAGACCAAGTATTATTGAACCAGGGGCATGTGCTTTATTTTGTTCATTTAAATGTCGTAGATGGTAACAATGTAAGGACTTATTAGATTATAGAATTTTAATATCCCGTTTTACTTATAGTGGTAGTAATGAGGTCTAATTTACTTTTGATACGTTGCAAAACTATAAAGTAGCGTATTTGGTATTAACTTTACGTTTCGTTTACTGCATAGGCTTTTCATCCCTACTTGAGGCTGTTTTAGCTTCATTCTGCTTTGTAGAACAGAATCTAGAATATCTGTCTAGGTTGCCCTGCCAGTTCACAGTTCTCATAATGGGATGGCCCTCTGCACTCCTTGGCCAGACTAAATCAGTGCAAATGTTACTTTAAATGCTTTTCTAACCCTTCAAGAGAGTTTGGAATATTCAGAAGATTATTATTTAGTTACTTTCCTGTAGTACCTCTTTGAGAAGTTGTATTCTGTCTTCTGTTTGAACAGCTCAGATACTGACATCTGTGGAACAAGTATTTACTTGAGAGGAAAAAATGGGAAATGTTCTAAAACTAATTTAAATACTGTGAAGATCTTGATGTGATTTTCAACTTAATACATTTTCAACATAATACATTTTCAGAGTTCTTCTTTTCCCTTGGATTTCCAGTCATACGGAATCCTTTTGATACTTGTGGGTATTGAATCTTCCCCCTTAAAGTGATTTTATGCTGTTCATTTCTCCTGCGTAGGTCAACTTCTCAGTCTTGTTTGTGATTTGGGTGGACTGTTTCTCTTATGCAGGTGCATGCACTGTTTTATCAAGTTTTATAAATTTGAGGAAAAATCCCTGCACATGAAACTCAAGAGTGAATGTAATTTACACTACCATTTTGTTTCATAAATTGTCTAGTGGAGACACCTTTGCTGTGCCCACACCCTTCCTGAGCTATCCTTAACTCTTGTATATTAAGTTCTTCCTTTCTGCAGCAGCTCTTAATTCTGCAGCTCTCTGCTTTGCCCGGGAATGCCGTGACAGGAGGGAAGTGCCAATCCTGGATCATATGCATGTGTCACCTACAGAATGGCTCTGGGGACACACTGGGGAGGACTGTGGGTGTAAGACCTTCAGAGTTATCTGCTCTGTTTGTGTCAGCTTCAGACAATCACCTGCGTTTTGCATGATCATAGCCTCTTTCTGTAATCTGTTTTTGGAACTGCTTACTTGTTCAGTGAGTCTTTCTTCATTCAGCTGCTTAATTGAAGAAAAAGGCAGTTGTTCGGTGCTGCACTGTCATCTAGTGGTAGTGGTGTAACAGTTTATTTGTCTTGGACTTCACATAAAGTGGGATGCTATAAATGTATTTGTGGGGGTTTTGCCCTGGAGGAATATATGAGTGAATAAAAATTTTCAGAGTTGCTCTTCTATCTCTCTGTACATTGGGTTTTGTCTTATTCATCCTGGTTTTCTATCAAGTATTTAGATGTAAACCCAACTTCTCACCTGTGCAGTCCATGACCATAGTTATGGAGCTAGGAATCTTTGTAATTGTTTATTTCAGATGCAAAATTTTTTTGTTACTGTTCTGAAACTCCTGTAAGCCCCCTGATTTACTCCTGAAGATAACAGTTATTTGTGGCTGCAGTGGTCAGATTGAATGAAAAGAAGGGGACAGAGAAGAGCAACAAAGCTGGTGAAGGGGCTGACGAATAGGCCTTATGAGGAGCTGCTGAGAGAGCTGGGGTTGTTTAGCCTGGAGAAGAGGAGGCTGAGGGGAGACCTCATTGCTCTCTCTAACTACCTGAAAGGAGGTTGTAGAGAGGAGGGAGCTGGGTTCTTTTCCCAAGTGACAGGAGACAGGATGAGAGGGAACGGCCACAAGGTCAGCCAGGGGAGATTTAGGCTGGACATTAGGAAAATATTTTTCACGGAAAGGGTCATTGGGCACTGGAACAGGCTGCCCAGGGAGGTGGTTGATTCACCTTTCCTGGAGGCGTTTAAGGCGCTGCTGGACAAGGTGCTGAGGGGCATGGTTTAGTGTTTGATAGGAATGGTTGGACTCGATGATCCGGTGGGTCTCTTCCAACCTGGTTATTCTATGATTCTATGATATAAAAGAGGAAATTCTATTAAACATTTTTGTATTTTCGGTGTTCTGGTCATGTGTCCTTTATTGCCTTAAAGTATCACTTGGATTTTTTTTTTTATATAATGGCATCTAACTTTATCCTTAGTATTTAACTACATTTTGACATAAATAACATATGAATTTACCACCATTTTTTTCTGATTATCTAAACATACACAAAAATACTGAGAATCTTTTTGAGTTTCAGAAAAATTGGAGCAAAATTTTAAGCATCTCTGAATCAAATGAAATGCATTTTTTTACTCTTATTTTTGCTTACATTGATAGAAAGCTTTGTAAACCTATATTCTGGCAAAATACAAAATAGATTTAAAAAAATGGTAGCCAAATGCTATATTTAATGGTAAGAAAGGTGAATGGATTTACCAGTAAAAGTACTTGTAAATAGAAGTAAATAACTTACCTGCGTAAGTTCTCCGTGTTTTGAATTATTTTGAGACATTCATTCACAGTTCTTATTTTATTGCTTTTAGTTGCTGATGCATGGTCAAGATGAGTGGGTTAGGAGAAAACTCCTTGGATAGCTTGACCAATGAGTCAAGGAAGCGCAAGCCATTGCCCTGTGATATACCAGGTGCAAGGTAGGTTTATATAAACCTCTTTCCTTTTTGTGTGTTGAGTTTTAAAAAATATTTTTCAAGTTTTCATTGCAATGCATTTTAAGTTCTAACTAATCATTTTGTTCAGTTTAAAAATTTTCTAGGCCAGCTTCAGTTGTGCAGGTACCAACTTACTGTTATGTGTAGCTATGCCAAGGCTGATGAACTGAGCTCTATAACTAGACTCTTGTGGAAGTCTTATAGAGTGAATATATAAGGAATACAGACAGAAGCTGTGATTGAAAAGCAAAAGAAGAAAAACTTCTTGCTTCACAGAAATTTCAAAGGCAGCGTCTGCTATCTGGTAGCTGATTGAGCAGGCCTCATTTCAGGTGGTTGTGGTTAGCATGGAACAAACACCACAATAGATCGAGTGCTTACTTTGACTTCTGTTTCTCAAAACTAGTTCTATGCACATTCATTCTTCCTGCCCCTCACTCAAACCCTCCTCTAACCTCATTGTTTCCCACCACGTCATTTTTTTTCCACCACATATTAAGTGTTCTGCATCGTCCTTTCACTGTTCCCATGGAGTATTAACCTTCATTAAATTTGTCTTGCTTTGCCAAAATACCAGGTGTCGTGGTTACTCATATTTCTCCCTTTTATGTACATCCCCACTGTGCCATGCTAATTACTTCCATCATGCAGCAGATTGTGTATGAGATCCTCAGTCTCCCACTGTATCCCAGTTATCTCCATTCCAATTTCTCTTTCCTCTTCTCCAGTGGCTCTCTGACCATTCAGGAATTCTCCTTTTCAGTTTGTAACCCATTATTAGGTTTATCTTTCAAGCCCCTGCTTTGTCATGTGTTTGTTTTCTCCAGGGTTGGTCCATGCAGACTTTCCTAACTCTTTCACTTGGTTTCTCCTCAAAGGATATTCCTTCACTATTGGTTCTCTCCCTGTACCTGTTCTTGCCCCTTCCCTTTCTCCTGAGTCTGTCTTTTCCTGCTCTTGACATACTCTGTGTATGACACTGTTCTCTCTGTTGGTTTAGGTTTTAGGTGCTGTCTTTAATCTATAGGGGAAAAGGAATTTCAGAGGGAGGCTTTATCTAGGAGCAGTAGGTTGTCTGGGATTCTGCTTTCTTTGATGTTGTGGTTGCATTTTTTTCACCGATGCCTAGAAATTTCTGAGCTATCACCTTCTGTAGTCATCTCATTACAAGGAAACCAAAAGGATTCCATAAAATGTTAAAATTCTCTTTCATTTGCCTAAAAATTATAAACAAATTTTAAGTAATTTTTGAGGTTAAACTATACTTCCTTTATGAGCATTACTATTTTTATTACATTTGGTCATAATTAGAGGAGGATTTTCTGGATGAATAACTTTCCCATATCCTCTTAAGATAAACTTGTACTTAAAATCCAGAAATACCAAGCAACAATGTAAAATAATACACACACCCCCTTCAGATTTATTTTTACTGGAAGAATAACTGTTGCCTAGGTTTAATAGGTAGGTGTTACATGCAGTACATTAAAGTTCGCAGAGTGAGCTATATATGAGATATATATATATATTGTATATGATGTTATGTAAGTATATGAAATTATTTTCTTGGTTCCTAGTCTGACCTGCAGTGGTGAGAAGCGTCGACGTGAGCAGGAAAGCAAATACATTGAAGAACTGGCTGAATTGATATCTGCTAATCTGAGTGACATTGACAACTTCAATGTCAAGCCAGACAAATGTGCTATTTTAAAAGAAACTGTGAGGCAGATTCGACAGATAAAAGAGCAAGGTATGGTTCCCTGCTAAACCAAAATAACTTAATAACTTAATTTTCTTGTGATTCCTTTTCCAAGGTGGCAGTTACTTGGGAAATCAAGTAGGGTTTTTCACAACAGCATGTAACTGAGAAAGCCTTCAGACTCTAACTTCGACCAGACTTTTATTATGCCTTAAATAGTTTTCTGTTTCAAAACAAGCAAGTGTTTACCACTACTTTTATTGGAAGTAAGGGCTTTAAAACTTTGGATGGCCTTTCTTATCAGTTTCCTGAAACCACAGCCAAGCTAATACCGTCTGCTGGTACAATACCCCAAATACCCACTTCTATGAAGAACACGTACTCTTGTCTGTCATTTCAAGGGACTTCATGCTTAAAGAGAGTTTCATGCTTTTAAATTAGTTTCTTAAAAAATACATAGATTCTTATGGGGCACACCTCTGATCAAATATATTGATTTTTATGGCTATTTTCCCCTATTATGTTTATATGCACTTTGCTTTGTTTTATTGTGCAGTTTAAGACATGCTTCCTAAACGGTATTGGACTCCATTATACTTGAAATGCATTTAACTTGCAATCAAACAATTAAATAGACACTGCTTTTCTCATTTATGCTTTTCTTCGCCTTTATTCGCACGCTTCCTAAAATCTGGCTTGTAATATTGAAATGTTGTCTTCTTGTAAAACATTGCTTTACTGAAATGTGTCTTTGGGGTTTCAGGAAAAGCGGTTTCTAATGATGATGATGTTCAGAAAGCTGATGTATCTTCTACGGGTCAAGGAGTTATTGATAAAGATTCATTGGGACCTCTTTTATTACAGGCAAGTACAAATTAGACCCTAGTAAATCTCTATGAAAGCAAATGCTTACAGCAGGTGAAGAAGTTGCAATAAAGCCAGCAATTGTATTGTAACGAGTAGTATGCAAGAACTATACAGAACTGTGTTTTAAAGGGTCAGACATAAAATCTGTCATGTTTTCTAAATTTTGCTGAAATTCTGTGAAGGAAAGAGAAGAAAAATGTTTGGCTTTTTCTCATGTTCTTGCGCTTTACTTTCTCTGGTGTCTAGTAGCCATTAGCGAACTACATCTAAAGCAGCGCTTAGTAGTAATGCAAGGAATAGTTTACTTTTTTAGGAGATAGGCATTAAAATAAATGGATGAGGTTTTGCAAAGGCTAGAGGTTTGTGATGTGTCTTGAGGCTTGTGTTTCTGAACTGCGAAACATTTTAAACAAATGTTGCCATCAGGTAATAACCTGAAAATAATTGTATTTAAAGGTACATAGCAGATACCTTTTCTTTATGCCTAGAAAACCAGTCCCGTAATCACAAGTCCATTGAAAAGCGTGTTTGCAACTTAATTATTTTACATAGATATCTAATCTTTTGTTTAGTAAAGAAAATACAGTATTTTAAGATATAAATAGACTCTCTTATCACTCACTGGAGGAAATGTCTTTGTGTTTTACTACTTGTTCATACTGAATTTCTTTGTGTTTCAATTTGCCAGCTATTGAAATAATGTTATCAATTCATTATCTTGTGTTCAAATAAAGCAAGAACGAAACAAGAAGGCTGGTTATCACAGTGAAAGAGCTCAATGGAATAACAAATGAACAGATTAATTTTTAATGCTGAAATTGCTCCTTACCAGACACAATTTTTCTCAAAGAAAAACGTAATACTTCTGCTCTACCCTTGAAAAGAATGCATGTATTGCAACTGGACATGTACCACCCACATAGTTCTTAAACTAAGTTATGTTCACAGTTAGGTGGTGTCTTATATGATCTGTTGTCATGTTAATATTTAGGCATTGGATGGATTCCTATTTGTTGTAAATCGAGATGGGAACATAGTATTTGTGTCAGAAAATGTCACCCAGTATCTGCAATATAAACAAGAAGATTTGGTGAATACAAGTGTCTATGGCATCTTGCATGAAGAGGACCGGAAGGACTTTCTTAAAAATTTACCGAAATCTTCAGGTAATAAAAGTTAATCTACTGCGCTGCTATTACTGAAAACAATCAGAGAAGAAAAAGAGCACAGCACCACAAATGTGTGCTGGAAATTCATGCTGTGTTTAGCCTTTGCAATTTGTCGACCTGTTACTTAAACCAAAGGAACATGTTTGCTAATGCCACAAGACCGGCTGAGGGAACTGCTTGATTTTTAAGTGTGTGAATGACTTTTCAGCTCTCCTTCAAGTGACTGAAAGAGTTATGTAAGGGAAGGAGTTTTTTTTTACTTGGTTGTCAGTACTGCTGTTTTATAGCAACGGGTAAAACAGGTGGTATATTGAGAAAGCACCTTAAAGATATTCTTTGATCTCCCGAAGCTAGTAACGAGGTATATAAATTAAGAAAAATGAGTTATGGATTGATTTTGTCTGAAAATCTTTATAAATTCTTACTGTGTTCTTTTAAGTTAATGGAGTTACTTGGACCAATGAAACACCCAGGCAGAAGAGTCATACATTCAGTTGCCGGATGATGGTGAAAACCTCTCATGATCTTTTGGAAGATGTAGGCAGCCACCAGGATCTACGTCAAAGATATGAAACTATGCAGTGCTTTGCTTTATCTCAGCCAAGAGCTATGATGGAAGAGGGGGAAGGTAGGAAATTTTATGGAATTACTGTGCTCAAAAGAAATCTCTGAGTAAAGTGTTCTGGTATTTGATATGTGTTATGAAATCTATAGCTTCTGCAATCTCTTCAACATTTATTGTTTATACTTCCATTTTAACATTGAAAGATACCAGCTATTAGATTTTTTTATTACATGCTTTAGTGGGATAAAACAGGAGACAAATTAAAAAGAAACCATTCTGTTCTAAATACAGATTTGCAGTCTTGCATGATTTGTGTGGCACGTCGTATCACTACTGCAGAAAGGGTATTTCCAGCAAATCCAGAGAGCTTTATTACAAGACATGATCTTTCAGGTGAGAAATGTACCCAAAATTAAGGTATGAAGGGTATGAAGGTAACTTTTTTTTTTTTTTTTTGCCTGCATGCTCTTGTTTTAAATAAATCAAGTATGTGTATACACTGTGTCTCTGTAGTGACGAACAGAATTCATACTGAGAATCTGAGAATTCCCAACTTGTTTTTGCAATATACCCTTGTTGGCGGTGGCATATAACAACTACTGTGGGACGCAATTTCTGTCTCTGTGCTAGTATGTTATTGCATACTTGGTATAAAGCAGCTTGGTATAAAGCATTACTTGTGTTTTAACTTGGCAGCATTTCAAGTGGTTGTCATTGTGCTTTCCTTGACACATAAGAAATATTTTAAATCATAACTGAAGCTAATGAAAATTCTTTAGAGTGTTTATATTTTTATACAGTACATGAGCTAATATTTAAAGTGTTTTATGCTGTTTAAATTAGAATACTTATATAATCGAGTGGGGCTTTTTCAGATGCCAGTTAGTGTTTATGATGTTCATTTGTGGATGTAGTTTGTGGTCAGTGTTCTTGAAAATTTTACTGTGTATGCATCCTTTGGGTGCCTGTAACCAGAGACCAAAGTTACTCTTTTCTAAAGGTCTGACATTAATGTGTGGGTGTTTAACTTCCACTTATTCAATTAATAAAATCTCTTTGAATACTAATGTTTTGAAAAGCAGCATTATATTCTCATATGGTAGGTAATACGTAAATGCAAATTCTGCATACTCAAAACTTGGTGTTAGGCTGATGAGCAAATTGAAGTGGTGATATTGGAGCCTTCTGACATGTACCATATTTATACAAAAAGTTTGACTTAGTCTGAAAGAAGTTGACTTCTCTATTTTATTTCCTGTTACAGGCAAACTTGTCAACATTGATACAAACTCTTTACGGTCTTCCATGAGACCTGGCTTTGAAGATATAATTCGTCGGTGTATTCAGAGGTTCTTATGCCATAATGATGGGCAGTCATGGTCAAACAAACGCCACTATCATGAAGGTAAACATCTGTTTCCAGTGTTTGATCCTACTGCTTTTCCAAATGACTGCATATTTTTTCTGAAAAAACATAATTCTAAATTCCGCTTGTGTTCTTTTTATTCATATTTTTGTTAGTGTTAATTGCTGTGACTCATACTTAAAAGCTGAAGGAAGATGACCTTGACAAATAGGAACTCTGATGGAAATAAATTTGGTTTTTGTTAATCTATCTGTTTTGATAATTTTCATGGAATATATCAGATATATGATTTGGGAGCCTGAAGCAAGTTGGTTTTCCATAGATGGATATAGTAATGACAGTGACAGCTATATTTCTGTAATAACATGTGTTCCTTAATTATCATTAGCTTGTTATTTTTGTTAAACACTAGTTTGACTTTCTTTTTGTTTTAATTCATTCTTTCTTTTGTTAAACGCTAGCTCAATAAAAGTGGTAACAGTCGTATTGATGCCTTTTTCTTGTTCAAGACACAAGGGCTCATAATATTTTCAGTGTTCCAATGTTATGTCATTTGAAATGCTAATTTGATAACCTTGATAGGTAAAATGAAGTGCAGCCACTGTCTTCAGTAAGAAAGATAATATTTTTGAAGTTTTTCAGTCCTTGAAGGACTCACAAAGCAATTCAAGTAGAGGGGATGTTTAATAAATAGAAACGCATTCTGATAGAAAATGGAGTTTCCATGCCATTGGAAGTTCTACTTAACTGATGAAATAAATTCTAAATTAATGAGAAATTTGGAGCTCAGATTAAAAAATGGATTCTACATTTTTTTGATTGAAATAAAGCATTTAAACTTAAAAATACTTTGTCTGAAAGCTTCCAAGTTTCATCTCTATTTCATGTTAGTTTTCTTATATAGTTAGTACAATTAATTTTTAAGTGTTGATTAGTGCATCTTCTCAAAGAGAAACGATGGAAACCTACTAACCTAGATGTGGAAGTCTGTTAATAGATGTGGAACTTTGACAGCTGTGAATGGTGAGCACAGAACAGTACAGCACAGAAATAGCACAAAAAAATCTTGTTTGCTTTTATTGTCTCTCTACTTAGCAGAAAATGTGGACTACTTCCTTTCTCTGAATATCTATCTTGGGTGTGTCTATTTGATTTTTTTTTTTTAATCTTCATCAAGTGAAAGGCTGTGTGTTAAATTCCGTAGAGTGCACATTAATAATTCTTGAGGTTTTAAATATGAACTATATTTGTGTATTTCCTTTGCAGCTTATACACAAGGTCATGCTGAAACACCATTGTATCGGTTTTCTTTAGCGGATGGTACTATAGTCACAGCACAAACAAAGAGTAAACTATTTCGAAATCCTGTAACTAATGACCGCCACGGATTTGTCTCTACCCACTTCCTTCAAAGGTAAAAATCAACGGTATCTGTCATTGAAGTGTCATAGCTTTTAAAAATATACCTGACCTTGAAGATACCTGAAAAAATAGTATACCAAAATATTTTATCTAGTTAAAACTCAAACAGAAGAAGAATAACTTGGGAAGCAGATTTGCATAGCTTATGAATAAATACATCACGAATGGGACACTCCCGACTTAACTGTGTGGCAAAGAGTCAAAAGAGAGGTTTTTCCTTAGCACCTGCATGGAGCCACTATTATGTCTTCATTATTCTTTTCAGTTAGCATTTATAGTCATGAAACACGGAAAATAGAAATGCTCAGTTACATGCTTTATCTTACTCCCTTCAATTGCAGACCAATTAAAAGGACAACAAAACCCCCTCAGATGCATCAGTGGTGACTCAAAGTTAAATGTACCTTAAATAGCATTTCCTGTGACCTGTTCTCGTTGATTACAAGAATAATTGAAATGCCACTCTGGAGGGCATCTGTCTGCTTCTGGCATTAAAGTGCCTCCAGATGCTGAAAAAGAAGTAGCTGAAAAATAAGAGATTTGTTCAGGCCATCGTTAGTGTGCGCAGTAGCATGGTGTCATGCATTGGCTCAGGAGGGGACTAAAAGAAGGAAGATGTTTAAACTGATAAATCTGACTGACTGTTGAAAGCCTTTTGAAGGAGCAATACTCTACGTACTTCTAACACATATCACCTGAAGGACCAAGTGCTTCCATAATGAATAAATTGATGGTGATATTTAGTTCTGCTCTTGTGGAAGCTTGAATTCTCACTGCTCTTTTTGAAAAAATAGTCGGAAAATTATTTAATAATGTTTTTCTGTCTTTGAACCCTTGACTCCAGATAAGGTTTTAATTTGTTTTCTTGGGCATTCTGGGGATGTTGTTGAACTTGCAGAGAACAAAATGGATATCGGTCAACTCCTAACACAGTTGGGCAACACATCAGAACAGCTGTGACTGGAAACACAAGTTCTGTTGGTGGTCTTATGAACGTGTCACCTGGTCAAGGCATGCCAGTGCAGAACAGGAACTATGGGATGGGAGATGCCAATGCGGTGGGTCAGCTGAGCAACACTCGATATGGAGGCCCTGGTAGTATGGGGCCGGTGAACTCTGGACCTGGAATGCAGTCTTCTGCTTATCAGAACAACACTTATGGATTAAACATGAATAGCCCGCCACATGGCAGTCCTGGTTTAACTTCCAACCAACAGAATCTAATGATATCTCCTAGGAATCGAGGGAGTCCAAAAATGAGTTCACACCAGTTTTCTCCAGTTACAGGTATTTTATTTTTGCTATAACCTCTTCTTTTTTTAAGCTATCTTTTCTCACTTTTATCTGAATACAGTCTTTCATCCTTTCTAGCAGTTCTTTATCACCTTGTATGTGTTACTTAAAGGTAGTATACCTTATGTCATTGTAAAAATTTATTTTCAAATAATTGGCTTAATGTGACAGTCATGCATACTCAAAGGAAAAAATAGACACAGACCATACTGTAGTCTAATAAGTTTGATATCTATTATGTGATACAGGTATGCACTCTCCAATGGGATCTGCCAGCAACACCGGCAACAGCACCTTCTCTAGCAGTTCTCTTAGTGCTCTTCAAGCCATTAGTGAGGGTGTTGGAACTTCGCTTTTATCAACACTTTCTTCACCGGGTCCAAAATTGGATAATTCCCCAAACATGAACGTAGCTCAGCAAAGTAAAATGAATACTCAGGACTCCAAAAGCCCTTCTGGTTTGTATTGTGAACAGAACCAAGTGGAAAGTTCCATCTGCCAGTCAAACAGCAGGGATCTCCTCAGTGAAAAAGATAGTAAAGAGGGAAATCTGGACGCACCTGAAAGTCAGAGAGGACCATCTGAAAGCAAAGGGCATAAAAAACTGCTTCAGCTCCTCACATGCTCCTCAGATGAAAGAGGACATTCTACAGCATCAAACTCATCTTTAGACTCCAATTGTAAAGAATCTTCTACTAATGTTACCAGTCCTTCAGGAGTTTCCTCATCGACCTCTGGAGGGGTATCTTCCTCCTCAAACATGCATGGCTCACTCCTACAGGAGAAGCATAGGATTTTGCATAAGTTGTTGCAGAATGGTAATTCTCCTGCAGAAGTAGCCAAGATCACGGCTGAAGCTACTGGTAAAGACACATATCACGATGCTAGTAATACAGCCCCCTGTGGGGAAGGCACTGTCAAACAGGAACAACTAAGCCCAAAGAAGAAGGAAAACAATGCTTTACTAAGATATCTGTTGGATAAAGATGATGTTAAAGACCCACTTTCCAAAGAGCTGAAGCCTAAAGTAGAAAGTTTGGATAATAAAGTGGGACAGTGCAGTAGTTCTACAATTCCTACTTCTAGTCAAGAAAAAGAGATGAAAATAAAAACGGAGCCAACGGAAGAGGTACGGTATAATGTAAAATGATGATAGTGAACAAGCCAATATTACAGTGAATGGCTAGAAATAGAACACTTCTAGTATGCATATATAAACATCTCTAGTAATGTTCTGTGTAAATTGTGTGAAAGGATATGCTCAGGTTTTATTGTGACTGAAAAAGCACAGATCAAGAGAACTGCTAAATAAGCAGATGTGCTGTACTGAAGTCCTGGACTAATGTCATCTTCAAGCTATGGTATGATTAATGTAGCATATATTCGCAAGTTATTCCTTTAAAATCTTTAAAACCTGGAATTTCACAGAGCACATACTTATTTTTGTGTCTTATTAGGAAGTGAAGCTGTAACTGCCTCTAATATCAAAAGGTGAAACTTACATGATTTGTTTTGAAAATATAAAGAATACACAGAAATGTGTAATACTTAAAATACCTAGAGATTGGTTTTAGTTCACTCACTGGTTTTAAGATTCTTTTTTTCCTTAAGTGTGGGAAAAAGTTGTTCCAAATACATAGATATTCAACATTCAAAAAATATACGTATATTTATTTGTTCCAATATTTTTAGAGTTGAAATTCCAAGAAACACCATGATATAGCAAATCAGATCAACATGGAACAATGCCTCTGGAAGCAGTGGTACACTTGTTAGGGACGCTTGTTCTTAAAATTATAATGTGTAGATAATATTTCTTTTATGTTTAGTTCCCAAGTCACATTTGGAACTGCTTCAAATTAAATAATACTGGTCAGTATGGCAGAGTTTACTGAAACCATGTTGATATCTTAGAACTGGGATTTCCAAAGTCAGTAATCACTATGTAAATAAAAAATTACTGCACAATTTTTATATTAGGTAATGGCTGGCTAGAAATGAAACATCCTATTACTTTTTTTTGGAGTGCCACTTATAGAAAACTCACTATCAACTGTGTTAAAGTACTCAGAGCATAGTTGTGGTACTCTCTCCTGAGATCTAATTAACATATTCAGAGGAGCTTGTTTTATGGTGATATGAATCCACTATACTTGCAGTTCTTTTTCTGTTAAAACCACATCTGAATTAAAGACAAATTTTGAAAGCTTAATTCTCACATTGACCAGAAAAATCTGTGGGTACTTTCCATGCATTTTGTTTACCAGTGATCATATTAGGCTTTCTGTGTCTCTATGAATAACTTGCTTATCACTCAGTGGTACATATTCTTGATGTTGTTTGCCATCATTAGTGTTTTTTTGTTTGTAATTTGTAATGACTGAAATTTTTATATTCATAAGTGTTCCTCTTATTATTTATGTGTACTTCCAGTTTCTTCCAAGTCTCAAAATTAGCTAAGAGAAACACTCTAAAATGTAGCTAAATGATATCTGGAGAGATAGCCCGAGGTACTGTCAGCGAACTAAAACATTTGTCTTTCAGTTATACCTTTTAAGATTAACAAGGATCTAAATGAAAGCTGAAGAATAGCCGTAAGGTAGTAAATAACCTTGGTATTTTACTGCTTCTTTTTCAGATGAGTGGAGACTTGGATAATTTGGATGCAATTCTAGGTGATCTGACTAGTTCAGAGTTTTACAATAATGCTATGTCTACAAATGGAAATAACCTTGGAACAAAGCAAGTGTTATTTCAAGGAAATGCCCTGTTGGGTAAGGAATTTAATTTAATACCACTTTGCTTTTAAATCAGGATTTTCTTCTTAACTGATGTAAACATAATGCATCCTCGAATCCTTAGAGAATATTTTCTTGATCTTCTAGATCTTCAAGGACAAAGGTAATGCAAATGAGTAATTATGCTTTTGTAGGCTATTACGTATACTATTGACTTGATTGATAGCACTGGTCTGCAGTTTACACAGTGAATAAAGTTAACTTCAATTCTTTATTTTATGGTTTCTTCTGAGCTTGTCTAACATAGGTTTCTCAGAGACATGACATCAGGAAAAACATTTTGTGAGTTGTAAATTAAAACTGAAGTTTTGTTCCTTACAAATGACTAGGGAAAATAATATGGGATTGGTGGCAAGCTTTTCATTTCCCACTTACTCTATGCAAAACCATCTTGTAGCCTGCAAATTTTAATCAGTGCTCCTCCCTGACATTGGAAGGAACACCCTTCCTTAGTAGGAAACTGTATAGAGGGGAAAGATAACCTTGCTAATAGACTCATGTCACTGCAGTTGCTGCTTTCTTTTACAATGCTGGTCATCTCTTGATTGCATAGGGCAATAGATTGCTGAGGGAAGTGAAATGAAAAATGTAAAAAGAAGTACAAGAACATGTGAGGCCACTGACACTCTTGCTGTGGAGCACAGTGATTTCTGGGTTAATTAGCCCATGTAGACTCTGCTCAGAAACACACTGCTGCTGGATTCGACATGTTCCAAACAACCATTTGACTTGTTTCTATCTCCATGTCAAAGTTAGCCAAAGGCTAGGCAAGTTCACTCATATATATCAAGGAGTATGTAATACTACTGTGTTTTGAAATGTTAAAAACATGGTTCATTATAGAACTTGCGCTAAAATGAGCCTTTTTATGTCTAGGGCCAAAGGGAACTTCGTTTGGCTTTTCCTGTAAAAGGTCTGAACTACGTACTAAAAATGTGATTTGTGTAGTGAGTACATAAGCAAGATGACTATTTTTGATTTGTTTAAGATCACATGTATGGACCTGTAAATAGATCAGACTAATTTACTTTTCATTGATATTATTTTCTATTTAAAATGCACAATTGCACAAATCTTTTAATTCTTTAACAGGTATGAGGAGTCCCCAGTCCGTGCAGGCTACCCGCCCATCTTTCACCAGAGCCATGTCCTTAGACAGTCCTATGGGCTCAGGTGCTCAAGTGAGGAATGTCAATGCGTTCTCCGTGTTACAAAAGCAAAACTTGATGGGTGAAAGTCCAAGGATGATTGAAAACCAGGAAAATTTTGGAGCAAATCTAGGTTTGTTGACTGTGTTCAAATACATCTCATTATAAAAGAAAAAGCTCTTATGTAAAAAATGTTGCAAGATTATAATATGAATTTTGGTTAGAAGAAACTTTGCTGTTAAAGGATGTTAATTTTGCCATCAGCATGTTTTATTTACAATACTTTATTCTTGTTTAGAAGTCAAATTACTGTTTTCTATGTCGAATTTTGAATTTAAGGGGTTTTTTTTTGATATATAGAAACAAGAACAGGTCGTGATGGCAGTCAGTCATTTATATTTTAAATATATTTAGATTAATATATTTATTTGATTTAGAATTTGGCATGGTAAGCATTAGATGCTTTTGTAGGAGTTAAATGAATTGTACTGTCATTGGCAGGTGTCCTTGCTGGTAAAAAAATCCCAAAACCCCATAAAAATAATTCTAAAGCTAGAACATGTAATGTATTCTAAATGAAAAAATATTGTATTTTCTGCTCTTCATTGTAGCAAGTGCTCCCAACAGAAATGTAGGTATGAATCAGCATCAGGCAGGAGACTGGGGTTTGCCAAACTCAAAGGTGAACAGGTTGGAACCTACAAGTTCTGCTTCGATGTTGAGACCAGGATCTGAATTCGGTGCATCTCTTCCCAGGCCCACGGTGGGTGGCTCTGTGTCTGGGCTGCCTGTTCGCTCTAATAGCGTACCTGGAACAAGACCAGTGGTACAGCAGCAAATGATTCACATGAGTGAGTTCTTTACTTTTTATTGTCCTACTTAGCACAATTTTAGCACAATTTTACAAGGTTCTCATTCATCATCAGAATCTTTTTGATTTTGGTAGAATACTAGCTTTTCATCTGAAGACTTTTTGAGGTAAGGACTTTTATTGTTCCCTGACTGGGACATTTGATGACTTCTTGGTGTTCTTTTTGTTTTCTTCTGGTGATACCTGTGTTTCATGCACAGATAATTCATGCTGAGTCTCCAGATTTTTTGGGGATAATTTCCTGTGTGTTTCTTTACTGCAGTACTTCTCTGCTAAATCCCATAAGCTGAATTTTATCTGTGATTATTTGAAGACAGTAGAATTCTGATCAATTTAATTCATTGTACTTGATATAGAAGTTTTTTTACTGTTACCTTCTTAGTAATTATGATTTTTTAAAACATTTTCTTAAGTACTTCACAGTTCTTCTTACATGGAATATCCAAATTTCACATAAAACTACATTGCAAATACAGGTTCTCTTAAGTATTCATGTTTGTGTGTCTGAGATATGAAGAGTGTACCCTCTAATGTGCCAATGCTGGCATGCCCCAGAAGGGCTGAAATAGACAGTGGCATTCCTTTTTTCCTTTCTTATCATGCAAGGCTACTGGAGTAGTTACCAGTTCTCTTAGACAGAGTTACTGTTTCAGTGGGTCATGTGGATATAAGGCTAAATCGGGAAGAAATCTGTGCAGTCCTGCCTGAGTCACAATTCCTCAGCTAAAATTCCTATAAATCATTATTACTAGGTGATTCCTACAAATATTGGGAAATAATGAGGTGAGCAAAGCACTGCTGTGTAGCACTGTGTGTATCTGAATAGGTAGAAGGAAGGCCATACTCACAAAAAGCAAAATGCTGTCATGTACCTTCTGTTTCTTTTGATTGTCACCCTGTTTTGGAATTTGAAGTGCCAAATGTTGTTGATGTCACTATGACAATGCATATTTGTTAGTACTCAGACTTCATCAGCTAGAAAACTCATTTTCTTGCTTGTAAAATTGCTCTATCTGTCACATTCCTATTTTAGGGGTTTAAGGATTAGAAATAGCAACTCGGCTCTAACAGGGTAGCAGCTTTAGATCACTGTCATATTTAAATTTGTGGTCTCTTATACTTCTGAATTTATCTTGAGCGTGAGTTTGTGTATGTATATGCTTTACAGCATGCTAGTGGAAAACTCGTGAAGCTGCTTAACAGTTTATGTTATCATCAATAGTGCTTTGTGTGAAAAAACGGGAGATGAAAATGACAGCTTTTTTTCTAAAAAACCACCTAAATGTTTTACCTCACAGGGCCAAATGAGATAAACATCGGCATGGGGGGCAATCCGTATGGACAGCCAGGTCCATCTAACCAACCTGGATCATGGCCTGACAACATGCTGTCCATGGAGCAAGCATCGCGCGGTTCACAAAACAGGTAGAATTGGGGAAGGTTTTAAGACAACTTTAATACAACTGTTCACTGTTTGTCAGAAGAATTTAGGACTTGGAAAAAAAATTAATGTCACATGTACAATGGGGATAGTAGATTGGAGTCAGGAGTCTTATTTCCATTTCCGCTGATGATATGACAGTGGATGTCTTTCAACCCAGCTCCCCTGAAGGCATTGCTAACAAAATCAACGAGTCCTTCAATTGGAAGGCACAGAGAAAAGAGGTGGGAAAAACTGAAATCATGTCCTGCATGTGCAGAAGCCAGGAGAAAACCCAATTTACGTGTGCCTAAGGATACATTTTAGGACCTAAAATTGGGACTTAAGTTCTTAAGTCTTACTGATTATAGTACTTAATGATCTCCAGGTCAGTACCTTATATAAAAACTCTGTATATGCCTTTATAGTCCATAGTGGTTGTAATATTTTTATATTTATAGACAATTAGTTAGAAATTCTTTGGATGACCTCTTATGTCCGGCACCAAATATGGAAGGCCAGAATGATGAACGGGCACTTTTGGATCAGCTGCACACATTGCTGAGTAATACAGATGTCACAGGTCTGGAAGAAATTGACAGAGCATTAGGAATTCCTGATCTTGTAAACCAAGTAAGGAACACAAATTTTGGGCATTTATTTTCAAAAAAACTGTATTATTTTGCTACTTGAAAAGAAAGTGAAGAGGGCCTCCACTTCCTTGACTTCATTTACCTAAGTCTGCCTTTGGAAGCTTCTACACCGAGTAGTGGATTTTAGTGCATTACGAAAACATAAAATGGCATCTTATCTAAGTCACTGTAATATGCCTTGGTTTAATAGGACTTTATTTTTGGGTATAAATAAGTATAATTCAATAGGCAGAGATTTGTGTTGAGTTTCTTTAGTAAACTAATGTCAACTGAGTTTGGGTTGTGGAATATTTGACTGGCAGTGATGTGTTAGTGAGTAGGATGCTTCCGTCTCCAGTTCCAGCTTCAATTTGCATGGCTAGCGAATAGGAAAAAGGAATTCTGCAAATAACTTGGAACTTGCTAATAAAGACAAAATTACACTGCTCTTTGTACAAATAGCAATTTAAAAGTGTGGAAGGGCTTGTATAATGATACTGGCATGCCTGCGTAAGCACTGTGAGGCAGAACTGATTTTAAAAAAATCTATTATTATTAATAGTAACTTTTGCTATTTCCTTTGTCTGGAGACAAAACTAATAGTAATCTGTTCATGCAATGTTCTACCCAAGAAACTTTTGGTTGTTGTGTGCTGTGTTAGCTTTATCGTTTCTTTAGGAATTCCTACTTAAAGAATATACTGCTAGTGAAAACACTTTTGTATCTGTTGAAGGGACAAGGTTTGGAACCCAAACAAGATTCATTTCAAGGTCAGGAGTCTTCAGTTATGATTGACCAGAAGTCTTCGTTATATGGTCAGCCCTATCAAGGGCAAGGGGCAGCAATGCCAGGAGGTTTTAGTAACATGCAGGGACAACAGCCATCTTTTAATTCAGTGATGAATCAGATGAGCCAACAGAGCAGTTTTCCACTTCAAAGCATGCATCCTAGAGCAAATGTGATGAGACCTCGAACCAATACACCAAAGCAGCTCCGCATGCAGCTCCAGCAGAGGCTTCAGGGGCAGCAGGTAATCTTTGGTCCTGCGTTTACACTTTCTTCTTGTTTCAGAATGGAATAAGGTGCACACACAGAATTGTGCTGCTCCACAGATATGAACATTGACGTTACAGCAGAATATTGAAAGGACAGATCTTTCATTTTGACAGTGCATTTCACACCAAGTGCCTAATGGCTGTAGGAGTGAAAGAACCTTTATTAGGACAAGTGTTTTTCCTTCATCAGCCTTCTTAGCTACAGATTGGATTGGTTCCTGCAGCACACAACATTATTGCTACTTAAAAACAGTGCTCTTGTATGGCGTAGCTCTGGATGATCTCTTTTTCCATGTTAAGATGTAGTATTTTTTCTGAATCTCACCGACGTCATTAAATGGACAGCCGCATTTCTCCTATAAATGAAATGTTAGTTCTTTTTCAGTATGTTTTCTGACTAATCGTTTGAACTTACTGAAATGAAGGTTTGCTTTCCATTTATTGATTTGATGTCATTTTACATATTTTTGTAGTATGAAAGGTGAGAGAATAGATACTGCCACATAGATCTTAACATTGCCTTGAACAATTGCTGCATGATTTCAGCTTTGAGTTCCCCATGTGAAAATGCGGCCCTGATATCAAATACAACGTACAAATAAAACTCAGAAAACTCAGATAGTACTGTGTGATATGGAATGGAAATGTTTAATTCATGGAAAATGCTGTTTTCTCTTTGTTGTTTGTTTGTTGGTTGTTCTGTGACACTAATTCAATCTGTATGGCTTTGGCGTTCTGTAATGGAAAGGGAAGGAGGCAGAATTTTATTACTTTAAGCAAAGCTACTGGTTATACTTTTCTGTCCAAGACATGACTTGGAACAAGCAGATAGTCTGTTATGTATTTATTCTTAAAAAACAGATATAGCTGAACTGTTTGGAGGGTTTTTCTTTTTGTCTCTGTTTGAGCTGCTTAACCATGTAGTTTGGTACTTCCGGTACATCAAACAAGGCAAAAATTAACCATTGCACTTCGTGGATTCAAGAGGTCTGTAAAGAATGCTTTTTGGAGGAATTGCCATTGCTGTGCTCAGATACTGGTATTTTCAAGCTAATAGTACTAAAATGTCTTTTTCCAAGTTTATGAATCAGACCCGTCAAGCGCTTGAAATGAAAATGGAAAATCCAGTCAGTGCTAATACCTCAGTGATGAGACCAGTTATGCAGCCACAGATGGGATCACAGGTAAGTAGCCACTGGAAACAGTAATTCTTAAATGAACACATCTCTTACATGCCTGTTTAGAATCTGGACCTTTTTTCATAGCTTCCCAGCATAGTTCCCGTTTTGGTTTGTTTTTTTCCCTGTACAATTAAAAACGGGTAGGTTGTCACCTCTCTTATTCATGAGATTTCAGAAGGATTTGTTCCTTAGATAATGCTATCAATATTGTGTGCCAATAGTCTTTTCCCTGTTAGATATGATGGCTCATCTACTTTATCATTTGTTTAGCGCTAATGACAACTTAATGAAAACCTTTGTCTGGTATTTTGATGATTTTTGTACTGGCTGAGGGTTTTCTTAACTCTCTTCTGGTAATGGATGTGCTGGGTTTTAGGAGGAGTGCAGGAGGTTTGACTCTGACGTGATTTCAGTTGTAAAAGTCTGTTCTAATATGATTTTTCTTTTCTTTTGGGGGATAGCAGCAAGGTTTTCTTAATGCTCAAATGGTGGCTCAGCGTAACAGGGAGCTAATAAGTCATCATTTTAGACAACAGAGGATGGCAATGATGATGCAGCAGCAACAGCAACCTCAGGCCTTCAGTCCACCGCCAAATGTGACTGCCTCTGGAAGCATGGATAGTGCTTTGACAGGCCCGCCAATGGCTCAAGTTCCTCCACAGCAGTTCCCCTATCCACCTAATTATGGTAATGGTGCTAACATGTATTTGTTTTCTATCTGGTGTTCTTTTCCATTTCTTCTTTTATTATTAGGTATTATTACCTAAATACCAGTCGTTCTGAAAACTTACTTCTACAAAAACGGATGGCTTTTTTTCCTTCCCGTCATTGCAAGAAGATAAACTAGGTGATGATAACTGGTATATTGTCTGTCTTTTGTCTGTTAAGGAATAAGCCAACAACCTGATCCTGCATTTAGCAGAGTACCAAGCCCTCCCAACCCAATGATGTCATCAAGAATTGGACCCTCACAGAATCCTATGATGCAGCATCCTCAGACAGCAACAATGTACCAGTCCCCTGAGATGAAGGGCTGGCCTTCTGGAAGCCTGGCCAGGAGCAGGTGAATCTCACAGTTATAACCTGTGGCTCAAAAATACTTTCATTTTGTCAAAAATAGAAGCTATGTTAAGTTTCTTGCAGTAGGAAATGGATTTAGAAGAGGGAAAAGTAATTGTATGTCTGGTGCCAGTATTGTCCTTGATCCTGCTCTGGTTTAGGAAATTGGCAGATTAAATGTATCTTATGCTTAGCGCTGTCTACTCATATTGGACCTCTGCAGTCTTTGTTAAGCAGAAACAACATTCTGTGTTTGACTACTGAAAAAATAACTTGTTGTGGGTGGGAACTACAAAGGTTCAGAAAAGTATTGCAATGGGTGGTTCAGCCCTAACAGAAGCCTCCAAAAAGGTCACAATAAGAAATGTGTACACATACTTCTGGGCGTATCTAAAAAATTCAAAATTCCTTTTTGGAGTGCAATTGTTGTTTCCACACTAAACAGAGATTAGATAGGAACAAGTAAATATAAAAATATTTTTATCGTTCACATGTTGATAGCTCGTGTAGAAAAGACAATATATCAATCTATAAACTTGGAAGGTAATTTTATTTGTCCTTTTGTGTTTCAGTTCTTTCCCACAGCAGCAGTTCAGCCATCAGGGAAATCCAGCAGCATACAGTATGATGCATGTGAATGGCAGCAGTGGCCATATTGGGCAGATGAATATTAATACCATGTCTATGTCAGGGATGCCTATGGGTCCGGACCAGGTGAGCTGCACATAAGGATTGATGAAAGATCTGTTGACTCTTTTCCTATTGAGTACGGTTTGCTTCAAGCCATTCCTCTGGCACAAGCCTGTTCTCATTTATCCTGTTTGTATTCACCTCCATGGACCTACTATTTGTATGTCCCAAGAAATACTTTACTTTTGACGATTTTTAAGTCAAATCCATGATGAACCCAAGCTGCATGTTGTGATCAGCTGCTGACTTACAAGTATCATAGGTAGGATCAAGGCTTAAACTGCACAAAGGATGCTTAAATGCTTCTGAACCTGGAGAAATCCTACAGAGCAAACATGGAGATTGTGAAAAGCATCTTCAGCAGATGTTAAAGATTATAAATAATAGCCCAAGGATCCTGGTGGTATGGGATCCTCCTTCTGTCAGAAGTTGCAGATGATACCCTTGTAATACCTTAGAATAGGTTGTGTATGCATGGCAAGAAACTACTGAAAATTTAGGCCTCTTATTTAAGGGGAAAATAAGCTACTAGTGGGCACTGCAAATACTAAATATGCTTTTGCTGTAATTGTCTCACAAAATATCAAAGGATGAGCAACATACTATAGAGATAAGCTAAATGTATTCAAGTCGAAAGTACCTTATGAAATTTTGTCCGAGCTACCTAAGGAAGCAGTCAAAGTAATCTCAGGACTACTAGGGGATAAGGGAGGTATTGGAGGACTAAGAGATGACAAATACCTTTTATAAAGAGGGGAAAAGGAAGTTGAGATGTTAGGTTTTCCAAACCCACATGGCAATACAGTGGAGATACCCAAATAACAGATTCAGGAAAGTCTGGGACAGCATTTCTATACAACAAATTTATCTTCAAATCAGAGCACTAAAATGCCGTTGTTCACTTAAAAATGCCTGTTAGGATTTCTTCTTCCAAATACACTGCAATGACTATTTTTGGGGTTTTTTTTTCTTCTGTAAAAGTGTTATTTCCTCTGATGATTATTTCTTCTTTGCTTTAACAGAAATACTGCTGACACCTAGAATCATATCTTCAAATGAGAATGCGCTGTATTAATGATGCACTATTATTGTAACAGAGAGCTACGCATTCTTCATGGCAACCAGGATTGGCCTTAGGGGAAGAAACGATTTTTCCTGTCAGTCACGCGGATGTTCTAAGTTATTTCATTCGGGGGGGGAAAACCCCCAACAAACAACAACAAACCAACAAAAGTGCATCTTGGTGGAAGCAGCCTCTGTATTATTGTATATTGTGGCGTAGAAAAAAAGTCATAAATATTTTTGGTGCTCTGCCTCTAGAAATGGTAATTCGGCAATGGCATGTCAGATACGATGTGTAGGCTCCCCATTACCTGCTCTATTTACTGTAGCAACCCAGAGCCCTTTAACTACAGGCAGAAAAAAAGTGCCTGGAGAAGTCATGGTGGCAAGAATTTTCTGATTTCTCTAGTAAAAATATCTGACAGAGAATGTAGTTCCTAGCCTTGACTCTTTTATATTCATTCCTGAATATAAATGCTGCTTTTAATCTCTTACCCCCCACAGTCAGGATTTCCCAAGCAAAGTAGCAGTGCAAAATGAATCGGCACAGACTGGTCCAAAATCCTGTCCGTTGAAGCCAAGGGGTAAAAAGAGAGGATAATGAATTTAAATTATTTAAACACAATTGTGACTAATATTTACATATTGATGTGCAGCTGAGTGCACTTTATAAAAGAGTATATAATGGATGAATGCAATATCTTTGATATGGACTTAATATGAAGGTCGGGTGTGCTCATAGTCCTTCTCAAACACAATCTTAAGAATTATTTGAAAAGACTGCATAACGTAATATTTTCTGTGTATGGAAATCAGAGCAATAATATTTCATCTTTTTGAAAAGAACTTCAGAAAACTCAAGGCAAGGCACTGCAGTCTGACTCAGAATTTTGCAGTCTTTTTGTGAATAAATTTTGTAAATATGATCTTTAAGATAATGTATTATATATATGACTTCTGTAGGTCACTAACTCATTTTTGCAGAGTTTGTGAGGCTAAATATTTAACAAAGTTGATTTCTGTAAACTCAGTGTAGTTGAGGTCCAAATAGAATTTCTTTTTTTTTTTTAATTAAATTTAATGACTTTGAAACTGGGTGACTTGGGCCCACATCTTTCTCTTCTTTGGTCTTCAACGCTTCATTTGTTTTTACATCTCTAACGTAATAGCTTTTTATAAAAGACCAGTTGTTAAAAGCTTTCTCCACCTGTGAGCACTTTGTTACATTTCTTTTTCTATGAGGCAATTGGATAAAAAGCTCTGCGTTGTATGGTGTTAGACTTGTCAGGACAGTTGTGTCTTTCCAGAGTATGTTGCTTTTTCAGCTGATGAATCTGGATTGTGTCTTTTTTGGTTGATTTCAATGAACTCTTAAGTGTTCCTCAAAAAAAGTTCGTTTGTTGCAAAATTTTGTTGTTACATGACATCCAGAAATCTTTAAGGATACTAAGCCACACTTTAACCAAACGTCTGCACCTCATTGGATGTTCTATTATAACAGTAATGAATGTATTTTCTAAGCAGGTTTCTCTGATATCAGTATTTAAGTCTGGTTACAAATTTATTTGTATTTGCTGATAGGCTCCCCTTCCCCTTTCTATTTTGGTTCCTTGAAATGCAGATTCCTTTGGAGTTTTTCCAGTTTCAGGCAGATAGGAGTCAAAGCTCTCAAGTTTCATAAGGGACAACCCAGAAATGTTGAAGCTGTGCAGTGCTTCTGTTTTGTTGTTCACTGTGTAACGGAGAAATGACTTCTCCCAAGGGAGGAAAAAAAAAAAATCTGCATTCTTGATTGCTTCTTCTTGGTCCTGTAAGCAAGAGGTGGGTTTATTGTTCTGAATATTCAGTGATCTTCCATTTTAATAGAAATAACTTTAACTAGAAATAAGTCTCCAAAAGTTCATCCTTCGCATCCAGCCCTGTGTTCCAAAGGGAATGTAGAGTCAGTTGATCTGCATCATGCAGGCCTGTCTCTGCCATTAGTCCCGAGTGCATAGGTTAGGGGGTAGAATTTGAGACCATCAGTCCAGCTCTTGTGTTTTAAATGCAAAACTTTTAAAAGCCTAAGCAACTTTTAGTTTTTTATTCCTTAGAACCTATCTGTTGAGTAAGTGCTGCCTCCTGAAGGCAAGAGGCAACAGTCCTTTGCTTTTTATATCAAATCAGAGTAGAACAATCTTTATACTTTGTAGTTGTTGATGGAAGCTACAAACCCTATGAGTTCCGCAGGTGAGCTGTTAGTCTGGATATGCGCCTTTATACATCACACCCTTCTAATTTTTTTGAAAGACTTGATTCTATTTATACACCTCTGTGTAACTAGTACCTGACTGGTGTTATAAAGGATCATTTTCTCAACTGTGTTTAGAATGTTGGAGCTTTCCAATACCTACTTTTTTGCTGAATCCAAAGATTTTTAGTTTAAACTTGATTAAGGGAGGGGGGGGGGTTGTTTTTAAGATGCATCAATATTATCTCTCTTGGCAGCACTGATCCTAATACTGCACCTAGTCTGAAAATCTGCAGTAAATAAAACTGACCTTGAAATCTGCTAACATTTGGTATCTGCACAGATTCTCTTTTGGTTCTGTAGCAGCAGGTTTTTCTGAATGTTTTTTAAAAAGAACCTGTGTAACATCTTTCACCAATAGAACAATGAGCTGGTGCAGTCACTGCTGATCCCTGCTGCACAGCGAGCAGCACTTTGCTATGTCTCTGTTACTCTTATGATCACAGAAACCATGTTTTTATAAAATTCACATGTAGTATTTTTTTCCAATCTTGGCTTAAAATACTGCTTTTAAAGTTAGAAAATCAGAACCATTTTTCAGTCATAAGACAAAACTGTTTGAGTGTTGTATCGATTAGCACACATTTTATTTTGGAGTTTATGTGCAGACTACGAGATGACAAGAATGATAGAGCAGCAAGTGTGAAACCACGTAATTCTGAGAGCAATATTTTAAAAACTTCTCAGGAGAAGGCAAACAGTATTGAGAACTGCATTTACATTTAGTTTACATTAAGTATTGCTTGAAATATCTGTATCTTTATGTTGCAAAACAGAAAAAGTGGGAGGACTGATTTATAAAAGAGTTGGTTGTAAGGTATTACTGCTCTTCTGATTTTTGTGTTTGGATGTTAATAATAATGTAAATAAAGGTTTCTATTTAAAATCAGAACTTGGTGGCAGAGTGTATGAGCTGATTTGTACTTCAAGGCTGATAACTTCATCCCAGGAACGTCAGAGAAAACCTAGGGCTGGTGCTGAAAGAAAAATAGAGGGCAGCATCCCCATAACTTGGTAACAACCTACCTTTCACAAACAGCAGCTACTGAGTCTCACAGCCCAAGATTTCCTGTAAAAGACATGATAACCATCCCATCTTCCGATGGATACGTGAGAGGAGCAGGAGTGGTGGCTGCGCTGGAGTCTGAGAATCACCCCTCATCTTGTCAAGGATGACAGGCTGAACACAAAACAGGTAAGTGTAGTTTTTTTTAAATCCACTCTAGAACTCTTTCTGCGTCCTCCCTGGGGCCAGCAGAGCTGCTGCTTCGCTCTGGAAAGCAGCCAAAATGTGTTTCCGTTGGTGAGTTTAAACTCAGTATTTTTTTAGTCATTCGTATTGATCCTGGATCTGATCATGGAGCAGGGGTTTCCTTGATAATCTGAGACATCTGTAACAGGTGATAAATGAAATCTACGGCTGGAATCCAACAGACAATCATATAATACTTCCATAATAAGAAAAAAAAACTTACAAGAAAATTTGGGGTGTATTTAACTTCTGCAAGTACAAGACACAAACACAGGTCCAGGACCTAGGTTTATGATACAGCACATACAATGGAGACCCTGCTGCCACTTTTGGAGAGGGTTTTTTCCTCAGTTTGTAAATTCAAATCAGGTTTTTCAGTATGAGTGTGTGGTACCAGAGAGCTGTATCCTTCAGGAAGGAATTCCACTTGAATTTCCCTGTGTGCACAAACCAAAAGGGTATCAACATCATTTCCGTGATGTATTTTCAGCCTGTGTTTCTGGAAGAGCAAGATGAGTTTGTGTATCTAATGATGTCCTTGTGAAAATATGCAACTCACCGCTGTACGCCGTGCTTCCTTAGGAAAATGATGGGGTTTTCCCTATAAAAGCCTTTAACCAGTAACTGTCACTCACAGCATCTACCTTTTCTGTAGACTCCACTATAACTTGGTTATTCTTTATTGGCTACTACTTTATTGGCTATTCTTTATAGTCTTGAACTTCTTGGAGCTGCCTTTTGTTCAAATAAATGTAAAAGTTTCACTACTAAGCAAATGCTGCTTTCCCAAAAGAACTGGTTTGGTTTTGAACATACAATATAATATCACCACATAAAAAAACTTCATACAAATCTGATTTCATTAAAATTTAAGATGTACATTTACTGAAATATTTCAGTACTTTTAAAAATGGATAACTTGTGCAATGCACTCTTCAACATTAACATTTTGAGAAATGGAGTGTGGGCATTCCACACTTTTTATTAACAAAATTCTTCACAGCTGAAGGAATTTATTTGCAAACAGTGTATTGATCCATATTTACACAATCCCTCCAAGAATCTGGTGTCCCGTTAATCAAGATCCTCTATAATTTTCATGGAGATGTCACTAGGATGGACAAGGAGATGTGGAACTAAAACGAATCTGCAGAGGGGACTGGAGAAACGTCATGGTATCGAATATTCAATGCTGTTCAATTGCTCCATCTCTTAGAAGTTATTTTCCACCATTACCTTTCCTCAAGTTAGAAGCAAAACATCCGTGTTTTCTAAAACTTGCTTTGGAGTTACCCTTGGCTTGGAAGTTCTTCACAGGACACCTAAAGATAGAGTTGAACTGAAAAATGTTTTAAGTTTACTTCTGCTGTCTTAGTGTTGTCCCTTGGGATGACAATTGTCTTTGGGATGTGGCTGTTTCCTCTTCAGTCAATTCCTGGATCAGTGTTAGTGATGTCTTCTTGAAGTAAAATGTCTTGTGAAGCAGGTGAGGTATAATCCAAAGCGCAAAGCAGACAGAAGAGCGAAGTTTGAAGACCTGTGTTTTTGACAGCATTTCCTATAGTTTCACTGCATCTAGTTAATTCACTCACCGGTGCAAATGTTCTATCAGCCTCCCAGTTTATCCAGTCCTCTAGGCTAACGTTCCGATCCTCTGAGGTCAAACACATTGTCATTTCGGCTGTGCAGGGATTCAAGTTCTGGCCAGTTTGTATCCTCGCAGAGGTATGACAGCTGGGGGAGGTTACCCCTCCCATCCTTCCCAAAGTTGTCCCCTTCAAAATAAAACAAACACAGTTTAGTGCATATCATTTTGTAGGAAGCAGATGGAAATAAATTTTTAATGGTTCCATACAGGTAAAAACAATTGAGATGCCGTGGGCTGTGGCTGCCTATAAAAAAAGCTAGTGCACTCCAGAAACGACCCAGACACGGCTGAAACTTCAACCTGTACAGAATGTGTACCTCAAACTGGCTTCATTTCGGTTTTGAAGCTTGTCAGGTACTACCGTAAGCCAGTAAATCCTCCTGGGTGAGTCAAGAATGCTGGGCAGTGCCTCTTGAGGTACTTCTACATATTTTTTCACTGCGCAATTTGGAAGCACATTAAGATTTTGTATGAGCTGAACTCTCTTAAGGGGAGAGACAGACACAGAAGGGAACTGTTTTTCATGTCTTACAGATTTGTATTTCACCTTTGGGGTCTGGCAGGTTGAGAACTAAGCCTCATCTTCCAATTTTAAAGGGCGGTAAAGTAACCAAAAGGCAATCTTAGATTTTAGTATAATGTCAGAATAAAGCAAAATGCACAGATCTGTCTAGCCATCTCCTTTCTGCCCTAACTTGCTCTGCTTGCAACATGTGAGGCAAGACAATACACAGTAGTCTCTCTACTCTGAGAAATTACAGTTCTTTTCTTTTTGGATGGTGTGAGAAACCACAAGGTTGCTGCTACAAGTCTAAATTTAGACAAAACCAGTACCATCATCTGATTTTTAATGGCAGGTAACCATAATTGCTTTTCTCAGTTGAGCAACCCCTTTGCTGAAGTTTGAAATTGTCTTGACTGTAATAATCCTAGATTCCCAGAAAATGGGTACCAAGAGATTTTGCACAGCAGTAGTTGTCTCTAATGACAGCAGGATTGCATTTCTTGCATAATTTAGAGGACTTCCCACTTAAGCATTCCACGAGAACAAATGATGATGATGATAAAAAAGGTGCTGCATGCAAAAAGAGAAGTGAAGGAAAGAGAGGTAAGTGAAAGCTTATGCTTTTTATGGACTGCTCCAAACTCACAGTGACTTGGCAGATGAAGGTCTCTTCACATCTGGCCATTTTCGACGCTGAAACTGCCTAATTTTCAAGCAGCAAACGGAGAAAAAAGTTAACCATCACCAAGAAAACTATCAGCACTACAGTCAGAAAGGTGAGGAAGGAGAGAGTTGAGCCTTAATTTTGACTACAAAGATTAGAACATGCTGTAACATTGAACCAGAAGTAGCTCCAGTGTTTGAAAGTAACTGAGATTGAAGGAGCTGGCAGATGCCCCGTGGCTCCCAAGCCCACACTGTCCTGCAGCATGAAGGTTGTGCTTTACTTCAGAAAAGTAATTGAATTTTTTTTTTTTAAAAATGTACCTGTACTGCTCGTAGCTTCCATCCTTCAATCCTAGATAAAGAAAAATGAGGAACGTTACTAATGATTGCTGTGGCAGGATAAGGTGTCAATGGTTAAGAGACCCAAGAATGTTAACAGATTAACATGTCTTGCCATGATAAATATTTCCTTACATATTAACTGGAACTATTACTTTCATGTTTAATTCCTTATTAGCAGTAAAATGGGTTGTAAATTGGGATAGGCAGCTTTGAAACTTTTCTGTAAAGGTCCCTCAGGGGTGCATTTCAATGCCCAAACCAGGTGATTTCAGTATGTGCTGCTGTGAGTGTTGCATCTACCAAAATCATCTTTGTGGACTCGGGCAGAGAAACAGTATTTTTGGGGTGGGGTCTTGAAGCTCTTAAAGGCTATACATTTTCTAAACTAGTATAATTTCTCATGTCAACTTAATTGTACTAAGGGTTATTAAAAATGCAGTTCTAAAAGAAGAAATACAAGTAACTGCGCCTTTTGGTTTGCTGTCATCATGAAACACAAAAAATAATCACAAGCAGCATAAACCCCAGATCCATTAAGTAGACCCAGAGCAAATTTAAGAGATAGGAAATGAAAAAAACTAACCTAGAACAGGAGCAAGGGCCTGTTCAGCTTTCTGGAATTTAAATCCATAGTTATGAGAGCATGCCTCTTGGTTGCACAATGCAACCCTTCTTAGATGTGTGGTTGTTTCACAACTAGCTGGCAGTAATACAGGCAGAAAACGGATCAAGTGGAAGCACTGGCATCCTTTTGGAAATTAAAGTCATTTTCAAGGCAGTCTCCCACAAGGCTGCATGGACTGCACTGTCACCAAAAGAAGCATTTCTCTAATTGCCCCTTCAATGGGAAAGCTGAAATTCAACTGCCAAACCAGTTGCCTGAAGAGGCTGTGCAGTCTCCATCCTTGGTGGTTTTCAAAATGGGACTGGATAAAGCATCGAGTAACCTGGTCTGACCTCACTGCTCACTGTGTTGAGCAGAAGCTTGGGCTGGATGAACTCCAGAAGTCCTTTCCAACTTGAAGAGTCCTATGAACTTGGAAGTGAATAGTAGGGTATTTTGTTCCTTCCTGATCTCCTTCCTCTACACCTCAGCAATGCTCCTTGCTGTGTAGTTTACAGAGCACTCATTTAAGAAACACTGCAGAACACCAACTGAACAAATACAAAGACTGGAGCATGCAGTCAGTGATCAGCCTCAGCAGGACATTGCTACTACAACTAAACACTAAAATCTTTTTGACAGATCTAAGTTTCATAATGGTAAGCAAGAGTCCCATATCCTTTGGGGAGTTTTTGAGTGTAATAGGAGAGTCGCTTACCCAGCTCCATATTCCTAGTTCTTGGATTGCACTGTTTATACCCTTTGCAGCTTCTTAGTTCCATGAGCTGGATGTGCAGTTGGTTGAGAACGTCTCTATCTAGCGTATTCACTGCATTAATGAGCTACAATAAACAGAGGTTCTTGTTAGTAATATTGCTCTGTAGTCTGGTAACTTTCATATATGGAATAGTTGTGGTTCATTTGTAACAGCAAAGAAGCCACAGCGCGTGATGTTTGATGATCCTGCACCAATACCGTGCTATTTCAGTCTACCATCAATAAGGAACAGTGATGTATTTCTAGAGCTGTTCTATGATAAAGTACCTGATACGGATCAGTGTTGAGATCAAAATACTCCAAAAATCCAGTAGCGAATTCACAGAACAGGAAGTTGTGGGTCTCGTTGATTGTCCTCAAACACCAGTACGTGTTGTTGTTGGCACTGGTACAGGCACAGAAAGGCCCCACTGCAAATGGAAGAGTTATAAAGCCATAAGCTGCATGCTGCTGTCTTCAGGCACTATTGCTTTGTGTTTGTGGAATCCCTTTATCCATAAGCACTCCATCCACTCCTGAACATCTTCCAGCACCAGCTGTGTGTTCTGTGCACACCTAACCCCAGGACATGGCTAGCCTGAGCAATGGCTTGGCTAATTGCTCTGTCTCCTCTGGCTGGGACATTTCAGCTGGTGCAGTTGGTTTTGGTTTTAACTCCCTCACCTTTTGTGCAGGGATGATGCCAACACTCAAACAGAGATGACTCAGCAAGGAAGACTGCGTGGTTTTGGCATCATAATTAATGCTGATAGTTCTGGTAACCCAGCATCCTCACCCAGCCACGCCAGTACCTGCCTACCTACTCCTTAGTTTAGTATCCTTACGTGTCCACAGGGGAGCAGTCTGCCAGTGCTGGTTGTCATGGGTGAAGCAGGTCAGACCAGGCATGCTGCAAGTGTCATTATTTTTTATTCTCTTCAGCAGCTTGCGCAGTTTCTTCTTTCGTCTTTGCTCTCTAAGCAGCCACAGCCTGTCTTTCTCCTGCAGGGTCTTCCTGCACGCAGAAAACATTAGGGTCATGTAGACTCTGTTATACTTGAATATACCTTAAAAAAATGAAGCAGCTAATAAATTAAATGCTTTGAGGGAAAGAAATAACCAGTGTTTTTTACCTAAAGGGCTTCTCCAAATGGCTCTGGCTATGACTCTGCAATTCAATAGCACTGAAAAAATCAGGCCAAAGGGACTCACAAGCTTGCCTGAAGTCTGTGAAGGGACATTGCCCACAAGCGTTTTACCACAGGCTTAGTTCCTTGCCCAGGTGTCTGTCTATTGTTAACACGAGATAAATGAAATAGTACTACTTCTGCTTAGTTCATAACTGGCATGCATGGACCAAAATGTTAATGTCTTTGCATTTCCTATTTCATAGGAACAAGCCTTCACTTACTTGAAAGGATGCAGACCAGATCCCTTGTGCCTCAGCTTGCTTTTGTGTTTATGGTAGCTGCAAAATAAAACCAGCATTGTTGATGAACAAAAGAAAGACAATTGCTCCCGCCCTTACCACTCTGTGATACTAGACACAAAGCAGATTTAATCCAGATTTAATCTCCCTTCAATATATTGACGCAGGTGCTAAGCAGCACGCAGTCCTGCCAGCCTGGGTCAGGACCCCTGAGCCTTGCTGTGTCCCTGTCTGCCCTTGGCTCATTCGGGCACAGTGACGTCTGCTGCTTCGGTTGTGTACCGCAGGATGCAACCACAGAGCATGCCAGCCACTATTTTCAACTTCAGTGGTCACTGGTTCTTGTTTCCCTACAAGGGGCAGATGTAAGTCTATGAATTTTAATTCAATTACATTTCTTCAACTGAGTATTCACTGAATTTTTCAGATGAAAAGACAAAAAGCTCATACCACCTCCTGTCAATTTCTTTCTGAATGAAAGAATTTAAATAGCAGTTGTGATGGTTCTTTTTTTCCCTCCACTGTTACTAGCTACAAGTTTCAGGGAAACTAACCAGATGCAGGGAGCTGTCCCAGCAATAGCAGGGCCTGACATGTTCTGGGCTAGGGTGGGGGGAGGCAGACATGCGTCCTAGCCCGTGGCTCTGCTGCTTTGGTTCTGTCTCCAGAAACTCTTACAAGATTTTGCAGAAATTTCCTTTCTGTGTAGTTTGCAAAGTTTTAAAAAAGACAAACCAGTCTTAGTCAACGGCAGCATTTTCTGACCGATAAAAGCTACCAGTATCATAGAATAGTTTGGGTTGGAAGGGACCTTAAAGATAACTCCGTTCCAACCCCCCTGCCATGGGCAGGGACACCTCCCAGTAGCTCAGGCTGCCCAAGGCCCATCTGACCTGGCCTCGAACCCCTCCAGGGATGGGGCAGCCACAGCTTCTCTGAGCAACCCTGGACAGTAGCTCACCACTCTCATGGTGAAGAAATTCTTCCTAATGTCTAGCCTAAATCTGCCCCTCTCCAGTTTATACCCATTGCCCCTCATCCTATCACTAGAAGCCTTTGTGTACTACACACACATCTTGGCAAAGAGAAACTAGGTTAAATGAATGTTTTTTTCTAAACAGCACATCAGAATTCAGTTAGCTGTCAGACTAAAATTCCCTTCAAAACAAAACAAATATTTTAAATTATTAATGCTACTGGAAGCTTTGATGATTTTAAACCTTATAGCAAATTGTCAAAATAATCTTATTAAAGAATCTGCATTCACTCAATTTTCTCTTGTATAGACACTGGGTATTTTATCAACTAAACCTGAATGCTAAATCCTTATTAAATGACATTCTGCAAACACTTAAACGTATAGAACTCAGATGATTAACTTAATTTATTTCAGCGGGATTATTCACCTCAATAATGCTATGCACAAGTACAAATGCTCCCTGTATTGGGCTTGAAAAATGTAACATTCTTTATATTTGGTAGAAAACATTCACTATAAAAATAACTTCATCTTTAGAGCACATATTAAATAAAGCCAGTTGTTAACACTAATTTTGATTTTGAAAGACATGCTGTGCTCATTTGCAGAGCAAGCACTTTCTTCCTCCCCTTCTCGCTCCCTTCTTTCCACAGACCAATCCGACAGCCACTTTTCAAATACTTGGCATGAAGAACCAGCTCCACAGAGACCTTAATGCATAATCATTATTTTAGTATTGCCTCTTGCACTTAAAATTCACAAACTGACTGCACTAGGGAAAACTGATTTTGTGCACTATGTCAATGGTTACAAAAATGCAGTTAATCTGCACCACCCATTAAATTCCTGCTTCTTCCACCTGACATAGCTGCTAAATATTGCAATGATCACATCCTAGTGATAATACAGTCAGCCTTGAAAAAACTTAATGGGAAAGAATTCTCTCATCTCCCCACTCCATTATTCTGAATGCCTGACACACTATACTTTTTAAAACAGGTTTGTGTAACACTGTATCCTACTGACAACTTGCCCTCGTGGAAAGCAAGCTTTCAGAAAAAAGCCTGCAGCTTAAAATCTTCATCTCTGGTATCTGGTAGCAGCACCTTCTGTATAGGAGCACAGCTAAGTGGTTTGTAAGCCACATTCCATGCCCTGTTACACCATCACCACTTGACAGAGGTCTCCTACCTCTGCAGCAGCCCAGCTTCCCCAGAAACCAACAGACAGAGTACACTAAGCAGGCAACCACTTAACAAAACAGACTCTGATCTCCCCTGAGAAGGCATAAATCAGTGACAGTTGTTCACTATGAATAATTACTCTGAAGTACACAAGAATTACCTTATCTTGTTACAATCGCACTCTTCAGGTCGCTTCTTCTTCAGGTGACCTCTCACCTCCCTTAGGTTTTTTATTTTATTTTGCAAAGTTTCAATCTAAAAAAAGACAGGTTAAAAAAAAATAGCATGATCTAGTCTTACTCCAATCTTCTCAAAACTATTCTGTTGTCCCCAAATGCTTCCACCTTCCATGACTATCATAACTAACAAGCATTTTCAGATTGCCTTCCTTTTGAAAAGGAAGCCACAGCAGGAGGAGGCTTTGCTGATACAGTTTGCCTGCTTTGATCACTGCACGTGACAGTGGAATGTGGCACTTGGGGGAACAGGAGGGCACACAGTTGCAGGTAGACAACCATTGCTTGTTCCACTGTAACTTTTCCTCTTGTGCTCCCCAGCACATTTGAAGAGGGAAAAGGCTCCGCAAAGTAAAAATGAAGCCCTTAAATTCCAATCTGTTAAGAACCTGAGAAGAGGATGGGGAGGGAATGCTCTGAAGTCCCCTCTTCATAGCTTCTGAAAAAGGAAAGCAGCTAGGCTCTGTCATTGTGCATGGCAGTCTAGTAATGTCCAGCCACTTGGGACATGGATTAGCAGTTAATTGTGCCACCCACGTGGTTTATTTTTAATCGCCTATTTTTTTCAGTAAAAGAAACTCATGGTTTTGTTCGGTCCAGCTCTCACACATGTGGCCCATTTTCACACAGGTTGGTATTACAGGCTTCTGCCTTGGTTCTTTACACATCAGAAAACCCAAAGCAATCCAGTGTGAACAACAAAGTCCCTGCAAAATTCCCATTAGACATCAGTGACCAGAAGCCTAGTGGAAGCACGTGGCTGCTGAAGCACAGACAGGACAGCGATTTCAGAAAAACACACAGAGAATCCAGCCCTGTGACCCTGAGTCAGGAACACAACAGGCCAGAAGTGAGCTCTCATTTAATTTGGTACTCCAATTAGCATACATTTTCTGAAGAAAAATGAATTAGAAAAGTATGGTGATGTTGAAATTATCTTTTTTAATCCTAGCAGAGCTAGTATGTTCTTCAGTGTTTATCTGCCTTGATATATGTGAATCCATATTATAAAAGGGGTCAAAAAAGCTCTTACATAGGACTGCGAATCCATGGAACTTGGTAAGAGATTACAGTAGGACCTTCCTTTACTCTTTTCTTTGGCAAATGTTCCACCACTATCTGGTCTTTAGCAGACTCTCTCTTTCATACACAACCATGAGTGAAGGGTCTAAGCTTTATTCTTCAATATCAGTGACAGAAACGTCAGATTACAATTTACAGGCAAACTTTGTAGGGTAAATTATCTCCAGGTTCTTCATATCCACAAGCCCTAGGAAAATTAATTGCATTCCAAAATGCAGGGGTTAAACAGAAGCAAGCAAAATAAATAATTTTAGAACCACTGAAGGTAACAAAGCCCACTTTTTCTTGGGCTTGTGTTTGACAGTTGAAGGTCTCTTTTGGAGAGGTACATTGGGGAGCAGGGATAATAAGATGTAAAAAAGATACAGCTGAAATTTTTCACAGGATGGAATGCTCCCAAGTTCCTCATTTATCTCAAGGCTTATGACATTTCCCAGCTGTCCCTTCAGCTGCAGTTCTCTCCTCCACTCACTACTTGTTTGTGAAGTCAAGATGCTGAATTAATTATCTATTCTGAAATCAGCCAGCAAGTTCAAAAGGTTCCAGGGAGGAACAAAGCCACCCAGAGGCAGCCAGACACACACACAGTCAGCACAATCCTGTCTGCCCACAGAAAACCATGCTAAAACACACACTGAAAATGCAGGACTGATAACATCACTGACCTCATGGTCAATATGAAGTTTATGGTCCTTCCAAGCTTGCAGGGACCTGTAGAGGTCTGTGTCACACTGAACAGTATCATTCTCCAGGATATAGCACCTTGGCATGGGAAAGCAAACAACGTTTATTATAGTGGATACACACACGCAGAGCAATGCAATCAGCTGGTTTTAATAACACAACTCCAGGACAGATGAGCAGCCAGACTGGAAATGACATGCAGAACTAAAGCCCCCGATGTTCATTCAAAAGAATACAAGTGTGCTGCGGGGCAGGAAAGAAGTTTGGCGTTGAGTTGCCATGGAGATTTTTCAGAAGTAGAAGAATTCAAGGCGAACATTTCTGTTAAGCAGAACCTGTTGACTGCTTAATTTCTATATGTAAATTGTGCTGCATAGTTCTTGCTTATTCATTACACTGTCTACATAAATAACTTCTCCTACCTAGCAAGCACTGAAAGCATTACTCAGAAGCAATTTTCCAATACATAATTAAGTGATACAGGGGTAGGGGCAAACATGAAGTACTTCTTTATAAGATGCATTGTTATACCCTAAGGAGAAGGGGAGGAAAAAAAGAAACAAAGAAATTTTGCTGTTTTCTTCAAAAGGGATATTTTTTTTCAAAGATATCTCCCTGACTTCAAAGGCAAAATAACCTCTGACAATATTAAGCGCTTACATTTCACTAACTTCTATGGCAATCCAGATTTTAAAATTCTTTCAAACCCCCACCCCTTCCCCACTGACAGATCTACATTAGAAGTTTATTAGGGGTCAACAAATACAACACAGTCATTTTTGAATGCTTGCTTAAATCAAAGCTGAGTGTTTTCAATACTGCTTTATTTTCTCTAAAACACTTCATGCATGTTGTCTCACTGCCTGCTTTTCTGCAAGTGTTCCTGGGGACTCCTTATGAATTATATACAACCTTCCTGTCAGTTCCTTGTATGGATTTGGGATTCATCCAGTAAGGCAACAAAAATCAATTTAACTTGTTCCAGAAGAAAAGCATAAATAGTGACTTATGGATCTTTAACATTTGCGAGAGCTGAGAGAGAACAATTCTCTGATGTCAACCCAGCCATGTTTTCTTCCGTTGGTGGGTCTCTAACCCTGTAAACAAGAGTCAAATGGAAACCACAGATTTCAACGGCAGCTAACTGGCTTGTGCATGTTTACATGAGCTAGTCACTAAAGAACTGAAAGCACGTAATCAAAAATGATTGGTGGATTTCCTGATAATTCACAAGCAGAAATGGTGACTAAACTAATTAAGTACAGTTGAAGATCCATCATTAGCCCCTAGACTTTCACACCGAAGGGCAGACTTCTGGCTGTCCCAGTGCCCAGACAACTTCCTCATCTCTCTCTCACTATGTTCTATTTCCCACTGCTCTTGGTCCATCCAGCATCATCCACAATATAGATTTTCCTTTCCCAGCACAGGCTACAGAAAGCTCTGAGAGGCTGCTTCCTCCCTTAGGACCGATTCGGTGTTTGAAACACAAAGCAACCGATGACAGGAAACTTGGTCATACTCCAGCCAGAGCCTTCAGTTTCCAGCCAGGCCAGGTCACCTGCCACACACTGAGAATGCAGGCAGAGCTCTTCCCAGTTTCAGGCAGGTGTGCACACAACTGTTGCAAACAGTTTGCTTGTCCTCATTGGAAACAAGCACTGATCAGTCATTAGTGTCTCCAAAGTGTGTGAGATGTAAGAGCACTGCTGTAGTTCTTCATGACCTCTATACAGGACAAAACTAAACCAAACCTGAAAGCTGCTGTACAGATAAGAATGAGCATTTTAGTGAAGCTAGACTAGGTATCCAAAAGGGACACAGCATGCTTATCACAGGTTAATGTGCCTGTTTATGTAAAGCAGCCTCTTGAACTGCAACAGCTTTTAGCAATATAGCACGTGCACTCACCTGTGAGTCACTTTTATTAAGTTGGGGGCTGTGTACTCTGCAATGCCACCAGTGCCACTGTATTCTCCCATATCTTTATCTTCCTCCTCACGAAGAATAGCCATCTGCATCTTGTGCCGCTTGGTGATGTTTCTTGGTAAGACAGGTTGGTATCCATCCTCTAAACCCAAGTTAAAAATGGCTCCGTCCAGCTCAACTGATACAGAACGGACAGAGCGATTCCGAACATAGCTTGGTTTGTATTCTGCATGGAAAAGGAAGTGAAAGGATTAAGAGTGGGAGGAACAGCATGTTACAATTTGGTCCTCTTTGCGGTTGGGAGAAAGGAACAGCCCATACCATGACATCTGGAATTAACTGGGTGACAAATAGTGTTAGAGCTGCTGCTTCATTACCTTTTGCGTGGATAGATATCTTTGGGCATAAGAGAGAGGGCAGATATAATGCAATGCACAAGGATAGCAGAGGGGAAGGAAAATGTACTTGTCCAGTATCACTTTGACAGCAAATAGCTTATTCAGAGAGACTCTGCTCTTTACCCTAAGAGTCACAAGATGGCAGTAAGACCTTACTAACTACGCCAATTCAAGACAGAAAGGTCTTTGGTCATCTTTACAGACTAGTTCTCTACTGGTTTCTGTTGTCCACCACACAATGCTCCAGTGCTAGGACTGCTGCCACACTTCCCTGAAGATGACCCCAGTGTTCAGTCTAAGCATTTTCTTGATTCTATGCTTTTTCTTCAAGGCAAGATGCTTGATTTTTCTGCATCTTTACCTTTAACTATATCTGTTTCAATTCTTCACATTTTTTTTCCTGATAACCAAACGAGTCAGTGAGTTTGTACATGAAGCACCACTCTCTAGTGCTATTTTCTCCCCTAGACTTTGCTTCTGCATTTGGAGCCCAAAGGCAAAATAAAACATTTGCTACAAACTGTCACTACACAGTATGAGACTCCCATAGATCTTTTCACCATTACTGCTTTCCAAAGTTCTCTGTCCCGGTCCAAAACCCCAAAGCTCCTCTTTCGCTTGGAATAGTGCAAACATATCCTAGTTATAGAGTCTAAATCCATATTTAAACTTCCTTGCTGTATGATGCGGTCCCATCTCTGATAATATTTCCAGCTCTCTGCCAACAACTGCCCAGAGTCACTCATTACACTAAGCATAATCATCTCATTCCTTGAGAAAAATGTACTCCCTAGGTGCCACAGCCCCTCTCCTCCTTATCCAGTGCCTGAGCCTCTGCTCCGTATATGCAACTTGGAGTCATCTAAGACATTACTGGAAACAATTGAGTCCCTTGGCTCCTCTGGTCACCTCTCCCGTACCCAGAGCTGAAACATACAGCCCATCTCATAAGAAGAGGGCTTCCTTCTGCGATCTGATAAGGGGAAAACACAAATCAGTGTGCCAAATCGGATGACCAATCTTTCTGGCAATCCCAAGCTCCACACAGAAAAGTGGACTTTCTCTATGGGATAATCTTCTCCAGCAAAATAAGCAGGGGAAAAAAAGGAATGCAAGGTAGAACAACCAGAATTGACAAAAGAAACATTCATATCAATAAGCATGATTTGGCCTTAATGCACAGTGACTTCTTTCAAGAGGCCTTACATGAATTCCAAATGGCTCACAGAGGTCTCAAAAGCCATTCTGCAGACTGTGGGAAGATAAATAAATATCTCCTCCCACCTGAAACTGTCAGTGCCCCACACAGAAAGTGGAATACCAGCTGGATTGTCTGGCTTTGCCCTTTTCCACCTGTGGTTCTAAGTTTATTGCTGATATTAAGCCAGGTGAGTCACTGCCGAAGGGTGCAGGAAAAATAACAACCCAAAAGACCAACCCTATTTGAGGCACCCATTCAGGAAATGTTTGACTAAATGAGAAGAAACTCCCATCTCTTCAGAAGTAGGAGGAAGTTCGAAAAAGCTACACCCTAACAATTATATTCAAAGTATTAACTCCCATTTCTTTAATTGTTCCCTCATTTCATGTTGTTAAACTGAGCCAACTAACAATTTGCTCTCCTTCCAAGTCTAATATGCCATTCCAGCACATTGGACCTCAGCAGATAGCTGCAGGGAACTGTTGTCCACACATGTCCCTGAAGAATTAAAGCCAAGAGTTACTCCTCCCTTGCAGCCAAACTAACCCAGCCTTACAAGGAACAAATTGGTCTGGAGTGAGAAAGCTCAGGAAAGACTTTTTTGTGGCACTTTATTGCAAGGTAGTATCCACAGCGCTGACTCAGTACTCTGATTAGTACCCAACTCCATTATTTTCAGTGGAAGTGGTTAAAATACTTCATAAGATCAATATTTATTTGTATTGTGCTCTACCACCTGCAAAAGTGCACTGCAGGCAAAAAAGACCAACGTCTAACTACCAGTTCTCTCCCAGGATGAAGTTTCACACTTCAATTCATTTACTGATGTGCACAACCCATGAACAAAGCAGATCTAGTCCCAGTGCCCCTCTTGTGGTTCTACAGCAGCCAGCTATCTTGTAGATGGTACTGCCAAGAAGTTGCATCCTCAGAACCAAGCCTGGAAATGAAGCCCAGAGAACTTTAGGTTTAAGAAAGCTAACTATGCTGAAGGGCCTCATTCATCCAGCTGTGTCTCCTGGGACCACTTGACAAGCATACTTGGGTTTGCTGGAGCCTGAAAGGAAGTAGGCTGTTCTGATCCAGGTTTCCTCAGACAGCCCAGAGACTCAAACACTCCAGATTTTTACAACTACATTTTGGTTTCAAAACTGTCCCACAAAACCAGGAACTGCAGTATCCAAAATTATTACTCAAGCGAACAAAGCAAGATAATTTTCTATTATAAAAACATAAACTTCATATCTGACATAAACATGCCCAGCTTTTGGGTTTAAATTTAAATCTCCTCACATCCTCACCAGTCAAGCCTTATTAGTTCTTTTGAAGCCACTAAATTCATGATTTAACACTGAGATCATTTGGACATTATAGTTCTCTCAGGGATAACCGAGAAGGCTGTAACCTGTTCCCAAAGCAGGAGTGTGACTGCTCAGTGCTAACACTGCAGAAGACAGGGAACTCTTGGTCTTCCATGGTGACACTTACTCTACACGGGTATTTTGGATCTGATGTATTTTCCAGCATCACAATGATCATAGATTAAGCCAGTAGTATGCAAGGATTCTATTTCTGCTTTTGTCATGAGGAAAACAGTCACCACTAGCCTCACAAACTCTCGATTGACATTTCCCATTAAGGTTTACTTTTTTTTCTGCATTTTGTTGAGAAGGAGCATTTTTTCTATAACATCACAGTAGAGTGAGGCACTTTGAAGTCAAATTTTTAAAAATATCTCTTTATGTCTAGAAATACAGACAAGGTTTAGAGGTGTTTTCTCTTGGGCATTACGTACCTAGTGATTTCTGTAAATCTTATTTTGAATCTGTGTTCTTAGATATAGATAAAGAGAAAAAAACCAAGTCTTTCTTATACCTATCTGCTCACAACTGCCATTAAACATTACACTTCAAATGCACAATATTTAAAGTAGTGGATGTTCAAGTTTGTTGGGTCTTGTGTTTGTTTTGTTGTTTTTGGTTTATGTTTTGTTTTTTTTTTTTTTTTTAATAGCAGACAGTCATTTTGTTCCAGCAGTGACACTACCTCAAGAAAAAAACAAATAACATGAAAATTGGAATAAAAATGCACTAGTCCCTTTGTATACACTTCTGCTTGTTGTTTACAAATCCATGCAGACTGTCATCATTTCTCTACATGCAGCTTAATAACTCCTTTAATCACATGCACTTTTTCATCATAGGAAGAGGAGATCAAATCCAGAGCAAGAAAAACATAAAAGTCCTCAACACAGCCAAAGATTTTAAGAGCTTACTGTTACTTTAAACTTTCTTCCTACTGCAAAGCTTTGCTTCATCTTTCTTTTAAAAATCAAAACATAGTAAATAAAATTGAGAGGACTTAGAAACGTAAGCATTCCTGACACCCAGACCCAGATATACTGAATATTAATGATCATGTTTCTAGCATGTAAAACCTCTGCAGGCAAGTTGTGTATCTGTATGTAGCCCAAATGGCATGTAAATGACATGACCCTGTTTTGCAACTGAATTTAATCAATTTAGAACACAATGTTGCCTGCTGAATGCACTGGTGCACCTGACAATGGTTCTAGACCATGCCTACACTGGAAAGTAATTATTTTATCAAAACATTTGGTGTTCCAGCCCCTCCATAAGCAATTTAATCTGGTTTTTAATACACATGTTCTCATCACATGACTGGTTTTAATCTTTCTGGAAGACCAATCCTCATATTTCCATCAGGGTTTGCAACACCCTTGACGCACCCCAGAAACAGGGCACCCAATTCAGTTTTCTGCAAATGACTGTAGATTAGAATCCAACAAAATTGCTCTGCAAATCCATCTCTATTGTGCATAATACAAGGGAGTGATCAGGGTGTTTCCTTCAAAACTACCCTATTGCTGTGAACTAATGCATTAACATGGATATGATCCTAGTCCAGTTTGAAACTTCTATTTTTCTATTTAGCTATTGTTCAGTCTGATGAATAGCATTTACTGGCATTCAAGCACAGCTGCAGTATGATACTTAACTAAATTCTGAGTAGCAGGCCCCAAAGTGCCCTCAAAACTATGAAACCCAGCAGAACCCACACTTTATCCCGAGTCTCATGAAACAGGTCACAAAAATCCAAATACCCATCACCAGTACTCACGTTGCCCTCTTACCAGTTACAAATCAGCTTTCTAGGTAAGTTGTTTAGAAAAACCTTGCTATATTCCCTTGGCTTGTATTGCTTTGTGCTTATTTGTGTTCAGTCCATGATTCACTAAGTACAGGTATGTGAAAGAATAGCCAACACCAATCACAGCATCTATGTCAATAGGTCCAAGCTAACCTCTTCCACTATATGGCACAACCTGAATGTGGGCAGAGGGAAGGAATAAAGCATCTGTGGAGTCAGTTATTTTGCTCAAGACAGAAGCAATGGGAAGATGATTGTAAAGAACCTCATACTAATAAATTGTACAATTGAATGAGGCAAGTCAGCTGAAGGCTGCAGTATACAATCTGCCTCTTCTGAGCAGAATGTAGGGAGAAAATCACCATTCTGAGCCCTCTACTAGAGGAAGCAACCTTTCTTTACCTCCACCTATAAACTAAAGGTAATTATACACTCAATCACCTCCTCTGGTTGTTGTGAAAATTAGTTAATGTTCAGGAAGCAAGACAGAGATGAAAAATGCTTAAATAACTGTTAAGTATTATCAGATGACATTATGTTGCCCTCCCTTAAATTGTTTTCTTCTTCTCATGTAAGTGCCTTCGATTTACTCCTGTTATTTGACTCCTCACAATTGAACTTTATCCTGTGTGGTTTCAAAAAAAAAAAAAAAGTTAATTGAACTGCAAGTTCTAGTGTTATTTAAAGATTATCTGCTGTGCCACATATGTAAACAGAAGTATAGTTGAGTAATTTCATCCTGGAACCAATAATTTTTTTCAACTAAAAATTAGCTTAGTAGGTACTAATCAGCTTGCAAGGCAAATATAATGGGAGAAAATCAATTTAAACTCTCTGTTTGAAGCTTGTGCCAGGTCATTATACAGAAAGACTAATCTGCTAAATAATTAAGGCTCTGTATTTGCAGAGTGAGACGAAAGAAACATTGCAAGTGAATAATAATTCTGTGCTGCCATTTGCCTCTTTTAATCTATAATTAGACTATGTACTTCAAATATAGATGTTAGTCTGACTAAGGTTTAATACAGAGCCAGTCGAATGGGTTTCTGAAAAAGCACCTGACCTGTGCCAAGGAAACCAGAAACACAGTCATCCCCTTTGGATGTGATCTCTGATTAAAAGTCAAACTTGTCTCTGCTGACTGAGCACAGGGAAGGGACGTTAGAAGCAAGCAGTTTCTGTAACAAAGCATAAGCATCCTTATTAAAAATAAATCACTGCAATAACGGCTCCAAGCATTGCAGTGCCTACTGATAACTTGAGTATTTGCTGTAAAACACTGCTTGTGTTTCACAGCCTGTGTAAGGGTGTGCTGCTACTTGCCACTTCAGTCTGTGTACTGCAATTCCCAGTTTTGAAAGACATAGAACCCAATTTTGTATCAAAACGCTCCTCTTCCTCCAGACAGAGATATTTTCAAATATTTTCAAATCTGATTGTCCATTATGAGGCACACTGTTCCACAGTTACATACACAGTAATTATGCTGATAGAATACAATGTACGTGAATATCAGGACAATTTTGTGCATTAGTAAACAAAATCAGAACAGTTTTCTAAGGCAGTGACAAAAGATATGGTGGGTTTGCTTACTTTTCTTGGAGAAGAGTTTCTTTCTCCGTCCGATGTGGCTGAGCTTGTATTCGTTCTCTTCACAGTTGCAGTCTTCACTATTCCTGGTGTAATACTTGGGCAAAATATTGGAGGTGCCTTTGCTGTTGCCTGCAGCTGCCAGGTTTGCCATTCCCTTGCATTTGTGTAGCTTGAGCTTCCCACTGGCGTCTTCTACACACTGCCATTTCTGGAAGAAAAATTTGGTCATTAAACCTATGTTCCAACTGTGCTTTGTCTAATGGCCAGTTTCAGAGATCTTGGAGATTCCTCGTGGTAGTAAGCAGAGGCTCATCTATCACTCACTACCAAAACAGACTTTTTGTAATCTTCTATTTCCAGACAAATCAGAACTCTTTGGAACATGCATGCATTTGCTTCTCATTTTGTTTCCTGGAGGCAGAACAAGAGGAAATTCTTAAGAAAATCAATACTACAGCTAAAACCATGCAGGTGACACATGCCAACTTTCAGAAGCATTACTGTGCCATAAACCAAGAATGTTCAAGCCTTATCCACAGGATTAGAATGAATCTTTACCTACCTGCATGTTCTGTCAGGTTGGCAGGAATCTATGCCACTATCATACCAAAAAACAGTACCAAGCCTTCAGGCCTGCATATAATCTCAGCCCCATCCCCCACTCTACATCAGAGGAGTCTTTTCTTTCCTAGCTCAAATATCTGATGATAGGCTGAGTTTATCCAGGTAGCGGACTCCTTTACTGTAAAGGTCTGGCCTGAGCTGGTTATCTGGACTTGTTCTAGTCTAGTCAAAGAACGGGAACAGTCACTTCCAAGGTATAATTTCCTCCATCCGAAAGTGGCCATATAAAATAGACAAGAAAAAACATCACCTTGCAGAAGTGCCTATTTCTCTTCACTGACCTTTAAAATGGTCTGTAGGACTGCATCAGCTATGGAACTCTGTGGTTAGACAAGCTTACCTCCATCCTGAGTGTTTCTCTTAATAGCTTTTCACATTCAACACCCTGGGGCTTGACTAGCAATGGTGAGCTGCACTGGATGACTCAAGTGAGAATGCCCTCCCTCTCCCATTCAAACCAGAGAATATCTCATCTCTAATCTCCTGTTACTCAAAACCTGAAGTAACTTGCTTATAGCTTCTTTGTGCTGCCATCAGCCCTGTGCCAAGGGCAAGGGAGTTTAGCCACCTTCAACCTGGCACAGAAGTTTTACCCACTTCCCAGATAAATCACAAAATTATTTCACCTACTCCTTTATTTACCAACACACGACTAGCTACACAGCTAGGCTTTGAGATATATAAACAGCCTCACAGTAGCAGTTGCCACTGCTTTAAATAGAGACTCTCAGAAACACTTCAGCTTTTTGCCGAGTCTTGAGAAGTGTTCGTCTTTTTTTCCCCTATTACAAAACGCTAAGCCTGTGCCTGCAGGACTCACTGGAATACTGAGAATTTTCCAAATAGAAGAACAAAAGTTCAAACAGCAACAGCTCCCAAGTGAGACGACATTTTACAGCAGCCTGCAGCGCTATGAGGGAGATTCAGTCACTGCAATTCCCACAGAGAGCTGTGCCCAGGCTGGGATAACAAAGCCTACATTTTCTATTAGAATTCACTCCATTGTTTGCCTGACAGTAAAGTAAGAAAAAACAATATCACCGTGCTTTTATTATACAGAATTTAACAGGATTCAGAAGTGAACTGGCCAGTGACAATGGATTTCTCTGGGTCCAGGGGGCAACTCTCATTTGAAATGATCAGAGTTTTATGGTGCGTTCACCAATTTTCTCAGAAAATGGAATGCCAGGTCTCCTACACTTAATTCTTAAGTGTAGATATTGTGTCCAACCTCCTGTTTGATCCAGGCCTTGGAGAGATGCAGATAAATCTGGTTTAACTTCCAGCACAAGGAATCATAGGAAATCAATGAGAGGAACTGACAGCAAGACATTTGAATCAGACAGCTTTGCCTGACTGTCTTCATCTGTAAAACAGGACACACTGACCTAGATAGGGCGTAGAATAAAAGTAAACCATAGAACCATAGAATTACCAGGTTGGAAAAGACCTCTTGGATCATCAAGTCCAACCGTTCCTATCTACCACTAAACCGTGTCCCTGAGCACCTCATCTACCTGTCTTTTAAACCCCTCCAGGGATGGGGACTCAATCACCTCCCTGGGCAGCCTGTGCCAGTGCTCAATGACCCTTTCTGTGAAAAATCTTTTCCTCATGTCCAGTCTGACCCTGCCCTGGTGCATCATGAGGCCATTCTCCTTTGTCCTGTACCCTGGCACTCAGGAGAAGAGGCCAGCACCCTCCCCTCTACAATCTTCTTTCAACTTTGAAGAATAAATTGCTAACTCATTTTTTAAGTTATTTTTGTAAACATCTATCTTTGATTGATGCACAGACTGAGGTCTGAAGTAAAACTTATTTTACTAGAACAAGCAACAGTTTCTTTAACAACGAAAAAAAGATGTAAAAATGTTTTTGTTGCTGTTTCCCATTTCAATTCATCTAAATCTTATTTTTGAAATATAGGAACAAACTGCATTTTCTGTTCAGTAGAGATTAGTGCTGTAGGTATCTGATACATGAAAAATGAAGATTCAACAGAAGGCAAGATAAATGCCATGATGAGAACTACTGTAAATAAGTGCTCTCATGTACAGCCCCAAAATATTTTTTCTCTATTTCTTTCATCTCCTGTCAAGAAAATGATGCTCATTTTTCCCCTCCAGGTGAACTGGAAAAAATCCTTTAATTTTGGTGCAGCTTAATTCTTTCCAAGGCAGCCGTATGCTACAGTGAAAACATTTTAAAGGCTTTGCTGGAAGGGCACATTGTATTCATTAACAAGTCCACTGCTGAATGACTGCAGTGCAGAACTACGTAAATGACTTTAGAAGCACACACAAAACACATGTAGAGGGCAGAAAAACCACCAACCCAGAAAGCTCAAGCTTTTAATTTTTTCCCCCAAACCAGATACGGGCATTTGTATGAATGTGTCCGGGATTCAACATCTTACCCTTGGTCGGCTTCTAAGTACGAACACAAATCCTTTAGGTCAATATCACAGCTATACTAGTTGTAGTCATTTCCACAGGATGCTTTGAAACTAAGGGAAAAAGGGCAGTAACTGCAAAGGAACTGTGAAAGCCCCTGCTTGATAGTCAAGAAGCTTGGAACATTGTGAATTCTGGCATCTTATCTAGTGCACAACATACCATCATGCAGAAACCTGTGTCAACCCCTGGAAGCAACTAAAATATTTCAGAAAAGGTAATCACTCGAATAATTAAATCCACATATGAAGAACTCCAGAGTACTCCAGAGATACTTTGACACGCAGATACAAATGATAACAATCCAGCAGCAAAATGTAGTTACATATAAATAGTGGATTAACTCAACCAGTCCGGAAAACAAAGTGCCCTTAGTTCATCATTTGCCCCCAACTTTTCATGATTTTTTTCATTAGGCCAAAAGATGTGCTCCTAATTCAAGTTTTCCAGCTCGTAATACCTCATAAGAGCTATATCCTGAGAGGTAGAGCAGTTTAAAAAGAAACTAAATGTCAGTGGAAAACCCAGACACCCTCACGAAGTTCATGCCAGCTTATATCAAAATTCCAAAGGATTCCAAAATTCCAACCTCTCTTTCTTCCTGCAAAACTTTGCAGAACAGCTACTCAAGCTATCAAATAAAAGGCTTTTGCAATATGTCCTGAACTCTATCAAGCTCACATTGTGAAAAACTTTCCAGACACCTCATTTAATCATTAAAGCTGTTCCAGCTGGAGATTTCCCACCATCTTCAGGCAGGCCAAGAAAGCTGCTGTGCTTGTGCTTCCTCCCACCTACTGTGTTCGGCTTGTTCTAACACTTCTACTCCCATCCTCTGCCCTACCTCCCACTGCATAACACATGCTCCCCAGTTGTTTGTGTGCAAAGCAGAACAGTCTGGGCTTTAGTTTAGTGGAGAAATCAGTGTTACAGACCAGAGACTTTGTTCAAAGGTACACTGCAAAGGTAAAGAGAAGACAGTTTGTAACACCTATTCTCTCCTCCAGCCCAAACTACCTGCTATGTGTATCAACAAGAGTAAATCAGGATTTCAATATCTATGAAACAAATCGCAGCAGCAGATGTTTCCCTCCAGTATTCACCTTGAACATGCAAATGACCCCTTAGCAGGAAAATATATGTTGTATTTTTCTGTGCGTCAAAACTCCATTATTTCCTTCACAGCCCCCATCACCATGAAGTGGTGCATGCGTTATTGTGCATGAACATCTTACCACTACAGCAATAACAGATGATAATTCAAAGTCATTACTTTAGGCACTAATCAGAAAAAAACAGCCATGACTTTCCCTGTAGGAGTTTTTCTTCCAATTCACTCATTTCCCTTAGTGAATCTCTCTCAACTGCCATTGTTTTCTTTGGGGGAAAAGGGCTGATCACACAAGCTTTGCTAAGAAAAGGTTCCAGTGGAAACGTACAGCTTTCAGAGCTGAGCCTTAAATCATCACGCTGTTTCTCATCAGCTCCTGTTTTTGTTAAGCAAAGGAGATTCCATTTCCTTTTACAGAGAAGTGAAAAGTGAAACTGTCTGATCAGTTGGCTGTCAGCAAGGCTCACTCCCTAACAGTTTTAGGAGTATAGGCTCTAAGAATCAAAGTTTCTGTAGGATAATAAAGTCCCTGACCATGCCAGCAACCTGACAAAACCAATTCAGCAATACCCATCCTCTGTAGTTTCTGCGGATGGTTTCTGAACCTCAGCCTGGCAGCCACATTGGCTGGTGAGCTAGACACAAACTGCTTTAATGCCCAGAAATATCCCAACTTCCTGTCTAAATCCAGTTATGGGTAGTTAGGGTACATTTTCTTGTATGAAACAGTACAGCTACAGTTTAGTCAGTATGAAACAGTCATAGCTATAGTTTAGCTAGCTCTTCTCCTTTGCTTTGGTTCACTCCTTGTGTTGTTTTTTATTGGGTGAGAGAACAGCAAAATCCAGAGAGATGCAAACCCCTTCTCTACAAGTGGTAGGTCTGCTGAATCATAGAATATATATATATATATATATAATCATAGAATAACTAGGTTGGAAGAGACCCACCGGATCATCGAGTCCAACCATTCCTATCAAACACTAAACCATGCCTCTTAGCACCTCGTCCACCCGTGCCTTAAACACCTCCAGGGAAGGTGAACCAACCACCTCCCTGGGCAGTCTGTTCCAGTGCCAAATGACCCTTTCTGTGAAAAATTTTTTCCTAATGTTCAGCCTAAACCTCCCCTGGCGGAGCTTGAGGCCATTCCCTCTTGTCCTGTCCCCTGTCACTTGGGAGAAGAGGCCAGCACCCTCCTCTCCACAACCTCCTTTCAGGTAGTTGTAGAGAGCAATGAGGTCTCCCTTCAGCCTCCTCTTCTACAGGTATCATGTAGTACAATATAGGAAAACAGTAATTTTTAATCAGAAGCAATGTGGTGGCTTGTCCTGCTGCTCAGGCATAACAGGTTTCAGGAGACAGTAAACCTGGATCTCCCACTGTTTGTCACATACACATTACTACTACTCTGTTCTTGTCGACTGAAAGGAATTGGCTTGTGTGTTCTGTATAGCATCTCTTAGATTCACACAGATTCCTCTCTCTTCAGCTGTTTTTTTGACTGAATATGCTCTGTTCCTTAGTTCTATACAACTGGTATTATTTTCTTAATTGTTTAATAATTTTTGTTGGATTTTTTTTATCTTACCTCTGTATCTTCTTCCAATTTATCCATTGGCAAAGGATAAATAGTTTCCTTTATTTCATTCCATCAGTATATGAATAGCACTGCCGGGTCTTCATTCCAGCTGGATATTATTTCATTACTCTGGGTCATGATTTTTGAGATTCAGACCGCTGGGCTCCCAGCTTAATTTCAGTTGTCACACGCTACACATCACTCAAACCTCAGAACTGTAAGATGGTTGAACAACTTATTGACAGAAAATTTGGAGGGCTTTTTAATGCCCCAGACTGGAGCTGCACTGAGGCACTATCAACGAGCACGCAAATATAAAAAAGAGGTACTCAGCTAAATTTAAGATCACAATGATATAATTCATTATTAATACAATAATTGGATTGTGGTATGAGATGGTCCCAGCTGCTGTATTCGGTAGTGCAGAAGCTAAGGAGTGAGTGCAGCCGAAGCAGAAATTACAGTAGTGGTGGAAGAAAACCAGAGGTCCCGCATGGAGTCTGTAACAGTTTTGAGATTGAAGCCAGTCTCTTGACCTTCAGCTCGTTGTCTTTTGAACTACACTGCTACTCATCTCACAGTATTTGAAAAGTCTGGCATTTTTATTAAGTGTTAGTATTGACTTTGGCAAGCTACTTGCAACATCTACTACTGCAACGGCAAGGAGTTTAAAAATCTCAGTTAACAAGAGATGTAAATTTCTTGGTTTTGTGAAGCAACAACAAGCAAAAAAAATACATAAGTAAAATAGCCTCTGGAAATCATTACAGGCGTTTCTGGCTAAAACAGGAAACCAATTCTGTTAATTATAATTCCTAATAAGGAATACAGTCCTTGAATAACAGCTCTTAATAAATTATGATTTTAATTTTCATGGGTTGTTGCCTCATATATTTTAACAGGTTGAGGGGTGATAAAATTTTTAATGTATGAAGTTATCAACAAGTCATTTCTTGTCGCAATCGCAGACTAAGAAAGTTGCGGAGCACGTGCAACTTGCACTGGAATTCAGGAACTCCAAAGATCTGCCTAAAGTGCTATTAAAATTATCTGGATTCTAGCTGGCTTGCTATGCCTCACTTATCAACAGAGCCTGAATTCTTTAGTAACCTCAGGATACCTCTGCTAGGTACAAAAGAACAGACAACCACAAAAGATACACAGATCAAAACTTTTTCTTCTCAGTTTTTAAAGAAATCAAAAAACCACCCCTCACTTAGTTTCCTAGGTCTGGCTATACCGAGTTCAAGCTTAGAAGAAAAGGAGAAAATGTTAGTAACTTTTTTCTCCTGCTGCACCCATGGCATGAGGAAATGGCTCGTGATTATGGTGGCAGGAATACGATCTAGAGGTACCACTTGGGAACTGCTATAGGAAAGCACACGTTAATCAGAATGGTATTCACTACTGCAATGTCATGCTATGTCAGAGAACTGGGGGGACCAATCGAGTAAGCAACGTACTTTTACTTATGATACCTTCATGCCAGTTACAAAGAGAACAGCCCTTCATGCACCTGGTACAGCACAAAGAAATCAGAGGGAAGACTGCTTATCACTACCTTATGTTTACAGAGCAACCGAAGGAAAAACAGTGAAAATTCTTGTATGTTGCATGTCTTCTGGTGAAAAAAAATGTCATAAACAATAACATTTCTTAGTGCTATTTGTGTCAGAGTTGTACATAAATGGAGCTTTGGAAAGAAACAGGACTTGAAAAGTAAATAATGTGAATTCAGACAACTATTTTTCCTTCACAAGTTAGCAATATTGTTGTACTATGTCAGGCCCGACTAAAGACAAAATTAATATTTTATATTTTTTTTCCCCCCACGTATAGCATCCGTTCCTTGCAGTGAACAGCAGCGCTGCAAGCACTGCACATTTAACAAACATGCACAAAGTTGGCAAATGACTTAGAGGGAGATTTTGTGCAGCTGTTGTTATGATACTGTGGAGTTGTTGGGAATACTCTACAGAGCAAATACTGATATCATAATTGGCTTTCACAAAAGCACATTAATGCAAGCTGCCAGATAAAAGTGGGTCAGCTTCCACTTACCAGCCAGTTTAGAATGAAAGGCCGAACTACACTGAAGGGAAAAAAATTGTGTGGAAGCCATTAGGTACTAGGATAAATGTTTTTTATTTCATGAGGGAAGTAAGAGCTCATCTCTTTTAAATCCTTGAATAAAAATGCTGAGCCGCTCTTTCATCTGAGCCTACAGTCACCCTTTGTTGGATACAAATAAATAACACAGACCAAACCCTACTAACTGAAAAAGAAAACATGGCAACACACAGATTCCCACTGCACTCAGAAGAATTTACATATATTAATGTTGCCAAAAAAATCCTACATAATGGACTCTGAAACAAAGGTTTTAAACGGCATGAATAGCCTCATCTCCATAAGCCTGGTGCTCTCTTATCAAAACGATTATAGGTCAAGGAGGGTGACAGAGATTTGCAAAGGAAGAGCATTTTGTGGTGATAGAATTGTATTCACAAACTTGCATGCTCACAAAGTGGAATTTCAAATTCTCCATCTCACAGTCAAAGCTTTCTTTACTTCTCCTTTACTCTAAGCTCTGTCCTTGTCTCCTCTCATTCACTCTCTTTCTGAGGCTTTGTCCTGCATTTGTGCTTCTCAACTCCTGCCCACACTTAAGATTCCTGAGCACTGCTTAGACTTCTCTGTGCATGGAACAGCAGGTCCCCAAAACTTGTTTAGGTCAAAAGAAAGAGTCCCAATGACTTTAGTGAGCCTTCACCTAATTCTGATTCAGAGTTCTCTTCATCCTTGCATCAGAATGTGAAAATTCACCCTTTCCACAGAACACTCCAGATTCTGTCAAATGCAAAATAATAAAGTGTCCTGCAGGAGCAGGAGACATCTGCTAAAGAACTGCTGCATCCATATACCGTAAACTCCCCCAAGGCAGTGGTATGTTTTCCATTTGGGCTCCTTCTACTTACTATGCAGAGATGTGAACAGCACCAGCAAACAGACAACACCCATTTGTCATTTGAGAAGTTAGTCTTGCTTCACTCTGAAAAGACTTTTGGGTGCACCCATATTTAGACATAACTTATCCTCAAATAAGCACATTCATCTCCCATGATTTCTGCTGTCTAGACAGACTGCGAGGACATATTCTCTAGAGCAGGGGTTAGATGGATTGAGATTCCCTTGAGAGCCCTTCCCAGACTCTAATTGACTTGATTGTTAGGCAATTTTTCCTGATGTCCAACTTAAATTTCTTTTTTGCTCAATTTAATCCTATCACTTCCAATTATGTCTGACTGAACTGTTCAAAACAGTTCTTCTCCTCTCTGTCTCCTGACAATGAAGATGCAGCACATGCAGCTCTTACTAGCACACCTTCACTTTGGAATTTATTGGCAATTCTAAGTATGGAGTTGACATTTTATGCCCACTTCTGACAGATGTCAAAGATATTTTATTATCCATGGAAAAAAACGTAAGCCTGCAAATGTGTGTAGACAATACAGGATCTTCCCGCTTTCTTCAATAACTGAAACATGTGGTAATTGGAGTAAGAAAGCCTGAATGTAGTTAAGGTACCTTATGCAAAGAGGCAGCTTCAGTGACAACATGGAGTTGGAAAGTCTTTCTTCCCCTCTGTTCTTACAATAATGTTAAAAATAATTTGGAAGATGAAGACAAAAGGAAGAAGTTAGAACATCTCTCAAAGAGAAAATACTGATGGAAAAAGAAAAGCTGTATTTCCCCAAACTGCTTACTGGATGATGTTGTACTGAAACAATGACTTTTCCCCCAGTTTCTCAAAGAACAATGCAAATTCAAAAAACAATGGCTTGTGTCCACCCATCTAGAATTTCAGCTCAAGACATCTGATGACAATAAACTACTGCACAAATACTAGGAAACATTTATAGGAAGAACACGACATTATAATTTTTCTGTATATTAAATCTGGCAAAGAAGTCACAGGAGGAAAAAAGCATCTGGAAAATGCTTATTTATAAAAATTGGATACAAACACCTAAGGAACAATGGACTTCTTTACAGGTGCACTGAGCTACCTGATTGGAAGAGCCAGAAGCAGGGAACCTGGCCTCTGACCGCAGAGAATTAACTACTGTAGTCAGAGTAGCCCATTACTGACTACAGCCTTGGTAAGCCATTCAGATCATGTTTACAAGAATAGTTATATATATAGATTGACCTATTCTGACAGTTCTCTCAGCTACCAGCATACCAGGTAATTCCAGTCTAATAACAGATGCATCAGCATGTGGACCCATTCAACTTCACCCCTTTGTCCACATGCTCATGGGCAGAATGTGTTACAATCCCTGGAAAGGGGTACTCTGACTGGTACCTGGATGAGAAAGCAATGGCACAAAGCCAATTTTGCACTGTTTCCAGAGGATTAGAATTCCCCCAAGAGTAGGGAAAACTCCCCAGGAGCGGAAATGCTGGAGACAGCTTTGCTATGCTTTTGCACTGCTCTGGTATATTTGCAAAATCTTCTGTGCTGAGAACAAGTATTGATATTAGGCTAATTTTTTTTCCCTGAACTACTTCTACATAACTTGGATCTAAAGTGAACATTTTTTCCTATCTGCCCAGTACAGTTATGTAACAACAGAAATGACACACAATCAATGAGCTTTGTGCCCACATATACACAGGCTGCCCACAGTCATAATTACACGTGTGATTTCACAGTGTATTTTTGTTAAGAAGAGGCATGTATTGACTTTACAGAATGTTAGTTTGCCATTATTATACATAATTCCAAATAATAACAACAAAACAAGTTAAACTAAGAATTCAAAGGGAGCTACAGGTATTTGAAGGAGGCCAATCTGTTAAGTTCATAGAGGCTTCTTGTCCCTAATGAATCCCAACCACAGTCTATTTGGGGAATAAAGTTTTAAAACAGCCTAGGCAGTCCTCTTAACAGTAGTCAGGAATCAATACAGAGGCACTTGAATCAGCAATTTCCTGACTGTCAGCCAATCTCATAAATGCTGTAATACAGCTTTGAGCAAAGGCCACAGCTGGCATCGGTGACAATGGGAAGGACATTGTCACAGTAAAGGTGTTACGAACTACAACTGCTTGCTTTCAGTCAGGAGTACAATGCCTTACCTGGCCAAGCTGTTCACAAGCCGTTTGGTACTCAGCTCGCTGGCAGAGGTCTTTCACACGTTGGTATTTGGGTAGAAAGTTTTCTTCTTGGGCATCGACATTCTCATTCTCCCTCTTATGCAGAAGTTTACTGGGGAAAAAAAAAAAAAAAAGAGCTTTATTTTATTTTTGCATTGATGTTAATTACAAGACATGTGCAGTGTGCTGAAAAGCCTCAGAGAAGCAGGTTATCTGCCAAGTCCATAGCAAAGCTTGCCCAAATTTTTGATCAAATAACCTACTGGACTATCGTCATCTCCAACAACACACAAGTTATTCATATAATGCTCTCAGGGAGCATACAAAACTGTGCAAGACCAAGATGTTGTGTTTTATGTCTGATTGGCAGGCAGTAACAACAGTCGATACAAACAGATCATATCCTCCTCACTCTACAGGGTTGCTCTTTGCAAAACCTTCATGGCCCCTGCTATGTATTCTGGCAGAGGCACAGAAGGAACAAATGCACACACAGAGAGGGAAGGGTTTTCATACCCCCTTGGTACAAGCAGGAGGGTCAGGGGCAGCAGGTGAAAGAAAACCAGGATGCCTTTCCATCTGTCAATCCATGTAAAACTCTCCTTCCCCCACCACAGCAGCACATTCATGCAGGCTGTAGGCAGAGGCCATACATTCCCTCCCATCACACAATCACTGCCTTTAGGCATCCTGCAGCCTGCCCCTGCTGGCACAGCTAAATGGCTTTAGGTCTGTGGGAGAGTGCTGTCTTGGCTTTAGCTATTTAGTATTCTCCTATCTAAGAAGACCGGGCTTTGTGATTAACACTTTTCTTACCCTCTCTCCACTAGGAATGAGTCTCTCCACACCTTCACCTTTTTCTTTAAATGGAACCTAGGAGGAAGTAAGGAGAGGAAGAAGCAATTCCCACACAGTAATCAAGTCGTGCCCCACTTTTCCCTCCCAACCCCAATTCTGATGAAAAACATTACAAATAGCTGCACAAGTGGACATCCAGCTTTACAAAGCAGGCACATATGTCACTCTGCTGCAAATCATGAACAAACATAAGACAGATTTTGTTCTCATAGGGACAAAATCCACATCAGATTCACACAGTACAACCATTTCAACATAAGCATGTTTAAGGTGCAGGGGATTAACTGAATTGTCCTTGATCACAAAGGATCACAAATTAAATCAGGATTTCCTGACTCCAGTTTGGGCTCTTAACCTGCACGCTACCCCCAAAGTATTCGATTCTAAAGCAGCTGCTCCTGTCCCCCTCTCCCTCCACCCAACTACTTGTAAATCAAATCTCCCACTTCCTTCTTCTCTGTGGATTTTCTCTAGCAAGCATTCAGTCTAATTCTCTTCCTCAGTCTTTTTCCAATTAAAGTATTGATGGGAGGTCTCAAATAATCACTACAATTCTGAGTGCTAGCCTATCTTTATATTATAGTCTGATACACAACCAACCCGTTCAACTCAATTATTCTACAATTTATTCAATATCAAATGCTTTCCTACAAATGATAGCACAGGCACATTTAAAATCTATAAATTTAATAGCTAAAGACATTCATGTGTAACCCACTCACTACTACACAGATTAGATTTAGTATATCCAGATGCCATATAGCAAGTACATGAACCTGACAAAATGAAAATAAGTCAGTCACATATTGGCAAATGGGTCTTTAGATTTCCAGTGAATGATGTACTCACATAGATAGCAATTTCATAATATTTTCCTTCAAATTTGCCGCATGTTGTTGAATATTTTCTCAGTCTTCTTTACAAATACAAGCATGTTTACACACACATTTCTACGTCTTACCTATTCACTGGTCTCTCAGAATCCAGAAGCTTTAGAATGGATTTGCCATCCATATCAGATGGAATATCCAATCCAGCAATATCTAGAATTGTAGGTGCAAGATCAATATTCAACACAATGTGAGGATTCCTGAAAAAAACATATATGAGAACCTGGTTTAAAGTCTATGCAATGATATCAAGCAACTCCAGCTCTTCCACAGAAACCAGGGATCTGAAAAGGCTTATTTTGTGACATCTGCAAAGAAGAAAAGAGGACACAGTCCAATTCCTTTCCATGAAGGGAATTAAAATGTAAAATACAGACAAAACTGCATAACCTCAAGGAAGGCCTAATATGAAGATTTAAAACTTTAGCACAGAGTATTTTTCAGAAAGCAAAGGAGTTCACAAGGCAAAGTTAGTTTATTAATGCAAAAGAGGGTTCAAAAGTCTTTCACAACATGAGAAAGCATTGGAAAATCTCCTTGGGTGATTTATAGAACAAAAATGTCTGTCAAATACGCTGATGACTATTAAAAAGTAGATTTGGCAGGTAGCACATGCTTTATCTGCTTCAATTTATGGGATAGAAGCTAGTACCTCAGCTCTTATCACAGCACACATGTTCTGAAGGAAACACAAAGAGAAATATATTGCTAGATAATACAGTAAACAGCAAAGTTGTTGTTAATGTAGAGTGTGAGGCAGAAAAAGGAAAGGGAAAGGAAAGAAAAAGCAGAGAGGAAGCAGTTATGGAGAGGAAAAAAACCAAGATAAAATAAAAGCACAGTTTTAGTTGAAATAATACCAGTCTTCCCAAGTGTATAGTTATGCATTCTGCAAACATTTAGAAACAGGAATACCCTACTACTTAGCAAAGCAGTGGCATATGCTCCTCAGCCATCACAATAACCAGGACAATATTTGAATTTAAACTAACTTTGAGTTTGGTTAAAACATTGGCATCAATGCCAGAGGAATACAGATAACTCCTATATCAAAATTCCTTGAACTGCAACATCTAAATATAAGTAAGTTTATGGATCAAAGCATCCAGTTGCTCAGCCCATTATTCAGTAGCTAAACAAATGCCCAAATTTTTGATCATGTGATGTGGTATTACTCTGGGTCTGATTTTGCAGAGGTGTTTCAGTTTGTATCAAACTGTACAAACTTATTTCAAATGTCTGTGATGGTGTTGTTTATTACTCACAATATCACACATAAACACACTGTTTATCAGCTGTGTACTGTTTCTTTCCTTTAAAAAAAAATCAAACAAGACAGGCACTCAGTTTCCTGAAAGTGGAGAAAAAAAGGAAGTGAGCATACAGCTAGCGTTCTACAGCACTGAACATAAAGAATGGCTGGGCTATGATCTGCAGGCACAAAGGAAGGATGGGACCAGATGGGCTAATATACATGTCAGTGCAGAATTCTAGCTCGAAATACAGGACAGAAGCAAGCTGCTAAATTCACACTAATTAATGAAATACCATTGAAAAATTACTACATTTTTGCACGAGCGAGCAAACAGGCACTGACAAGAGCATGGATGATGAATTAAATTGATGTATCTAATTTGATTTTAATTACTAATAATTGTGGTGTAGCATATTTGGTAATAGAAATGAGAGCTTAGTAATGACTTGCTACAGTGACTGCTATTAAATCTTCATTGGTATCAAAAGGGAGCCATGACAATTATTCTGTAGGAAAAAAATAAGGTTCATGCAAAACACAGATGATAGAAGTTCTACCATTTAAAGAAAAACAGGCTGAAAGGGAGGATCAATTTATTATCTGATATATTTTCTCTCCAAGGTATCTTGTCCTGTTCTTCCCATTTGTTGTACTGTGACAGGCTTTGTTCTGCTGGACTCTGCCAGGCTGACTCCTCCGATTTGAATAGAAATATTTTTTACATTTTCAGAAGTCACTGAAAAATAAAATTCAGTGGGAAGTTTTCACAGCTTTTGTGTATGTTTGGGTGTAGAGATCCATGAACTAGAGCAGACATGAAGTGGCTGGTCACTAGTACTGTATGTTGCAGAAAAAACTAGCTCAATCCACTTGGCTGATATTAGCATTGCCTAGTAACACCAAAAACTGCAGTCAAACAGAAAGAGGGTACTTTCTTAGAAGGCTAACTCAGCTCATTGGAAAGTCTGTGCTGCTGCAGACAAACTTCTTTCAGTGCTGAGGTAATATTTTTAATTCCACCTAAATGATCCCTCCTCTGCTCTTCAGAGAAGTAATATTATTTCATATGCATAACTGCTGTAAATAAATTAGACACACAGAGCAATATCTACAGAATTTAACATTTTTGTGCCTACTGATAATGTGAATCAGTGAACATAACCAGCAAATGGAATGAGAATTTTTTTAATAACTACTTGCTACCGTGTTACACACTAGAGTTGTTCGCCTGCAGTAAAGAAAAAGTATGTGGAAGACTCTGTGTGTGTGTTAATTATGCTAAAACACACACATGAATATAAATAAAAGGCAGCAAATTATGGCACTCTGTCCAAAATCATTACTTAAGTACATATATTTGCTATCAAAATAATTGCTTAGAAAGTGTATTTACATAATTTCTTAGCTGATCAGAGCTACCATTTTAACTAACACTCATATTCTGCACGCTTGCGTGCATCTCACAAACAACCCTAACCCTGTAATCTCAAAGGATGAACCAAAAAGCATTTTCTGTGGATTACAATATATGAACTATTATGTACATTCTTCATCATAAAGTGGAGTCATTTGTTTAAGTTTAACATTCAGCAATAATTATCTACTGTGGCAGTTAGTTATGTGTATTATTTGCACCCCTCAAAAGGAGGCAAATAAGTATTTCCTAGACTGGACATATGTCAAAGTGGCTTCTTCAACTACATCCACAAAAGCACAGTGGCCTATGCTGCACACCTGTACAAGCAAAAAGGCAATGGCGTAAACCCTTGACTATGTTATACCAGCACTTGTTATCAGTTCTGCTTTCTGAGCAGACATATTTTTCTGCAAAAGACAAGCAGGAGTCAGTCAGGGTGACTTTGTGCCTCCACTTGGATGTCAGGTCAATATGACTGAAAATGTCAACACAGAGGATTTTTTTAGTCACTACATATGCGCACACAGACACATGAAGAACTTACAAGGACCCAGCCTCCACATTTGGACCCCGGATATAGAAAGGGACTCTGATATCAAACTCATATGGCATGGACTTCCCTTTCACCAGCCCAAACTGTCCAATATGATAACCGTGGTCTGCTGTGTATATGATATACGTATTGTCCAGTTCACCTGTTTCAACCAATGTATTGTAAATCTGAAAAAAGCAAAACAAAATATGAAATTGATTCCACTGAGGAATACTATACGTAGAATATTGGATATAATTTTCTGCCTATGTGTAATATACAAATAAATATCGTGTTCAGAATGGCACTGACTTATCACAGTGAACCATTCTGAACAATACATAACCACATAATAATTTTACTATCCGAACAATGAGACTATTACAAGGCAAACTTCTGTTTTGTCTTCTAAAGTAAACACATTAGCATGCCACATTTTCCAAAGTACTTCCTATCAGTATTTTGCATGACACATGTTGAGATAGTACTAAATACATATAGTGACAGAGAAAAAAGTTTCAAGGTGATAAGCATTTTTGAAGTTTACTCTCTGCCTTTATCTTTTTCTTGCAGCAAACAATTTTAATAAAATGACAGCATTTTGAATCTCACACCTATTTGAGCAACACTCAATAGCTTGCCTTGCCAAAAGATGAGTTCCCGTTGTGGAGAATATTTGCAAATTTTTCTTCCAGATAAATATCAGTCAGTAATACTCTCTCACTAGCTGGATAACTAACATGGAGAATTAACAGGGGCTTTAAATCTGTTTGTGATTGCTTCTATGAATTTACATGAGAATCTTTGTGTGAAATGCACCAACTTGAGCACCAAAGATCAAATTTTTGTGATATTCTCACTTGCAAAGGTACAAAGGTGGTGTCTCATACAGATCCAGAACACGTCAGCACAGAAGGCAACAAACTCTGCTGTTGTTGGTTTGTTTTGAGTGGGGTTTTTCATTATTTTTTTGGAGGGATTCTTTGGTTTTTTTTGTTTTGGGGTTTTTTTTTCAAATTTTGAAAGACTAATACATGTCTATCACTCAGTAGAAAAGATGAGGCTGATTTGGTGATTACAATTGAAAAACAACACAACTAATTTTGCCTGCAGTGAATTACCCAAAGTGAAACAATTTTACTAAACAGAAAATCAAAATAGTGTAGTAAAACAGCCAATCTTCCCTAATGCTGGTATCAGATCCATCCAAACAGGTTCATTAATACGAAGCAGACATCATACTTGCCTGAATCGGTAATTACAAGACGTTACTAACAAGCTGATGCAATGCCATTCAGATAATTTCATTTTGCCTTACAGGATAGTTCTTATTTTATAGTCTACCTTTTTTTTTTTACTATGAACACAAAGAGATCAGCCATAAATTGCAACAACCTTAAATCTGCCTTCTTACAACTGGAAACTCATCCTTTTTCAGTGTAGCTTTTAGTGAATTCTGTTGTTTGTGTTCAAGACACCCAGCTTGCACTAAAAGGCTTCATTGTTACATTATGTAGATTTAATTAAGAAAAAAATCTACGTATATATATTTACTTTTATAAATATAATTGGATTATTCCAGTTAGGGCTCCTGTAGCATTACTTTTTTTGCTGCTGTTGTTCTCTCAGAAACTCAGCATCACAGGATCAAAACATGCCTACAGTTAGGTATCTATTTCCAACAGGTTGTAGTGTGACTTTTCATGATCACATGGAACATTTTTAGAATTTACGATAAATATTTTTTCAGGTGATCCCTTCCCTTTAATCAGGAGTGGCTTTGTGGCAACAAATCAGCTCACTTACACCACCCAACTCACATTATGTCTTTAGGTGATGAGGATCCCTACACAATGTATAGAGGAAAAAATCCCCAGAGGTGAGAGGATTACACACTACCAAAAACTGATGCAGTCCTCCCTCTCCTTTCCCCATTATCTTCATGCACAGCACAGCTTGAAGCTCAACTCAAGAAACAAGCACTTGTTTAGCCAAAAAAATAGTCACTACAAATCTTACCATCTCCATAGAGTCATCCACAGACATAAGTGTCTGAAGGCGCTTTCTCTGTAACATGTTAGTGAACTCCATGTGTATAGGTTTCATGGGACCCGTATACCTCATTATCCAGTGCTTGTCTGGATTTGGAGCATAGTTATAACTGGGAGTGCTAAGGAACAGAGAGAACACAAGAATGTTTGAGCACTGTGAAAAAAGATATAGTAACATATACTACTAATTTCTATTTGATCAGCACTACAGCACTCACTCTTTGAGGTGCACAAGAAAATAATAGATTTAATGTGGAAAAGTCTTACACAAGTCTGGAGGGAATAACGTCTATTAAAAGAATAAACGCACATTGGTTTTGCAGTGTCTTCAGACTAACATGGATACATTCCAAGGCCAAAGACAAGCCTCAGAAACTCAATTCCACAAGTAGGACATGGATGAAGCACGTACTACAGAGTTCCTGCTCATGTAATCGCTCTGCTTTCAGTCTTCCCATCATTAACACCAAATATTAAGGCTGTGCAAGCTATTTAACAATAACTGCAGAACTTGCTGAAAAGGTTCTACCATACAACACATCTGGCTACTTGAATGCTTTCACACTCATGAGCACAGGAACCCTATCTGGTGGTATCAAACTGCATGTGAGCTTATGGTAAGCAGAAGTGGATACAAAGCCAGATTTTAAAGACCTGCCAAGAAAAGCAGGGTGAGGGGAAACAGGGCTATATTTTGCAGACACTTTCCAGCCACCAATTCCTTTGTTATGATCAGAAACTTTAACTGAAGTCCCTGCAAAATCCCAGGAGCTGGATTCAATGTCCTCCTAGAATCTCACAGCCCCTCCTGTGACACCATTAAAGCGATGAAGAGAAATATCACTGAATGTACAGAATTTCATGTTGTTGGCAGTTCCAGAGTTTGCTTTTCTGTGCAGAATTATATTTCTCTTGGTTAGATGGATCTAAAGGAAAGATTTATTTTTGGTATATCACTACCATGATGCTGACTTGCTGCATCACCAACTCACTAGAAAGCTACATTGTTGCTTACCTTTGCAAGAAATAATATTTTTATCTACTATATCTATTCCTACAAAGTTTTTACTACTTAAGATTGAGAACCACCTTTGTCAATTGCTTCTCACCTTGGCTCAAACGAACTGCCTGCAACATCTGAATTAAAACACCTATTTTTCCTAACTGATTTGCCGAGGTTTCCTTTTTTTCATTCAAAGCAATAAACTCCATCTATGTGAATGTGCAAGTCAACTCAGTAACACAGAGGAAAAAAATCACAGCTATTAAGTTATTTTTTGATTCCTAACACACAATTTCCTGATAAACTCAAATCCTATTTGGCAAATACAGGTAAGTTATTAAGATAAATAATAGTAATAAAAGCTGAAACTTCCTGAAATACTGTGTATATAATGTATTTTTTCATTTGACAGGTAGTTTTTAGAATTTTAATATATATATAAAATTAATAACCTGACAGCGAAATGTTTTATGCCGGAAGACTCTGTTAGATGCTATCTGAAAAATGCACGTAGGTGGCAAACAGAGGTTTCTTCATATAGGGAGGAAAGGGCTGGTGTTTATTCTCTCTGTATTGTTAATAGCCTCTTGAATTTCAGAACGTTATTGTGGCTGGAATAATGACATTGCTCCTTTGAAAATGCTGACAGTTATGGAAACTGTTGCTATGTGATGCCCAGAATGAATAAAAAATGCTTGGCAAACTCCTTTTCAGCTTACTTTGTGATTTCCTGGCTGATTTGAAACCTCCTGCTGTTTAATCCAACCAAAGCCCGTCATTTTCTTTGATCACTACAAATTTAACCCTCTTACACTTAACAGATTTGTATGTCTTATGGGAAAAATACAGAAATATAACATTCCTAGAAGTTGGTTCAAGATAACCTCTTCAAATATCCTCAGAAGATAAGTCCCAGTCTGATTCTGGCCTCTTCTCCCAAGTGACAGGGGACAGGATGAGAGGGAATGGCCTCAAGCTCCGCCAGGGGAGATTAGGAAAAAATTCTTCACGGAGAGGGTGGTTAGGCATTGGAACAGTCTGCCCAGGGAGGTGGTTGAGTCGCCGTCCCTGCAGGTGTTTAAGGTGAGGGTGGATGAGGTACTTAGGGGCATGATTTAGGGATTGGTGGGAATGGTTGGACTCGACGATCCAGTGGGTCTCTTCCAACCTGGTTATTCTGTGATTCTGTGACCTTGGAGAAGATGGATGGTAAAATGCATGCTCTATAGAAGTAACATTTCTGATCACTGTTAAATCGCCCAGCTGTTGCATTCTCCGCAGTTATCAGGATAGGCAGTAAAAAAGGAAAATCGGCCACGTAGCCTAGGGATTTGCTATGCGAATGCTAGTTGATGTGAATAATTTTTAAACAAGAAAAGACTGCAGATGCATACAAAAAGGAGCTCCACAGACCGAGACAGAGAGAGACTGCAGCACAGGGTCAAATGGCCATACCAGCTAGTACATATAATAACAGGAGGAAGAGAACAACAGTATAAATCAGCAACAGAAATACATACCAGAGTTGCCAAGCAAAGACATACTCTCATGTCAGCCTATACTAAAACCATACCTCTAACTTCTAGCTATTATAAGCTATGATACACAAAGCAGTATGTATGTCAGCAGTGTAAGCGTTACGGTCACTCCTTCGCTTTGCTTTATGGATGTATCTCAAGAATCAGCTTGTACTCTGTCAGTGTTGGCTCAGAAGAGGTAGAGACATACCACAGGCTATGCTGCCTTCTAGTTGTGGGACTGGGCAAAAGCTTCATTCAGGGTGTTGCTTACTGCTTTAGGGCAGTTTGTAAGAAGTGTTCTACCTGGGTTGTGATCCTTCCCTACCCTATCCACATAATAAAAACCAGTGAGAACTGCCTACGCCCTTTTAGCATTGACCGACTTATCCATTGCTGCGGGATTCCCTGGAATGTGGGAGTAAGGGAAAAAATGGAAAGTAGAGAACCAATTTATACATACAGTGAGGGAAAGACACGTTCTGCATTTTTATATTGAGACTTAATATCAGGCCAATGAAAACCCTAACAGATTATTATTAAATACTGTCGGGAAAAATTGTTTGGAATAAGATTGGCAGTTTCTTCGCACAAGATGTACATGAAATCTTATTTTGTGTTCACATACAAAAGAAAAGTACAGTTCCTTAATCTACTAAGAAAATTTGTTTCTTAACAAACAAAACTTGCTTCCATAAAGTAATACTTCCTGGGTTTGTTGTCATTGTTAGAAGTCACCTACAATTAAAAATAGTTTTGCGTTACTTTAAAATCATGAAGATAAACCTAGTTTGTATGCAAAATAGAATTTAAACTATGAGCAAAAGAGAAATAGATGTAGTTTATAATTTTTGTTGCTGGCCTTCCTCAAATCCTTTTATTCTCTTTCATTCGCCTAGCATAAATTGGTGCAGAATGTTTCTTGATAAATGGTTATCATCTGAGCTACAAACGCTTTCTAAAGAAACTTCTAATAAGACTGAGGTCAACACTGAGTGTAAGCTATGAGGAGCTGCTCATTTGGCATTTCTAAAATTTTCATTTCAAAGAAAATAAATGAGCACGAGACACCAAGTAAACAAAATACTGCATTGCTGTAGATCTGGGACACAGATTATCTTTGGTAGCACAGCACAAAGTAAGGAAATACATATTTTAAGCGAAGCAATTCCTAGACAATAGAACAAAGGAAGCTTTTTCCCCCAGATCCTATTTAAAATAAAGTGAAAAAGCTCAAATGGATTTTGGACCAGTTCTGAGCAGCTTCACCTACCAATTGATTTTCCCACCAGTTCACAGTTCCTTCACAAATCCAAAATAAAACGGAATTCTCTTTAAAAACATTTTTAAAAGGTCACATAGGAAGAAAGTTAAGAACACTGATGATCAATGAAGGCATGAAGCCAGTGATTAGAAAAATATTGGAATATTTTCAGTTGTGCCAAAAAGCGATTTGGGAGAATGATTCATTTTATCAGCATGTAAGGAGATGCCTGTAATGGAGGACTACAGAGCTGTACCTGTAAATATTCTGTGCTGTAAACAAGAACCTTCTCATCATGGAGCTTATGAAAGGGTTAACTGAGGAACCAGGTGATACTGCTTCTGGGACCTGTTCAAAACATTGTACTGGGTCATGTACAGATATATCAGCTCATTCAGAAGTAGCTTGTCTAATTTGGTGATGCAGGCCAGTATTTCCTTCCTTTCTGCATGTGAAATGGGTAATCATTATTGCATGCTATTTGATTTTTTGTAATACCCATAAAATAATACAGTTTATACCTAAGGACAGGAAGATAGACTTTCTTCCCTTGAAGAGATCAAAGCCCAAGAATCTGCTTTTGATCATCCTGCTCAAAATAAAACAGTGCTTTTCTTCCCAAATAGGTTGTAGCGATGACCAATGAATTCAACATGAATCTCTCCACTTATCTCAGTAAACTACAATTCTGAGTTCTAGATGCAATAACCATTTTCAAGATACTTATACTAGTCTGAAAAGGCAACAAAAAAAATATCTTGAGACTCTTCTTAGATATTTGTGACAAACTCATGCCAAGAGCGTTATGAAGCAAACGTTGTTCCCCCACAGAGGTACCCAGGACTTCTATTCTCCTGAACCAGGAAATGAAAGGGGTTTATTTTCCCTTACATGTGCTGTGAGGCATTAGGAAAGAGATGCGAGTACTGAGGGGCTGAATCTTCAGGGCCGTGAGGAGCAGCGTGGCTGAGAACCATCAGTACAGGCCTGTGAGGATACATCTTCTTTGAGATTCTGAAGAAGGTAATACTGTCATTGGTAATCAGATCAGTTAGATAATCCTGCAAATAGAAGTAAAAGTGTAATGAGATAATTGAAATATAATTTCAAGCTGGGGGGTGAAACGGAAAGGGAGGTCTGAGGTATCATAAAAAAACAGCAAAGAAAGAAGTGACTTCACTCAGAACGGGAGGAGGAGGAAGTTACAGATGTTAAAACCTCAAAAATCAAAACCGAATCATTCTTTCTTCACTGCCTAGAAATATGAAAAGCAACAGCTTCCTTTCAGAAATGAATGACATTAAAGAAGATCAAAACCAACTCTTTTTTCCCAGAGCATGTAATTACATTATGAAGATCAGAACACTATATATAATGACCAGGTATTAATAATAAACCAGAAAATTATAGGTCAATTTCTATTTTTTTGGTATCAATATCTTCAAGGTGTTTAGTCTGACCTTACATCATAAAAGTGCTTTGAAAACCTGAATGGCTTGCTGTTCCTTTTTCTTAACCTCCCTTTGAACCAGAAGTCACTAAAGCTAAAAGATGCTGGGCTAATTGGACCAAAAATTTCATTCAACAGTGTAGTCATGGTGGCAATCAATTAGAGACAGAACTCTACTGAATTAATTGCGGAGAATTTAGAAAAATTCCTTTGGAAGATATTCTGTGTTCTAAGAAGTATCATTAGCATTCTTCTGGTATCTACTGGAGCTGTGTGGATTGAAGACAGTGTTTTTAATGACAAGCCATATTCTCTCTTAGGCTGCATCACAGAAACACTGAAAATATAAATATCCCTCAAACACGGGTAGGAGATGAAACTGCACCTTTAAAAACACAACTGCCATGTCACAGTTGAAGGTAAAATCTGACATAACATCGGCCTCCGGTCAAGTAAACAAGTACAAGGTGAGCTATATGTTGGATTGTATTTCCTTTTAAGTACAGCTTTCTGCCCATGGGTGAGACACTTGCTCCTCTTTACCTCTGCAGCGTCCTTGATCTGAGAAGTCAGCTTATCATTCACCAGAGGAAGCCTTATACAATACATTGACTGTATTTACTTTCCACAAGTTATTTCCAGTATATTCCAGAACAAGGCTGGTAAAGGTCTCCAACTTATTTTACACATTGGCCCCAACATCAGGCAAGTCTGTTGGGAAACTGCCATGACTGACTGTTACTGACAGAATTTCACCCATAAAAACAAGTGTAATTTCATAAAAGTTAATGGAAGGAACTCCATTCACAAGCATAAGCAGGGGGAAGGAGACCAAAGCAAAACTGACTTCTGCACGTAATTTAGACACCCAAGACCATACTCCTTGCTGAGCATATTGAAGCAAAGGCAATGACATATACCTAAAACACACCTGTTCTTTCAGCTGGTTGGTCACTCTTAAGTGTGTAATTCATCTTTGATTTAGCCATTGCAAGAGCATAGTTTTCAAATTTCATTTTGAAGATGAAGAATGTCACTTAGTCAAAGTGAAAATACTTCAAATTTAACCTTGCAAATGCAGTGTTTACCAGCGCAAAAGACTGAACAGAAACATTTCCCTTAATGGATTTCTTTTGTTTAAAAGCTCCAGACTGTGGAGATTGTAGTAGGCTGCGAATGTCTACAAAACTAAAAAATTCAGTTACAAAAGTTAACAGACAACAAAAAAGAAAAATTAAAGTAGAATATATCCTGTTCAAAAATCTGAAAGAATTTTCAGTGATTCTGTTTTCAGAGGATAAGTGCTTAGCAGTCACTTTGGGCAACAGAATCAGTAATGTCTTCTTCTAGTTTTTCACTGGCATGTAATTCACATTATCAAGTTGATAGGGCTTAAAAATAATCTAATTATGTTGTTCATTAATGGATATCTAAGTTTCCAGCAAAAAAAATGGAAGGACAGCAAGAGGAGCAGTTTTGCATTTTAGCTTCTGTTTGTTTATTTGAACTTTAGTGTCACCACCACAAAGTGCCATTGATTTGCACACATCAGCTGTTTATTACCGAAGCTGTGTATTATGCAAGAACATAAAGATTATCAAAACATCTGTATTTTCATCAGACTTTCTTTTATTAGCAAACTCAGTAAGAAAAGCTAAACCAAATGCAAACCTAAACATTTTCAAGTATTGCCTACCCAAAACAGAGCCAAGGATACCGGAACGTTAAGTTCCCTGTTGGCTCCTTTGTACAATGAGGAACAGTGCCCTGTGAAATCACTTGCCTGACACTGTTCCGTGTAAGATATATTCCAATCATAACATTTTTGGTGTATGGCTATAAAGATTAGGTCTCTAATTCTTCACAGACCAGAAGCCAAATAAAAGACAAATAATTCTATATATCAGTTCCCCCTTCTCCTTAGCAGCTGGTGACAGAAAAGGAAATCCTCAAAGCCTGTTAAGTCCTCTCCTTCAACACAGAATACATTCAATTAAAAATGGCAAATAGAGGAGGAGAAGGGGGAAATCACACAGATATCAACCTTTGAAAGGAAAAACTGACTGTGAACACACTGCTAATGAAGCAAAGATGGAGGTAAGATTTGCGGTCAATAAGAGGAAGCAAATTGAATCCCTGTTAAGCAAACACACCTTACAAATAATTATCACCCCAGAGTGAGTCAGCTGTGTAAGTTATACACTACCTAAACTACAGCAGTGTACGCATATATCTATCATCACCCTTCAGAGACGATTCAGGCCATTTTAGGAATTCACAAAAGCTGGTTTCTTTGGAAAGGTAATAACACCTTTGGCTGAGAGAAACATGCTCCTGACTGCAAAGAGGTGACTGTTTAAGCTAGAACTTGTGCTAGAAGAGGAAAAGATAGGCACTGCAGTTGACAATGATTATCGAGCATTTCAGTAAGTCTGGCCAGCGTGTAACCTCCTTGCAAGGATATTAGGAAACGCATGTCCCTGTAAGAATGCACTCAGATATAAATTCAATAGTTAAATTCTCTAATCATTCAGAATCATCATAAGACATACCAGAGTATTATGAATTCTCCATCATATTATGGCTGTGAAACAAGTTCCTTAAACTAACATAAAGATGGGTCTAGCTGGAGGGACCTTGATTCTTATCTCATTTACACTTGTGTAACTCCACTGGAGTCAGCTCTGTTCCAGGGGAATAGATGACAATCAGACTTGGCACACAATAATTAAAGTACAAAGCACAGAAATAGTTACCATGCAGCATTTAAATCCACTTTCACATCTTCAGCTCATAATACGTAACACAATCTCAGGACATTTTGTTTCTTTCCATTGCTGCTAACAATGTTTGCAGTAACATGACCCTCCCAGAATGGAAGATAGAGAAAAGTCCAAACCCAATGTCTATTGGGTGGTAGCAAATGCTACACGTAGCAGTGTTCAAGCACAAAAAGAATTCTTTTGTTAGACTGAAACCATAAAACACAGCTTTCTTGCTGTCATGTCCAACTGCTAAAAAAAGAGAAATAAACCAAGAGGACCTACCCTGGAGTAGTCATATCCATGCTTCTCCTTCACTCCATTTCTACAGAGCGTGTAGTTGTAAAATCGGGAGTTTTTAAGTAACCCAACCCATTCTTTCCAACCAGGAGGCACATAGGAGCCATTGTATTCATTAAGGTACTTTCCAAAGAAAGCTATGGGTAGAGAAAGCAGAAGAATAGTAAGAAGGAATAACAGAAACACTTAAAAAGACACCATATTTAACCATATTCTTCCCTTTTTTTCTAGTCTGAGAGGAGCTTTGTTTTCTTCATTCTGCTAAGTTTACCTGTGCTTCTTTATTTCAGAGCTCCATAATGGGGATATTTTGATTTACAGTCTGACTACATATAAGAGAAACTGAACCACAATTACCATTATATTTTCTTTAGAGCCTGATACATTCAGAATCAGACGAACAAAACAGAGAATGCTTAAAATAGCGCCAGCCACATTATCTCATCCTACTCTGAATCACCCAATTTAGCTACTTTTTTCATATGGGTTACACCCACTTAAGCCATTTCCACCTCAGGAACTGGCAGAAGCAGTGAAGTCACTAACAGGAGGCTGGCTTTGGAGAAATGTTGATAAAAGAAGATCATAAATACGATGAGATTTTAAACTTGCTGTATAGAAGAAATGAAGCAGCAGCCTGTTTGGCAGAACAAGTGCAGAATAAATACAAAGATTCTTACAGACAGGGTAGGCATTTGAGCCATCCTCCCAGCAGAGCCATGCATGTGCTAGCCTTGCTCTGTAAGGCACAGGTGTACAGACACAGGTTTTTTTCCAGAAAATGGTTATGGAAGATGAAAAATACTAGATTTCTATGAGAAGAACATAAATTCTCTAAATTGCATGATGTACCAAATGATGCTTTCACACTATTCCAGTAAAAACCTAAATAATTTAATGGAACATATTTTTCAGCATTACTTTATATATCATCACTATGCAATTACAGGATAAATTATACTGGAAGACTCCATGCATCTAGCTAGGTTTTTTTAAAGCTTAAAGGCAAAATATTGCTCTTGGGTCTGCAGACTGCACTGCGATTCAGCATGTAACTTCATTATCAGAGCTCAGCTCTCAATTTTTAAATAGTCCAGCAATACAAGTTAGCATTACCATAGTGACTAGCACAAAGATCTTTATACTGGTTCCACTTGTCATTAGGAATACTTTTAATCCAGAGGCACGTAGCGTCTGCAGCATCTCACACTGGCTATCTATCAGTGAATGTCTGTGCTTCTCTAAGGACAACAGAACATCTGAGATTTTGTTCTTAGATTTAGATTAAACCTCGCCTCATAATCTACATGATTTGAGCACACAATTCACAGTTCCCAGGTTCCTAAAGATTTTTCTTTAAGCTTGCAGCCTAAAGTGTCTGATACTGCAATTTCTCATATATATATATATATATATATATATATATATAAATGCAAAGAACAATAGCATGGCTAGAGCAGAAGAGGATTTCAGCCAGTGTAAGAAGGGCCAGCCATGCAGTCCATGGATTTAAGTTTATTTGTAGCAGACTGAATCTCTTTCTAAAAGAATGTCCGTAAGACCCAGTTCAGCATCACTGCTTAGGCAGAATGTAAAAGCATATTTTGAATCATCCTTTTCAACAGATTTAAATGTATTCAGTTACTGTGTAAGGGGAGCCAAGAGAAAGTGAATGTTAGAGATCTTTCGAACTGTTTGAAAGAGGTAGAAGTGATGACAAAATTAGATCTACATCGCAGAAAATGAGGCAGGTACGTCTGTTAGAACATGATTAATTAATTAATTCCTTAAAATTACACTGTATTTTTAAAATATTTTGCAAAAGCAGGTAAGGTCTTATGCTGTTTTACAGGTGAGCTGCTTACAAAAGGGTTAAGTGACTGACAAACATAGTGCAGAAAAGAGTTTGTTTCACAGCCCTAAACCACCTCATGATGTCTTCTTTAACCAAGTAAAACAAAAAAAGCAAATTTCTGCTGCACTGTCAGTGATAACTGACATGTTACTCAGGGACTGCATTTATACATTATATGCACTTTTCCAAATGATTTTGCTTTATGAACAGCTTCTAATTTTTAAAGAATGAAAGGTAACTCATAGCAGTTATGAATAATAAAACAATGTGGATGCATGCTTTTTTCCTTTGTCCAGTAACAAAGAACATGGGATTCAAACACTGACTGCTGCCTACATGAGTAGGTATGCGCAAGTCAGTCCAAAGCCTTTTGTCCCCCATTCAACTTATTATATTCAAACAGAGAAATATTTGGCATTGCAGCTCACGGGAACCAATCCATTCCTAAAACCTTTGGCTGATCCAGCTGAAGAACTCAGGAAAGAGGTATTCTGTAAAGAATAACTTCATTGTTATTCTACAGAGGCATTCAAGGAAAGCCTGGCGGAAGTTCCTTCCAGCACCTTTTGCATACCCCCCATTGTACGTTCAGGATATCTTTATAATCTTTCATGGATGTCAAAGTGCTTCAAATGATTTTGTCTGCTGTTTCCAGTCTTCCATTTCACGTATTTTTCTTTTTCCCTTCCTTCTCAGCTTTTATAGACTTGTTATTCAAAAATTTTTAAAAGTTACTCCTCTGCAATACAAAATATTGGGTTACAATAAAGCTCTCTTGATGCTGGTGAAAGATTTTGATTTCTGGATTTTAAAGAGTCTCTCTAATACAATTTTTCTCCTCATCAGATTAGTCTATCGCCAGAGACAGCTGCTCACTACAGTATACGTGCCGTTGGTACATCCAGTTTCAAACCACTCCAAGAATTCATTAATAAACATCCACAGAGGCTGCTGATTGATATGCTCAGCCATGCTCCTATAGCCAGTCTATGAAATGATGATTAAAAAATTCAAGTGGCTGTTTTTAATAAATGTGTTAAGAATGTAATTTTCCTTTGCTTTCAATACTATGCAACATAGTTCCTCCTAAGACTATAAAACAGGATAGACAGGAATTGAGGCCTTTGTACACTGTTACCACTTCCGCAGGCGCTCATAACCTTCTAAGGCTCTTTTCTCAGAGTCTTGTCCTTCAATGACAAGCACCTGGAAAATTCTTTGGTATAGAATGGAATTTTTACAAGAGGTTTTGTTTTTAAAACTCTTCCTGTAAGGAAAAAAAAATAGCGCACAGAAGAATCTTCCCTGTGGTATCAATTAATACAAAGGTCTGCTCTGAAGGTAACACAGCTGCAGATATATCAAGGCCACAGCTCATTGCTTAAAAAGCAGACCTAGCATATTGTCAAATCTAGTCTAACAGCACAATCGAAAGACCAGACATCAAGGCAACACTGATCACCACTGAAAATGTTCAAGCTAGTTCTATCATCTATCTAGATCATCTATCAAACCCTACAAGTTTGATGAGTTTTTTTCCCCCTTTTTCTTAAATGCCAATTATTTTCCCTGTATCTACCTAAAAATCCTTAACACAACTAAACTGCATCTACAAAAGGTATTCACAAAACTTCGCATTATTGAAAACTAAGATAATTCAGGATGCAACAATAAAGTGATGCAGGGGATAATTCATCCCCTTATGTTCCATACAGAATGCCCAAGATTGGGAGTTGCATATAACAGATCTTTTTCAATTCTCAAATGATAAACATGAATGCTGTGGAGGTCAACAGAGATTCACCAGCATAAAATTACCAGAAGATCAGATTTAGATGTAGTATTTCAGTCATTTGTTCAGTTTCCTTGATTTGGTAGCTCTGATTGTAACCCTGGTCAGTTGTCTGTTCAGACACAGTTCTGTTAACTACTGGCCAAGATCACATATCCATTCCACTAAAGTCAATATGATCATATTAATTGTTTATGCTCATTTTAAATAAAGTAAGAAGATGAAATCAAGAAAGGAATGCATGAGAGGAATACTGGTAATAACTTCCTGACAATGATACGTTACATTCTGCTGGGAAGCAGTGAAAGATAAAGCTCTTGCTATACATAAAGCCAATTCAGTCTATGCACTAGAAAAACATACCTTGTGGAGAATGATAACCTGGCTTCAGGGGGACCCAATAGTTTTTCCACCTGCAAGGAGATTATTGAGAAGACAAAGCCAAGGTCTTCATGGTGGTGAAACACGTGAGGTTCAGCCTAGATGTAAAGAAAGGCTTCTTCACAGAGAAGAGCCAAAGAGTGAAATAGGTTGTTCAGAAGGACCGTGCAATTCCAATCCTTGTTTTTTTTTCAGACTAGACTGGATAAAGCCCTTGGCAACACAGCCTAAAGCAGGCTTTGAGCAGGTGGTGGAAAATAGACCTCCTAAGATCCCTTCCAACCTGTATCAGCCTGGAATACATTTGTAAATATTCCAAAGCTGAGAAGAAGTAAAATTCAGCTTTCTGTTACTCCTAGACAGTAAGCTCAGTATTTATACCACACATTCCTTCTCCTGGAGTCTACTCTTCATATCCTTCACACTACTTAGATTTATCCACCTATTAGCATCCCATTAAGTTGCAATTACCACCATGACTGCAAAGTTAAACTCATGTTTTAAGCTAGTAACTTTCTATATTTTAACATGAATACTATGCATTAAGTCCTTTAAAGACTTATTTAAAACACTGGTTTTTCTGTTACCTTTCAACAGCCAACTTTCCAGGTATTAACTTGGGGTTTGAGCTTCAAGTCTCAGTCACTCAGATTTTTTTATTCCCCCTAAAATCTTTTACTTCTGTACCTGGTAATACTTTTTCCCAGCTCAAAGTTGAACAACTAGTAACATTTGATACCCTAGTTTTGGACTGGCAGCAGGGTTTGCATGTGTGCATTTCTGATATTATTTCTGCTGTGTGTCTAGCAAAAACTACTTTCAGTACTTTTTGTCCTCTAAGAGACAATCAGAGGAAAGCAGATGAGAGAGCACTCTCAGCGTGGTTAAGTACGCATGTAACAAGCAGCAAGCCAAAGGTCAAATCAGCTTTGCACTCACATCACATACTCTTAAACTGACAATGTACAATGGAATAAACCCAGTGAAATGGATGAATTTACAGCAGAAGCATGGGGGTTCTGTGATAAAAAACCTGTAATTTAGTATTAGATTTGTTTCCATGGGTACGATTTTTCAAGGGGTTGCCACTTCTCATTAGGTATCAAAATAACTGATCAGTTTTTCCAAAAATCAGTAACTTGTAAGTGCTGAAGTCACTTGAATAATGTGGTCTTAGTTGGCACCTTGAGCGATAATAGGAAATACAACACAACTGCAAAGATTAGGAGATACAGTGTTAGTGCTAATACCTCAGTAACTGACGCACATCTAATACGCTGCATAAAACAGTGGGTGCCTAAATGTTAGTGTGTTGTAAGGAAGAAAAGAGAGGCTTAAGTTTCAGGATACTAAGGAAGAAAGGGCTCCAAGTACTTCTTTGCTATTTCTTTTGTACGTCTGCAACTGCCCTTGAAATTATGAGTTCATTGAAATACTTAATCAGGTGGACTACAGAGAGAAGTGCATATGCACAGACACACACACACACATTTTAATTTTGTCTACTGCACACGGTAGCCCAGTTTTTCTCTAGCCTAGAGTACACTGACATCACAAAATTTTCTTAAAGATCACATGCTCCATTCACCATCACAGGGACATAAAAAGCACAGTACTAAAGGAAAGAGCCTTAGTAATTTAGAGCTCTTCTCCTAACTGGAATGAAAATTTATCATTAAAATTCATGAAACAATAGTTGTAAAACCCATGTTGTACAGTAACTGGCAATCACTGCAGTTAGAACAGCCTACAGGCTTTCTTGTTATGCCAGGGGACTAGTCTGATATCTAGCGGGACAAAGGCAATGCACAGTAATCTTTATGACACCTTTGTTCCTCTTCCTGAATTTGCACTGCACATTCCTCAGTTGTGGCCAAGGATCAGTGCCAAGATCTATTTAATGAATTAGGGCAATTGAAGGGGAGTAGATGAAGCCAAATAAAACAAAAGGGCTCAAACCAAATATTTTGAAATGGTCAATGAGGAATCAAACAGAAGAATGCTGATAGGGAGCCAAGTCTTACTTGCCCTTTTCAGGTGAGTAATTCCCAGTGGAGTCGGAGCCAAAGCCCCCTTTCACTAATGCCTATGGCACAGCTTGAAAAAGTTTAAACACAACCAGAATTGTAAGGCATGTTTTTCTTAACTACCCTTTCATATAGACCCTCTGGCATTTAAAGGGCAAAAAAAGTGTAGAATTGGTAGTCCTCATATCATCAGTTTGTACTACAACTCAAGACAAGATGACTTAGTGTATTGCAACAGCATTATTTCCTATACTGGGCAGCACATGAGAACACATGAGTGCTGGCTGGCTCTGTGGTTTAGAGCACTACTCTACAACACAGCTCGTTGTACCAAAGTCTGCCAACTCCAATAGAATTTCACTTAGAGCCATTTTTGTCTGTAGGATTCGAAGAAAACCCGATTGCCAAATTTCAGGGTGCTACTGAGACATGCTATGCAAGAAGAAATATTTGCTGTATTTTAGCAAAGCTGTTTTTTTTTCAACTACCAATAAACTTGGAATAACAATACTAAAAGTATTAGTTCACAAATAAAAGCAATAAAGTCTTACTGAATCCAATTAGGAGAAAAGTCCAATCCAGTTCAATACAACCACAGAATTCCTTTCAACAAGATATTCACTGAAAGGAATCTAGGTTCAACCGTAGTTTATTGTCCGTATATTTACCTTCTACTTTGGACAGAAAAAAAAAATTGATACATTTTTTTTAGCAATAACCAGTCACCACACAGTCCTGAAATGCACCCATCTCAACAACATGTAACAGACACACAAGAATGGGAAGTGTTATCATTTCTAACTTGGAAGACAAAATAAAGGTCTTGGGGCAGTACTCAGGCTACTGAAACATACACACACACGAGAATGTTCCAACTAAAAGAAACTGGAATTCAGCTTCCAGAAACTGGAACTAGAGTCTACCTGCAAATTCTATACTGTAGACACTGGTAAGTCTTTGAAATAATCACTTTTCTCGCTTATGCATTTCACTAAAAGATGAGATACAGCTTATTGTTGTGTCTTTGAACTGTCATATCACTATGTCTTTCCAGTGCCCACGAAATTGTGTATCGCTGTGGTACGGGACAAGTATATAACCATGTGGGTCACGTAGAAAATCCACACTTAGAGTATTCAGTAAAGACAATTTAAGAAAATTAAAAATTCAGTAAATTACCTCACTAAGTTAAATCTCTCGTTTTTAAAAAACTTCTATAAACAACCAGCATTCTAGAAAGGCAAAGGAAAAAGAACGCAAGAAAATACTAGAAGGACTTAAACTGCTAGCTGGATAAACAAATAAAATCTTAAACTGGAGTGAGAAAGAGGCAACCTTTTCTCTTTTTTTGGCTGATAAGCTATCCAATATTGAACACAAATGGCACTGGAAGAAAAACTTCATAAATCAAAAGGCACTTTTAAGTATTGCCACCCTACAAATCTAAACTAACAAGCATTTAATTTTTTTTTTCATTAAGTGCAAATATTCTTTTAGTTTTTAGCTATTTAGAATGCTGTGAAATGATAACCCTATTTCTTAAGATATATAATGCTATAAATTACTCCTTGCTTGAAACAACGAATCAGTATGACAAAGCCATCACACTTAAAATGCTAGAACTGGCATCCTATCAGGAGAGTATATTATAGTACAGGGAAAGAAAAGGTGAGGTGCTTTTCACAATCTACAATATTTTATATTTAAAATAGATAGATTTAGGGGAAGAAATGAGAGAGAAGAAAAGAAAGAAACACAATACAACTGGAAATAAGGGAGCCACAGGCATGGGCTTATTTCTGTAGTCGTGGATGCCTTCATCTCAGACTATCAGGAAAGTTTTATTGGATTGCAGGCTATCTTCTGGATTTCACTCAGTGAGTTATTTACATAAGTGTATATATTCCTCTCTTCAGCATAGTTAAAATGGGCATTAAATAACATAAAGCTACATGCCAAAGACAGGTGATGAAACAGTAACTGTACAGATAAGATTCACTTCTACACCGCTGCGTAATCCTCAGGAGACCATAGCTTTACTTAATGTGTTCTCGCTTTAAGTTATCACACATTATAATATGGTTAAAGTGAAATTAGTAGTGCTTAGAACTAAATTCATCGAAACAGAGGGAAAAGATACATACACATTTGACTTGAAACCAACTGACAGTTATAGAACTGAAGTTAGAGCTGGAAGGAAAAAAGTCTTTCACACACAGAGGCAGGTGCACACACACATGCACACAGCAGAAAACCTAGAACTATCTTTTGTTTGCAAATGTCATTCTCCTGAGTTTCTGCAGCATATCCCAGCTCAATAATTCACTGCCATGGACTGAGACTGCCAGAAGCAGTAACATGGACAGAGTCGGTTTGGGTTATTCATCAGGACTCTTCTTACACCTTTTCCAGAATAGCTCCTTGGATTCCTTTTGCAATAACAGCTCTCATGATATAGCCACTATGCTGAATCTTTCTTTCACACCATTTTCAAGCCTAATGATCTCAAACCATTTAACAAATATAATTTGACAGACCTTACTAAGATAATATTTCTATATAGAGAACAAAAGATCTAAGGAAACTGATTTACTTTCAAGATAAATAATTCAGAAATCTGATATCCAGTTTTGCAAAGTCACCTAGATGTCTTGGAGGTGAATATCATAAAGCTTCAGTTCCTAATCATGCAAATCCCTTCTAAAAATTAAGCCTGACTCTTAAATCTATTGGTCATTGTTTTAAAAAATGGCCTACAGCTCTTTGTCTACCGCACAAGCTATCAGTCCTGCAAACAGGACGTTTATTCTGACTGGGTAAGTTTTTTCCTCATGTGCACATAACACAACAGAGTAAAGTGCAGCATGGCAGAGTGGTTGGGGCACTGGAATGTGAACCAAAGCTTGCACATCCCCTTAGTGTTTCTCTTCATCCACAACGCGACCTTGGAGAAAGTATTCACTATTCTGCCTCTACTTCTGCCTTCTCTTAGACTCGTTAGGTCAGCAGTTACTAAGCAATTACACACAGAGATCAAATTCAGTTAAGTTTTTAAATATTTCTGTAATAAAAAACCCGACTATTGTAAAGAGCAAACTCCACAGCAGTGGACTAACCACCTGAGAATTTTTCTCCTGGCATGTACCTTGGTATTAAAATATGGTCACATACTTTTAAGGTTCATTTGTCCTTTAATAAACATTTACCAATATCCTTTCTCCTCTTTTTTATGATTTAATGTTAAAAATCACTTTTAAAATGTCAGTGGAAAAATAATTATTTTAATGCAGTAAGCCACTGTACCTTCTTAGTCTAATATTAATGGGAGGAGATGGAAGATTGTCACTGAATTTTAATGAATTCATTACTTAATTACTGTAAAGTCCTGTGAAAGTGCTAAGAATGATTATTATTTTTATTCCCAAGAATTTTTTTGTAATAGCAGAGATGGATCTCCCACAATGACTTTTCTCTAGGTCCAAAATACATGACTGGTGCAAAATGGCATTTATGAATTCTTGGCGTAATTCAGGTATGGACTTAGAAGAGTGAAACATTGACATATTACCATAAAAGAAGTAGCTTTTTCCTTTGTTAATAGGTTCACTTAACTGAACAGTTTGCTGTACTATAGGGTCCTGCTCAACAGGAACAAGGGTAGTAAGGTAGCCAAACTGTGTCCTGCATTTGCTGCATAGTGAGCCGTGTTAAGCCCTAACATAAATTAACAGAACTCACTCAGAAGATTCACTGAAGCAAAAGTGTCCTTCTGCCAGGCTGAATTTGGCCCACAATGCCTAATTCTGTTGAATTTAATAAGATAAACGTGTCTTTTCATTTCCTGACTGCAGATAAGACTGACAAAATATTCTGGAACCAGTCAACAATTTTAAGACCTAACCGTTCAGGCAAATGGAAAAGAGAAGCTTTTCTCATTAAGTAATGTCTAAGGGAAAGTTTAAATCTGTATTCCAATAAAACGTCTTGGCATTTGTTGCCGCAGAACCAAGCATGCAACAATGCACCGTGCATTTTAAAAGCTGTCTCACAGAAAGAGATGTCTACGTTCACAGAAAACAGAACATTTTTTTCTGTAAATGTTGACACGGGAACCTTTGGCAGAGAAATTCCCTGACATTCAGAAATGGTTGTCACAGGATCTCTTTGTTTCTTCTCCATTCTAATCACCTACTCCAAGCTGAAGTACTAGCACCCACTATTCTAAGTGTGTGATAATTCAATCTTGCTTACACTGACTTTTCTAACGATTAATTCATCAGTTGACTTTGTTTACATAAACTGTCCTTCTTCCCTAATTTCCCACAATATGTAATAGGACAACAATGAGCAAAGCTCTTCAAAATTGGACCGACTGCTGAGATTAGGAACTTGTTGCCTATGTGTAGTGACCATGTAACCAGCACACAGTCTTTCAGTGGCTTTCAGTCTTTTCAGTCACACTGGCATTCTTTAGCTTGAAAGACAGGTTAATGCAGTGGAAGACATACCTGTAACACCTACTGCCTTGATGGTTTCCCTTGGAAAATGAGGAAAATCCATCCTTTGCATTGTCATACTTATTTTAATTCATCCACATAAAATGACAGTGAGCCCTATGCATGATGGTCAAAATCCTGACTGTTAAAGCCAAGGACAGAACTTCCCTTGAGTTCAGAATCTTCCTCCCATATCCACTTTGCCAAATTCGGCACCTAACAAAGCTATCACACCTTTTAAAGTCCCTAAGTTGAAAATTATAAAACTGACAATCCAGGCTGAAACTGAGAAACACTTACAGGAAAGTGCTATCTTTTTCATCTCTTATTATATTTTTTAATTGCAACTTGTGCAAGAGAAACCTGCACTACACAGCTACCTTCGGCCTGTATGTCAGCAGCATGTTTCCCAAAGGTATCAGCAGCAGCACGCATCTGTGTAGATCCAAACCACAAATGCCACCACCACCACAGGGAAAATACTACAATGCAAAAAGAATGCCAGAAGAATCATCTGTTGTAACAGAACAGAAAACAGGGAGATCACAATGAATAGAAAAGAGGGCAAGGCAATGTGAAACGAGGAGTTGAAGACAAAAACAGAGGGAAGGTTAATTGGAATAGGAGTACAATTTCTTCCTTCAAGTTTAAACAAAAGAGAAAAGAGAAGAAAGAAATACAGGGAGAAGGCCTGGCTTATGAATTAAGAAAAAACCAAACTCCCTTCCAAAATAATAGCTTTCTCACTCCAAGGTTGTGAACTTAAATATATAAAAGCGAGCCTCAAAAACCTTTGTTCCACATGGCCTCTTTCTTCTCCTTTTTTTTCTTTTAAAAAAAAAATGATCAACAAGCTACACTGTATGTTTGCAGGGCAAACCAGTCCTACCATGGACCTCAAAAAACAATAAGCCACCATAAAAGTGAACTCCTGAGCTTTCCAGACCTTCTTTTGTTCACTGCAGGCATACCCAAGGAAGATTCCCCAGTTCAGAGAAAATGTATTCAGAATCTCCAAAGGAATCTCCTTAGCAGGTTACTTCTGAAACTTGAGAAACTGACTGAACAGCGCGCTAAAGTGCTATTTCCTGTTATTTCCGAAGCACGTAATTCTGATCCGATCTTTAGGGGAAAAAAAGGTAAAAAAACCCCCTTCTTACTGCTGACCTCCGTCTTGATAGATAACTCAAGACTATAATAGGAGATCAGAAATGAACACCAGCCTCCAGTGATGGGAATTTCCATTTAAATTTTCTAATACCATACCACATTTAACTATGTGGACAAGGATCTCATGTACATCCGAGGACTGCTTTGTACTTATAAAAGTACTATTTCTGTGTGTTCCAATAAATTTAGTTTGCAAATTAAAAGAAGGAGACTGAAGCTATCATGTAGATTCACAAATATCTTGGGTCTAAGTTTAAACAATGTTAATGCAAAAATATAAGACACATGAATACGCAGACACTAGCAACAGCTACACAAGTCAGTAGAAATTGCAGGTGCTCGAAATACAGTCACTAAATATAAAAATTCCTACAACAGACAAATGCCAGTAAACACAAGACAAATAATCTATGAAGAATAGACTGTTAACCTCAGCATGGAATTGGTATTGGTGCCAAGAATGATAAATGGAGGGAAACAGCAATCAATTAATAAGGTAGGTGCACTTCCCCTAATTTATTTCTTTCCAGATAATTCAGGTCTTTATTTTAGAAAAACAAAACAAGGAAATTACCTATTTGTTTTAAGATCCAGACTTTGCAGCAATAATATGTAAACCTCACGTGATTAGTCAGAAAGAAAATAATGATCTTGTTGCTGTTATTTGAGATTTATACTGCTTTTTGGAAACCTCAAATGCTAAAAATTGAAAGAAAAAATGCACACTATCAATAACACTACTATACTGTAATATCTCTAAATAAATAAGACAAATAGAATCAGAGTTATGTCTGTTTCTCATCATGACAAAAAGCATTAGCAAGAAAAGCGACAAAAGCACTGTAACACGTAAGGACCTGAACCTCAAAATCTCATGTCTGGAGAATGCTAGTAGGAAATTGGTGTGAAACGCATGCCACGCATTTGCTGAAATTCGTTCTAACTTCTGAAAAAAGTTTGTTGGTTTGGGGTTTTTTTATTTCCTCAAATAAAAGTACAAGGAAGCTAAACCTACATGCAAGACTGAAGCTCTGGCATTCCCCACTGCTGCAGTCACAGAATCACAGAATAACCAGGTTGGAAGAGACCCATTGGATCGTCGAGTCCAACCATTCCCACCAATCCCTAAATCATGCTCCTAAGTACCACGACCACGCTTCAGGTAGTCGTAGAGAGTAATAAGTCACTACATTAGCCTCCACTAATAATTCTAAGGAAGCTTTCAGATGGAGTCAGCCTTGATCTCACCTGTCCTGTATCCTGTGTTGTTGAGGTACACTGCAAATGTACGTATTTCGTGCTGAGTCTGCCAGGATGGAGAAGAACAGTTCTCATTGTTTGTGTAAGTGTTGTGGTTGTGGACGTACTTCCCTGTAAGAATAGAGGAGCGAGATGGGCAGCACATGGGTGTTGTCACAAAGGCATTGATGAAATGAGCACCTCCATGTTCCATGATCCGCCTTGTTTTATTCATCACTTGCATAGAACCTGGAAAAAGAAAACCATCTCAGAGTTATTTTGTTGTTTCAGTCAGAAGAGCTAACTGAGAGCTCATGTGATACATCAGAGACCAGAACGAAGCACAGGTAGTAAGGGCACTGCAACCCAAATTCAAAGCCACTACTCTGTCCCTGCTAGCAAAGTTCTCCCATTGTTTTAAGAAGGAACAGATACTGAAGTCCTAATTTAAGATTTAACTCAAACCTGTTGACAAAGACCATAATGCTTTTTAATTTCTCTCTCTACAATGTCAAGATTTACTGCTCTAACCATCTGCATGCAGCCTTTCTGGAGTCACTAGTACTGTTCCATAGCTGAAGGCAAGAACCACCAACAATTAGACAGAGACAATGTGGCCTGAGGGTGAAATTCACTTTGTGCACCAACCCTGACCAAAGTTTGCATACTCCTTAAGTGTTACTGAATCCTTAGTTTCAGAAGATACCTGATGCACTGCCTTCTGTGCCAACCTTCTGCAAAAGTCTCAGGGATGTAATCAATGAACGACAGATCCATTGAAGCTAGAAGGGATGCCTGGAGATTATTAAGCCTAAGCCTCTGCCCCAGTAGGGTCTGCTACAGTTGTTCTCTAGACAAAATGTTCTTTTTCCTACTAGGAGGTACTAACAGGTATTAATTTCTAGAACTTCCACTGAATCAAAGAAAAAGTAAAGCCCTCAAAATATTTTTAATAACTAGTCCACTGAGTTCTATCTTGATCTATTTTGATAAGTGTTACCTAAAGCTCTCTAAATTTTCTTAGGCTTGGTTCTGCATAACCAGATTTTTATATGACTGCCTGGGACAGATAATACCATGTAGTTTATAACCATTACCTAAAAACAAACAAGCACATTTAACTGGCAGGGTCTTGGATGAACTGGAGTAATGGATTTTTGTCAACTATTACTAAAAGCCACAATGGTTTTTGTATTTCCTATTTAAGACAAGGCTTTGGACAAGGGCTGGATCTTTGCAACAGACATTCATGTAGGTAAATCTGAATCCATATCAGAGAAGAAACACCATACGGAGAAACAGCAGGGATCAGAAAAAAAGAAAAAAAAGACATTTAGCTTCTGCATCGGAGAATGGATTATACTTAATCTAGGGAGAATTTCTATTTTCCAGAGAACTTGCACTGTCATCAGTGTCACCTTGGAAAAGATAGTAAACCTTCCCCTCACTAACTCTCCCTTCTTGTTATGAGCAGGGAAAGCCAATAGACAACATGGAAATGAAGGTATGGGTTCAAGCTGGAGTAGCGTTGAGGCTTGGATTAATTGTTCAGTTTTAATCAATGCATTGTGCAACCATCTGGCACAAACTATATGTTGCTTCCATCAATAATGGGTTTAGGTTCCTTCTTAGCTCTTTGGCCAGAGATTTCATTATGAAACTGCAACAGTAAGTTGATTTGATACAGGGCACATTGATATAACCAGGAGTCAAAACCTAGAGGGAAAATGGTCATAAGCCACATATGAAATCTGACTCTCTGGCACCATAAGGGAAGGTCAATTGCTAGTGATGGATCATTTCACCTAAAAAGTGCCATGGTATTAGTTTTGTTGAGATCATTCTGTTGGAATGAATATAAAAAAGAGATATCTAAAAAAATCTGTTCATGTATTTCTCAGGTCAGAGCACATCTGTGTCACATCACTTTGTGACAAGAACCAAGGCAAGTCATTGTACTCCTCCTTTAGATTTTGCTAAACTTCACATGTAAAAGTGAAGTTTCTGAAGAAAACAAGATTTTTTGTTTCCATAACTGTGGGATAAATGTTAGTGCTCAAAGGCTCTAGCAACACAATTAACAATTATAGCAGTCTGTTATACATTATGTGAGCCTAAGGTTTCCTCTGTGCTGTCATATGAGCTAGCTCAAGCATAAACAGGCAGACTGGACAAATGTTTTGTCATCCCAATATTAAAATACAATTTAAAAACCCCTTTTAAATGACAGAGACATCTGTACATAAATACTGGTACATGTTAAGACTCCCCTTGAGGACAGTAACCTCCTTTAATAAAACTGCTGCAATGACAAGGCCCTATATATCAACAGTCTTTAATACAAAAACATATGATCTAATCTGCTTCCCCAGCCAGAGAACTAACACAGAGTGACAGATCTGTGGAAGGTAAAAATGTAGCACACTTCTGTACAATCTTAAATAGGCCATCTTTAAATATTTTAAGAAGCATTAAACCAGCCAACCAAAACTTATTTTCTTCAGCTTGCCTCCAATTCAAACATGGAATTGTAAGCAAAAGTAGAAATTGATCTTTCTGTGGCAGAAGATTAGTTATTTGTTAATCAGCAAGTGGAAACCTCACCAAATAACCTTTTGAGTTGGAAAACATTACGGGTTTTCATTAGTGGCTGCACCAAGGGAAGTCATGCTTTGAAGTGTCAATATTCAATTTACAAAGTGTTCTGTTATCTCTCTATAAACCACTGGTAACAAACAAAAATTATTTAGTAGCTAAATGCAAAATTCCTAAGCTATTTTAATAAAATATCCATCGGACTGCTATGAAAATACGAAAGTTTAATCAATTTGATCATTCAAGCTGATCACTGAACAAAGCATAGCAAAACTTAGGTTGAAATTCCACTTTAAATTTGTGTGATATCCATAACTTTGCTTAGTGTGTCATCACAGTTCTCTTTGGAGATAAGGCAAATATTTTGATTAATATTAATGGAGAAAATATAGTAGTTGTTTATGAAATAATATTGACTTACTCATTAGTTGTGTTTTGTTGTCAGAGGTGAGAATTTACATTTTAGGGAGCTCCAGCTACTGAAGAACTTGTATTAAGTCTCAAGTGACTTAGTCTGCTCAGGAGGACAATTTAAAGAGTGGTCTCTGTACACAGATAAGTTAACCGAACCCCAGAATGTTAATTAACTGTCCCCTCAAGCCTTCTATTTTCATCCTATTTGAGTCTCATTAGACACCTTTTTCACATCTTCATTTCCTTTTTTTCCTCACACTTAATTCTAAGGAAGCTCTAAGGCCCTTTATCTCCAAGTATAAGTAAGAAAAATTACCTTCCACTTTACTTTTGTAGTTTCAGTGGAAGATGTAGGAACACACAAGCCACCTCTCATTCAGATTCCTCTAACATGGCTGAAATATCTTCTAAATAATCAGATCTTTTTCCAACTACAAGATAATGCAATAAGCTGGTTTGTTAAACCACAGCAATAGGGTAAGCAAACTTAATTAAACTAGAGATGCTGAGGCCATCACACAAGGGACACCAGCATTGTACTAACTTGGACATACGGCTCTAATGGTAGGGAAAAAAGGTCTTTGTTTTTAATTAATTCTTTCTCCTCATCAGTATTTTCCTCTTCTTTATATTCTGCTTCTCAGTACAACTCTCTTGTTCAGAAAGTCAACTGAGTGTGCATGTTTCAGTAGTCCTCGGTGTCCTCATTTGCCTTCTCCCATTTGCATCCACTACACTTTATACTTGTTCTTCTTTGACCTGGAGATTCTGCTTCCTTTTCTCATTCCCTCATCACTTTCTTGCTTTGTTCAATACAACGTTTAGGTTTGATTTCCCAAGTAAAACTCATGATTAACACAAAAAAATTGATTGTGTTGTCTTCCATTTTGCCTTAAAAGTAGCCATAAAAGAACAATGACACCTGCAACACCCATCTGTTACAGAATATTCTTAAAAATAATTGAAATCCTACTTGTGTGCAGTTTTCTCTGCTAGATTTTCATGGCTTAGCTTTTATTTGTAATTTGCATCTTGTTTTCATCTTTCTTAAATGCATTAAGCACAATTTCCACAAATGGCAATTTTGATTAACTTGGACAAGAATAAAAATTAATTCAAACAAATACTGGGTCTCACAAAGCCATTAGTGGTAAAGGACAAATATAAAAATCACTGCTTCCTCAAATGGATTTTCCTTACTTAGATCCTAATTTGTGTGGACACGTGCCCATTATGCTTGAAATTGGAAAGCATCAGATTATCAGAGAAAATAAACATACTGCCCAAAGGATTTAGACAACTGCATCAGAAACAAGCAGGCTGGCATAAAATAGAAGATGATAAATTTTTTAGGACCACCTTCTGAGACTTCAAGATAATGCACACTTAAGTCCTTTTGGATATATATTATTGAGATTGCTTCATTTGTGATCCAAATAACCATTTAAAAAAAAAAAAGGCAAATCATCTGATCCAACTAACCTGAATTACATTTGTGTTTGGTGAGGTTACTACCATCACAGGCTTTCTCACCTCCTTTGAGAAGAATGTGACATCTATGATATCACAGACATGCAGTAATACTGATAAAAAGAAAGCATCTGTAAGAATACTGTTATGTTGTTGTTATTAACTTCTCAATTAACTGAGTAAGTGTCTAAGTAATACAAGTTAATTAACTTTATTATTGCATTGTTTCTTCTGTGAGGTCTGTTTGCTAATTTTTCCCATCCATACCAGAAATTCAGTGCAGTACCTGTGAAAAAACCCCACAAGAACACACACAAAAAAACTCTCATCTTTCAGATGATCCAGGCTTTATACTCACTTAAAAGCGTATTTCTAATGCAAATTTATTAATATAAACTGTTCATGTTAATCACTTCTAACTACAGATAACATTTGGTAAATATAAGCTTGTTCAAGTAACAGAACAAACCCCAAACTCTGCCAGTTAATTCATTATTCCAAATCATTAGGCAAAGCGTGCATATAATATTAATCTCCTTTCTACAACAACTAACATAGCATTGTATAACACAGTAGAATCTTTTCATACTAAGCGATTTTGGTCAGTAGCTAACTCTGCATCTAAATTAGCAATACCAAGAATAGCAGAACTATGTTAGGTAACATTTAAATAATTAAAATTAAAAGTATATATATAATGAATGTCTGCAATTACACAAAAAATGGGTAATTACATGGTTATTGAATTATGAGTTATGAATTTAAACCTGCTGCTATGGCGTGCAGCTTCCCATGTTATACTTGCAACTGCCAGAGGCATAGTTTAGGTGTGTAGATGAAGAAAGATTGGCAGGAATCTCACATTGCCACAGAAACGGGAAGTCTGACATTTTAAGGTGAGACTAACTTTTGCTGTCTTTGAACTGCATGCAGATGGAAAATATTTTCTATGTAAAGGTATGTTTAAACTTTTGCTACTTGTTCTTCCTATCATTTTTCACACTGAACAAAAAAGTTAATTATTTTGGACACAAGAATTTAGCTTCAAGGAAAAGCAGTGCCATACTCATTAGCTAAAATTCTCTTTATGTTGGGCTCTTACCAAGTTCTACATCCTGATCATCAGTAAGAACAAGGATGATGTTTGGACGGATATTTCTACGATCTCTTTGAAATCTTCCCTTTAGACGCTGATTTAACAGGAAAGCTGAACTTCCATCCAACAGTGATAAAACAGTCATCATGAATAATCCAAGGACAATACTATGCTGTGCCATATTGTGCTGATTTTGTGTTCTCTCTGCACACAGTACATTAATGGCTTCTATTTCTTTTTTTGTTTGCAGGTCTCCTATAAGGGAGAGGGAAACAAGTGATGATTTATACCTTGATCTCCCTGCCCCACCAATGAACAGCAAGGTTCTCTCCAAAGAAGTAAAAAGCAAAATACTTTAAATAATCTAACTCCTAAGGAAAAAATATCAAACCCCAAAAACCCTCCAGAGGAAAAAATAACAAACCCCAAAAACCAACAATGCAACTGAAGGTTTTTCTAGTGCCAGGTAGCAGAAACTTCAAAAATTCACAGTTCATAAGCCATTATCAACATAGGCAAAGAAATGCCACTATATTCTCAAATTTGGCAGCAAGTTCAAGGATTTAGCAAGGTATCAAACACTTATGCTTTGATACATATAAAAAGCAATCTTCCTCCTTAAGCTTCTGGGATATTTTGAGATGACAATTCTGTTTGTTGCATCAAAAATTGAGACGTTGAAGAAAAAACTCTGTCTATCTATATTTTTAAACAGCACGATGGTAAAATTTACTGAGTTAACAACACGTTTCCAAATTCATAGAGAAACCTCAGACAGAAGACTTGTTACACAGTGATTTATCTTACAAATTTCATTAGAGAGCAGAGCTACCCAGATCTTGGAACTATGGTACGATACTGTTTGAAGTTTACTACAGCTTTGATGTCAGTGTGATATCCTGTCAGCATTTCTGTTGGTTTCCAAGATTTTATTTATTTTTTTAACTATCATTATTATGAACACCTTTGAAGGCCCGTTAGAGCAAATATTTGGGAATGGATGCACCAAAATTATTTGCACTGCCTATGACTTCTCTCCAGCCTGAATACAATGCCCCAAAATTGACTTGTTTGCAAAACAGAGCACGTCTAATACTGCTTCTGATAGTGAGCCAATAAAAAAATCTTAGAAAATCCTACAAGGAAATCCCAAAAAATGAATAAGAATGCTGAAGAATATTTGAAACCACAGTTTTGCTCTGTGATCTCTTGGTATAAAGGGATTTTCTCGTGCTTTCAGAAGTCAAAATAACAGCATGAACTGTCTTGAAAAAAATCAAGTGCTAATTATTTCATCAGATCTAGTGATCAATGAGTCAGTTTTTGATGAATTTCCTACTTGCTGCCTGCCTTTTCCTGGACTGGTGCCAATGCAGTGAAAAATCAATTAAAAATGACACAAGGGAAACTATCTGCTTTTTGTAAAGACCAGAAATGCCTGAGTAGCAAGAACCTAGCACAGTGTGGCTTACCCAAAGAAATACGCCAGCTATTCTGTCCCTAAAGGCTCTTGGGAAAACAGTATTTCCTCCAGCAGATTATTTCATAGCCACATTATTTCTTCATCTCTGTCAGCGCCTGTTCTTTGAGATAAACTTTGATTAAGAAAGTTCTCATGCAATAGCAAAACCACTGGTCTGAAAAATTGTACTCTGCTTCTATGCTTATTTAAGAAATGCATATTGAAGTGAAGAGATATGCAGCTATAGTATGATGCAATATTTATTAAGGCTGCTTTCCAAAAATAGGGTACACTAGTAGGGTTTTGAGGAAATTAAAAATCCATCTTCCTCACTGGAGTCTCCAGTGAGTTGCACAGGCAGGTGAAATTCACTTTTTTCTTAGAAACTAAAAATTGACTTTAAATATCCCAGCACTTGTCCCAGTGGGTAGGGAAAGAGAAAACCCCAACTTCCTAAGTTTATAGATACGGCTTTAGTACCTCTGCTGCTGCTGAAAGATTTGCCAGACTATAGCAGAAGGAACATCAACAAGTCCTATCGATTTTCATTCCTTGCACTCAGAATTCCACCTGAAGTAGTACAATTGGGAAGAATCATGTCAAATTCAATGTGTTGCTACTGTCCAGAGTAGTCAAAAGCAGCTTGAGAGGCAAATCTGGATCTGTTTCAAAAGGGGAGGAAAAAAAAAAAAGTTAGTTTAGCATGCACATATTCCTGGACACCAGCTTTTGGGGGAGGAGGTAGAGAAAAGGCTTCTGCTCTTCAAAAATGACTTTACATGTACCTCTGTTTAAAAAAACACCCAACCTTGCAACATAAGGACTTTCATTACACACAAACATTTTTCTGAAGGTCTAAAACTCGACATAGAGTTTTTTCTGCTCTATACTAGCCAATTGCTTCTTGGAATAATAGCATCTGCTGACTTTTCTTGCAGCACTTAGAAGGCGGTCCATTCTTGTACGATCTGCTCATAACTACATTCACCGTAGTGTTGTGCACACAACAGTCTTTCTTGCGCTTTTCCAACTTCTTTTAAACAAACACATGGAAGTAACCTCATGACCTCACTGCCTCTCTCCTCTCAGCCTGTCTTTTCCTCAGTTTATTGCCCCTCACTCACTCTATTGTATCTAAAAGCAGAAGTTGAACCCAAATCAGTGTGTTGCTTACCATCTATAAAATACTCAGCATGTTTGGGGATGTACATTAACTGCTATTCCACAGTATATTTTTATCCACACATGCATATTTATGGTTAAAAGAATTAGTTATCTCTGAGAGGATGCTGCGGGTAGAGGAGAGAATTCCATGTTAAGTACAAAAGGCATCTTCTACCAAACATGTTGTCTCTTTCTCAACCACCTCCTCAATTAGGATTTTTCAACTATTCTGATGCATTACATTCCTATTATTATCAGGGTGAGCACTGGTGGGAACCAACTCAAAGTATGCAATTATGTGCAAACCTCATACCAATAACTAGGTAAGAAAATTAAAGCAATTTCAGAAAATAACCTATTTATTGAAGTATGTATTCATAAAAGACACACGTGCCACAACTAACAGTATATATGCAGTAAAATCTAAAAGCCAGCTTTAAACAGTTCTCAGAATAGCAACAGAGGAGTCTCTCGCATGGATTGCCAGTGGTCAAATATAGATTGATTTTTTTTAACCCCCTAGTCATTAGTGAACTTCAGGGAAGAAATACGACATAATGTCTCTATTAACAGGTCTTTCCCTATTTCAGTCAGCAAGTCTACTTTGTAACTCAAGGATAAACCCAGAAGAGTTCCACAGCAGTGCTCCAATCTGCCTTCACTTTTAATAGAGCACCCTCTTCAACAATGCATTTTGAGCCAAGCGCAGATGGCCCACTACAGACCATCCTCCACTACTAAAGATGCTTAATATGTAGTGGCTCTCATGAGAATTAGATATGCCTCTTATTTTCTCCTAGATTACAGATATGAACTTGGCAAGTCTGGCCACTCCCATTTTATACACAGGAAGGAAACTGCTATCAGAGATTTATGAAATGTTCTTCAGCTAGGGCATCTAGCTGAACTTTATTAAGCCTAGGAAAACTCCGAGTAGGCTGCTTTAGAGAAAGTCTGGTCCTCTTATCTTCTACAGTTTACAGAGGAGTTTAACAAGTCCGTGACTCCCTTCATAGCCTGAATTAGACACAGCTGCCTCTTTTTGTGCTTAACGCCTGCTAGTATGGAGAATAAGAATAGAGTCAAACTTAATTCTCCCATGTGGCAACACAGAACATTACACTAAGTCACATTATAAATGTTGAAGAAATAAAGGCAATCTTCAGTACATTTATTCTATTTTTAAAAGAATAGAGCCAAGTTCTGTTCCCAAGCAGCATTTACACCAAGGAAAGACTTCTTTTTAATACTGCCCTAAATGATTAATGTCAATTCAGCTGTAGCACATGCAGGATGCACTGCGATGACCAATGTCAGTTCTACCCCAGATGGTATTTTTAACATGCTATTGATTAGTATTGCTTGGCACAGATGTAACAGGCACTGTGTGCAAAACTCCTAACAGACAGTGGGCTGCGCACACTGGCACTCACAACCTTCCTAATGCAAGTCTGAGCACAACCATCCCATGCAAGGGCTCAGTGCACCTGCACTTAAGTCCAAATAATGAAGTTATTCCAGTAAAATCAAGAGTGGTGTCTGGCTCATCCTGTAACAGAACAGCTACAAACTCGTAAAAAAGTAATTCTTGTATCAAATACATAAACCCATCCTGCTTCAAGCCTACTTCAAGTAAGGTGTTTCTAGTTATTATTTTCAGTTACATTAACTGATTCTTTTAAAAAATAAGCATACTGCAAAACACTAAATACAAAATCGGTACAGCAAGTTTGACTTGTCCATCAGCCACCATGGAACAGGGTAACAGCACGTCCTCCACACAGTGGGACTGCACAATAAGGGAGAACTGGCCAGCAAGAAGCAGTGCACACCTGCTCTCAATAGGGATGGAGCCAATGCCAGGTGTATCATTTAAGCAGACTTAGGTGTGCCATTGGTCCAGTGTTCAAATTCACTGAAACGCATGGTGCTGGATCCATTCCCTAGCAACCAACCCAATTAAAGCCACTTGCCAGTTAAATGGATTCAGCAGTGCTGCTGTTCTTTTAACTCTTACACATCCCAGTTTGGTTTACGATAACTCCTTTTTCACTGAAGCTGACAACCACCACTTGAAACCATTATATTTTGTTTTTAAGACATAAACACGTTTTTATATGTGGACTGGGAAGAATCCTGTTTACAATCAAACAGGGTTTGCGGGGGAAGGCTGGTATCAATGTTATTGCTGTAATCTAGCAACCTGCTGTGTTTTCTTATAGTTTTATACTTCCTGATTTTTTCTCCCCAGGCAGTCAACAATTTAAGAGCAAGTACAAAAATCAAACCCCCAGTGCTAAATGTGACTCTTGAAGATGACAGCTGTGCTGATCTACCTACACAAACTATAGCTAAAGTATTTTTATTTGTAAGTATCTACAGTTTTTTCAGAAGTCAGAACAGAGCTTCCAGACTTATCAGAGCTTTATTCAGGTGTGTTCTTCTAACTTACATTCCTTATGCTGCTCAATACCAAAACTAAATGTTTCTCACAAAGAAGCTTACTTGCATGACAGACTCTTTTCCATATACTGTAAGGTTTTTAAAATAAAACTGAATCATAAACTAGTTATTAAAGTAGGGAAAACTATATGTGTTTTGCACAGCACAATATATTTTCCATGAATCCACAGTATTCATTCTGCTCACTGTTTGCATGTATTATTAGATCTTCCCAGTAATACACCAAAATGAGGCAGTCCTCAGTGTGGTTAAATTGCTATTTGGATGCCCTAAATCCAAAATAATAAACATACATTTCTACACCACATGCAATGATAACCCAATAACAATTTGAAAGAGATTATTAATTATTTCCCTATTACACTTATTATCTTCACGAATTTAATGCTGAATTGGATGATCTTGGAGATCTTTTCCAACCCTAACAATATTATTCTATAAATAATAACGATGCAGTCTTTGACTTTAAGGATAATTACATTAACTTGTATAAAGTACAGTAATAACCACAGACTTTCACTTCTTAAAACAGCAGAAGGGAACGAATGCGAGTGCCCTAGGATAGAAAAAGTCTGCCAGAACAGTTAACCATTACACAGATACATTCTAGCAAGTAAACAGATACATCTTATAACCACATATAGCAAAAAGAAATCATGCTGTGTGTGCATATAGATATGCAGATATAGACATTCACATTACCCGGATGCAGAGGGTAATTAGCTAAATGAGAAACTAAGTGCTATGGCATCATTTGCCTTTGGAAACTCTTCTCTGCGGGGCCGCACCCTCTCTCCCCCCCCCCCCCCCCCCCCGTTATCAACCGGGGCTGCCAGAGGGAGCCGCCCCCCACCCCCCCCCCGTTATCAACCGGGGCTGCCAGAGGGAACCCCCCCCCCCCCCCCCCCGCCTCGTTATCAACCGGGGCTGCCAGAGGGAACCCCCCCCCCCCCCGTTATCAACCGGGGCTGCCAGAGGGAGCCGCCCCCCCCGCTATCAACCGGGGCTGCAAGAGGGAGCCCCCCTCACTCCGCATCCCGCCCCGAGTCCCCTTTCTCTCGCAACGCCCTCCCGCAACTGTCCGGCGCCCGTCCCCTCTGCAGCAGGAGCTGCGGCTGCCGCCCCTCCGCGCAGCGCCCGCACTCACCGCGGCCCCGCCGAGGGGCGCATCCTCGGGCAGCGCCGGAGCTCGTTTCCCCGAAGAGCGTTCGGAGGAAGCGCCCGGGCGGGTACCGCCTGCCTCCCCCGCCACCCCCCTTCTTCTCCCTTCCTCCTCTCTCCCGTCTTCTCCTTTTCCCGTTTAAAAAGTTCATTTACCTCGAGGATCCTCCTCCCAGCGCTGACGCAACGCCCGCCGCGCTCGGGGGAACCTGCTCCAGCAGCCTCGCAAACGGCGGCGAGGAAGGGCCGAGGAGCGCCCGGGGACAAGGGGAGCGTCCGTCCAGGGCCGCGGAGAGCTTTACAGAATCGTAGAATCACCAGGGTGGAAAAGACCCACGGGATCATTGAACCCAACCATTCCTATCTGCCGCCAAACCGTGTCCCTGAGCACCTCTGTCGACTTTTAAACCCCTCCAGGGATGGGGACTCCACCACCTCCCTAGGCAGCCTCGGCCAGGGCCCAATGACCCTTTCTGTGAAATTTTTTTCCTGATATCCAGCCTGAACCTCCCCTGGTGGAGCTTGAGGCCATTCCCCCCCCCCCCCCTCCCCCGGACTGTCCTCTGTCACTTGGGAGAAGAGGCCAGCTCCCAACTCTCCACAACCTCCTTTCAGGTAGTTGTAGAGAGCAATGAGGTCTCCCCTCAGCCTCCTCTTCTCCAGGCTAAACCACCCAATTCCCTCAGCTGCTCCTTCTAAAACTTGTTCTCCAGGCCCTTCCCCAGCTTCATTGCTCTTCTCTGGACACATTCCAAAGCCTCAACATCTAGAGAGAGGGGACCAGAATTATGTTATGTTACATCACATTACGTTACGTTACATTACATTACACTATGTTATGCTTCTTTCTTATAGTTTATCTTCATATAGGATGAGAGGGAATGGCCCTCAAGGTGCACCAGGGCAGCCTCAGATTGGATGTTAGGAAAAATTTCTGCACCAAAAGGCTTCTCAGGCACTGGCTGCCCAGGGTGGTGGTGGAGTCTCCATCCCTGAAGATATCTGAAAGACGGATAGATGAAGCGCATAGGTTATGATGGAGTACTGGACAGGTATGGGTAGACTCGATCTTAAAGGTCTTTTCCTGCCTAAGACTGTACAGTTCTTGTCTCTGCCAGCACTCGAGGAGGCGGCCGTGCCCATGGGCACTGTGGGGCTGGTGCTGCCCTGGCCCCACACAGAGAGCCCAGTGGTGGTGACACCGAATCCATTCCACTTCCACAGCTGCTATCAAAGGATCCAATATTCATGAGTAATTAAGTAAAGCTTAATCAAGGTCGTCGAGGTAGGGACTGTATTTACATCAATTGCTGTCTACACTGCTTAGAACAAGTTACTCTCCACTCCTAGAACTTAACAGCCTTAATATCTTAACATGTGATATCTTCAGTGGATTATTTAAGAACCTCTTCAATACATATTTTTCAAATATACTGCTCCATTAATACATTAAAAAGACATTAAAGTATAACATTTCCTTCCAGCATTCCCCTGCTGCCTATGTCACACATCCCCCAGGTCACCTCAGGCTCCTGACACCGTCACACCTGATGCTGAATTATCCACAGAGGAGGTCATAGCTCAAACTCCAGTGGACTGGTTTGATTTTGAATCTATATCTTTAAAATATGCATTAGAAAATGTGCATCTGAGAATAAAAAGAACTTTATGCCCCTATTTTTACCATAAAATGAGGCTACAGTGAAAATTATTTATGTGGTTGAAAATGGACAGGATATATTTTCCCTGTGCAAGAACAACAATCAATGGGAGAGGAGGAGTAAGAAACAGATTGCAAAAAGAAGATTCTACCATAATCTTACTCAAGTCAAAATATACACTTGATGGTTCCTGAAAATGCTACAGGAAAATAGCCAGCTGTAGTTTTAAGGGGGAAAAAAAACCAACCCAGCAAGAGAGAATTAGAGAAAGAACTACAGAGTTCTAGAAGTAAATGTTTTGAAAAACAATGCAAGATTTTATATATATACATGTATATATACCCACACACACTTCTGTTACATCTATGATATGTTTCAATTTTTGCTTTAAAACAAGCTTTGCCTGCAGTGACCCTATTTTGGCTTCGCTAGAGAAGGCTAATCATGACGAACCTTTTTCTATTGTTGGCTGCATTCTTGGCTACATGTAAATTTGACCCTAAATCAGCAAAAACTGAAGTGGCATAGCTCCTCCCTATACAGGTATGTCACTACTAAGGTCCCAGGACTGCTCCTGGACAGACAGGAATAAAGAATACAAGTGAAGCACTCCACATCAGTACAACTGCACCCACACCAGGGGTTGCAACAGCATAACTGTATTGGTATAAATAAACCGCTCCCTAACAGGGAGCTACCCTGGTACAAAAGCAGCGTGTAAGACAGGAGCTAGTTCTGGCTAACATTTTGATTAAATTGTTACATTGCTTTCGAAATAACAGTTGGTTTTTTGCTAGTGAATTTCATCTCACAATAACACAATTTACTGACAATTAGTTTTCACAACACACCTGTGAGCCATGATGTCCTGATTCTCCCCATTTTAGGCATAAACTAGTCCGATAAGGCTGCTGAGTCACTCAGAGCCAGACAGACTTCCAGCAACAAGGTCAGGAACAGGACTAGGAACCCAGCAATCTTCCGTCCTAACCACAGGCCATCAGTTAGCACTACACAGTTTCTACAAACCATCTGTAAAGGGACCGCAAACAATACCTACCAAGGCAAAAGGAAAATACAAAGTTTGCTATACACTGGTCAACATTTTACTTTGGAGAAGGAAATGGACAAGTTCCCTGTTTAAAATGTAATTTTTAGAGCACTGTAATTGGGGCTTCCATTGCAAGAAACGCATGACCTAATATAAAGCTGCACTGTGAATTTTCATTAATATAAACTACAAGAAACAAAGATACTAAAACTACTATTAGTGACATTAGTATAGCAATCTAAATTTGATTTAACATCACTGGAAAATCTGTCGCAATACATCACTCATTTCAACAAAAGGGTGTATTCACCTCACAGCGAGTGCATGTAATTTCCATCAATGCTAATGGGAGTTATGCAAGTGCATTAAGAGGATAACATACTCCCCGGTCTGAGACAACCCTGCAAAGTGAAAGGTGCTTCCTCCCAGGGAGAATGGGGGTTCTATCACATGCATTTCAAAAGAACTTGTTCTGGCACTGATACAAATCTGGATGGATAACAACCATTATGCACACTTGGTGAACAGCTTCCAAAGTTAAAGCAGTTCAGTGATTTCAGCTGGTTTTCCTATTGCCAAAGTTTTGAGAGGCAGAGATGTATTTAAAATACTGTGGTTTATTTGAAGTCTGGGGCAACAAGATTAGGTGAAATTACTGGTAAAACAAGAAGGTCTGAAAGACTAACCAGTGCAGTGGGGAGGGAACTTTTTAGTTATCTATTTTTTAAATAGACAAAACCTCTTTTCATTTACTTACTGGAATAGGATTCCATTGGTGCATGTGGATCATCACAACTGATTAAGAGTTCAAAACATAAAATGAAGAAGCAAGATCATTCCCTTCCGCTCCCCCACCAGAGCTTTTTAATTGCTACTCCACAAGTACAATTTTTCCCCTACATACCAAAGGCAGAAATTATTTACACAACATTTAAAGGATGCCAAAGCCACCCAAATGCTTTCTGCTCCATCTGAGACAATGAAAAAAAATACTGAAACAGAAATATGTCCCATCCCTGCTGAAGAATGCTTTACTTTTGCTTCCAGAAAGCTAAAAATAGAGTTGATTCTACCTGTGGGCTTTGGCATCACTCCCCAACCTTTAGAGTTTACCATCTCCTTTAAGGGAGTGACAATTAAGATTTCTGCGTGCAAGAAAACCTAGATCATGACTACAATATTGTACTATTAACAGCCATTGACTAACTGATGTCAGACATGCCTTGTAACCCAGTTTCTTCCTCTTTTCATCTTTTGTGTTAAGTTTTTTAATACATTTGTGTAAATGAATCTGATTTTTATTCATCTTTCAAAAACTTCAGGCTGATTATGGAGTTGTCTAAAGCACTAAAAATAAGTCTTCAGCTACTGTCTGTGTTCAGAGTCCTGTGCAATTAGATTCTTCTTTCATACTTCATATATCAAGAGAAAAGACTCCAATTCTGAAATCTGACTAACATCCTGGTCTTCCACCTAATTATCTTCCTTTCAAACTTTTATTTTCTTTCTATCACAGAAGTACTCATGCCGGGTGATTTATATCTATGTTTTCTTCATGCATACAGCACATTACAAGATCCAATTGAGGCCCTTTGCTATTCAGTGCTGTCACTTTGAGTTATTATTTGTAATCATAATTTCTCTTTTCATTTGAGAAAAATACTTAGCTCTGTGTCATTTTGTCTAGACTCTCAAGAGGCATCCTTCTCTATTTGCCATTTAAAGACCTTAACTCATCACCATTGTAGGAACATTGCTGGCTACAGCTATATTAGGCAAAGAAGAAATTGAGCCCGATTGGTCCTCCAAACATAACATCTCTTTATTTATTTATTTTTCAGCGTGACAGCTGCCCTTTCTGGCTTTCAGTACATATTATTTCTGATTTCAGTCATTCCTTGACAATTATGCCCGATCCTGAAATTCAGACAATTTTATTACTAACTGCAGTTGAAGTTTCTACAATACCAGTGAAAAAATTGTAGGTCAGATATCTTGTCTATATAGTCAGTCTCATTTAAACACCTATAATGGAGTGAACTGATTTTCCAGAAGTGGTTAGCATCTACAGAAAACAGTTCTGAAAATTTATGTAGCTTTCCTTAGGCCCTGAAATCATAGCTGAACACTCTTGATGTTTGGCAACGCAATCTCCTTGCTTGCACTTTGGTTAGCTTTCTGTTATTTGTGCGCCTCATCACTCTCATGGTTGATTACAGTAATAATTCTTGAGAAACTTGCTAGTCCCAAAGTGTAACGGACAAGAGTGTCCTGCTAGACAGGAGTGTCCGACATGAGAATATCTGAGTGCATTTCCTCAGGAAGAGACTGTTTTTCAAGACAAGACTGGATGCTTTTAGTTGGAAGAAGTTTTTACCAGACACTGAGAAGTTGATATGTAGAGTGTAGATACAGAACAATTAGTTAAAATGAGATTTTAAACTCAAAATCTATTTTTGCACATTTAGCTCATAGGTTTTTCTGAATAAAACCATGTAGTATAAGCAAAAAGCTCCTGGAGGTACCTATCAAACCATTGCATTGATTTTAGTAATAACTGTGGTAAAACCAAATAATGTAACTACTATCCTTCAAGTATGAATGGTGGTAAAGCTCCAACCAATACTGTGTTAGAAGTTTTAAATTTGTTTATTGGCAAAGAAATAAGTCAAGACAGCCTTCAGGCTTAATTTGCAGAAGAATGAACTTAAAAAATGCCAAAAACTTTTGTGAAGTGGAATGTTTTATCCAAAGAGATCTGGCTGTAGCAGTATGTAATTCTAAGGTGGAATTTCTTCTCACCAGCAAATTTTTGGACTGAAAATTTCTAAACGCATTTGAGATCACAGACCAAATTTTGTTTTGACTTGCATGAGTTTAATACAAAAGTAACTGAAACAGCCTAATATATTTTACCGAGAAGAAAGTATTCTAAGTCAACAGAAAAATACTTCAAGGGTGGACGAGGTGCTGAGGGGCATGGTTTAGTGTTTGATAGGATTGGTTGGACTCGATGCTCTGGTGGGTCTCTTCCAACCTGGTTATTCTGTGTGATTCTGTGAAAAGCATCGTGACACACTTGCTAAAGAAGAATCTATTCAGGACTTCCAGTTTTTTGATTAAAACCTCTAAAATGCCCAGGGCAATTTAAATTTTTTTAAAACCATCTTGGGCATAAAATTCTTGCAAAACATTGTGGTTCCAGTATCTAAGAGATGGAAAAAGGAGAAATATATGCAAATAATATCCTAGTCTCAGGCTCATCAAGTCAAAATCAAAATGAGTTATACCAGGTAGCACCTGTTTAGAATGCTTGCTTTAAAATGCTGCATGAATTAGTAGGTGTTTGCAACTTAAAGCAGTGTGTCCTCTGCCAGAAAGAAGCTGATAACACTTCAAATGCTAATAGTGGAAAACATGTTAATTTTTTATGGATGGTAATATCTCTTAAAAGCGATGTTTATTTGAACCATATTAAAACTGAATGCTAAGAAGTTAGAAGTAATATTTCATCTCCTCATCCCCATCTTTCAACATATTTTTTTGCCCTCCAAAGACTGTGACAGACTTTTCACTAATGATTAGGATAAAGTACTGTCTCAAAACCCCCCACATTTATTTTTGCTTATTTTTTTAATCCACATAGATATGTATTCTATTAAAATTCCCAACAGCCAAAATCAAAAGCACCCTGATAATCTTTCAAAATATGGAAATACTTCTGTTTAAATATAAAACATAAAACAGGAAAAAAAAAGTAGCATTCTGAAAGTGTTCTTAAATTTTGGTCAGCAATTTGTCAAAACCAGAATGAAGAGCACAGAGATGAATTACATCTATTCATTTGATACACTCAGCTGTGATGCTTAAAGAAAAAAATGTTAAGGTTGGAACCTTCTCCTCCCAAGTAACTCCTGCTTCTGCTGCTCCCTTCAATCGATACTTCCCCTTTCTTATCTCAAATGCTATAGACATGCTTAAACAAACACCTGGGAGCTGAACTCCAGATAGACAAGGGCCTGAATTTGTACCTTGCAGCTTTTCCTAGAAATCAGCCAATTCCATACACCTAAAAAAAAAAAAAAGTTCTGATTTGGAATTCAGATCACCAAGGTTGGTATTGTTCTAGAGCTGGTTTGGTGGGGCTTTGTTTGGTGGTAGGTTTTTATTTTGTTTTCTTACACCCTACTATAAGACATGGGTTTTTGATCAGGGATTTCAGTTTAGAACAAGGTAATTGGTCTGAGCTTCTTTCTCAGTGTAAATCTAACCTGTGTCAGTACACAAACTGCATACCAGTTATCCAGAACAAGCCCATGCAGAATTGCCAGGATGAATCCACGTACTTCAAAAGAAATTCTGCAGAGAAAAAACAGGAAAACCATTCCAGAGGTGTTATTGTAGACTGCCAGATCCGAATATGAGGTGTGAATGGCCAGACATTTCCCCACTGTATTTGATCTTTTTTGTAATCCAAATCCTAAGCCTGCTCTTTGGCTGACACTGCAGAACAGTGAGATGCCATCTGTATCAGGATGCTACATTATCATATGGCGGTGTAGTTCAGATCTGAGGTCATTCTGCAGTTAAATTAAACTTGACTATCTTGTGCTTTTTCTATAATAGATGAATATATAAAAGTTATAATTCTGTTAGATTTTTAGCTTAGCTGGCTTCACATATTTTACATTCTCTAACAACTACTTTGCTTCTTACCTATTTATTTTCATAATTAGATCTCAAAGGGTTTTACAAATTAGGTATGTGATATTTGTTATATTGATTGAGAAACTGAGCTGTAGAAAGGTGAAGTGACTTATTCAGAGACAATTCAACAGGTCAGTGATTCATCTAGCAACAGACAGCTGAGGCTCCAAAACCACTTCTATTTGCTAGGCTAGCAGTTTCCAGTTTGAAGCCCAGGGACCTCTGTGGCTCCACAGATTCAATCTCTAGGCTACATAATATGTCATCATTTGCTTTGCTTACCAGTTTCTATATAATACATGGAAGGCCTTTCAGATTAGTGTTGTGAACCAGGTCTCAGGCAATTATACTCTGGACTGGTGCCCACTTAGCTCACTAGAGCAATAACAGAGGGCTATAAGCAGTACACACTCAAATAATGCTATCGAGGAACAAGCATATGAGAACTGCCCTGTGCTCTGGAGAAGCCTACAGAGCAAACAAGGTATGTTTGTATGTGCACAGGCATCTGTTGAGCGTCAACTGTGGTATACTCCAACACTAACTACCACGAGCAATGTGCACGTATGTTTCTGGGGAGCAGAGAAAAGAGGAGAAGGAAAAGATCAAGCAGAATAGTGGGGTAAAATGTCCAAGGCAACAATCACCTTCCCATGCAACACACAGACCCAACTGGTGTTAAAATTAAAACAGAAACACTCCCTACCACAACATTAAAGTAGTTTATACTTTCTGTATCTAGGCTATCTGAAGACTGGTGGACAAATCTATATTGATGACTTAACGCTCAAATGCTCAATTGCTGAAGAACCATGAAGTAACAGTTAGAAAAGGAAGCATCAAAGAGTAATAACTAGGACTCTGATATAATCAGATAACATCAGCTACTCATAACTTTGCAAGCCTTGTCCAGTTTGTGAGGAAAAAAAAGGCAAGCAGGAAAACACCAAAGTATTTGTGAAGGAAAGTCATGATTCATGATCTTGCTACAATAGTCAACAGCCAGTCTGTTTATGTTGAACCCCTAAGGATTTGTACTGGTTTTGGCTGGGATAGAGTATGTATTCTTCATAGTAGCCCATACGGTCTTATGTTTCAGATTTGTGATGAAAATAAGCGTTGAAAGCACAGAGATGTTATAATTACTGCTGAGTAGTGCTTACACAGATTCGAGGTCTTTTCTGCTTCTCACACTACCTCACCAGTGAGCTGGGGATGTACAAGAGGGTGGGAGGAGACACAGCCAGGACAGCTGACCTCAACTGACCAAAGGGATATTCAGTATGTGGTCCTTGAAATAAAGAATCACTAGGTCTGGATAGTAAAGGCAGGAGCTAAGCTCCTCAGGGATGGGAAAGAGGAAGTAGGGGTGCCCAAGGGTAAACTAAAGTAACCCAAAACTAATTAGCATGGCAAAAATCACGCCCCTGGGTGGAGACCTTGCATGCTAATATTAGATTGCCTCTGTATATGAAGTGACTGTTGTGCAACTCCTTAGCCACTAATTAGAGCGTGCACAAAAGTACATCAGTTATCTAATCAAAAGGTAACAAATGAATAAGTGTTGTATAACTTTTTCTTTGTTGTATCCTATATAAAAGTCTGTAACCTCTCTGGGAGGGTGTGCTGGCTTTGTGAACAGTCACCTGGCACCTCCTCTCAATACAGAATTGGATTAAAAAGTTGTGCGATGAATCTCAACTCTGTATGTGCGTTGGCTCCTTTGCACCATGCACAAACCTAAGCTTTGATTAAGGGACAACACATATCATGATATCATGCTCAGCAATAAAAAGCTGGCAGAATAAGGAAGGGAAGGCATTTTTGAATTAAGGTGTTTGTCTTCCCAAATAACCATTACGTGTGAAAGAGCCCTACTTTCCTGGAAATGGCTAAACACCTGCAGGCTGACTGGAAGAAGTGAATGAATTCCTCTTTTTACTTTGCTGGTGCATGTGGCTTTGCTTTACCTATTAAACTGTCTGTATCTCAACCCAGGAGTTCTTGCACTTCAACTCTTCCCATTTGCTCTTCCACTCCACAACACACAGTGAGCAAGTGGCTGTGGGGAGCTTAGCTGCCTACTGGGGTTAACCCACAACAGCATTAGAGGCACAGAGCCCAAGAACAACAGACGGAAAAAAATTTGCAGCAGAGTGCTCAGGATCCAGAAGAAAAATATCATATTCCAACTAACTCCCTTTCATCAGTCCTTAACTGCTGCCTCTGCTATAAGAGACCTTAAGAGACTAAAACGTTTATTAAAACTTAAGCATAACATAGATTTGCCTGTTGAAGAGTTGATAATTGGCAATAGTGATAACTCGCAAAATTTGCAGCTTTACTAGTTTGTACCTAACAACAAACTGCCTTGAGGATGGTGACACATCACACGTACTCTTCAAATCATAGAGTCCCCACCACTGCTACCAGTACCTGAAATTAAAAAGCACTGCTCATCAGTTTTTACCCTGTGATCAAATTTGAGCATCAGAGAAACCTCAACAGCTTGTTTTGACTTTTGAAAATACCTCTTTCTTAGACTAGAACCTTTTTATTCGAGTAGCATATATTTTCTTTCTTTCCCTTCTCAACAACCTCTGCAAGCTCTGATCTTCCACACACTTTCCCACTTGTGAGCACATGGCTGACAAATCTAGAGGTACCAATAACAAGCTTGAGGGACAGAAAACACTTGGCAGCTGGACTCATGGTTAAAAAAAAATACACTGAATTTCAGGATGGCCTGGATGGATCAAACCAGTAACGAAAGGACTGACTTAGAGTCATTATGCTAGTTCAGACATGATAAAAAATGTTGTTGGGGTAACTTCATCCTGAGAGACGCTGCTCTGTATCAAGTATCACCTCTCCTGTAGTTCACCAGAATAAATCATAGGCTTGGTTCAGTCTGTCAAAAAGACAGATCAAAATCTAGTTTATAGTTCCAGATCATCCAGTAGTGCATGGATCTAATCTTAATGATCACAAATGCTCTCTGCAAATGTTATTCTCCTTGCTTTAAAACAGAGCTAGGGAGTGCAGGTGTTAACAGTTGCTTATCACATCTAAACAGAAGGCAAAAAGACTGAAACTCTGTTTAGCAGGCTGTGTTACCAGGCAGAAGCTCCTTAGGCCTTTTACAATAGTAATCTCATAACCAGCTTTCTCAAAAATTTTGTAGCAGATATTTCTCTTCCTTCAGTGTGCAATATGCTGATCTCCTTATCCTCTCACTGTTAAGTCTGACAAAAATGAATTCAGGGAAAAATTCATTAGACTCGCCCCAGTGACTGTAACAGTGATGAACTAAGGTAAGTTAGAAGGTTAAGTTTCTTAGTAGCTTGATCAGTTTAATGGAAAAGAATAATCAAACACTGCAGCAAATAGTTCCAGTGCAGATACGGATACTATTAGCTGCAATTGGATTTTTAAACCTTATATTGTCTAGCAGCTTTTGATTTTACTTCAGATATGTCAGCCCCTAACTGCCCCTTTTCCATGTCAGCTCTGTGACATAAAAAATCTGTTATCTCAATGCTTTCCCCCACACCACTTCTACTGAAATAGAGATCATCATATAAATAGTCTAACTACAATGGTCTGAGGCAGTGTACATGAAATGCTAGTTTATGTTTAGCAGCACTTGTGTGAGATTACAATAACCAACCTCTTTAATTTTTACAACCTGAAGCATTTGAAAATAGTCTTACAGGTCATTCTACATCTGTGTTTATATGATGCAATTTAAGAATTGGTGTGTTTTATCCCCATTCTGACACATTACCATAAAGTTTAAGGATTACGGTAAGGATAGCTATTCCTAGGGGCACAATATTAGCTGTGTATGAGATTGATGCTGGTAGCTACAATGAAGCATAATACCACTCTCTGCTATAACAGAGCATTATAAGTTCTCTTGCTGACCTACAGTTCTAAAAATAAACCCTGAGTGACTTGAATAGCTTTGCAACAGTTCTTAAGTTAAAAAGTCTAAACTACAACAGACAAGTCATTAGTAAATACAGCATTTTGAATTCTCCAAGAACAATTAAAGTGTATATAATTTGAAGCTTGCATTTTCACATACTTTTGTACATGCCAACACTTAGACAATGCTGCAAGTCAATATTAAACACATGAAGCTACATGGCAAACACAGGCAGTGCTCAGGTTTTATACTATCTCAACATCAATGAAGAAATGGTTATCAAAAATTTGGACAAAGTTACCATGCATTTAGCGACTACTAAATTTTAATAACTCCATAATTCAACAGTGATGCATCCTAAAAAGCTTATAAATACTCTCCATCATTTTTATATTTACAACTTTATTAATACTTCTCTTTACCTTCTCTAACTTAGTAATACACATGGGAACAGTTTTACGATGCTTCACCACAAAGGTCATGCAGATTATTAAGTAACTAATGCTGAGGAACTGGATGAAGCCCAAGCAGGTACCTCAGCGAGCATCTTCAAGCAGGAAGATATTGGTTTGCTTATTATGATTTCAGATTATTGCTTCATATGCTTTTGGCCACAAAAGACACCTTGATATCCTAGTACTCCCTGAATTAATTTCAAATACAGCCAAAAGCAACCAGCAAATCTGAGAAACATTACGGTAACACAAGGTAATTTTCAAAGTTGATAGCCACTAGTAATACACTGAACAGACAGAAGTTGAACTGTTTTAATCTCCCTCTCTGAAAGCTTGCTTAAAAACATTAGACTTGCAATGTAAGATATTTCATAATACTACAATGAGCACTGCTTGTTCATCTCACTTTTCCTCCTTGTCACATCTGATTTCCCATAATTCAGAAACTCTTTGGGATGCAGTCTATCTGGTACTAGACCCACACCCACAGCTGGTCTATAAACAGTGGGAAAACAGCATGTTTCTAACACTTAAGACAAGCAATTGCAACAGGAAAAGTGGGCTAGAAAAAGAAATAAACATTCCTAGACAGAGGAGTCAAATAGATCTAGATAAGAAGGCAGAAGTAGTATATAGCAGCCCAAGTTTCCCCCCTCCAGTTAGCCATCTTCTTTATTCAGTCAACTGAAATAATATGTACGACTAAAGATCTTCTGTGAAAGGAAGAGGTTAGGAAAATAGACAGTATCAAATACACACTCTATGGTTTTAGACTACTTAGAATGCACTTAAAAGAAAATGAATGGAAAACTAAAGTGTCATCCTAGTTTACATCTGCTTATGTTGCTGCCAGTATTTCTTCACACACTTCATGCGTAGCAGAAGACACTCAAAATATCTCCGCCCACCTGTTGCCAATACAACAGTATTGTATAGTGGCATCTAGAGACTTACCATCTTCTGTCAGTGAAGTTTTTAAAGAAGCACTGCTAGAGATTAGAAGTTCATAAGTTTAAGCCTATAAACAAATATGGGCAGTGGCAACCTGAAGCTTTCAAGTTTGACAATTTCAAACACATTCTAAGAAATCACACACTTCTGTTCGTTTACCAGTTAGCTAAGAAATCTAGTTCCAAGTTCTGGTATTATTGTAACAACAGTAAAAAGGTGGTCACCTGTTCAGAGTCAGTGTGATTCGTCAGAAAGCAGTAGTACCAAGCCGCTGCTTTGAGCAGCTTAGTAACAGGGTGCAAAACATTTGCATGTAAAGCTGTCTCATTTTACACACATACTGACACAAATAAACATGAAGAGCAACAGGGAACAAGGTTCAAGAATTCCTGAGCCCTCTTGTTTTTTTCTGACAAAACCTTTCCCTGGTAAAAAAAAAGTTCAAACCTCACCTCCAGTAAGAACAAGTGCATGTCAAACTTCTTTTTATAGCAAAAATCTCAACCAATGTATCTTTAAATGAAAAAGACACATCTATCAAAACTAAGGATTGCATTGAGCATTCACTTCTCTGCTTAAACTGAGGATGAAGAAGAGAATTAACCCAAAGGACAACAGTTACTTACATGACAGCATACTGCAAGATGCTAAGACATCATGCTGACCCAAATGGTGTAAGAACCAAACAGGAACAGAATGATTTCATCACTTCAAGAAAGCCATTCCAAAATCTGAGTCACCTAAGGTCAGCAAAACTGATGACTATCAGGCTTGCTGTGTTCTAGGATCTGACAAATGATCTCATCTTTCCAACACATTTGCTCCAGATTTCTAGACAAGTCATAAATTCACAGTACATCCAAAATTGCTGCGCTGTCTGTTTGGAGCACAAAGCTCATATCAACTCTGCTTCCCCTGACATTCTCTCATCGTTATCTGTCAAAGCGAAGGCCTTATCAGAATGCCTTGAGAAGCATTTATGTGTATTTAGTTAGGTACTTTCACATCTCCCCCTCTATTCTAATTCTTTTCTCCATTTACAGATGCTCAGTATATTTGTTACACTGCAAACTATTAGAGGGTACTGAACCTATGACCTTTCACCTTAAAAAAATATGAAGGAAAAAAAAAAGTATTCTACACAGAACCCACATTATGTAAGCTCATTTTCTTCCAGTCAGACCGTCAAATTACAGCAGTTTGGGAAACACAAGCTTACAGTTTCTGAATAATTGATTGTCGCCCATCTAATATGAAAACCTGCATGCCATCCTAAGTACAACTATCCTTTATAAAAGTGATTTTCTTTACAGCTATGCATGAATGTAAAACAGTTTTAAATGAACCACATACCTAATTCTTAGATTACACGCCTTCCTCCACATTTGTATGCATTATACTTCAAAACTAATCAAATTTCAAACTTTTGATGCTGCTTGCACTTCTGCTTAAAAAAAGGCCCAACCACTTAATTTCCAAACAAAGGAGCACCTGAAAAGCAGCAATCATGCTGGAAGGTACTTTAAACATATAACAGAATTCAAAGAGTAAGGCTGTAATTACTCTTTTACTCTGAGATCTGTAGAGCTTAGCATAAAAAGTTCAATTGCATGCTGTTCACCTGTGAATAGAGAGCTGTTGCAGTGATGGCCACCCTAACAGTTATGGCAGCTGCATGCATTGATCACAGCAACACACTCTGCTTAGCATCACTTTAGAGAAAGGTCTACTTGTATTTATCATTTTCCCACTTATGCACTTAATACATTAGGGTTTGCCCATGCAGGAGCCTTGGACAATATTAACTGAACAGCATGACCAAGTAGACAGGGTTATACTATTAGTTTAAATGGCAGAAAGAACAGCTGGGTTATATTTGTTAAGTAGTATACTGTTGTGTCACTTCATTAATGATACAGCTAGATAAGTTGCCAGGCATACAGAGTTTTCTGCTGTAACGGTAGGAAGCATATCCACTATACATCTGTAGCATTTTTGTTCTTTTTCAGTTACTACTGCCGTTCATTTAGGTCACAAGATACAGCATTGTGTTTTTAGAGCCAAAGGTTTTTCTTAGAATTACAGACTCTTAACATGGTTTGGATTGGAAGGGACCATGAAGGTCATCTAGTCCAGCCCCCACTGCAGTGAGAAGGGACATCTTTAACTAGATCAGGTGGCTCAGAGCCCCATCTAACCTGACCTTTTTCCCTTAGGTAGGTGGACAGCTAGATATAAATACAGGTTGAAAACGTACTTTCTACTTTAGAAGCAGACTACTGGAAGTATATATGGGTGTGTGTGTCAGCTGATGCAAAACAGAATTTAAAAATTCTCTTGAATCCCTGTACATCTCTTGTGAAATTAAAAGGTGATTCATAGCTTGGCCTGCAAACCTCTCCAGGAACAAATATCACCACATACTGCACCTTCTTAGGGGAAAAATATGGCATCTACAAGACACTCTTGAGCTTTCAAAGGAAATATGCCCTGACAAGCTCAATAAATGAGCCAAAGTTTATATGCAAGATACTCTGCAACACTCTGTCTTGGAAAATTCCAGCACAGAAGAAATGAACCCTTTAGCAAAGCTGTTCATTTCTAAAAGAAATAGAAAGAAAGGACAAGAGGGGCAAATCAGAAAACAACCAGGATTATGTATTTAAGAAACAAGTATAAAAAAAAAAAGGCAATTTTTTGAGGTCACTTTTTTTCTTAAATAGCTGGAGGAGAAATGCTTTTTTTAATTCAAAGAAGCTCAGAGTAAGTGCCAATGCTTCTTGAAAGAAATGAGCCTGATACTGCATATTTATCAGGCACTCTAGGGATCTGTATGGTGAATACATGCCAGATATTTTAGAGAAAAGATACTAATCTGTTTATACTGCTGTAAACCATGCTGCTGTCAGCAGGCATAAAACCAGACATATTACATGTACTGGCATTATGAGGCACCTATGAAGCCCTACACGACAGACTATTGTCTGTACTCTGACTTGGATATCAAATCTATTTTATACATTGACTATTTCCTTATTTTCTTGGTACATCTATAATCAGGAGTCTTGTTACCATAGAAGTAAATACACAGAGAAAGCCTTGTTAGGGGGCTGGTTTATGTGGAAAGCCACATGGAAAGCAGATAATTCAACCTATATTGTTTGTCCCCTGGCCTCATGCTTATTGTTTAATCAAATTAGATGAGAGCACGGACTGCATCTTTTTATCTGTTTCTGTGGGACATACAATCCTGAAGCCTTAATTAAAATACAGCTTCTTTAGGCTTTTCTGATTTATAAATTTATAATTTAGAAGAGAAAACACTAAAAAAAAAATTGTAACAGAAGTAAGGTGTCATGCACCTGCAAACCTATTTCAAATGCCCTTTGAAAGGTACTGGTTTTTGTTAGAGTGGGGTCTGATATGCCAGTCTTGCATTTTTGCACATACCTGTCATTTCCAACAGCATTCACTACTACCCTAACTGAATCAACTCCTTCATTCCTCATCAATGCACACTTTTGTCTGTGAAGTATCCGTCTGTTTTCATGATTTATTTATTTCAAGTCATTTGGTAGTAGCTAGAAAGTCAATAGGTGCATGTTAAAATGATTTTTCTTAATTATTTAAATCTTCAGAAGATTAAAAAAAGATCGTAACATGAATTGAGCATTCACTAAATAATGTTCAAAGAATAAAGAACCCCGACAGTATTTTTAAAAATAAATAAGAGACTTGACAAGCTAACTTCGAGAATAACCATTGGAATAACTAAGATTCCTAGGAACAGCCTCCCTTCCTGATACAAGTTCCTACTGTTGCATATTGAGCAAAACCTGCTGATATTGGTGCATTGACACTGACAGATAAGCAGCAGTGAAGATGTATGGCCACTCTCTCTGGGCTCTTGGCGTTGAAACAATGTCTAGTATGTGATTAATGAACACTGCATTTGTGAAAAGGTGCTGTCATCATTAAGGATTTCTGAAGCAATGTCTGTTCCAACATGTTTTTAATGCAGCTGACATCAGCACTGAAAGATGTCAGCTGAACACCAGGAACTCCTGAAGCAGCTCCTGAGGCAAACAGTAGATGCAGCTGACATTCAATAGCAGAAGGTATCCAGCTTCAAAATGTAACACTCTTCCTAGTTCTGAAGGTGTGTGCAAATCGGTAAACTAGTATTATGAACTGAAATGAATTTGGCTCATAAAGAGCCCACGGACTGAGGCTCTTCTAATAAGGATAAATAAATCGTTACTGAGTAAATAAAATGTTATTGCCTAGAAGGACAAAACCAGCACAAACAGATCAAATGTTCATTCTGCTCTACGGAGAACATTAATACAAAACCCTTGTCCATCAGAAGTTCCAGAAGTTTTATTGGTGATGAGCTGATCAGCAGTGTTTAAAGAATCAGAATTTTCTTATCTAACAAGTGTCCTGTTAGACCTTCCGCTTATGTACAGCAATACCTTTCATATCGAACCAGAAGTTTAGACCAATACCAGAACTGATCAGTAGCAACCTTCCGCACAAACCATGCCAGCACAGATACATTTTTACCTTGCTTTCCAAATCATCATAGAATCACAGAATAACCAGCTTGGAAAAGACCCACCGGATCATTAAGTCCAACCATTCCTATCAAACACTAAACCATGCCCCTCAGCACCTCATCCACCCGTCCCTTAAACACCTCCAGGGAAGGTGATTCAACCACTTCTCTGGGCAGCCTCTGCCAGTGCCCAATGACCCTTTCTGTGAAAATTTTTTTCCTAATGTCTAGCCAGAACCTCGCCTGGCAGAGCTTGAGGCCATTCCCTCTCACCCTGTCCCTTGGGAGAATAGGCCACCATCCTCCTCTCCACAAACTCCTTTCAGGTAGTTGTAGAGAGCAATGAGGTCTCCCCTCAGCCTCCCCTTCTCCAGGCTAAACACCCCCAGCTCTCTCAGACGCTCCTCTTGTTCTCCAGCCCCTTCACCAGCTTCGTTGCTCTTCTCTGGACTCACTCCAGAGCCTCAACATCCTTCTTGTGGTGAGGGGCCCAGAACTGAACACAGGATTCAAGGAGTGGTCTCACCAGTGCTGAGTACAGAGGGAGAAGAACCTCCCTGGACCTGCTGACAATGCCATTTCTGATACAAGCCAGGATGCCATTGGCCACCTGGGCCACTGCTGGTTCATATTCAGTCACTGTCAACAAACACCCCCAGGTCCTTCTCCTCCAGGCAGCTTTCCAGCCAGACTTCTCCTAGTTTGTAGCTGCACAGGGTTGTTGTGCCACAACTGCAGGACCTGACCTTTGGCCTTGTTAAACCTCATCCCATTGGTCTTAGCCCAGCGGTCTAGCCTGATCAGATCCCTTTGGAGGCTCCCTACCCTCCAGCAGATCCACACTTCCACCCAGCTTAATATCGTCCGAAAACTTGCTAGGGGTGCACTTGATGCCTTCACATCCAGACACTGAACAGGGCTGGACCCAGCACCGAGCCCCGGGGAACCCCACTTGGAACTGGCCTCCAGCTGGATTTAACTCCATTTCCCACCACTCTCTGGGCCAGGTCATTCAACCAGTTTCCCACCCAGGAGAGTGTGCGCCTGTCCAGGCCAGAGGTGACAGTTTCTGAAGCAGAATGCTTGGAGAAACTGTGTCAAAGGCTTTACTGAAGTCCAGGAAGATACTTCCACAGCCTTTCCCTCATCCAGTAGTTGAGTCACTTTGGTCACCTTCTATGACAGATTAGCTTGGCAAGACTTGCCTTTTGTGAACCCGTGTTGACTGGGCCTGATCCCCCGGTTCTCTTGCATGTGCTTCATGATTGCACTCAAGATCACCCGCTCCATGACTTTCCCTGGCACTGAGGTCAGACTGATAGGCCTGTAAGTTCCCTGGATCCTCCCTGCGACCCTTCTTGTAGATGGGCACAACATCAGCCTCCAGTCCAGTGGAACTTCCCCAGTCAGCCAGGACTGCTGGAAGATGATGGAAAGGGGTTTGGCTGCTCCTTTAATACCCTTGGGTGGATCCCATCCGGCTCCATAGACTTGTGAGTGTCTAGCTGGCCAAGCAAGTCTCTAACTGCCTCCTCTTGGATCATGTCTCAAGCTCTTTCCTAGAATGTCAGTAGGGGACTTTCAGGAAGGAAGTTTGTTTCATACTTTGTAAGAAATTTCCAGAGTGACCAGTATGCCAACTGTTAAGTGATTTTAATATCTTCCTTGCAGCAATTTCAAGACAATGAGTAATTTTGAAAGGAGCAAGATAAACAGGATATGATTGGCATGGTTATCATGAGATTTCATGAAGCCAAGCCTTCCAAACAAGCTGTAAGGGTTCTAACATGATGTGGATACTATTTCCCAGTATGCATATTAAAAGCTTATCTTGAGGAGATAAAAAGTTGCTCTCAAGCAACTTCTCTGCAGACAGAAGCGATAAAAACTTTGTGCTCAGAGGAAAGAATCAAATTTACCTTTCACAAGTAATAATAATCATAACGTTTGGTACAGTTTATTTATGATTACAGTAAGTTGACCTACCAACACCCAAGTCTTAACTGCAAGTGTGTTTGCCCAAGGAACACCAGGAAAACCTGTTTTCATGTTTCCAAGATGTTCAATTGTAGATGTGCAGTTATTCATGACAGCGAAGGTTAATAGGACCCAGTTGTTATTGCTACTATTTACCATAGCTGCTAGATATCAAGAAAGACCTCCCTGTAAAATGGTGGTTTCATCACAATGCTCAGAGTGAGGAGCAGAGATGAGCAACACACATCGCTGCCTTAGTGAGGGCTAAGCTCTGCCAGCATTTTTAGCTAATACTTCCCTGAACTTCCTGGGTTGCTCTGAATTCAGATGCATGGAAAGGGGTGGAAGCAGCCTCAGGATAAAGGTCTCTTTCCCTTCCAGTACATCATATCTTAGAACAGACATGTGTTCCCACAATACGGAGCTGCTGGCAGAGATAAACATACTTGCCTTTATGGAGTGTCACAGCCTCTCTCCCCAAACGTGACATAGGGTATCAGTGTGTGACCTCAGGAAAAGAAAAACCATATTTTTCCTGTTTCTCAAACTTGGAATGTAAAATCTGATGAATCTTTTTAATAATTTTTTTAACTATAAATTTTCATTTAGCTATTGTGAGCTCCTCAAATAGAGTTTGAATAAGAACTTTTCTTTTAGAATGCTTGGGAGAGAAGATGGTGTTTTAAAGAGTTCTTGAAGGGCTGTCAATGTCTTGAGAGAAGAACTGTGCAGGGTTATACCTCCTCATGGCCATGTGCAGGGTTCTCCCTGGCTAGTTTCAGACAGGATGCTCTTCACCCAAGCTCTGATAAATTAGAGCTGCTTTAAAACACAACAAATGTTTTCCTATTTATGTCTGATCCCCTGATGATTCAGCTGCATAGGGAATGAAGAGAGTCCATATGCCTTTCACTTGGGCACAGCTGCCTGAAGCACTCTAACACAAGAGCAAGCCCATGGAGAGGAGAGACGCAGACATTCCTTTTGCCTGGTCAGACTATCAGTCCTCAAAGTGAGGGTCTGTGGAGTGCAAGTTGGACTGTTCTGTTATATGCCAATACAGGGGCTCACAGGGGTTCAAGCATTTGTGAAAAGTGAGGTCTGTGGCAGAGAATACAATGCAGAACACAAAGAGCTGCCGTGAGAAGAAATGCCACAGAAACTTTCCTCATGATAGGAAGACAGAATCTGCTGTCCAATTTTGATGTCACTTGCTTGGCAGCACTGGTTTGTCTTTCCAGGGCCCAATGTCACAAGACTTAACTTTGCTTTAGGGAACTGCTTTTTCAGTAAGAGTCTTCACATCCACAGTAAGCTTCACAAACAGGGGCTACAACTTAAAAGTCCATATCCTGACAGCGTCCATAGCCCTTTGATTTAGCTCCATGCTTTCTCATCTTCTCCTCTGCTGTAGTGAGGCCTAGAGGTGAGGTACCAAATGGAATGGGGAGCAAGAGTTCTCTACTCACTCTTCACATCAGAAGAAAAGTGGTGGAAGCTCATATAAGAAGTCAGTACTCACTAAAATGAATCAAGGTTGAAGGACAAAAGGGTTGAGAGAAATTCAGCTGGAAATTTATTTCACTGCTGAAGGCAGAAAGTCTGACGGCCTGAGCTGAAATATGGGCTGTTGTCCCAGAGACTTTAGGAACAGCACTGATCCACCTCCTAATTCTACACTTATGAGGGAAAAGAGATGAGATAGAACTTGCGCATACTGCTGTAGTGTATCTCCCAGGCTTAGACATCTAAATTAGGCCTTAGCTTTTTTAAAAAAAATAATCCTACACCAGGAATATCCTGGTGTTTGTTCACTGACAGAGAAGGTCAGCTGAAGAATGCGTCTGCCAGAATATATTTGTCCCAGCTATGTTCCAAACTGGCAGAAAGACAAGAATAATTAAGATGGATCATATAAATCTAAACCGTCTGTATAGACTGTAAGTAAATCCATGTGTTTAGATCCCTTCCCCTAAAACAGATCTAAAAGGCAGCAAAAACTAGAAAAAAAAATGAGAAAGGGAAAGAATCAAGCAGAGAATGAAAGCCAACAAGCAACAACAGACTGCATACAATAAAATTTAATAGAGCGCAGCTCCCATTCAAATGAGCCTAGGACTTTAATGATGCAGCCTGACTGATCATATCAAACATAAATGTACTGCCCAGGAACACAGATAACTCCCTACTCAGCAGGATTAGGAAGCAAATCAGTCACAGCCTTTGTTTGTGCTGTCTTCTTTCTCTTCACTGATAGAATACCATTGCTGACAGTGCTTTTGCAAGCTCTTCAAGAAAGCTGCTTTTTATTTCTTGCACCATAGTTCAGTCAAGAATATTAAAATAAAAAGGAGTGGATTAACTGCTTGACAGTAATTGGGAATCACCTCAGGATATAAGTTCTTTTCTTCCAAGGAAAAAGGGTTAAAATTAAAATAGCTGATTTTAATGGGACTAAAAGATCAATATCAGACCTCATGGCAAATTACATGTAATAAATGAAAAGAGGTTACTGCCAGACTGCTGAGAAGTGTCACTGGGCAAGGGGTCTAGGGATCCAAGGTGGCTGTAGGTCATTCTGTACCAGCTTCCTGACCACACTCTATCAATGAATTAAATATTGGAGCCACTAGACAGAATGAAATGTACAGCATCTCTCAAGTTTCACGGAAAACATGCGAGTCACCCAGAAGAGACCTATATAATGTAAATGGATTCCATATAGTTATGGAAAACATACATATGCATAAGATAAATGGATTACATACAAGTACTTGGGGTTAGGAGAATATAAGAGTAATAGGTCAGAGGAGGAGCTAGGAGGTCATGGGAAACATAGGGAGTGAAGAAAAGGATTTTTAAATACGGAAGAAGCAAGGAAGTATACACAAGAGATACAATGGTGATAATGAAACGCTGAACAGCAATGCTGCATCCCTTAAAAAACACAGGATGAATTTAAGCATCTACAGTGTGACTCTGCAAGAAGTTGGTACTGAAAATTAAGATAATGATGAGTTCAGTCCAAAATAGTTGAAGTAACCCAAGACTTCTCATACTGAAGTCAGAACAAGTCCAAACACTCAGTTTTAGTTTATTCAAAGGCAGAAAGAAAAACTAGAAGCTTCACGACTGCACTATCTTCCTACTTACTGAATGAAAAGCCTTTAGAAGTCTTCAATTTGCCAGAAGAGACTTCTTCACAGATAGAGGTGGCTGCAGCCCTACACCTATGGAAATGCTGCTCTGTGCTGCGCCACACAGTCCCTAAGGACTTCCTGCTATCATGTTTGACCCAGGAAAAGTTTTCTATTTTTCCTCAAGCATGTTCACACGCACACACTTTCAGAAATGCAGATGTACTTCAGTATGTAGGGATGCCATGAAGATACTTTAGACATTACTCTTTGCCAGGCTGCAAATTTATAACTCTTAAAATGTAGGATTTCAGCTGAAATCCATTGCACCATTTCATGCAGCAGCTGGGCTGTCCTGGAAAGTTTTCTTTTCCGATATAGACTACTTCTAACTATGAGCTGCCAGAGCTACAAACATGCAGGAAAACTCTTCTAATAATGCAATACTGGCACACTCTCGATTTCTGTATTTTTTCCTCCTCTTTGGCGAGCAACATAAAGAACACTTACCTCTAGCTAGTTTTCTCCCTTGTCAATAGCCAAGAGAATTAACTTAGAAACACTGAGCATTGTTGAGCATCTATCATTAAGTTATTCCCACAGGAACTCTCAATTTCCTTAGTGTAATATCCTTGGAAAGTTTCTCTTTTCACTCTTTAAGCTATATTTCTTTTTTCCCCTGTTTGGGTAAGTATAATCACCACCTCAACCTCATCTTACAAAACTAATCCATATCAGTCATTTGGTACCATTTAAACATTTGAATATTGGCATCATTGTACTCGCATTCATATTAATTGATACTGGCTATTTTTCTTCTCTGCCAAACAGTCCTAATAGCTTTAAACTGTACAAGAAGCAACCAATTTTAACTACATTTACGTACAGATCTCCTTGTGCAGCATGAATTTGATATTTTAGAATAACTGCACCACAACAGGCAATGATGAGGAGGGAAGATTTCTTTCACTGCATTTTAAACTGGCTGCAGCAGATGCCTTTTTTAGTCCTTGGAAGATTGATGAATCCATTATTTGTAGTACTCAGCAATAAATCTCCGAGTTTAGCCTAAAGTGAGCACTTTTCCCTACTTTGCGTCTTCCATTATACTGTTATTCATCATGTTTAATCACTCATTTACCTCTGACTTCTACTGCACTTGGGGAGGACTGGCACATTATTGATTTTTGACTTTTACCCTTTAGAAGCTGGGTAAAGGGCTTTGTGACTGCTTAATCAAAAGTGACATGACCAGGGCAGGGCAGCTGCAGACCTTGGGAAACAGCAGCTAAACAAAGTGCCAAGTTATGATGAAATGAAATTACAAGTCAACAAAGAGAGCAAATTATAATAAACTGAAAGTTATTGTAGATACTCCCATGAGACCACGGACTACAAAGCACTCCTCTGCCTAGCAAAACACATTCCTGGGAAAGAGGAGACCGAGAAGCAAGGAGATCTACAACTTCAAATTCCCACAAAAATAAAAATGAAAGCTGTGTTTTGCTACAGAAGTGTCAGATAATATAATTTGGCTGAAGTATATTCTCAGTTGCTTATAAAACTTTCATCAAACAGACTGTCATGAAGCACCCTACTAGCAAGCATGCAAAAGGAATAACACACAAGGTAATATTTTGATAACTGGCTTATTTTCTGCTTACCAGAAGACTGAGATTTTTAAGAAAGTTAAGGAAACTCCACTTGTACCTTGGAAAACAAGTGCTGATAAAGCCTTCAAATTCTGCTATAATATTTAGCAAATCACACAATAAACAAGTATGGGTATCAACTCCATATCAACAGTGTGGTAATGATGGCTTCATATTTTAGAACAGAGACTAAAAATACACATAATATTGTGGTCAATATTGTCCACCTTCTTGTAGAACTTGGTTAAATGTATGTTCTCTCTTTAGAGAGGAAGAAACAAACATGAGAGGATTTGTGAACTTAAATGAAAGAGCTCAAGCTCCTATTGCTCCTTCCTGAAATTCTCAGCATAATTTTTTTTTGTAGTCCTTGATACCATGATGCTGTTAGTCCTATAAGATCCAGAGGACACTGAATGAAATTACCAAGCAATATGTTTAGGACAAAAAGTTTTTCTCTCATACTGTACTATTAAAATGTGTAACATGCTGGCAAAAGATATTCTTGAGACCAAAGTGCACAGTCCAGTAAGCCTCCCCTCTTTGCTGAGCATCTCACTAGTTCAAATCCTACATCTTTGATAACCAATAGCGATGAGTGGAGCAGGGGAGAATGGGACAGCAACCACTGTGAGTATATAAAAGTATATTAAAAAAAAATCTACTCTTTAGGCTAAATACATTACTTCTTTTTACAGGCAAAAAGGAAGTCACTGCTTCACACCTATGAAGTCTCAGTCATGTAATCTACATTACCTCATGTACCTGTCAGCAACTGTTTAAGCCATGGTTAGTTTGCAGTTACACACACCAGTGACCACTCAAATATCTCCAAGTGATGAGTAGAATTATACACCTTGGCAAAGGCCATAGCAAGCTTTCTAGAATAACTTTTTTTGTCATGCGAAATGGGAACACACAAGGTGTATTATCCACAGCATGACTTCAATCTGGTTCAAAGAATTCAGGAGAAGTGGTTCTGGTATGAAATGTTGCACTGTTGTAGGGGAATTACTGTTCCCTGGCTCTGTTAATTGGAGATCATCGACTAACTGTTTATGAAAGTGAAGTTGATCTTTTAAATGTGATAAATGACACAAGAAGCTCAAGAAAGGAAATCAATAATGATGAATCTTTTAAATGTCTTATGTGTAGCCTACATATGGGGTAACTTGCCTGGCCAGATTTTCCTATGTCTGGCAAAAGATACTCTCAAGAAAAGATGTTCCTTTGGAATAAACTTGAAATAGAGTATATCACAAGTGTACCGTACTACCAAATCACCAGTAGACTTTTAAAGCCTCGTCCAGTTATACCTACAAGTTCCTAGCATTGCCAGTTTCTCACAATCTACTATGTAACTTCATAACACAGGAAAATAAAATTATAGTGTTACTAATCCATGAACACCACTGAGATTTACAGGCTCTCATCTCAAAACTCTTGCAGAAAGGAAAGTAAAAATATAAAGTGAAAGCAATCAAATTTAGGAAATGCTATTATTCATACACTCCAATTCATGTACAGCATGCTCACTTTAATTGTACGATTAATTTTTCTTAGCTTTTTTTTTTCCTAAACAGCAATTGTACAATCTTACCCTCAAACTACCACAAAAAGTCCAAAGAGACCTTAACATATTACAAAGCTGTTACAGGCTCAAGCAGAGTAAGCAATGCAATTACAGGAGACATTACCTGTCCCTTCAGTAACAAGACTACGTCTCCTATTTCCTGTGATCAGTCATCAAGAGAACTATAAGACAGTGTCCTATAATTATCAGAATCATAGTTTTACAGAACTTTAAGAAGATACGTTTCATTTATAGTACAAAGACTTTATTTGATATCTCTTCCTTCTTAAGTATGATCATTATTCACAGCAATTCTGAGTAACAGGCCTCCTGTTTACTCAAATGGAGACGTATGGTGCCACATCTCTGTGACAAGCAACCATTGTGACAGGCATCGAATAAGTTCAGCATCACCTTGCAACCTCACCTCAATCAAGTAATTTCATGAGCTCCCTTACTTTGTCTAGATAGTTAGATAGCTTGTAGGGATGCTGTGATCAATTTCAATGCAGGAGTTTGGAGCAAATTGCAGAGAACTAACAATTGGTACCCCAGCTGCATGCAACCTGATGAAAAAGACACCGTTCATCAAATACTGTGAAAAGACAAAGTTCTGTGCAATTTTTCATTATTCCTCTCTTGCCGCACGTTTAAAAAAGGAACATAACTATAAATGTTTCTCACTAATCACTAGCAGACATTTCTAACATTTGTGTTTCATTTTTTAAATAAAAATGTCTTCATCTTAATACTTCTATCAATTCATGTTCTGCATCATTTTCAGTTCACCACTGACAGTAAGAACAGCTCTAGAAGCAGACTGAGCCAATGCTAAAAGTAACTACTTTTCTGATACTATGCGGTAAAGCACTGCCATTTTATTGCAGTCAGATGTTGTGGTGTACACTACACTGCAATAACAGAACATAACTATTTCCCTATTATATTTATTAATTTGAATAAGTCAAAGCAAAATGCTCAGTGCTCACACCAATGAGCAGCAGTAAATTTCAGTAAATTCAGTTTAATCTGGACTGCTATTTTGTATTTTAAAAGCCTTTTGTTTGGTGTTTTTTTAATGCAACTGAAATTGTTTTATGTTGCACTGCAGAAAATCTGAGCCAAATGAGCAGGGTGGAACATCACTGAGGCAGTGGGCACACATATTTCCTTTTTCAGTAAGACTAGATCACTACTATATTGGTGACATACAGGATGGAGATGGAACCTTAGCTATGCAAAGCTGTCAATAGCCTCCTGAGCACAGCCAAGATTTCTGACAACTGCTTTGTGATTACACTTTGATACCTAGGCTCAGATGACAGAAACTGCCCAGCATTTCTGCTGCTGAAAATGTTGGCAGCTACTGGTTTTGCACAGCACTGGTCATTTTCATGATCCCAAGACAATGCCCACGTTCTCCCATACTGGCACACTACTGCCTGCTAGAGGGAAAGTTGGTAAACTCACACCTAGGAATAGCAATATGCTTCTTTCAGCAAACAAAAGCAGTTAGGTTTATGGTCTGTTGCTTGCTGTCCTAGGGCAACTAGCCTGGCACTATCAGTTTTTTTGCTTATATGACTTAAAATGAGTATTCATCATTCTGGTTCAATCCTAATGATTGACATGATTGCAGCTTCTAGGAATCTATTCCCCACATAGCCTAGAAGTCTGAAAAGAGCACCAGCCAAATTAATGGAAGCCCAGGATGGAATAATGGAAGCTTGTTAGTTACTTAGACACCAAAGAACTTGAATTCCACAGTTCCTGGCTGGCATCATGTATTGAATCATAAAAACATCCAAGAGAATAAAACCAATGAAGTACACTATGTCATACGATACCCGCTCTGACTACCAAGCAGTTAATTCAAATCAATGCTGAGTTTTGAGGATGTAACACTTAAGCAAAGTATCTAAATCCAAAATAATGAATTGCTGGATATGATAAAGAAGACACATTTCAGTGCGGTAGAGCTAAATCATTATGCTTGGAAACAGTCAACTCTTCTACACTGAATACGGAGATAATCTCAGCGATAGCAGGAGAAAGGCTGTCTTACATGATAACTCTTAACCACAGCTCAGAGACTCAACAGCCAGAGTCATGGTATATGTGTGCCCAAAAGGACACCAATGGGTCAAAATCATTTATTTAAGCAAACGCATATTATATTATGTCTAATATAGGCAAACATAGCCCCTTAACTTACAAATAGTGCACCTAGTGTGCAAGTGCTGTACATTTGTATGGCTTTTCCAGGGGCTATACATACATGCTTTTCTTGAATCCAGTTGCACACTGATGCAGACCCTGGTATGCAGCTTGGAAAATGAAAAAAGAAAGCTCATTTTTGCAACAGGAGGCCTTCTTGAAAGCACAGTAACTGAACTCTGACACTCCTCTGCTTCTCTGAATCAACAGAGACCATTCAATTCAGCATCTGCATAGCAAAGCTAATCGCATTCAGTGCTTAAACTTTGGGGTAGACAGTGAGATGAATCACAAACCTGAATACTTAGCAAGTAGAATAGGAAAGCATTGGTACGTTTTGAAAAGCTGAAAATTTCCAAAGACCCCTTACATGAGAAACCAGAGATGTTTGCTTTGGAGTTTTAAATTTCTGCCCAGCAGACAAACATTCTTCCATTAGCTGTCAAAACAAATACATTTCTGTCCTAACACCTCCAGAATTGAAAGTTTACTTTGCTTTGCAAATCAATTATTAAAACTTCACTCTCATAAAAGACACTTCCTTTTCAGCATTTATTCCTCATTTATAGTGCTACAAATGAACTATTTTATAAAATAAGCAGTATTTCCAATAGGGCAAATTATGCAAGATAGGTAAATCACTGAAACTCACTGACAAGATGGTTTATGAATAATTAAGTAGCTGATATACAGCTGTATTACTATGAGCCTCTTACTCAGATTGCCATATTTCTCAACATGAGACAGGTAAGACTTTGTTTCTGTAGTATAAGGAGAGTCTTAATTAAATCTTCAACCTTCAGCATGCCAAGATTCATTCTTCTTTATACGAGCTCAGGTTATTATATTTAGTGCTGAAAAGTGTCCATTTTCTGCTTAAATTCACCAAATTGCCGATGGGATTCCTTATAATCCTCCAACTTTTTAAAAATAAAATGCTACACATTATTTAGGTAGACATTAATCACACAACTCCACTCTGAAAAGTAGTCACTTGAATATTGTCATTCTCAACAAACCCTTCATTTTAACATATTTTTAGTATGTTGGAATGATCTTAACCTGCAGCCATAAAACTCCACATAATTGCCTGTGTCTTAACGACCTTAGGCTTTGCATACAATCATTGGTCTTTGCACAACGCCTGCCAATTTTAGTGCTTGAGTATTGACGTGGTACCTCTTTTAGGTTCTTTGCAGCCCTTTAATGACTATGCCAATTAATAATGTATCACTCTCTCTCCTCTAGCTAATTTTAATTGCTGTAATTTATGTCCCTAGACAATTCTTGCACTACAGATGTAATCTACACCACCATGACTGAGTTAGAAGATCACACTCTCAAGGTCCCTAGCAGATAAACAACACAATTTCAAGTTCACAGACATCATCTACAATTGACATCAATTACTGTTCAAGGAAACAAGTCATGACATTACAGGTAAACAGCTCATTTTTATGTTCTGGAACAGAGTGGACTTCATGGGCAGGGCTTTGACAATTAATTACAGCTACACAGACAGTGTTTTACAGAGATACTCAGATATTTTGAAAGGGAAAAATTCATCTAAAATTAGCAAAGACAAAGGTTCTGCACCTCAGCAGGGCAAGGCCTCCACTGCTGCATAAATATACTGAGAAATAAGTGAATAAACTATCTTTGAGGTAGTATTAGATTGCAGCATAAACACTCTAGTTCCTTTCCTAAAGCCTGAAACAACGCATAAGATGAACATCAGCTTTTTATTAGAACACACTTGCAAAGCTCATGGGTACAAAATCACACAGAAAAAAAAAAAAGTTTATAACTAACCTCTACTCAGCTCTACTGACAGCCCAAGAAGAAGGGCATAACTGTGAATTGTGTTTGTTCTGTATTAGATTTTTATTCAGTTCATCCCCTTGCCAATAGTAGGGATGCTTCACAAATCATATCCCAGCGTTTCACTTAGTGTAGCTAAGCTTTGATCCATAGCCCTGTAACGTTCAGTCCCTCTGTTTTTACTGTCATTTCTTATTACCTGCAATCCAACTCATGAAAACCATAAAGCTCCACATGCCAGTTGCTTTTGCTTCTTCTCCTAAGTGAAATACTCTTTTGGCCTAGCACATCACAATCTCCCTAACCATCCTTCTCAAGCACATACTCCTTCCAAAGGACACAGAACATTAAGGTACCCTGCAACCAGCAGCTAATTAGGCACAGTACAAGTAACACTACTTACCTGGTAGATTCTCACACTGTACTAGAATATTTTCTACTCTCAGTGAGTCAAAATCCAGTAAAAAAAGTTACACAAATGTCAGTTTAGGACAAGATCATAGTTCTCCTTTCCCAGGATGAAAGGTTCAACATCAACAAGGTTAGAAGTCCACGAACAGAATGTCAAATGGCTAACTTGCCTGCTATCTCAGAAGCAAATTGTTTACACTGGGTATGATGTGTTTGAAGCTGCCCAAACCATAATGCTATTGCAGATTACTGGGACATTACTTCACCCTGCCTCGGTTCAGGGTTGTAACTGAATGGGACTAAATATCCAGGACATAATTTGGTATTGGTGCTATTGCTACATTTCCTAGGGTATAAAAATATTAAAACGATTGCCCTCAAGTGCAGCAATAACCATAATTTTTATGCAAATATGCATCCTGTTAAATAATTAAATAAATTTACTTGTACAAGAAGTGTCACAGACAGCGTAATTTGTGCCAGTTGTCTTTAATTGATCCTTTCTCTATAAAGAGTGTTGGTTTTTAATATATAGGATGAAAGACAGAATGAAAAGTGAAACTTATTGTTGCTTGCAATGCATCTATCATCATTCAACTTCCAAGTGCCTACTAATGAATTTTTGAAATAGTATACATCCTTAACTAGTCTCTAGTGAACCATATTCTTATATAGTAGCCCCAGAACTCCTCTAAAATGCTCCATAAATTTACTGGTACAGAGCCAATACATCACATCTCTTTAACCTGTTTCCTCTCTTTTCTTAGAGCTGAGGCACTCATTTGCTGTTAATTATTTCTGATAGCAGAAAGGTGAAAGGGTGATAGAAACAGACAGGTAAGGCGGAACAGAATTTGAGGTCCTTTAACTACACCTGTATACCTCTTTCTGAAACTTGAAAGCAAACCTAGAATCCCTCACTTGCTCAAGCCTCCTTTCTGTTGTCAAGAAACTATTCAGGTTGCTGGTAAGACATCTCAGTGCTTTCACACAGTGGGCTCACATGTAGAGGACAACGAGCAGTTACCACAGCACTTACTACACTCTTCAAGTAGCCCACAATGGCATAAACCTGAAGGTTCATAGACTCATAGAACCCCTAGGTTGAAAAAGACCTTTGAGAGCATCAAGTTCCTATTAGCCTTTTTCCAGAATGGCCTGCAGTTTTCCACCTGACTGCAAAACCTAACAAAACAGAACAAAAAAAAAAATCACAAGCAGTAACAAAACAACCCTCCACCACAAAAATAATATTTAACTGTAAATGAAAACATGAACATTTAGCTATTGATGACTTCAGTTGAACATCCTGAGAAATTACTTGAAGCAACACTTTTCCACACCTGACAGCTTAAATTACAGTGGCCATCATTTCCTGGGCACTTAGTTGTGCATCTCAGAAGCATTGTACATTTGCAAAACTGCAAATGAAGCCAGATATGCTTACGACAATTACACTGTGAAATGCCATAAAATGCAAAATCATCTATATAAATCAATCCTCCATATTCCTAAAATAATCTCAAAAATTTAATCTAAATAGTGTTGAGCCTATCTTCCCCTTGTCTGTAATGGCAGCAGTAATGATACCCAATTGGAAATTAGTCCAATAATCACAAAGTATCTAGATATTATGTTGATAGTGACTGTAAAAGAATCAAAGTAGTTAATAATTCTGAATTTAGGTTCACCATTGTATGGTGACTGGTAAGCCAGGCATCAGGGGAGTAGGATGAAAGTACTACAGTTACCTGACGCAGTAAATTCCATCTGTCCTGCCTATTTTATGAGGGAAACCAAAATAAACCTCTATGACATGACCACATAAAATGATAATATATTTGTGCAAGGGACCAAATTAAAAGAAAAGTTGAGTGCTCAACTTCACAAGCATAAAATTAACTTCAAAAGGAAGTTGTGCACCTTTAAGTATTTAACTACAGCAGAACCTCAGCTGTTGAAAAGGATTTGATGCTCATCCACACTCAGTTCAAATCCAAAATCGCAACTCTCATCAAGACATTCATACCCTTCTCACCAGCCTCTCCTCATTGATAAACAGTTCGCACTCCCCCACCCCTTTGAGCTTAATTTTCCAGTGAGTACAGAGTTGCAGCTTTTGAGGCCCACGTGCTCTGCTGTAACACAGTCAAGGAGCATACACAAGTGTAATGAAACTGAATCTGCCCATGCAAAAGCTGCAGATTTCTCCATGAGTAACTCTTTCTATCAACATTATTGCTGCAGAAATGTCAAGGATGAGAGCCAAATATACCACTGCTTTCCATTAAAACACCCTCTTAAGGCAGACAAAGCCAGATTCCTAGGACAGTGGAAGAAATAATCTTAATGAAGATGTAGTTCTACTGAAAGCCACACACAATAGCAAGGTCAGCAGAGTGGTGTCTTTCTACAATTCAGAATTAAGCTTATAATAGGTTTCCACAGTAGCTCACATGTGAACTACTAAGATTTTTTCTTCCTCACTTGCTGTATCATACCAGGAACAGCAATAAGTATGTCAGCCAAAGAAAATGCCTAACCTTGCTTTATATATGAAAAAAAAAAAAACCCTCTAAAACCTAAAAAGCCTCTTAAATCTGCTTTGTTGCAGTTCTTTAACTCCTGAAGCATTGAGCATAGACTCTCCATTACCGCCAAAAGCTTGAATTGTAGCAAAGCTAAGTCCTCTATGTTCCAAATTCATAAGATTGGAACAGCTATAAAGAAGTTTGCAGCCACTATAACAGCAGCTGCTGCTGTTGTAAATAATTTTAATTTAATTAGAGAGCTTCTGCAGTGTTTCTCATTACCCATGTACTTAAGAACAATCAGGCTCAAAGGCTGTGCAACTACTTCCTCTTTCACTACTCAATCTGTGCAAAACAGTCACAGTGAAACCTAAAAGTTTTGAAACGTAAAGTTTGTTCATCTATATTCTACTTCTTGCAGTGAAAGACTTTTTTTTAAATAGTAGAGAGACTAAGTTGTTCAATTCTTATGACCATTTGACAGGGTTCATTTAAAAACGTTAACCAAACAGAAAAATCTGCACAGAAATGTTTATACTGCATACTAGGGAAGAGATTTGTTTTATACAATGACATGAAAGACACTCTACAATAAGGATGCATTGCTAACACCACACATTTAGTTGAAACAAAGTTACACAATCCTGAAACTGACACTAAATCCAAATTAATAAACATTTTAAGTAATTTCTCAGTCATGCCCTATGACTGAACATAATATGGAATTTTCTATGCCAAAAGTCTTCTGTACAAGGAGTAAAGGCACATATAATGGCAACAATCAGGGAATAAAAACCTACCTCATTTTCAAGAAAATCCAAACTCTTTAGTATTAATTCGGGCATGTTTTCTCCTTTATAGATATATGATACTTTTACGTGAAATATTAAAAAACAAACCAAACCCAAGATGACTGGAATAATTTTGCGAGTATAGACAAAACCCCTACTGAGCAGCACATCTAGTTACTTCTGAATAAGACAGCTTCCTTTCCTCCTTCTGTGAGGACTTCCAATCATAGAACACTTCTAGACATGAAAAGATGAGCGGACAATTCTTCAGACCAGCGATGGCACAACCCCTCAGACAGTTACATCCACCAACTGGTCCCCTCTACTGCTTTACGCTCATTTATCCTGCACCCTGTTCTTTCACATCAGCATCGCAGGAAAGTGGTTGGTCATCGCTTAACATGAATTACAAATTAACTGGATGAAGGGTGGAAAGAGAGCAAGAGGCAGAAATATAAAATATGACAAGCTGAATCTTAAAGAGTGCAGAAAACATTAAAAAAGGATTGACAAAGACAAAAGATCTCTCTAAATGCAAGAGAGGAATCGAGGTACAGAAGTAACATGAACAGCTTGTCTAAACAGAAGCATCAGAGATAATTAGTAAAAAAGCAGCACAGATGTCCACTTCCTTGCTCTAATAAAAGGTAAATGAACTGATCTTTAAGTAGGACATGCTTTAAAGACTTCAACCTGGCCAAGAGCTCAGCTATCATATTAATTACACTGTCACCTGGATTTTTCATGAAGACCAATATTTAAGCCCAAGGTATGTTACAATCTTATTCATAATGGTCATTTGCATGACATCCTTCCCTAAGTCCAAGATCAAACAGCAAGACTGCCTCCCAGAGTGAGAGGTACATGAGAAAAGCATCTAGTGCAAATAGCAAATATCAGAGAATAGAAAAAAGGGTGTTATTTCCACTACAGTGTGCTGGTATGTACTACCAGACTTTCACAGCCTTGCTTTCAGATTTGGACTATAGGTCTCAGACTGATGAGGGACATCTAATGGTCTCAAAGTACATGAAAAAGAGTCAGTATTTCACGTAGAATACTGGACACAGGACAGACTTTCTTCAACCTAAGACAAATGTGACATGATTAAGAAATCATATTTTAGCAGGTTGTCTTAGCAACTTAGAACACTGGAACCACAAACCTGATGGCTGAGTTCATAGTATTTTACAGTACTACTTGACTGAGAAGCCACAGCTTTAACTAACTATATTCAGAATTTTAAATCCCCCTGACCCACACCAGGATCATTAGTGGTCAGAAATCAATAGGTCTATTAAGCTGAATACAACTATAGAGATTTACACTAATACTTACTTTTTAAAGTTTTCACAGAAAAGCAGCACTGTCTGTAAGATCAACCATCAGAAAAACTGACAATTTTTCAACTGTCAGAAAAATACTTGCTTCCCATTATTTGACAAAGACATTCCTTGGAAATTGAAAATAAAATCATTTTTTGCATATAGAAAGGGAACTTTAAGCTCTATCCCTCAGGCAAAACAACTCATCAGTAAATAAACTTTGAACATGTCTACAAATCTCCTCATGGAATATATGAGTGAATTTTAAGTGCCACAGAGACTAAGCAATTAACATTGTACAAGAGGGTTTTATACTCACAAGGTCAGCAATTGGTCTTCTATAAGGAACACTGAGGCGAGTAATCAGGCTTTCCAGTACCACAGCTGTAAAATATTATCATGAACAAATTGGTAAGTGATTCACTAGTTACATAATTTTGCTTTTATTTACTTGTATAACCAAAGCAATTCACCCATTAAAATTAGACTTGAGGAACATAATGCAAATACCTTCATTTGATGTTTCCTCCAAATAGGCAGCATAACAGCATTGCAGTATTCCCCTTTCTAAGGTACTGATTCACTCAGAACATGGACAACTGTACCCGTTAAGCTGCTAACACCACTCTCTACAATACCTCAGGGAAGGACTTCCAGTCAACCATTAACTAGCATGAAGAAAATACTGATCTGACCAATTCTTTGGATGAAGCATCAGGCCACCACCAAAACAACTCCACCATTTTGCAAAGCTATTAATAAGCAGTCTTCTATCTCCTTGTTAAAAAAAAAAACAGTTTTAGAAAATGCTGCTTGTAACTTAAGCCTCTCAGGCATTCTTTTCTCCTCCAAAACGCCTAAGTGGGTTTTTTTCTGGTATGCAGCACAGGCTAGTTTCCTGCCAATCTTTCTACATACACATCCTGCTAGCGCTAAACAAGGACTGACATGACACACTGTTCACTTTAATTCTTCTGTCACAGATGCTGAATGGGCATTATATTTAGTACTGATGGTACTTGGGGATTCTTAAAAGACTTCAAACCTTGCCAAAATTGCTAATGCTCATATAAGTTAAGAAACGGACAAAGATTCTTCAGCAAGACAGTCTGCAATGCGTTGGGCAAGTGCACCCTTGCAGGCTGAGACTGACACACAACAGTGCAATTCAAGTCAAGCAGCCTGATCCTAACACATTTTGTATTCCTTATGACTCTTCCCTATTAGGATAACCCCCAGATCTGCAATGTAGGTAGAATATTCAATCTCTACCATTACAGACAAAAACACAGGGAGCTATTTCTGATGATACCAGTTACAGCACTGCGTGCATAAAACTGATGAAAGCAGAAACAAGCTCCACCAGGGCACTGACAGCAGCACCAGTGCTGCCAGCAGAGCAAATGTAGCTGCACATACAAACACTGCCATCTTAGCAAATTCTCAGACATTCCGATATTCAAATTGCTGAAGATTCAAACCTGCAGACAGGGAAGCTGAGCTATAAATAGTCAGCACAACAGAAAAACCTGGGTCATTAAAAACCTGCTCAAAAAAGCAACTGTGGTTTGTATTAGTCACCTGCTGTGGTTTAGCTTTTAAGTCTAAAGCAAGTCACAATAAGAACAGTCATGTTAAGTTTTTAATTTAAAATCTTTAACACGTATTGAGAAAAGTTTAAAAAGTTACCACTTGGCCAGTATTGTTAATTTGCACATCAGAACAACAGCTTAATATCTAACAAAACATGCTGCTGGAAGGGAAAGAAGGCTTAAAAATTGGCACCATGTAAAGAAATCAATGCATTACAAAAATAGTTTACTATGACACAAGTCCCAGCTATTCAGGTATTAAAGCTTTTATTATGAACTTAGGACTTAACTAGAAGTTACTTAATACAAATTTTTTTTTTTTAAAACGAAGTTGACAACATAGAAACATCTTGGTTTCAGTCACTCTAGCATCTATAACACACAAGTGAGCATTGTTTTTTTTCTGAAAAAGAGGCGCAACTAAAGAGAGTGAACAGTTATTTAACTACTTTCTACAAGTAAGTGATACTCTAGTCGAGTACATTATGCATTTGTTAGGGAGCATCAGGATCACTTTCAGAAACAGTATTGAAAATTTTGGCCATGAAAAATGGGCATATTTTCAGATAAACATTGCGCTATTTTATAGAAGATCATAAGATCTCCTTTAAGCTCCTGGCTAGTGCAAATCTTTTAATGTCTTATTAAAAATATTGGAACTTCTTCACACTTCAGGCTGTTCATGGATCCTATTTCATGGCTCATTCAAAAGGAGTATTAGAAGGACTTCTTCCATTTCATATACTAGATGTTTTAACTCACAAGGGATTCATGTCAACATAAGCATCCCAAAATAGCATGCTTCCTATATAAATTGTATTTTATCATCCCAATCAGGCTACGTTGCACCTGCAGAGTCATCCTCTACCACTGCTGCTCTTTGTTTCAAAGCATAAACCCTACAAAAAGGCAACTGCTCAGCCTAGATATTTAAGCTTAACTCCTGTTTTCTAATAAACTAAGAAATACACAATTAGCTCATTTCATTATGTCATAAATACTAATGTGCTCACAGAAAGAAGAAAAACCTCAGAAAAATACTGACTCACCAAGAACTTGGATGTGAAAAGAACCCAGAGAATGTACAGTTGTGTTCTTTCAGTACAGACTGAAACTAACATCTATATGCCTTCTGCAGAAGACAACAGCAAGTATTTTAGTGAAGACTAACAGAAGTTTTAGACTGGAAAAATATCATCTTTATATGAAATTCTGTTAAGCTTTACTGCAATTTTCCCTGTCCCAGTGACAAACACCATAGAGCATGAAATAAATAAGATTTCTGACATCCACTTTGTCTCCCAAAAGCAGTTCTTTCTAGCGCACGTGACCTTAGTATTTTACTAACAAATGTGTTACCTCTTCAATGTTAACAAGAGCATAAGCTGAACCAGCATAAACAAACACCATAAATGATTAAATAATGTACCAACTTTTCTCAACAATCAAAGGGAGATGTAAACAGTTTATAACTAAATTAAAGTTTCCATCCTACTTGTACTCTTGGTATTATTATGTGTACTTATAGCTCTTTATGAGCAATACAGTAAACTGTACCTAGATAGTTTCTTGCACTATTACAAAACATAACAGACTGATTAGCCCATAAATTCTATGTACAGTTTCTGTCCAATAGCAATGTATTTTACTATTTACACAGCTGTTACTAAAGTAAATCATTGCAGGAGGCAAGCACAAGTCACTACATGAGATTTGGATAGTCTGCAGCTGAACTGTTCCAAGAGAAGAGCAAAAATCAAACCTGTGCTTCCTGAGACTCACCACTCCCTTGTCAGCAAACGCTACAAACTTTGTAGCAATATGTGCAATTCATCCTCTCTAATTCTGGTTCTAACAGAGGATGACAACTTACTAGTTCTGCTAGCTAGGGCTATTTTTGCTCAACAACAAAAATGTATAAGGAGAAGCAATGTGACACATCTGCTTGGCTGGTACAATACGCTACATCTGATTGGGTTGATGTGTTCAGACAGCAATGCAGTGCAGTAACATGCTAGCTCCAGAAATGCAAACACAATGAATATGCTAATGCATTGCTAAACACAATTAACAAGGCCTAAATCTGAGCAAGGCTAATTAACCCAACTGCAAACTTGTCACAGTTGACAATTGTGTACTCCTGAGTTTCTCTACAGAGGCAAAGGTAAGGGGAGGATTGAGCTGGGACTTCTGAAAAGTTGCTGATAACTTCAAACTGTGGCTGAAGTCAGTGTCTTTGCAGCACAAAAAAGTGCTGCAAGAGTAAACTAACTCAACTGAGCTGCCTCACACCTGCCAAAGCAGCAGACACAAAAATGCATGAAGGATACTTTTGACTTGTATCTTTATTTCAATTCATCACTTGTAAAGTGTAACTAGAACCTTTTTCATTCAAAGAAAGTACTAGGAACATTATTAATATTTGTACAATTTTACAGTGTTCCCAATTTGATGGGAACAATGAAAATATAGATGCCTTCCTAGAAGTTTAAGTAACCTGCTCCTCCTGCCTGCAGTAACTTGTATTCTGGTATTTCTCAACTCTTCAGTGCTGGATTCCATAACATTGCAGAGGAATTGTTCTAACATATTAGTGGCAAAGCTAACCAAAATAGAAACGTATGCACTTTGGGGTACAGTGTACTAAACAATAAATAAAAAAATAAATATAAAGAATAAAGGAAGAATCTTATTTTTAGCAGTGATGCTGGCAAACAGAACTCATACTGCTTAAAAATATATCACAGAATCACAGAATAACCAGGCTGGAAGAGACCCACCAGATCGTCAAGTCCAACCATTCCCACCAATCTCTAAACCATGCCCCTAAGTACCTCATCCACCCTCACCTTAAACACCTCCAGGGAAAGCGAGTCAACCACCACCCTGGGCAGATTGTTCCAATGCCTAACAACCCTTTCCATGAAGAATTTTTTCATTATATATTGTGCTATCTCTCATATCATGTCTGTTTTTCAGAACATTGAAAGGTCACCAGTTTTATAAATAAATTTCACTTTAAAAAAGCCAGACATGGTGTAGGTCACAGTATTCTAGGCATAAACGGTCTGATAAACTAATGTTCCATTGTCTTGCCTAGGCATCACCTACATCTTTAAACTTCCTGAAGCAGGATGCCACTCATGATCATAACTTATTTACACGGAGCAATATGGTCCCCAAGAAAAAAAAAGGGCTGAAAGTTTTACACCTTGACAGTGAAAGTACTAGTTCATCAATTTGATAATAAAAGCACAGTTGACTAATGTCAGAACAGAATGTACAGCAGTGTACATTAAAGAAAATTCAGAAGTGGAAAGCTAAGAAGAGTAGGCATTTTTCCTTTTTGATATTTTATTTTCCAGTAAGACTAACTGGTTGTTGCTGCATCGGAGACATGTCTGATAACAGCAAATGTTGCCCATGATCCACAAGAGCTAATATTGTTCATACTGCACATCACTGGTCTTATCTACAAAAGCCACAGCTAGTCTAGGACAAGATGAAAAGGACAGTCGTCTCAGATCAATAACTGCTTTGGGGAAAAGAAAGCACTTAGCTGAGAAAATTGCACATAATCTATTGCATACGAGCCAAGGAGGCTAAATCATTCCAGAAGAGAACAAGAACTTTACCTAATGGTAATTTAGGAGGAGATGAATTTATTAACTAAGTTTCAGTTTCATTCATTCATTAAGATACCAAAATCAAACAAAGATTAAAAAATTAGACAGTTCATAATGAAACTGAGGCTTCCTGTGATCTTTATCCTCATTTTTGATCACAGGATAGGTAAGATCTGAAGATAGCAACTATTAACATTCAAAGAGTGTTAATGTAATGAAGTTCAGTTCTAAGCCTCCTCTTATTTCACAAGCCTTTAGAGAGCTGCTTTCTTTTGCATCTTTGAAGAGGTATAAAAAGGTGCTTTAGTATCAAAGAGAAATTTTCCATTTAAGGTTTTAGGCGGTACTTCCAAACATTATAGAAGATGCATGGCAGACTGATCAGAACCGAAGCCTGCTGTACATTAAATTGATTACAACTAGTATTCACTCCTAAACTAAAAAGGATTTTGACAAGAAAGGTAACAATCCATCTAATAACAGATACTAGAGAAACTACTACATGAAAGTTGTATTATTTAAATGCAAAAGAATGTCAAATGCATTTGAAGTGTTCTGAGGAGATACTCCAACACTCTTCTTTGCCAAAATGTATTTCTCGTCATTCCTTTCCTACCACTCTAAGTGGCTGTTTTCAGGCATGTGCTAGGGGAGAAAATGCCATTACCTTCTTTCAGAGGCGTCACAGTTAGACTGTACTTATAGGGGATTTTAAACGCTAAAATTTCAAAAAGTTAGCATAAGGACAAATGACCCATACAATTAATTGAAGTTAAACACACACTCTTTCCTATTCAAACCTGCTGTGCACTTCTTTCACATTGATCTCCTGTAACCTGAAAACAATATTCTTGCACAGCCATCTGCCCTTCTTGACTTCAAGGTAAACCTTTGAACTTCCCACTTCCACTCCTGTTTCTCCTCCAGGTGTGCAGAAGCTCCACACTGAATTAGAATTCTACACAAGAATTAGATTTATTTAGCTTTTTCTAGCTTCAAGGACAGTTGATATATGATACAAAAAAATACATTTCCCTAGAAGATATGTCAGTTTTAATAATCTTTCATGGGTACTTGTCTGCTAATTTTCTTCCATCCCAGATGAAATTTTACTTACAAGCAGCCATTAAGAACATCACATCTTTAAAAGCAGAAGGCCTAGTTTTATTAAATTTTTGGCGTGAAAACAGCTATCATGAACTTTTGTCCCCTAGTGCCACAATTACAATTCACATTTACATACACAATGCAAAAACAACTGCAGTCATAAATGTCCCAGCTCAACAAGACAGTATGTTTGCAATTAATAAACCTAACTTATTAGAAAGAAATAGCTCAGTTATCAAGGTGTTCTCATAGCAATCTGTCTACATGCTGGGAAAGCATTTATGAAGAAAACTTTACCAAGTCAATCCAATAAAAATATGAATTCTGATATAAGGCATCTGCAAGTAAGTATTTGGCACAATAGTTGCATAAGATGGAGGGAAATGTGTATGATATATTCAAGAGTAAATATCCATGAGAGAATCTCTCTTGCGCTTCTTATGTTTGATTTTTTTTGGCTAATTTTTATTTAGTATTCAGTTCCTTCTTATTACATTCTAAATGTTATTCCAAGTTCCACTTAATGAAGCAAAGAGAGATAAAAGGATGACAAAATTGAGGATGTGTATTAGAGTGTTTATGTTTGTTTACTATGCTTCATGAATATCTAGTCTGCAAGTAGAGTAAAGTAAGTTTACTCTCTTCTTTCTTTAGCTACGAATTTTCAGTTTCAGATTTTGGCATTGCCAAGATCAGAAACATTCCAAATATTCTGCAATCTGTGTAATAACATCAACAGTTGTGTGAGAACAAGCAGCCTTAGGTCATATCAACTGCTGAAGATGACGTTGCTCAAAATTTGACTACACTGCACCTCAGCTAGCAATATTGCAGATCTTCCTGCTCAGAAACAGGGTTTGCTTCCATCTTAACTACAGGTGTCAACATCTTCCCTTTTCATCATAAGTTCTTGTCTGGGTTGTTTTTAAGGGTAACTTTTTATCATGATTTCGTAATTTTATAAGATGTCTCTTCTGTTTCCTCCAGGAAAGGATGAAGGTGCACTGAAAGTGTATGCTGCATGCAACCAACACACAAGATAGCTCTGCAATAATACTTAGAACGCATATCATTGGTGGACCATAAAGTTACTGTGCAGTGCATGTTGTTCTCACCTTTAAAATCAGGGGTTTTTAAGCAGTGCAAGTACTTTGATATTTGAAGCTATTTACTTCTGACAGCTTACTAAAATATTGAAGCAGAACATTGTTTCACAGTTCTCCCTCACCAATGGATATATCAATATCTGACAGGAACATTTTTATGACTTTCCCACACTTGTATGATTGGGTAGAGCACCTCCCTCCCTTCTGAAATTAACCTGGAAGCCATTTGATGGCTTAAATTCACCATATGATTTATTTTCCCCATCAAGCTTTCCAAAAAACAAGTATGTATCATTTTTGGTAGAGATGATTAAATCAGGCAAGAAGTTACCTGAAATGATTACTGGCGAACTGAAGCATGAACTCTTCGTGGACACTGATAAGCAGTTTAGACACTTGGATTGTTTCATTAAGTATAAGTCGCAATGAGTCTTTTGTCTAATGTGATCACATCATAAATGCTAGCTGAATAAAACGAGTTATGAGATAACAGGAAATTTCCTTTGCAATAGTAATTACAAGCAAAACAATGAGATTAATTGCTTAACCAATATAGTTAAGTGAACCAACAAGGGTAAGTTAAAGGATACAAAACACAATAAGCTTCTTTAGGAAGACAGCTTTCTGATCAGAAGTCATCGACCAATGTACATTCTTGTACTCTATACTCCCCATCTGCCACATATATTGTTATTAACAGCCATGACAAAAGCCACAGATAATTCTGAAGAGAGGTAGATCCAGCCCTGACCTCTGAAGTCCATGACAAGCACATCAAGAAATAGGAACTGTAGGTTAACAGTCCAATAAGCTAGAAAACACAGGTCAAAAACATACCCTCAGAGTGCTGACAAGCGTAAGAAACATCACTGAGGGAATGTAGCAAGGCTGGAGCCTGAGTAAACACCAAGAACAGTGCTGCAGTAGTTTTAACATTAATTATAAGTTTTCAGTCTGAGTTACAGCTGTGCCTTCCTGGATTACTGTGGAGATTACGAATTATACTGCCAGTTTATTCAAGAAGCAGCACCATAACTCAGAATACTGGAGGACCAAGAATTAGGAATGGAATTTTTCAGACAGGCATGTAAGGTCTTGGATTCTCATCTATTTTGTGGTGGCGGTTGAAGGCAGTCAGTCCCCTCCCTCTCTCCCTCCCCCAACAACAAAACAATTCTTATGCTTCAGCTACTAAAACCAGCAGAGAAACAGAGTCCTCAAACACGAAAGAAATGGAGTCCAAGTGCAATACATGAAGAACGCCTTCTCATTCACAAGGCTTCTTTTCTTCAGCTACTGTTTAGTCATCTTGTATGCCTCAACAGTACTAAAGAACTTACTGCCAATTCATTACTCAGAAAGGGAGTAGCCGAAATAGGTTGGCAGACGTGTAGGCAGGCAGAGACATGGATCTTAATTTCCGTTTTGAAATTGATGGAGTGCACAACAGTCCCTGGAAGTATTAAGAGGTGAAACCTCTTCTACTAAGCATGGAAGAAAGGTGGAAGGAAGTATTTATGTTTTTAGAAAGTATTTCAAAGTATAAATGTATCTGTAGATACACACACACATGTGCTTCCCCGCAAACACATTTACCTTTTAGACACACACACAACACAAGGTGTACATCCTCTGCACACTTCCTATTTTCCTGGAGCTCAGAAAATTGGCTTCTATTGTAGATTAAGATTCTTGTGTATTTTACTGACCACAGCATAGGTGTGAAACAGATTTACCATGCTCTTGAGTACACAAAATTCAAATTCAAGCACACTGCTCTAATTCTATATTCATTCAGCAATATTTTTTTTCAGCTTCACAGGCCATGTTGACAGTCTCAAAAAGTGTTGCTTTGAATTAAATACCCAAATCTCCTGCACTACTGTAGCCCCAATAGCACTGAACCATTGTCCTTCCTACCAACCTTCAGATGACTCTGAGAAAAGACAAACTGAATTAGAATTTACTAATTTTGCTTGATATCTTGGTCTGAAGTAATCAAATTAAACATACCAAAGTAAAACAACTAAATAAAAACACATAAGCCATCTCCTAGAAAATCTGCCAGCATTACATTAACTACTTGCCCTCTGTAATCTCCATAGTCCTGGTGAGGAGGAAGGGGAAGTATAACAAATTGGAAACCTAAAGAATTGTTGCTTATGTGGTCCTTCATGATGTGAAATATACTGTTGTTAAGGATCAGTAATTTATAGCACTCCTGTCAAAATTGCAACATTCATTCAAAACTTTACTGCTGTGCCAGACTGGTACCAGAACAGCCAAACTTCAAACACATCCTATCAGTTTCCTTGTGACCTAGAATCAACACAGCTTCTTGATGCTAGAGACTAAAGTAATTGAAATATTTGTCACAAGACTTCTGCCTTCTAGATGGTTCAAAGAGCTCTCCCTCTTTGTTTATGGAAGAGAAGTAATTCCTACTTTCTGCCATGCCATCTAAAGTTGTCAGCTGGCCAGGCATCTCAGGAACCCTACTTTCCCCACCCACGGCACCACATTTAAAAGCTTTGTCTAGTAAAAATACTGTAGCCTAGATTATTAAACAGCATTTTTTTTTTTCTTTCAGATAAACTTTTTATTGGAAATTTATAACATCAGAAAGTCAGGATTCATCCAGCACTGAGAAACACTTGCTGTCCCTCACCTTTTTTACAATTCTGCTGAAATGATGGAACTGAAGGCCACATTAGAACCAAACAGATAAACCCCAAGCTTTATTGAAATACCATGAAATTTCTGAATTGTCAACATCTCCACAGCCAAGTCCCACATAATTCTGAAAACATGGAAGATTATGAAAGCCTTTCCTGTAAAACAGCAGTATCCACTTTTTTCCCCTAAAGGAACATAGCTTTATTGTGTTTGTTGGCAAATCTAGATTTGTTGTTTATTTGTTTGCTTTTGCAAAGCATCTTTCTTTAATTCATGTAAAACTGTTCCTCAATCTGCATGGCCATAGTTAAATGTCCTCTCTATGGTATTCAAGAAATAAAGTTTACATATATGGCTAAGATTTGAGAAAATATGAAAAATTCAACTGCCAGTAAATGAGCTCCTGCAGTTGATTGCCCCAGAACTACCCTGTACAGCATATTAATTCCACAGATAGATCCTGTAGAGCATGCTAGACTGTGTGTGTAGACCACATTTATGATCAAGGGGAAATAAACTACTAACTTTTATAGCTTGGATAAGGTTTGATTAAATCTTCTCACCAGTGTAATGGGTGCAAAATTTGGAACCCAAACTTTGTTTCTCTGGTAGAACTACGTTTTACAGAAGACTTCACTGAAAGAAGTAATTAAATGCATACTTCCCTTCACGTTCACTGTGATTAGTTTGCACATAGAAAAGAGATGTGACAGATCTGATATTTATCATTTGTGTGGTCATGAATGAAAGATATTTTCAGGTTTGAAATTTGATTCTGAATCATTTTCTGTACATATTCACCCCAAGATTAAATCTCATCAGGTTTCACTTGTTACTTCATATAGTTGCTAAGTATCTTCACCCTAGAATTTCATCACAGAACACGCATATGATAACAAATCACAACAGTATTTATACACACATAAGAACAAACTCAAAGAAGAGAGAAGAGGCATGTGAACACTTTCCTATTTTACAAGCCAGGAAATACTCACAGTAACAGTGAACACAGTTACAAAAATTGTTAAGTTACAGTTATTGCATTCATAATTCACTCTACAATTAGGAATCAGGTACACCTGAAGGAACTGATGACATCTACACATGCATACTTTTCTATCTCCTACCATTATTGTAATGGATTATTTGCCACATGGTTGGAATGGAACAGTTGCTCACTGCAGTTCTATGTGTCTGCCTGTATTTAGGCTATCGCAATTACCAAGTATTAGGTTTAGAACGATTACTTCCTGATGTTTTAACATTTTCTTCATTGCACAATGTTAGTTGGATGCATCTCAATATGACTCCACTATTCCATTACACCAGACACAGCAAAGGAAATTCACTATTTCACACTAATGTTGAGCAGGTCCATTACAAAGTGAGTTCAGAAATGTGAGATGTGACAGAACTTAATTGTATATTGAACCATGGAGTTACATTTACAAAACCAGGTTTTGGTTTAAGTAGTTCTCATTAGTGTTGTGTACATGTCTAGCACTTGAGTTCTCATACAAAACAATTCCTTTTGTAAGCTATTAAATTAACTAAACTAATTTAGATGTGGAATTGGCTGTGAATCCAAACAAATCCTTTCTCTTCTTCCATTCATAAACTGCCCTCTGCAACATGTCATTCTTCAGCCCTGGTGCTAGCTCCACATGAATTTCCTCAAATTAGAACTAGACCAAGAAGTATTACACCCAAATGCAAGCTGTGTTTGCACTACTTGATTAATACATACACAGGTCAACAAAACGGGCTAACAAAAAACTGTTCAGCCGAAGCTTTTATCTTGACCCTTTCCCTGAAACAAGACACTTACCTGACCCACACAACCACCTGTTTCCAAAAGGAGACATTGACAGCTGATACCTCTGTCTCTTAAAAAAAAAATATTTTTTTTAGTAGATTACAAAAATTACAGAGATGGCAGCATCTAGCCTTCATAACCTCCCCGAGGTTTGATGCCATACATTGCCAAAGGGGCACCAAGCCTCTGCCTGGGGAAAGAAACACTTACTGGTGGGCTTTGTGCACACTAGCAACAGAAAAGAATGGAGAAACTTAAGATTCTTCTATTTCTGCATATAGGAAGATTATTATTTCATTTATCCTGATGGAAGGTCCAAAGTGCTTTTCTTGAAATCTAGCATTTAAACTAGTAAGAAAAGAATCAAACCTATAACGTATATAAAAAACTGCAAACTATTTGCTGAAATAGATGTATTTCATATTCAGTATGTGGAATACAAGACAAGCATCATCTGGGAAACAACTCCAAGTGATTCCCTGAAAGATGCTTTTTTTAAGGGCAATGGAAGGAAAGAAATAAGGTTTTTCCCTTGCTAACCTGTCAGATACCACTGCAAATTCCAAAAACAGATGCAACAAGTAGGGCCCTTGTAAGATTCCCACTTTTCCACTTCACTTCTATGAAGCGAAGGGTGTTAGTGAAGCTGTTCCTTGAAAGCAGAACCAGTTTGAATACAGCAAATAGAGACAGACTGTGGGTGTGAGCCTAGGCAGGAAAGAACAGCAGCTGGGCACACAGCCTGGCACTGAGAGGAACATTAACAAGCATAAGCACCAGTCTTCACTTTTTGGAACAGGAGGGCTGAAATGGGGAAGACATGGAGGAATGAAGAGGGAAAAAATATGCTTGAAGTTGGAAAAGAAGGCAGGAGCAAATACAGAAGCTTAATAACCAATGAAGAAAAAATTAGAAAGATATCAAGAGTAAAAGGAAAATAGCACATCTAATCAGAACAAAACCACTCCATTTTCTAGTAACAGGAATACCATAGTTTGACATGCACTACAGTTAAACATAGGGCCAAGAGAACAATAAAGAAATATTTCCTTAGCAAAGCCATTGCTTTCACAGATGCACGTTATACTACCGCAGCACTGCAGGATTTCGTCCCAAGAGCTAGAGATATCTCTGTGCACATTTCAGAATGTGCGATCTATAACTCCAGAAGAGACTAAATAAGTACAACTATTTATATACGCAGAACCTAATACTATCTGCTGCATCATACAGCCTAAATTTATTTTTCAATAAATATTAAAATAAAGCTGATATCTGTATTTATACAAGAAATGTCCTGCTGGAAACAGAATTCCTCACTGCATTCTACTGAAAGAAGCTCATATCAGGCCTATATATAGACAATTCTTGACACTTGTGCTGTATTTTGATTTAAAAACCACTTTCCTTTAGAAACAATAAAGATACCATTTATTTTTCACTTGTTAAAAGAAGCATATTCCTTTTTCTCTAGATTCTCCTTCTATTGAAAATGCTTTGACCTGGAATCTAAATTAAAACTAATTGAAACTTCCATGCAGGACTGGGACTTCTCTTTGTGTCATTGCAACACTGAGGAAAATTTACAGTGATTCTATTTTGGCTATTTCAAGGAATTTATTTCAGCTATACTACTAAAAAATTGTTCCAATTGTTCCTGGTGCAACAAATACTACCCATACCTGAGAACAACTGCTTTTGAATCTTGATATTAGGCTATTTTCTGAGATGAAAAACCACTTAATTGGTGATGTTTTCAATTCGTCTTTCTGCACACCAGTTTATTTCCCTTTCCTTGTCCTTTCTGCACACTGTGATATGCCATCATTCAGTAAAGTTGAGTTTTGTATTTTGTCCTTGTCTCCTCTATTATTTCCTATATTCATGCAAGAAACTTGTACAAAAATATAAAGAAAAACAACTCATGAATGAAACGCCACCCAGTTCTTATGCAAGAAGAAAGCAGGCGAGACATGTACAGAGCACAAGTTTCTGATAATGACTGATGGTGTCTTTCACACAATACCTACAGGCAAAGGAAAACATCCTTCTAAGCTTTCAGCATTCTGATGGAGAGCAATTGTATATATTGCCACTGTTGTTAGCATATAATTGCAAGGAATGTAATATTTTCTGTAAAGCCAAAATTACCAATTAATTCTGTCTGAAAGGCCCCTCATTTTTGAAACTCTTGTATTTTTTAAGCTTACAACATGCATGCTGTGCAGAAAAAAACATTAAACAGGCTGAAAAAGAACAAAGAGCAGGTAACTAAAGAGAACAGAATACAATACATAGCAGGATCCAACTGAATGTTTACACAAGCAAAGCAAATCAAGAATACGGTTCTTGCACATCTAGTACAGAACAACCTTGCTAAAATGATTTAAGTGACTGCATATTTGAAACTGCAAAACATCATAACCAAAGTCTAAGCTCTGTGTCTTAAAACAGATTCCCTAACTTAAGTAAGCTATAAACAGAGCTGCGCATTTATCACTAAAGCCAATCATTTTAAATACGTAATATGAAGTTGCAATTACCCGTAAGAAACAACCATTAGAGATCAACGTACCATGAGCACAGAAACAAACTTACACATGGATAAGGAAAAAAACCCACTGTTTTTAATCTGTTACTATTAAAAAAATATATTATATACCCATTGTGTGTGTGTGCATCTGCCAGATTAGATCTCTATCAATTCTAGACTCTAAATACCATTTGCCTCTTCCATTATAAATAGCATCCACAAAATATACAACACATTTGGAGAGAACAGTCTATAGTAAAAGCCTGTGGAAAAAAAACTGAATATTTTGACACTCAAATCATACCTGTTTAGAAATCTCAGCAGCGCCCCATAGTGCAAGGGTAAACAGTGAAGAGGTTGGTTTCAAAATGTGTTTTTCCAGCATATGGTCTGCATTATTAGTGCTAAACTCATTCTTTATAAAGCACTTGTAGGTACAAGAAAAGCTGTCATCTATGGAGAGAATTTTGATTGGATTAATAACATTACTATGGAACGCTGGCATTACTAAATATCATTTTCTACAAATAGCAACTACACAACCTATCAATAGCATTGCTAGAGTTGCATTCTACAAGCATACCAGCAATACCTACTCTTTTCCATTGGGACCAGCATCACCAAATTGAAATGCAAACAGTTTCTGTGTAGGAATTTAAAAGAAGCATTATGTCAATGGGATCATCACCATCTTCCTTCTCGTCTTGCTCACTACAAGTGCCCAGATGTGATTGTTCAGAAAAAGGCGATACCCTTTCTCACCCTGATCATAAACATTCAGTAAAATCATGCCAATGTACACAGATTACATCCATCATTCTTTTATTATTTCTAGAAATTATCAATCTACATCTGTAGAGGACGCTTGCCCCAAGTCGCTTCAGCATTATTCTCAAATAATTTTGAATAGGGTTTTTTTTGTTTGGAATTTTTTGTTTGTTTGTTTTTTTAAGCAACTGTGCCATATATCTGATGGACTTCCTAGTGTTGCAAACTGCCATAGCAGATGAGTCAGTTAGAAGAAATATATACTTCAGTCACATCTTATTTAATCTTCTGCAGTTCTTTCTTTTTCACATCATACACTATTGTATTCTCAAGCTGGGGGAAAGCTCAGCTCCTTGTTCATATCTGCTCATAGTTCCAACAACTCCCTCTGGTTTTCTACTGAGGCATAAAACGTGCACACATGTATATTCTCTCATGTTTTTCAGAAATATCCTATTCCAATCTCTGCTATCTTCTTTTAACCTCACTCACTCATCCCTTCTCTTTTCAATCCCTAATCACAAACGCACAGCTGACAACCACTTCTCATGCAGTGCTGCACCTGCGGAAAGCCAACATGTCAAGAACCACAAAATTAACCAATTCCTTTTTTTAACTACAATCAACTCACCTTTCTCTCAAGCTGAGAAATAAGGATCTTTTCTTCACATGGTTACAGCCTCTGCAAACTGCTGACAACTCAATGAGAGGCCAACTAAATAATCACTGAAAACGAAATAACTGCTTAAGCTGTAAGTGACATGAAAAAAATGGTAAATTTTTAAGTGCCCAAACCCTCTCCTCAAAGCAATGAAATATTCTGTATAAATAAGAAGTGGCTCTCCAAACCTACTGGGCTATCAGAAAATAGGGTTAAAAAGGTAGCATGGAAACTAGTAACCAGCAGGGATAATTGATTTTTCTTGAGGGACTGCAACACTGCAATTAATATCCTTGAAGTGTACAGAATGTAGGAACAGCCTCAATTAAAAGTGATGTTCAAATGCCAACTGTGCTTGTCTTTTAATCACATGCTTTGCATATTGATTTTGATGTAAATGGGTATTATGGAGTATGACATTTTACTGTGAAAACCACTTTGAGAAAAAAGTTTAATTTTGGAGAAAAATTTCAACATTATTCCATGGACACTAACAAATGTTTATCATATTTTCCACAAGTTGTAACAACAACTGGTACAGCTTAAGCAGATATTTGTCTACCAAAATGGAAAACCAGTTAGAGGCATTTTGTACAGAGCAAAATTTTCTGGGGTTTGTCACTAATTTGTTATTGCAAAGTTTCTGTTTAACCTGGAATGTGCTTATATTATAAGATATGATGTAAAGCTCCCAGAAGCCTGGTACTAACTTCTCTAGTATAACATTTGAAGAAAAGAAGGCAGTGAACTGTGTAACAAATCACATTTTTGTAAACATTCTGGGGACCACTAGGAATACAGTGAAAGGCAGCTACTTCAATACTTTCAGAACTAATGGCGGTAGCAGGAAACTGCAACAGAGAACACAGTAAAAAAAGAACGGCAGAAAAAAGGATTTTGGCTTCAAAGGTACTAATACCAGGCAGAATAGATTATCTGCAGTTTTTAATTGACTTTCTTCCATAAAAAAGAAACAACAAACTTGTTTTATTTAAATAAGAAAGAGCAGAACCAAGAAGGACAACCTATAAAGTACAAAGCCTAAATTCCTCCCCCCACCATCTTCATTCCAGTCATTGCATCCCTTCTGTATGAATAACTGAACAGAAAAGACATTATTCTCATCATCTTTAATCTCTTACCCTTGCCAACAACTTTCAGCTATAACTCCTTTTTTAGACACCAGGATGAAATACGTTTGATGGCTAAATTAGCTAAGTACAAAATAAAGTTCTAATAAGAACAGGCTCTCACTGAAGCCAGCAAAAACTGAAGAAATGCTAGCAGAAGAGAATAGGGAACTGCCAGGGAAAGAGCTTAAGTTCAAGCAAGGACAAAGCAGATAATAGCCTGCAGCCTTTACCATTGACTCAGACAGCCCAAATCACCTTAAGCATCTTCCTTGTTACAGATGACAAGATTACTCAGTGTGATCCTTCAGCTAGTAAATAACTACCACCCAGCCACAACAAGCCAAAGAGCTCACAATACCCCTCTCTTTTTTCATCACATACTGTATTTAGTTCAGCTCTCTCTCTCTTTTCAGGTTGGTTAATGACTGCCTCTGTCCTATGTGATTACACAGGCTGCCTCTGCTAGAGATGTAACACAATCACCTTAGAAAAATAAATTCGCTGTAACAACACAGATATCCACGTAAGACACATTGTGGTCATTCTCTTTGGCACATTCTTTGGTGAGTGGATGATACAGCATATTCTAGACTCCAGAAAACAGAGAACTGTGCTGTACATAGTCAGGAAGTGCTCTAGATTTTTCCTAGTAGCTTGTCCAGTGTACATGTAATGAAGGAATCTCTCCATTGCAGTTGGGCATCTCTTGCACTCTGCATCAGCAGAGATATTGAAGACATCAGGGATGTCCATCTCGTAACAGCAGCTGACTGGATAGAATTAATAGGTCAGACCTAATATTCCTTCGGCTACACCTCACCTGGAAGAAGGCAGTCTATATTTAAGCAAGAGACAGGAGCAATAAATTACAATTTAATTTTTTAGTCATCTCCTGCTTGGAAGGAATTCGACCAAATGACCTCCTCAGACCCCTTCTAGCCTAAATTATCCTGTGATAGCGAAGCATAGCCAAGAAGTACTGTATAAGATTCCAGTTTACCATAAAATCACTGAAAGCTGGTGGTGGTGGTATGTACGGCACAACACAAGCATTAAGTATTTTGTAGATGCAAAGCTACATAGAGTAGACATCAGTGCATCTTATTTCTAGACCTTACTACTAATTGTCATAGATTTTCAAAGAATTTCTATAGCATTTTAAGAATGCTCAGAGGGAATTCTGAAGAGATGTGGTGTCAAAGAAAGTGGCTTCTCCAATCACTTACGTTTTTATGTAGTTAATTAAACAGACCCTAAATCTGAAGCAGAGTTCATTGACTCTCATAATTCATCATGTATGACATCCATCAGTCAAGGTCTCAAAAAACATGAAGAATTAACATTAAAAAGAACAAGCTTCTGGCACAGACATGTCACTGCAGCTTCCTTTACTATAAGGTGGCATCACAAATTTAAAGATGGAATTTGCTTCAGGCTTTTACTAAGTAGTAAACACTATTCCTCATAAGAATTTGGTTGAAAATAGAAACCAGCATGCCAAAGGTTCTTACGAAAAATGCAACTCTCCGTATTTCTCTACAGCCACTCTAAACACAGCACAAGCAAAAAGCAGAATCAAAACTGTCACAGACTCATGGGATGTAAGAAGTGAAAATAAATCTCTTGCTTTTTAGTTGGAAGCTGCCTTGGCAGCACAAAACTGAATCACAGCTACTGCTTAAGACTAACAACGTTCTAGCCACACTCACATATGATTTCATAATTATGATAACTTTGCAAGACAATTTCACATCAAGTGATCAAAATGTCTACTGCATTTCAAGAGGTCCATGTGGTAACATCATCTGCAGAATACATAGATTAAATGGACATCCATGTCAGTATAAAAATGTTGGTACTGGCTTCCTTTAAAGAAAGGGATCTAAAAAGAATTGCCTTAAAAGCATATCTGTATTTTGGACACTGTAAGCTGTGGTGCTATCATACATACAGCGCACACCTGCAATCCTAATTTTAAAAAAGAGGAGGTTTAAGAACCACAAGATATAAAATAATAGATAAATAAAAATCTATGAACCTTGTTGATGGCATCTCATGTATGAGCACACTCTCCACCAGGCATTGCCTGACAATATGGAATCTACAAAGGTGCTTGGACATTTTTACTTATTTTATAACCAGCTGTATTCCTTGCTGTCACTTCTCTGTTAATCTGTTTCACTTTTGTTCTTAACCAAAGGTGTGGGTAGAGCCCATAATTAGGAGACAAACAGCTGAAGCACATTTCTAAAGTTATTACAAAAGTATCTGAGATTTCATATTCCTAATGAACATGAAAACTTGAAGAAAATGCAGTCAGGCAATCTTTATACAGTTAAGGTATTTTAATTCAAAGTGATCTATCCAGCAATAAACATGCAGTGAAATCCACACATCTATTACTACATACTGGGGGATGGAGAACAGTAGGTACAAAAACAAAACCCCAAAATGCCAAACCACACAGCTTCCCTGTATTCCTCATATTGTTAGCAAAGTAACAAACAGCAAGAAGTACATTGTCTGAAAGTCTTATCCTGTATTTCCTCATTCTTAGATGTCTCATCACTTCCCAACATTAAATGCTCAGACTAGACAAAAAAAATAAAACCCCTCTTTTTAAATCCAAGTAAATAAATAAAGGCAGACTGAGAGGGATTTCATTCACAGACAAGTTGTTTATGCCCGGCCATTAACATTAATGACATACCTACTTCAACATCTAGTTCCCTACAAGATCTTTCCCTATCTAACATCTGCTAACAGAAGTAACGTTAAAATTTACCAGCCATGCACCACATCAGGAAACAGATCACAGCCCACAGAAGTGAGTTGAAGCCTACAGCCAATTTTTCAGCTGATTTAGAAGGAACATTTTCCCAAAATAAATGTGCAGTACAACAGTAAAAAATAAAAAGGCAAAAGAAAAGCTGCAGAAAGTTGGTCATAAACACAGATCAAGGGCTAAATTAAACATCATCCAGAAATGGTAAATACAGAGAGTCCAGATTATTCAGTTCCATTATGCCACTTTTTCAATGCTTCAACCTGGATCTCAGAGAATTATGAGACAGTTCGGTGTCTATAACCTCACCAGTCTCTCCTACCGAGTAGCCACACACTACTAGGAGCTCGAGTACTCTTTACTTCTCTCATCTACACCTCCAGTCCAAATGGTAGAAGGTAAGAAACAGATGCAAATCCAGTAAAAGTCTATACCATCAGGCCATAAAGAATGTGAAACAGGAACTTCGTACAGTCCTATTTCCTCACCTTGTAGCAAGTGAGGGAGGAAGCCAGAACAAGATTTTTCACCGACTGAAGTCAAGGTCAACTGGATGTCCAGCAGGAATAAATCCTTGTTGCCTTACAAAGAACACAGCATTATGTTTCTACAATGGAAGAATTAAATCCACTACTACTGTTCATTAAAAACATACAAACCCAGTTTTCCATGAACAATTCTTTCAGCTTTTCCAACTATTTTTAATTGAAGATTTATATTCCATAATCAAGAAAATACTGGCTTGACAATCAATCACATAAAAGGAAAACCAAGACAAGTCTAGGCAGGGGAATGGGAGGAGAGCAAGAACTGCTGGGTGGCAGGTGTCAAATATCCTTCTGACACCCAAATGATGTGGCAAATGTTTAAACATGGGAAGAAAGATTCCAGTCTGAGTTCTACCACTCTCATATTCCAGGTGAACTATTTGCTTCCTCCTCTGTGTGGCTGCTAGGTCCACCAGAACAACCCTCACCAACTGTCTGGGTTCAGGGGCGGGGGCTCTTTCCCACCTCAGAATCTCCTCTTCAAACAAAAGGATGCAGAAGGCTCATATCACAAATACTCATTTTTTGACATGTAATATTTTTATGTAAAAATTTCAAACTGCTTTACTTATTTTACATCCTTTTCCTGTTGCATATAAGATGATGTTACAAAATCAAGTTTTATTTTCCAAATAGTGATGAAGCAGATGCTACTAAACAACGTTAAGTGTTATTCCTGCTCATAAATGCTACAGTAAATAGAATTTGCACTGTTAGAATAATATGTTTTGTGTCTCACTCTCCCAGCATTCTCCAAATTGGCATGGATGTTGCAATTACAAAAATAAAACATCTAACAGCATACAATATTTACTACAGAGGTATTATATACTTATGTCCTTATCAAAAAGCAACAGTTCCTAAAAACATTTCAAAGCTCAAGGAAGCTGTTATTAAAACAAGATTTATATGGTATGAACTGTTCATGGTTCCATCCCTAGAGTACAAAATTAGTGGCTAAGGAAAGATTTTACAGGAATTTAATCTGAGTGCAGTGCTATTGCAAAGGATTTGCAATTCTGGCTTCTTTGCCAAATCCTACGTATTTGCAAGCTGCTGCAGTTATTCATGCAAACCAACAGATAATCAACAGCGACTAAAGCTTTTTTTACATTTATATTGAACGTGGAGTGCTCCTCTCTCTCTAGTGGCGTGTATCTAATACCTTAGGCACGGCACAGTCATATCTGAAGCAAGCACTGGGGAAGTTCCCAATGCCACCAGTCTAAAAACGTTTCCAATTACATGTTTTAATAAAATTCTGGAAACCTCCTTGTGTTCTATTTGCAGCCAACATCAGAAAAATACACATAATAAAGAAGGCAGAGTTCAGACTTGAAGTTCAACATGTAAGTGATTGATCAGTATTTGCATTTTAATTGTTTATAGGCTCTGTGCATTCATTTAGTAACATTTCACAGTAAATTCAAAATAATGAATTCCAAATTTCTGTAACACATCACTGCATTGAAACACATGGATCCCTTGGACAAACAATCACAATCACAGCAACACAAAGATTGACAAGGCAACTCCCTGCATGCAGCAAAGTGCCAGAAACACATGCATACATTCACTTGAGGCTCACTCAAGCATCCCAATTCGGTGGCTACAGAACTAAAAGCAAAGGCTTCCCAGACCTTTCATTTATAGCACATCACAGTCTCTCCTTTCCTATGCTGTTCGGAAAATTCACCAGCTGCATCTGAAACAGCCTCCGAGAACAAAAGCACCATGCAGCAGCAAGAGAGCTATGCACCTCCTTGGATTTACTAGGCATTCCTTTAGAAAGCCGCAGAGTTCAAGAGCAGAGCCCTTTCAGCAGAGCTCATCTATAGCTCACGTGGCTGGATGTGTGGCATATTCATCCTTACCAGATGATTCAAGACTCTTCTTGTGATTTTTTTTTTTTTTTTAAAAAGGCTTTATTCCCTGCATTAAGCCTCTTGATTTTTAACACATGTGAAAAACAAAACTTAAAGGCCCCTCCAACACAGACACACACACACAGGAAGAGGCTGTCTTGTGGTACAAACAACAAACACAACACAGTACATCTGCCTAAATACCAATGTTTTTCCTGAATGGTGAATGAGACATCTTCAGAGATAAACGGTCTATGGAGGAGAGAGTAAGTGACTTATTTTCATTTTGATGTATCCTAGTGCAACTGAACTCAAGTCAAGTAACTCCAAATTAATTGCAAGGCAAGAATGGAATATGGCATAAATGAAAGATTAATCTTGGTACTAAACTCACGGACTTAATGGCTACCTCTCCCCCCAGCCCCATCTTCTAAACCAAGAATATTTTTTCATATATTTCTTTTTCCATTTGCTTAGGTTTACTCTGACAGTCAGGTGGAAAAGGGATATTTGGAGGCTTCAAGCCAGTTGGATAAGGAAAAATAATCAAATTAATATCTATATGTTCAAGGCCAGAAACTATAAAAACTAATTCAAAACAATTTGATATAGTCAGGCTTTATTCTACCTATAAACATTCTGAGGAAGATACTGCCTTTGCATCACTATGGTGTAGGAAAACACTAGCTTGAGATAAGTTTCCTTAATCAGTATTATCTTGAGCATCTGCACTACCTGGAGAGGACAATGTCTTGACAATTCTGTCTTGAAGAAATGCATCTTAATAGTATTTGAATTCTGTCCTGTGTTGAAAACTACTTGGGAAATGAACTGTTGTTGTGCTCAAAATAATTAGGGAGCACCAAGACAAGAAAATGGAAAAAAGGCAGAATGTAACCAAAAGCTTGGTATTTTGTTTCATTGGTTGTTGGTATAGTGTTTAAAAAGAAAACTGTAATAGATTCCAGTACACTAAATACATGTTTAAATCTTGGAGACAGTAATGGAATCTGTATCCATAAACAGCCAGCACTAATACCCTATATTCCTTACCCCTAGAGGTATATGGCAATTTACATTTTAACTTCTGGGAAGGTTTCTTAAGTTATATCCATCAGGCTAAACAGGTAGATTCATGAATGTCATTAAAAGCCCATTTACAGTCACATTTGCAAGATCAAAGCTTAATTCTGTTTTTATACATTTGTCTTTAAATAAAAAAGTCCCAAAATAAAGTACTATTTTTCCTTTACAGTGTTTACACTTCAAAGATGATAATTTCCAAGGCACAGATACACGAGATAAGCCCCTCGGTACCATACCTATACTTTAGAATACTCATGCAAAGTATTTTCAGTCCTTGGAGACAAACAGAGGCAGTATCTAAACTCTCCTTATGCGTTTGCACTGCAGGCAGTGTCAGATTAAGTTTCCTGTAAGTGTCAATGTAAATGTGCACTGAAGAAGGAAATCAAACCCAAAAATAGAAGCTCTGCAAAATTCAGTTAAGTATTTGAAATAAATACCTACCAGGAGGTTAATTTAGTTTCTACAAACAAAAGCAGTTGAGATTATTTATTACGATATCTATCAAGTAATACATGAAAACTCTTGTGATAATCCAAAAATCTTTCTCCTTTTTGCAACTGGACCAACAGCAGAAGTCATACTCTGTGAACAGCAGTTCTTAAATTTCTTTCTGAAATACTATCTCAGAAATGTTTTAGCTTTTGTCTTAGCATTTTTTTTAGTTTTTAATCATAAAGCATAACCTGAACACATAGCTCATGAGAACATTATCCAGAGCGCAGCATAACGTACTCCGTATGTTTTCTTACCTGGTCTTGAAGGAACACTGGTTAGGCCTTTAATCTGAACAAGCATTTCTTTTACTGGCTCAATAGCACTGACTGCAGATTTGTATAAACTAATAGAAACATGACATACGTTACACAGGAATTACTTCTTTCATTGATTTATTTTTTAACATGTGAGAACACAAACCAGAGATATCATTGAGTTTAGCATTTGAAATATTTGAGAAATGTATTCCCTCTCTTACAAAAGCTTCCAATTCAGTTCCTCTCAACCACTAACCAAAGAGGCAATTCCCTTATAAATTTATGAATAAGGGAATTACACTGTGTGTAATTCCAATCTTCTCAGTCACAGTTGCCTTTTTTCCTCTAGCAGTAGGAATACTCAGAGGTGAAATAGGGAAAGCACCCATGGAGACCACCAACAAGTCTGAAATCCTGTTAAACTGCTAACAATACCAAAACTAACAGACCCTGACAGAATAAGCTCATAAACAGAAAAGACCAGGGACTAAGCTGTGGGGCACTGTAGCTCCCTTTGTACATCAATTTCCCTGTACTCTCTGATGAATGACAGAAAATTTTTCATTTTCAAGATGCTCCAGCCAGCAAAGAGGGAAGGATTTAATCTCTTGCAATTTAAAATTCCTTTTGTTTAGACTTAATTTTCAAGGAAAAGAAAACAACACAGAAGTTTATATTTTGCTTCTTTCTCTATCACAAATGAAGCAAATGGGAGAATAAAGGGCACTTTTTAATTATTTAAGTTCAGGGACAAAGACACATTATAACAACACAACAAACCACAATTTCAGTGTTATTTTTACAGTCACATAATTTCAGCTCACCCTTACAATGAGGAGAAGGATTGCAGTGCCCCATAGGATATGATGTGGAAGAGCCTTTACAAAATGCGCTTTTAGAAGAGAGGGAGAAATTGGTTTAACTACCAGGCAGAATATACATACCAAGTCCTACTTGGATGGCAGTGGTTTTATAGCAAGCGCTAAAGCTTATACAGTCATCTCAGGAATGTTTCTTCTGTATTTAATGTTTATCATAGGTAACAAAGACATGAGGATGGATAAAAAAGAGAATGCTAGTCTCCTTGGCTGGTGGAAGTAGCTGATCTCTAGCAAAATTGCAGAATATACCCAAGGTACACACACAGTGCAGACACTGCTTATATTTGTGTGGTGCTCTAAGCCACCTGGCTGAACAGAGCAAGTTCCCAAGAACCCATTCATGGCAAATTCTCCTCTTCTTCTCAGTGTTGCATATTTTTAAAGTTGTTATCAACATCAAGGAGCAAACTAACAAGTGTCTGAGCAAGCATCCAATAGTTCAGCAAAACAGCCTAAACTTCCCCACTCCCGCTCCAAACCCATCTGTTTACATGGCCAACACAAGACTTGGGATGGCTGTAAAACTATAGCTATCCACTCTCTGCGGAGCAGCTGCACCACAGCATAGAGCAGCGCACTCAGTAAGCTGTTTCTACCTGTTCTTGCTGCTGCTGCTATGGGCAAAACAAAAAGGAAGGAAGGATTTCATTTCCAAAGCAAATTCGCAGTAAAAAAATTCATGGAAGATAATGAGCAGAAAGGATTGGCTCTAGAACAGACATTTCTCAAGGCCTCAACTTGTAAGCACTAGATGTTCTTACATGTCAGAAAAGGTTGAAGCTGTTTTGGACTATACTTGACAGATCCTTGACACTGACAGTATGGACTGTTACTATGAATGGGAGTGGATAACAATTCCACCTATCTCTGCTGGTTGTTGTACTAACTTAACTTCATTTCTTAAAAATACATGTATGCCTCATAGCTGAGCCCATCCAGCTGCCAGAGAACCCTATTTGCTTCAGAGAAAGTAGTATTCAGATCTGCCCTTACACAAGATCTCCATTTTTATTATTTTTATGGTTATTTACATAACATAGCCATCTAACAATAAAATTGCATTAGCTAAAACTTCCCTACCAATGCCTCTACTGGTTCTAGTTTAATTTAAAGCATGCCAAAGAGGAGAGTCTTTGGGGAGCTGCCAACAATAATGTCCTCCTGCCCGTTAAGCAAATAGTTTGTTTCCTCCACAGGAGGCAGATCAATACTCAAGAAACAAAAACAAAACCAAGAAAAGCTAAAAGCTTAGTCATGTAAATCAGGGTGAAGGAAAAATGAAAGAAAACTCCTCATTGGCATTCTACAACTTCTGCAGACCCCCATGGCCCATTAGCTAATTTATATTAAAACACACAGCTCTGGAATAATAAATGCCACTGGCACATTTCTAAAGGTTTGTGGCAACTGAAGTAAACATGTCCCTGTTCCCAGGACACCAAGAGACAGAAAATTAACCAGAGGTTAACTGGGTCATTAGCTAGAGCACAATATAGGTCAGTGCAGATTTAATTTAGTTTGTATTCAGCTGAAGAATCAAATACAGCAACCAGTTCTCACAGCAGGAAAACAAGTAACTTATCAGCATGTTAACGTATCTTGGATACCAAGGCACTAAGTCTGTCATTACGATCCATACAATTTTTAACTAATTTCACATCATTTTGAAGAAACAAAGTACAGTGTATACACACAGCTGCATACAATCTAAATGGTTCTGAATGCAAAGTATGCAAACACACACAAATACAGTATATTTAACACTAAAGTGTCTGCTTTGTTTCGGTTTTTTTTCTTCCCCCCCAACAAAGGGCTGGCAAGGAAGTAGTTAATGCATTAGCCTAAAAAATATATGGGTTGAGAAAAAGCCAAATCCATTAATTTTTAATGAGAGTTTGATCAGGACCTAAGTAACACACAAGTATTTTGCCTCAGTACAATCTTTTATTGATAAAATACCTCAACAGCTGTAATGGGAGGAGCACAACAGCCCAAACACTGCAAGAATTGGTAATATATTAAACAGATTAAACATTTAGGACCACTTTGTATCCAATATACTTGCATCATTTTAGGAAAGTCTCCACTAAAGAAGAAGGTTCAGAAAGACTGCATGGACTATCAAGAAAGTTGTAGCAATATCAAGTTTAATTAAGAGACTACCAGCTTTGTCTGTTAGGAGCACTAAAAGTGGCTGCTGTCATGTTTGTAGCCAGTCTCACATTCTCAGTGCTTTCTCCTTTTATTACTGTGTAAGAAAACAACCATCAGAAATGGCTGCACTACTAATTACATGGAAAAAATAAACAAAAGTAGCCAAATACGGGGAGTGCATGGATCAAAACTTTATGCAACACATGGCACCGAAATTCTGAGATAGAAACAGATTGTTTTCCTTCAAAGAGGCCACCTTAATCTGAAATACTACCTCTCCAATAAAAGTAACAAGCAGGTATAAGGATTCAGTGCCAAACTCCTACTCAGTCTAAAATTAAAAGTTAAAGTGAAAAATAAGTCAAAGTTAAACAAGTACTAGACCCGAGAATAAGTTAAACAACACAGGTACTGTATTTTGATGCAGGACAGAATCCAGTGATCCCAGGACCCAGAAATAATTCAAAGTACTTCAGGAAATCACAATGCAATTATTTCCTTACCAAGAATAACTCTGAGAATTAACCAACTGTGCTTGAATACTGTGGCTTCATCTAAACTGCAGTTTTAAAACTGCATATCATTAAGTTCCAAATTACACAGTGACAAAGCAACAGTTCCATTTTTTCAGACAAGGCATTTTTGTACACAAACACAAGACCTTCCCTTGTTCAGAAGTGTCAGTTGAAGAAAATCCTCCATTATCTTAATATCAATACTTAAAACAATTCCTGTTCAGCAGCCAAATGAATGATTCCTTCAGACTATATTTTTAGCGGTAGGCAGATATTGTAGGTTAGCATCCAAAGTCCTGGAAAGGGATCAGCAGACAGCAATGGTGCAGTGAGAACAGTACAGACAGCAGAAAAAGACTCAAAAACTTCAAATTGTGCTTTTTATTCAAGTCTTTTTATCTCTCTCCCTTTAGCTTCTTGCAAAGAGGATTTTAAACCACCTCTAGTTTTACTCCTAAAAGTTAATCTGGTTTGCAATAGCATGAGTTTAAGAATATTAAAATTGTTGCTCCAGTGGTCTGATTATAGCAACTATGCCATTGGCTTCTACGATAGCTTCTCTATTTCATATACACCATTCTAGCATTAACATTCTCCAGCATTTGCATTCTGGAATGACCAAGTGTCCACTTGACTCTTCGTATTTATTTTTCACTGAATTCCCAAACTATTATTAAATTTCACTGGAGTTATCAGTCTGCAGACTACAAACACTTGCTTGAAAATTAACAAGGCATCTCAACTAACTCTTGCTTTTAATAGCTGTGACAACTCACAGAAGGAGCTTAGCACTGAGCAAAACCTGGCAGATACTGCTTTTGAACTTGAACTCATTTTCTTCCCGTGCAGTCCCTGCTGGTCATAGAGAGAGCTTCTTAGGCCACACAGTAGCTTTTAAATTAAAATAAACCTACTTTGTAAACATTGAGAAAATGAAGACATAGAAAACAAAGTTAAACTAAACAGAATCAGAATCTAGTTCAAGCTGAACTTAGATCCAGCTTACAAAAAATCCATATGGCCACGCAGAACTTCATAATGAGACAAACTAATCTGCATTTCTCTAACTCATCATCACAAATGAGTAAACTAAACTAAAGATCAGAATTAGAAAGGATCTAGGCTATTTCTTGGAAGTTTTATAAACATTTTGTAGGTTTTGGCACTGCTTTCTCCATATTTGCTCTCAAAGATCATGTTAAATTCAGGGAACATTATCGCAGTTTGGTTCACCGTAACATGTTCTACTGAAGCTTCCCCAAATACGAATAATCTTTATTCCTACATTGGGCACTGCTTACAATGCACCTAGAAAAACATGAGATGCATGAGTGCTTGAACTTTAACTGATAGCAGGTGGTTTCTTACAGGCAGAACAATGCTAAAATCAAGTAACTGTGTACCTCAACTTCCTCCTTATTTTCCTACCTATGTGTATATAGGTATATAAGTATACCTATATATACACCTATACCAGTATATAAGCTCTCAAAAATACAAACAGAGCAATTCCACTATGATGTAAATAATTCATAAGAAAATCAGGTGTAATGAATGATTTGGGTATTTTTCCTGTGTCTTGGTAATATTAAAGTAGGCTAAGATGCAGATTTTTGTGACAACGCTTGAATCCACAGATTAAAGATTAATAATGTATCATGCACACTGATGAATGCATGATTCATGAGAGACACAAATGGCAAGTTCTATTTAAAGCTTCATATGGCCACAGATAGCACGCCAAGATGTATACACTGGAAGGCAAAAAGCAAAAGGTGCAATTTGCTAAAGAAAAGAAATCTGCCTGCATATGGATGCAAGATAGTGGTTTGCACAACAAAATGCCTGTACAGCTAATAGAGTAAGAAACCACTACGGAAAAAAACCCAAAGCAGTCACACAACAGTCCCGTATTAGACAGCAGCCACACTTGGTGCCAGAGAGGTTTGCTTAATGTTTCAAAGGCATATTATATTGCTGTGGAGTGATTTTCTTAAAAGTAAGAAAGATTTATAATTAAAAACTCATCTCTTTAATCACTTAGTTCTATCTTGCATGACTAAGGAGAAGCTCAAAAAAATCTGTAGCTGAACAACTCAATGAAAAAAAGCAAAATAACACTAGCACTTCAGTAAAATGGATTTCATACTTGATTTAACTTTGTTGTTGTTGTTGTCGTTAAGTAGGTTGATCTTAAGGTCTTGGAATGGGGTGAGATGGAAAAAAATATAAATAAAACCAAAGCAAGAACTTCAAGACTTACTTTTTTATAATTCTCGACAGTAAAACTTTTCAAAGCTTCTTCCAAGTATGAAGCTTTCCCAGAATTCAGAGACATGTAGCACCTGCATTAGAAGCTTGTAAACCTAACATTTTCCTTCTCCTCTTCTTGCAGAAATGTGGCTCAGTTCTCTTGCTAAAAATCACATCAATAAAATCAGTGAAATCAGTGTTTAACTGAACTATCCATTCTAGGTTCATAACCATAAGAAAAATATTTCTCCAGCACAAGGTGCCCCAGAAGTGAAACACAATAGCAGTTAGACATCAGAAGTTCTACTAACCAAATCATCACCCTACACAACAGGGCTTCCACACCATATGCTTCAGTGTCACTGCTTTAGGGTCATTGTTTACAGTTTGTTTTTCCTACTCCTTCAACAGATGATGTTTAACGTCCAATAAATTTATAGCCAACTAAGTATTATGCTTCTAAGCACCTTTCTGTAACACAGTAGTAAAGCAACTTATAAAATGAGGTCTACAAAAAGGCTTTATTAACAGCTTCAGTTCTTCACCAACTAAGAGTCAAAGAATCCTTACCTTATTCTGACTTGAACAAAATTTTTTCACTATTATTTCACTATTTGTCATCAGACAAACAATTTTAATTCCTGCTTCTGAAAGCAAAGTCTACATGGGACACGGAATATAGTATCAAATTCGCAAGTCTCTTCTTAAAAATAAAAACTAAATCACAGAGACTCTTTAGGATTCTTCCTTCATTGAAAATGTTACCATTTAACCTGCTATTTCTGACTAATAAAGAATTTCATCTTTTTCAGCTGCTATCTTTTTGTCTTTCTGAACAATCTTATTCTAATCACAGTTACTCAACTATCTTGAAGGTAGTTGCCTTTTCTTCTTTTCACCTTACAGATCCATACTCAATAAAGTGCTCAGAACTACAAACTACCTCCCAGAAGAAAGCTTCAGCTTTGTGAAAAGCATGATCCAAACGCAAATGCTGAAAAATTGTTAAAACATTAAAGCAGATTTAATTTAGTTAAAAAAATATATTTCTGGGCAAAGAAAAATCTATCGAGGTTTATTAATTGCAACAAAATCAGCACAGTAGAACTTGTAAAGCTTACTGAGCCAGAGGGACTTCTCAATAGCATAACTCTCCACGTTTGCATTCTTACACACTTCAGTACCTATTATTGGCTGCAACCAGAGATAAAACGTTAGGCTTGATGGATCTTTGCGGCTGCCTGGCTGTGAGAATGAGAATTCTGAATTAGACCAGAATGCTATTTATCTTCAGTGTCCCCAGTACTATTTTTACTTTGAGATCCCTAAACAGATATTTTAAAAGTAAACCAATAAAATACATGACAAGTTATTTTCCAATTTGTCTTGATTCAAACTGAGCTGCTCCATTGCTCAAATTACATTATCATCACCATCACTATACAGTATTGCTTATAATGCTGCCCCAAAATAGAAAGTCTTGAAACAGTTATGCTACATCGTTGCCCTATTTAGTAAGGCAGAAATGGATAATGTTCCCCCCATTCTCAACTACATAAATATGAACACAGGATGCCGTAGTTGCCACTTTGAGCTACCCATCTTATTTTACTGTCCTTTAAAAAGACCAACTACTTAAACATTGTCACACAAGACAAGTTATTCTAAAGAAGCAAAGGCTTGGAGTAAAAGTCTAAATCTTGATTTCTCAGAAGAACTTCCAGTGAACTACATTGTATGGAAAATGATTTTGATCTCACCCTTATTACTTTCTGCAACTTAGGTGCCAAGAATAGGATTACAATAACCTAGTGATCAAATACTACTTCAGAAATACAATGACAAGTTCATATCTGCAGTAAATAGTTTCACCTTGGATCTTTATTTAAGATTCCTACCACAAAGAACAGTTGACATCATCTTCAGATGTTCCCACTTGAAGTGCAACAGCTTTCTTATCAGCAGTGCCCACAGACCACATGCTTGCAAAGGAAAGAGGATAGCATAGAAAAAGTGCAACATTTTTTCTTCAACAAGAGATAGTATAAGGGAACAAGTTAATTTGGACTATTTCCTTCTGAACACCATGCAACACTAAAGATACATTTAAACTACAGAAGTCTGACAGTTACTCTTCCTGCAGCTACTGTAAGAGAAAGTGAGATAACTCCTACCAAGATTGAGCAGCAGCAACAATCTGGGATCAAAGGTTGAGGTGAAGTTACTTCCACAGCAGCTGATCTTTCCCCCTGTGTCAGCCAGAGAAATTGAATGCAACAAACAAGCTGAACACTGGTTTGCAATGTCAGGGGCTATTCTAGGTTGTAATCTTTCTAGAGGCAACGTGAGTTCACTCAAAAAAATTAAGTCTAACTCATACAAGACAGTATTTTTGCCTTTCTCCACCTACCTCTCAACCCCACTTCCCATAGATTAATTCCTTCTTATTGATTCCTCTACTGGAAACATTTCTTCAGCTTGTCAGACTTGTGAAGTGCTGGATTACACAATACAATTTTCTGGGAAGCTGCCACATGGTCAAAAATTTCATTAGAACTGACTTGGGCTTAACAATATTAGTTTGTGTTGTGCAAAATAAATCAAAAAGAGACAGAACATTTTCTCGTAGCATATAAGGAAGGGATAGTGAGTAGGAGAACTCAAGATAATAGTAACTGGCATACCGTGGTTCAGAATTTTTGAATCTTGATCTGCAAATCAGTTTAGCTAATTCTAACTGAGACTCTCTCATCAACAAATAAAAGTAAAATAAATGTGTGATCAACAGTCAAGTGAACTGAGTCACTAAGACAAATCCACAGAGTGGATTTTTTAATAGCCTCTCAGGGTTGTATTTTTTTCAGGACACTATGGACATCATATTCAAAAGATTTCACAGGCACTATTAAAGATACTAATTTGAAGATAGTTTAATTCTGAAATCCCATTTGGACACTTAATTGATCCACTTTGCAGAGTACTCTGCTTCCAGTGAAATCGATACAACTTTATTGATACTTCAACTCCCCTAAAATTTAAACAGATATCCAAATGTATTTATTAAGTGTATGAAACCGCATTAGACTGTTTAAAAGCAAATTCCAAGAGTGCAGAATATCTTGAAAATCAAAACCACCTGTCTCTGCAGACCACAGCTCAGTTTAGAGATACCCAAGGCGATTCAAAGTCATTTAACCATATTAGCACCAAGGTCTGCCAAACAACGTAAATGCAGAGCTCAGCTCAGGTCCCTAACATAGTACTCAAGGAATCTCATTTGGAGCTAGCTTAGTTACATTGCACCATGCAGAGCAGCTGTCACTGGTGATCCACAGGCTAAATGGGAAACAGTACCCAAGTACCCAAGGCTAGATTCCCATGAGTATCCAAGCAACAGTGGAGGCAAAGTGGAGCACAGAAAGTAGCAGGGGGACACATTACAATTGAGAATGGTGGTAATATCCTCCTTCCCTTTAACTGGATTTTTTAGCAGACAGCATTACCAAAACACACAACATTTTTGCCCCTCCCCCACAATATTCCAATGCATCTGTGACAAATCAGGACACAGGATTTGGGGCAGCAGATCCAAAATGGGGATGTTGCATTAGATTTACACTGGAGATTTCTCTACACAAGGGAATTCCTTGTTTCTTGCCTCAAAACAGAACAGGAATAGGCAGGGAACTGTAAATAGCCAAGCATCTGGCCTAGAGGTAATAATTTCAAGAGTATTTGAATAATAGAAAAAGCAAGTTTCAGTCACCTGTCATTCTTAATTTAGTCATGTTCTGCTGCTAGCTCTGAAACCGCCCTAATACATCAAGTAAAAGTATCAGTGACAGAAGAGGAGGAAAAGGCCCTGCTGTTCAACATGAGGCTTAAAAAAGTCAGTGCTCAGAAATTACTGCCTTAAAGCACAACAAAATTGAAGACTTCAGGCAAGGAAATCCTATCCTAGAACTCAAGAAGTTCTCAGTCCTAATTCCTAATGGAATTCGCCTCACTACTTGATGGGCAGAGGTCATCTTGGCTGTAAAGCACACAGCTGACTGTCCAAATGTAATTACTCATGGATGAAACTGAGAAAACTGGATCTATGCTGTATTCTTGCAAAGAAATAAACTTCACCAAACAATCTGAACATGGGACAGGACAAGAGGGAATGGCCTCAAGATCTGCCAGGGGAGGTTCAGGCTGGACATCAGAAAATAATTCTTCACAGAAAGGGTCATTGGGCACTGGCAGAGGCTGCCCAGGGTGGTGGTTAAGTTACCATCACTGGAGGTGTTTAAAAGATGGGTAGATGAGGAATGGTTGGACTCGATGACCCTGTGGGTCTTCTCCAACCTAGTGATTCTGTGAAGATTTATACCCAGCAGAACTTGGAATCTTTCTGGCAACTATTCTGATCTCATAAAATCAGCAGTCTGAAACTCGCCAGAGTCTTTAAACATACATGAAGTTTTCCTGTTAATGGAGGAGCTTAGGGTTTACTGAATTGAAAAAACTTATTAGCACCAGGAAGCAGATATTTTAGTCTCTAGAAGACTAGACCACACTGAAAGATGATTGATTTTAAGACAACCTCCACAGCAGAACTCTTCCTGAAATTCACGACATGTGCATACTTTCTCATTAACAATGCACATACTTCTACATCAGAATGGGTATGAGAATTTCAGAAGTTTCTTGGAACTCAGTCCCCTTATAGTTCCTCAGGACCATAGCAGAAACACAAGTTTCAGTACCTTGAGAAGAACCAGAAAGTAAACTCATCTTTCAGGGGAGGAACATTGGATTTACAGCCCTGCATTACTTACCTTAACATCTGCTCGTAATTATTTAATGAATACAAAAGCTTCACATATTACCTGTTCAATGTTATTTTAAATAAGTCTTCAAGTGACAGAAATGCAACAGCTGAATTTTTTTTTTTTTGCATTGTGATAATAGTGGTTTCTAACAGAGTCAGCCCCACACACTTGCATCTCATCATTATTTCATAGATACATCTGCAATAACTCACGTTATAAATGCAATGCATTTTGTTATGAAGAGAAAACATACCAAAGAAAGGGAGATGAAACTTCTAGTGCAGTGTCCTCCACATCATGTTGTTCTCAGTCTTGGAACACCTGCCAGGTATGCAGTAATCTAATATAGAGAGACAAAGAATATGCAGAAGAAAATTATTTTCACAGTCCTTTAGCAAATCACCCAAGACTTTTAAGGTCTGAGTAGAGAGTTCATGGGGGTTTTTTTATATGCCATCTAAGACTGTCCCCACGGAATTCTTCTAGAAGCTCTCCCCTTCCTTTTCTGCAAAGCCCTTGCTAATTTGTTGTTTTCAAAAGGGTTCAATTCTACAAGTTAAGTGTCTGACTGTTGCACTACCTGCTAAGTGCTATAAAACCAACACATTGAATCTAATCTCACGTGGTTGTCATCTCTGCCACCTCAGTCACAACTGCCTCTATTCTTTATCAGGAACACGAAGCCAGAGACACAAACAGAATCCGCAGTATAAACATACTTATCCTGGCAGTGGCATTCTAAGATTGAAAAATCAGGACTAACTAAATTTTTTAGCTTTATGTTTCACACGAAAAGTCCTTCATAACTGAAGGAGTTTCATTAACTCATAGAGCAGAAATACTTAAAATATATCAAAAAATTCAAAAGAATACTTATTCAGGGAATTCTGTACAGAAAGTTGATTAAGCAGGTAACTGATACATGAAGAAAGTCTTGGAATGTATTTATTTTGAAACTACAACTCCGCTGAACTTAGTGTTAGGGAGGGATATGGTGTTCTAACATGTATCTACACTTCCTAAATAAGAATGTGGGAAACATCATACATTTACACCTAAGCAATGCATTCAAGTACAATGTGATTACAGAAGGCAGATTCAAAAATAAGGGGTCACTGGAGTTCTTGCAGAGATTGGCAAAATGTTTTGAAGTCTCTGAAGTGCTGATTAGATGTGTGGAAGACATCAGTGTTGTCTTCACTGACAGCTATGCCTTTTCACTCTTCTCTCTGCACAAGTGAGTTATATTTTGTAAAGTAATTTGTATCTGCACACATTATCTATGAAAAAGCTTTTCTTCTTTCCCTATCCAAAGATACCAGCTGTATGTTCATTGCAAGACCACGGGGAGAGCAAAAATTCATGATGAATTTGACCCACTGTGCATTACAAAAACATCAATACTACAAGAAAGTAACTTGAACAGCTTCTTCAGGAGACCCTAAACTGAGGAATGAGCCAAAGAAAGTAAACAGTCCATCAGGTAACCTTTCTAGTTTTGAAGTAGTCTTTCTTTATTGTGAACCTTTCTCCGAGACCTTTGTATCTCCCAGAGTAATGAAATACTCATAATCCCAACAACCGACACTCAAGGCACATATCACATGCCTGGCACAGTGAGATACGTAAATCTACAGTACTAAAAGGATTTAGAATCCCAGCGTAATTAAAGAATAATGTTCCTGAACCAGCACAATCTAGGAATAGTCTGCATCTCAAGAAGATCTCAGCTTCAGCTTGCTTCATACATACACACAAAATCCCAACTTTCTCAAATACTTGAGATATTTCCTCATGTCCCTAAGGTAACTTAGGCAAAAGAAACAAGTTTGACCTAGAGCAAAGCCTTAAGTTTTTGAAGTAAAGGCATTTTTATGTTTTACTTTTTTATAACAACCAATATGCAGTTTTTCCCCAATAAAGTAATATCATTTTCTGGATTAAGCTCAGTAATGTAAACTAGATGTAGCTAGATTCATCAGAAGTGATTTTAGGATTAAAGAGATTTATTCCCCAGATTAAACATAAAGAAGAAAGAGGATACTGTGCACACAACCAGGTATTGAAATGTCCATTTAGACACTGCTAGGAGAAAATTAAAGATGGTCTTTCATACTTCTTATAGCAGTCCTCCACAGAGTCACTGGGGATTGCAGGTATATGACTTACTAGAAGAGCACAAAGATTTTTATTACAATTACTGGGCAAGACAGACATGGACATTTAATACTTCCTTGTTCACTTCCCGTAGACTTTAATTCAGGTTACAGGATCTTGTCATTATAAAAAGAGATGATTCATACAGTTCATTATTACTTTTGGCATAACATAGCTTCACACTCCAGCTGAAAATTAACAGTATTATAACAATACAACATAAACAAAACAAATGCCCTGCCCAAAAATCTTCTGTCTTTTTGTCCAGTGTTCTTCCCCTCCACTGAATGACAGTAATAACTCTGGGTTAACATACAGGGATAACACTGGATAAAGAACTCCATAGAGTTTGCACTTCAACTACACAGAAGCCAGAAGAAAAATATTAACTCCGTAAGCATATCTAAGTAAATCAATGTAATGGAAAAATTATCAGGACTTGCATACACATCTAGAAGACATTTTCCTCACTCCTGATTGCAAGTAACATCAGCTTCTGTGGATCTTAAAGATGCTGAAATGTGTCAATCTTCCCTTCCTGAATATTAATAGAAAACACAAATTCTTAAATACACTGAATCTACTTATTAAATTGGGTAGTCATAGTCAATGACTCAGTCACAGAGATGGTCAGAACTGTTAGATCACAGCAGAACCATTGTATACAGTACTTCCTACCTAATTGCAGCCTTTCACAATGATTGGTGCCTGTGTAAAATCTTTTAATAAGGCAGACAATTCAATTCAATGGGGGCGTGATTATTTGAAAAATATTTTAATCACTTTATGCTATCTAGAGAGCAAGAATTTAGAGCTATTCAGAATTCAAATTAATTGCTCCTAAAAACAATTTTGAAGAGAAAATAAAAACATGAATTCACAACCTTTCCAAGTTGGGGAGTTCTTCAAAATAGCAGATATTAAATCTAGCACCTCAAAAATATACATCTACTGTTACACAGCAAATGTATTTGCTTTATTCCAAAACTTCTCTCTCACTCGCAGCAGAGAGGTTCCTTGCTCATATCTAAACCAGTTATATTTGCAAATTTGGTGCCACCAAGACAGTTTGAATTTCTATTTTTGTAGATGAGTAGCCCTAACTCTTCTCAGCTGGGATTCTCATAACAGATGTTTGAAAGGAAGTCACTACAGTGGAATAAATAGACTTTCTTAAAAACAAATCATACAGAGCCACAGCAAAGAATCACCTACTTCAACTTAACATTCTGTTTAATGAAGTAACATTAGCTATTTAGGCAGAAAAACCACAAGGCACGTTCCTACCCCTTCAGAAGAAATGATGGAGGATCAAGTACTGAAAGACCAGACTAATCAAGATGGTTATATACAGCAAGGGCAACCACTTTCAACGTGAAATTATGCAAAATAAGACCATCGGAAGGAATCTAAAGCAGAAGAAAGTGTTACGTAGCAAAAATACAAGCATAACAAAAAGTTTTCTTTTTTTTCCAAAGATCAAAATTCATGGAATAATTGTCCATTGAACATCTTGAGAATGACACTATATTTTCCAAATGAGATTAAAGCAAACACACACAAAACCTTCCACACTGAAGCCATAAAATATCTACAGTAGGAAAACCCCACTATGCCAGGAACCTTGCCTTGAATTCCAGGATTTGTGCTGAAGAGAGCCCAGAGTTCACCCAAACTTCCTAATACAGATTAAAAATGAAGCTGTCCTACTCACGCAAATATTTTGAGTGTTTTCCTAAACCTCTCTCATATTCCATCCTTACACATGTATGTTTTACTTTCATGTAAAAACATTAGTGAACATTAGTGGGGACAAACTACAGACGACTATCTATATGTAAACTCATTAAAGTCACACTTGGAGTGGAGAGGGAAGGGGAGAGCTGCTATATGAATATTTAGCACTGAAATCCCAGTTGCATCCTTCGGAAAACTCTTACCCAGGTTATAGTCTAGCGCCCGAGCTCTGAAGCACGGCCCCCCGGGTTTATATCTCCGATAAAGGCCATTGCAGCGCAGTTCAGTGCCGGGGTGCAGCTGACACCTGACCGGCTAGGGGCTCCTCACAGCTGCTGTCTGGTGGCACGATTAGACATTCACCGTTAACAGCAGAGACATAACTTACTGCCACGGTACAAATGGAAACAACATACTTCGACTAAGATTTTCTAGTTTTAATCTCCTGAACTTCGCATCGGTCACAGCAAAGCAGGAGCACGGATACATTAATTCCCATTTGCAGGCTGCAGGAAACCAGGGCGATGACAGGGACGCTGCACTCGCGCTGTCACACCCAGCCCGAGCGCTCTGAAGGAGGGAAGCTCCTCGCTGAGCCCCAGCCTCCAGCCCAGCCGAGCGGCTGCCTCGCTGCGTGACCTTGGGCGAGTCCCCTCCCCGCACCTCCGCTCCCACACAGAGAATGGAACCGTACAACAGTTCGGGTTGGAAGGGAAGGGACCTTAATGATCAGCCAGTTCCACCCCTGCCTTGGGCAGGGACACCTCCCGCTGGGCCAGGCTGCCCAAGGCCCATCCGACCCGGCCCTGAACACCTCCAGCGATGGGGCAGCCACAGCTCCCCTGGGCAACCTGGGCCAGCGCCTCGCCGCTGCCATCGCGAAGAAATTCCTCCTCATGTCCAGTCTAAATCTGCCCCTCACCGCTTTACACCCATTGCCCCTCGTCCTCGCGCTACAAGCCTTGGTAAACAGTCCCTCCTCAGCTTTCTCGCACCAAAGCTCCGGTACCGAGTCACCCCCAGCCGCTTCGCACCGGCGAGGCTGGAACTGGATGGCGGGGGGCGCAGGGGGGGCGAATAGGAACGGGGCTTTCCCCACTTGCTGGTGATAAAACCTCCCCGGCGCTGCCTCAGCCTCCCGCCTGGGGGAGGATATTAGATCCCCCCAGCACGGCTCCAACCGGCGGGGAGCCGGCCGCTCGGGCTCCCCCCTGGGCAGAGCCCCTCCCCGGGGCCCCGGGAGGCGGCGTTACTCACAGCGACAGCGCTCGCAGGTGGCCTGGAGCCGCGGGACGCGAGGAGCGCGGTGAGAGCACCCCTATCCCCGCAGCTCCGCTCCCGTCCGGAGCTTTAACCATCTGTTGCGAGGCGCCTCCTCCCAGCGCCGCCGCCTCCGGGAGAAAGCTTCGTCCCCCTCCCTCCCCCCGCGGAGCTCTCAGCTGTTAACCCATCCCCTGCCCATCGCCAGCCCCTCGGGGCTCGTCGCTCTTCGCACCCCGCGCTCCCGCCAGCAGGAGGAGCGGGGCTGGGGCTGTGTCCCTGGGGTCAGCCGGGGAAAAAAGCAGCGGGAGTTGGGGCTGATGCTCCTCAGGTTGGTGGGGGATGAAGTCCTGGCCTGGTCAAAGTTCTGTGCTGCCCGCTGACTGACGAGACTCTCGACCCGGGGGGTGGGGGGGTGAGGCCGTGGTGGCGGCGCCGACAGGGAGAAACACGCTTCGTCCTGCTTCGACGGGTGTAAACCGAGGCTAAACTCTGCGTTTAGGCTTCTTGGATAACTCCTGTAGAGAAGCTGCTCCAAAAGAGTCAAAACTCCCTTTCGCTGTTTGAGGGGTTTGAGTTTTAGCCCTCAGCATTCCCCATTTGAAGGTGTTTCCCCTCACAGGAGGGGAGGCCGCGCGCAGGGGCCCTTGGTGAGGGCTCGGCCTCCACCCATCTGGTACCACGTCAGGGGTTTGCACTCTATCTCTAAACTTACCCCAAGCTTTTTCCCCCAAGCCAGAGTTCCTATGGGGTATTAGGTTTTGGGTTTTTTTTGTTTGGTTTGGTTTTTTCCCCCCTCATACATTCCTTCAGAGTTGTGGGGGAAGTAAATAAATCAATAAAAAGAGGTATTTTGAATAATTCCCTTGTTACAGACATCCCCTGAACATGCTTTTAATCAGGTCCCTATGTTTTTAGTTGATTCTGCACAGAAAATACAGGGAATGAGAAGCTAACTTTATTCCAACAGGTTCCAGGATAATATCTTTATGAAGATATGTCAAGAAAATTATGCAAATTCTTTTCAAATTTCAATAACTTAGAGTTAGCAAAATGTTCTTAAGGTACATGCCGTGGAAACAAAAAATTGTACATGTATTGCTTGTATTAGCACAAGTTCTAAAGGCATTATTGTCATTTGTTGTAACTTTTAGATGCTCATTTCTTACAGAGCGGTTTAGAATCAGAGTATGGGCCAGATATGATCTCCAAGATTGCAGGATATGAGATATATTATTATGCAGATTTTAAGGTTATCTTTTCTCATTAACGTGTGTGTTATCTGTAGCTGGGTAGCCTTGCAGTTAAATTAATCCCAGGCCCTTTCCTTTTATTATAAAAAAATATAATTTCTGGAAATAAAGTCAGCCACCTGTGTTCCATACCTATGCTGCTATAAAATGGCTTGTAAATGGTACAAAAATTTATTATTTCACACAGACACGTTCAAGGATGAGATACATTTCTTACCCACTATGAAGGCTTTATGTTTGCATTAAGGGATTTCAACACAGCTGACATTTATCTTATTATTACAAAAAAGCTCAGAAATACTCAGTTCCTTTAAATGATTTTGATTTTTCTTATGACATTCCAAATGGATGAAATTTTGCCTCATGTCTGCAATGCCTATAAATCTGATGCGAGAATTTGTCATTATAAGATATTTTTAAAGAACGATTTATATATAGTCATAATTACTAGAATGACAAATTAGCTAGTGAATCTTCCATTAATCTTGCAGAGCTATTCTCAAGCCTAAGTTATTCCCATATATATTCTAATGAAGGCCCATCATAATAATTTTATGAGTTATTGTTTCCATCATTACTACAAGGTTTTGTCTTACTACTCTAGAAATGTTATTGATTTTATTAATACATAGAAATTCCATCTAACATCTTAAACCAGTTTTTCTCGGTAGTAATATATGCATAAAATGATGGTCTTACTGTCATCAAATACAGATGCCAAACAAAGGATGGTGGGATACAGAACAATCCGTAGGCAAACAACTGGTCTCTGACATAGTGAAAATACCAATAACATATTCAGTTGTACAAGAAGCTTTGGCAGAATCCAAAAGCTTATGCAGGTAAGTGGTATCTTAGTCCACTGCTGTAATAAGCATTGCTATTAAGTATAAAAAACTATGCCTTAAGTCTTAAAATAGGGTTTTTCCATGAAGACTTTTGTTTCACAAGGAAAATGATCACTGTGAATGCAGCTGCTTACTTTTTCTTTAAATAGGCGTTCTTCTAGCTCATTACAGTTTTTATTACTTATTGGTATAGATTAAAAATATGACGAATTCCACATGTAAATATTATTAGTACCGTGTATGCCATGGATGTGAGTAGGGCAAGTTTCAAACAGACCTTCTACATCCCATCAATGCAGGGATTTTCTTCTGTAATTTTGCGTGCTACTGGCCTGGCATGTGATCTTGGGCAATTTGTTGAACTTGCATGTGAAGCATACTTTCATCCATGAGATCTGGGAGAGTCATATTTGAGGATATGTACTTCAACAGTAATAATATTTTGTGAATTTATTTATCCATGACAAATGAACTAGTAAATGACATCTTTGAATATAGGCATCCAGTCGTTACCCATCATAATAGTATTTTCTCCTGCTTCATACTAAGTGACATACCCAGCAGTTATGTTGCTTAACACAAAGTTTAAAAACTGTGCAGTATATTTTGCAAAGTGTCATAGCAAACAACTTAAAATCAACAAAGACCCTGTGTGAAAGTCTTTTAGAGAGTAAGCCGATCTTCCTAATTGGTCAAACAGTGCACTAGCAGTGTATGCAGAGGTAAAGCTGCAAGCAATTATAGTTCAGGAGACTAAAGACAGGGAGAATGAAGTTTTCCACAGAGTTCATGATAAAGAGCACCCTGAAAAGCTTTATGTTTTCTTCATGAAAAAAGATCGCAGTGCCTAATTATGAGAGTTCAATGAGAGTAAGGTCTGGTACCTCAAGAAAACTATTCAAAAATTATTTTGGTGTGGTTTCCATGTGAAACAGGTGTTCATCACAGCAATAAACTAGGAAAACAACATCTCTTGCCATTCCCACCCTACAAGTTTGCACTAAGAATTTTGGTTTTAGTGGGTGCTTTCAAGTCACTTCCAACAAGAGATTGTGTTTGCGTGTTACATGTAGTTACCCTGTAACTTTCTTCCCACAACTTTTCTTTATGCAAAATTGGGTGAAATGTGATCCATTACACTGATGCTTTCAGAAAAGTTAAAAATATTGATGTGCGTTTGATGTAATAATCAAATTTTTTAAATCCCTAATGTCTTGGAAGATCCATTAACATTAATCAATCCAACATATCTTGATTGTGCTTGCCAGCTGCCCTTTTCCAAATAATGATATATCAAGTTGCATTAATAGCATCAGTAATTAAGTACATGCGTAAATGCAAAACCAAACCCTACAATTCAAATAGTGCAAATTTGGGCCATTGATGTAGTTCCAGATCTTGCAGTGAGCTGTTCTCTGAAGTGAACCAGCCAAAACCATGAAAGTGGAACTCAGCATATGAGTGCAAAGACAGAGTTTGAATTTTAACTCTCCTTTTTTATTCCATGTGAAACACATTAAGTCCCCCGTGGAAAAATGACCCTCAGAACTGAATAAACTAATCAGAAACATACCTTAGACCCTTAGTCATAAAGAAGTTGCTTTGTTATAAAGACAAAACAGATTTGTGGGAATGTTGCCACTTTTTATCATCTGTCGAAAGCTGGGGGTTGTTTTATTTTGGTTGTGTGCCAGTCATGACTCAGGAACTGTTACGAAAATGAATGTGCTATTTCAAAATGTTGCAAGACCTAGCCTAGATTTATATAGTGTAGTGTATTTATAATTTTTATTTAATATAACAAACAAATTAATCTCATAAGTTGCGGATCTGAAACCAGTTGGAAAGTCACCTCGGTGCTGACACTACTGGGAAAACAAAAACACTGATGGACAGTGCTAACCATTGAAAATGCCAGTGGATGGTAAGTGAAATGTTATGTTCCTACCCCACAGGGCCGTGCCTTCTGCTAGCAAACAACTTTGTTAGAGGAAGGGGAAACAAAAGAAAAACAACAATATCAACAAAAGTTACAATAAGTACATAAAGAAACAGCTGTCTAAATTTCAGAAGATAAGGCAGTTATCTGTTTGACTCCAAGATTAGTCTTTCTGTGTAAAGACGGCTATCAAAACTCTGAGTTTTTCCATGTTCTTTGACAACTGTGGTAATTGATAACTGCAATCTCGTGTTTCCTATCTTCTTACTCAGAACACATTAAGGAAAATGGATTATAACACTAGAGCTAACAAGGAAGTGTTCTGCAATAACAATCTGTAGCTTCTAGAGCACTTTTCTGTTTCAAAGGGCTTTGCAAACATTGATTAATTAATCTGTCCTGTGTTCAGTTCTGGGAAAGCATGCAGTCCTCCCACTAAACAGCTGAGCTTTGGTTTGGCTTTTAAAGCCTGAACTATGTTGTGGGGTCTGGTGAGTGAGCACATGCAGCGGGGTAGTACTGGAGTGATGGTTGCTGAAGGCATGCTGTTTGGTTACCTGTTAGGAACATGTTTAACAGTGATTGTAAATCTTTTCCTTTCTTAACGTGCCAGACAATACAGAGGTAAAAAAGCCTCATTATCTCTTTCCACAAGTTAGGTTACTTCTTTGATGTGTTACACATAAAGGCAAGTTGCTGTGCTGACACAAAGATCACAGTCATCAAGTTCCTTCTGCTACCCACACATGCTCACACATCACTTTTCTGACTTTCTACATGTGCAAAAGCCAAACTTATTGTATTGGTTTCTATATTTAACCTAAAATTGATATAATTTTAGTCACTATCCCTTTGTAATGTGGAGTTTTGCTTTTCAGTCTAGTTCAAGATATTGGATACATTCACTTGCACTGACTGCTTTCACTTTAGGTAAGACTGGGGCACTAGCTTTGTACCTTCTACAGTTTCTGACTAAAAACACTGATCCTCACTTTGTCAGCTGCTAGCTTGCGTGATCTGAATGATATGTATCACTACTTACCATTTTAAGAGCCCGCTTACATCAGCCACTGGTATCTAAACCAGAATTCTTAACTTGAAATGCATAGCACGCTCATTATGTACTTGAAGAACAGAGTTATAATGGAGCCTTGCCGAGGATACTGTCTGAACAATTGCATAAATCACAAATCTGCCTTGATACAGTAGTGAATCTGGCACTAGATGTTACAGAGCAGACTTTTTCAGAATCTGGATGGAAGACAAAGCCTGAGACACCTTAGCTATACTATAGAAGATTTTTTTTCCTGTCTATGGTACGTTGAGGAAAAGCACCTTAAGGAGGAAGGGTACATAAAGTCATTTCATTGAGTAAGAATAGACAGAGGGAGAAAGAACTTTCTATAGTTTAGAAATCTCTGCCAAGTTGCTTGCTGTAGAAGCTTCTGCAGACACACTTTGTAAGCAAAGATTCCTTAGAATCTAGCAGGGGACTGAATATTTTTGAAAAGATGTACAGCTTTACACTGTGGGACAGGGTTCACATTATTTACTGAGAAATGGTTGGCTGCCTGCCAAGCTGAAAAACACTCCCTTGCCAGCATTTCAGCTGAAGAAAAAATGAGGTAGAATAAATACCTCAATATTACTCTATTACAGTGTTTAGACTTTAGCCTTCAGATGGAAAAATGAAATTTGTTACAACAATAAATGACCCCCTAAAGATCTGAGAACTGCCAGGGCTCTCTGTCTCTTCCTTTCTAATGAAGCTTTGCAATTTCACCGAAGTCAGAAAGTTGTGATTGTACCAATAGATCATGCCTTTGCATACATATGCAATGTGTATAGACGAGTGACATGCTTTAATTGTATTTTTAATGGAAAAGATCAAATAATTCCATAAAATATGTTACAGGCCTCATGATTGATGATTTCATTTGAACAAGGCAAATTAAAAATGAGACTGAGAGCACAGGGAATCTGTGAAATTACTCACAATTGCGCATGCAGATTCATGCATAGATCTAATAATATTTGATATGTGTCAAATATGTGTGTGGCATCTTTTCTGGTTACAAGTTCATGGATCTTTCCTACTATTTGTGTATTTCTAAAGCAAAACCAATCAACAAGAATGCAATTTCTGAATTCTTAAAAATGCATGAGGAATTGAGCACAGTTATCACTGGGAATTTTTTTTACAGTAACTTGGAAGTTTTTTTTATATGTACAGTACTACTGCACATTCACTTGTAAAGTAACCAGTGAATTTCTGATTTGCAGGTGAAGAACAGAAAGGCATGTACTCTTTAAGTCAGCTTTGAGTTTCATTCTTCACACCAGCAGTGTGCACTGGCCTACTACTGTCTTCAATCACACAGGTTAGTTTGCCAACTGTATTTAAATATTTTCTTCTTGCTTCCTGCTAGAGATCTAAGATATAATAAAGTAAACAGCATAGCTGTAGGCTAGGCCACACACACATAGGTTTGTGGATATTAAGAAAAGCAGGAACCGTAGTGACCACTTAACTTGATCTTCTGGCATCCAGGTTTTCTGGTTAAGCAGTGGATATTTCAAGCTTCGCTGGTTACCGCTGTTTCTATCATGATAACTGTTCAATGCCACAGATACTGTTAGGCAGTATCTTACCTTTTATTTGCCATGTGTGTTTCTATGTGTTCGAGCCCTAAAATCAAACATTCCCTGACCTTTGGGGCGTGCAGTTTGAACCATAGTCACACTGGGATTTAGCTGCTAACCTTACTAATTAAAAATTTCTAACAGAACTGCCATTTTCATTTTTTTACTTGATATCTGGACTCAAACCGGACTTACATGTGTGAGATACATCTCAACATATATGAAGCCATATTTAGAATCTCCAGGGTCTCAAGGGTAGTTAACTTTGGAGGTATTTCCTTATGCGTGGGAACAGACAATATATGCAAAAGTGGAATTTCTTTTGGGTTTTACTCTTCTCAAAGTAGGCGCTGAATGAATATTTTATGTACTGCTTATGTTGTGTGTTTGTAAATTTGTGTGTAGGTAACAGTTTTCCTAGGACAATATGTGTCTGTATAAACATGTCTTTAATTGAGGGATGGGCAAGTTTTGGGCTGAAGTCAGCCAGCTTTAGATATGAGTTGGATTGCCTAGTGTATAACAGGTATTTGGCACAGAGACATCAAATAACAGATTCTTCTATGCACGTACCCTTTCTTTAGGTAGAAAGTAAGTGTACAGTCCGATGCTATGGTCTTCTTGCTGCTTGGCATGTTGATACAGAGCATCAAAAATAATAAAAGATTTTAATAGTTTTCTTATAAAAAGAAATTATGATTAAAGAAATTCCTGCTCCCATGAGACTAATGTCACGTACTGCAACCCCTAATTATATGACTCCTCCGGTTTTGCCTTTCAGTTTTGTATTGGCAGAGCAGAGAAATCTGAATGTGTGTATGAAGGGGGAAGGGACTGAGCTGTGCAGTTTCTAGGAAGCAGGAGCAGCAATTGAGAAACCCACCCAGAGGTTTTCATTATATGGTTCTTATGAAAGAAAATACATTGTGGGATAAATGCCCAGGCCATTGTTTGGTTTTTAACCCATTCATCACTCAGATGAAATGTTACTGAAGTAGGCTGAAGTTTCTCAGAGTAAAAAAATGTTTTGACGGTAAGTCTGTTGGTGTAGAGGTCTTTTATTCAATAGATTTTACCTGATAGGATCCATTCTCAATATATGGTGTCCTAGAATATACCATATAGCATTCTTATATCCCCAACAGTTATTTAGCAAAAATAAGCTTAATATGCCTAGTATAGCAGCTGTAAGGATCATGATCTTTACAGGCAGAATGTAAACCTTAACATTTAAGATTATTTGTAATAATATTTACTTCTGTGCTGTGATGGTATAACTAAGAATAATTGCAGAAAATATAAAATTGTCACATGCTGTTCGTAACCTAAATCTATATGGGAACTGAGCCCTCACAAGACCAGAGTTTGGACATAAAATACATAGATCATGGTGTTCTGGGTACTGCATCATAGAAGACAACGAGGAAATGCAGTGCAAAGGATCACAAATAGTAACATTATCTAAAACAGTAGGAGTTTAGAAAGAAAATTCAAATTAATTCCTGCTGTTGGATGGAAGGATTCATTTCCACATTTGATTTTTCTGAGTTGTGACATTTATTATGTTTTCTTGACTGTTTTTTAGCATATACTATAGATTGTACCACTTCCTAAACGAAACATTTTTGTTTGTGACAGATGACTTTGCAGTAAAATTGCATGTAGGAGAACATCATGAAAAATAAAATTCCCAATCCATTTTGTATTTTATTCCTGCTGAGAGCTAGTTATTGTTTGAAGTTTCACCCCACTGCTTGAGCACACTGGTTGTGTGTTTGTTTAAACTATTTCTTAGCACAATGCATGAGAGAACTGAATATGGAGGAGACTTGCTTATAAATTATATTACGTTCTTTTTTGTTGTCTTTGTTGTGTTTCTCAGTTCGTGATTGCAACAGACAAAAATTACTGTGGGCAAAGATGAATTGGAACACATAAATAAATTGCCTGTTCTGTATTTCCTTCTGTTTGATTATTAAACTCACAACTCTGCCCCCATTTTTATCAGCTGCTGCTAAAGTGAGACTACAGTGGGGGGTTCCAAGACCTGTGGTCAGCTGACCTACTCATAAAACCAGAAAATTTGGTTTGTGTTTGGTTGCATATGCATTTTTAGATTACTCTTTTTTATTGTTTCAAGGATGATTCTAAAAGCCAGTCCCTCTGGGGTTTTTTTGTGCAAATATAGGCCCTTTTAATGTTGGGTAATACAGAACCGTATACCTGAAGCATAATCTAGAAGTTTGACAGATGACATTTTGGATTTTCTTGAAAAGAGCAAAACAGATAGCAGCCCTGACTGTTGGTTGTAAGTCCACTTCACTCTAGAGTTCAAATGTCTTGTCTTCCAGTTACTCTGTTATGTGTAGATTCACGATTTACGCATTTATCTGAATAGAGTAACAAAAGACTTAGTATAACTTACTGCCAAAAATCTCTTAGGGGCTTTTCCTCAACTTTACTATGACATTTAAGAATTGGTCAATCCAAGAAAAGCTCTCATTGTTTAATTTCCATCTTGTTTATTCCTTAGAATACAGTCATGTTCTCTATCTTTCAGATAGGTCAAAGGAGAAATCCCAGTTGTACTTTTGAAAACCAAGGTCTGCTAGATAACTTGTGTATGTTATTCTGGTTTAAAAAAATAAAATTTTGTGTAGGATTGTAATTTCTTTCTCATTTCCTCAGTTTTGTGGTTATTCCCAGTGTGCAACAGGATCCTTTTGTTGTTCACAAATTTATGCTGCTAGGTAAACAATAAACACATAGGCTGGCATCATAATCTGGGAAATCCACGTGTGTTTTATTTGTTACTTGTAAAAATAATCTGATTTTTTTAGATCTTCCCTAGAGGCATCACTTTCTGATGCTTTAAATGAGTTTAGGTACGCTTTCTTCTGGAGTGGGTATGATCTGATTTATTTGGACAGTGTACATTCCATTTCACTGAGTCATTCTAACCTTCAGAGGCACCTGTTGATTTGAGACACTGAAAAAGCATAGAATACAAAACTCATTATGAAAAGAATCATATGGGAGGACAAAAGAAGTGCAAAACATGAATGTGGTGGACCAAAAAAAAAAAAAAATCTGTTAAAAGAAATAGAACTCTAAATTTGCTTATTCTTTTCCTGTCATGTAATGCCATTGCCTATATTCATGCAAAGTCATTGCAAACTGTGAATAAAGAGCTAAAAAATAACACTCCTTCTTACATTGAATTGGTGGTGGAAAATTAAGTTCCAGATAAATTACTGAATATGGAACTCAATCTTTTACTAGCCTGTCTTTTTGGCAAGTATCTTCTATGTGGACTAACTGCCATAAATTTGACTTTAATAGAAAAAACCCAAACATTAAACCATATCCCGGACTGTGTGCTGGCTTCTTTGCACTAAAAGGATCTATAAAGCTTTCCTGAGTTGGCAGCTGAGATTTCTCCTGCAAGAGGGAATCCCTGGCTGAGGTAGAGCTGGCTTACAGCCACCTTGGCTTCCATCTGTGCCAACTGATATTAAGAGAGAGATCTGGAATATTGTCCTTTAAAACTGAACCTCCTATAGAAAAACAGAGACTTGCACTATATTTTTAGCTATGTCTGAAACTTAAGGCTCGTTCTTGCCCCGTTCCTATGTCCCAAGCACATCTTTATCTGCTGTGCGTATAAAAGGACTCTTTTCAGCAGAGTTGTGGTTTTGCAGCCTTGAATAGGTTACATTACTTTAAAGTATGTATCTTTTTTTTTTGTAAGGATTTCTTTCTCCCTTTATATGAATGTTTGACTATTACTATTAAGAAACTGGGTGCACTTCCTTTGGGAAAACTCATGCTGATTCCAGATAGAAACTTATTTACAGTTCCTTTTCCAAGTTCTATCCATCTTAATATATTATTCATAACTATAGTCTATTACAAAGTGTTGATTCAGACACAATGAAGAGTAAGTAAGTTTGGTTTGTGGGTTTTTTAAATAGGAATTTAGTGACAAATTCAAATTCCTTTATTTTGAACCCTTAATGTTCTATCTGAGTCCACAAAGATATAAATTAATAATATTAACATCCTTAGGCTAGGTATGCGATCTAGAGCCACAGAAAGCTGACAAAACCAGCAAGCTTCATTTGAAAAATATGTGTACCAAAGCTTGTAGTGTTAATATCTCATGTAGGGAGTTGAAAGCACATTAGAGTTTGTGTGTTTACTTACTACTACAAATGTAAAGGGAGTCATTGTTACAGTAGATAATGTGTAAAAAGTTGCAACAACCAGTTACATAGTACAATGTAATTTATCCTTTATAATTGCTTCCTGTTTTGACATAAAGAATGGTTTGTTATTTTGCAGTATGTATGGTTTTGTCTTCAAACTGCTTTGAGATTTTGAACCCAACAAACAATGAGCACTTTTTATTTTACCGGTAGCAGTCGACCTCAGTATGTGCAGGTAAACTGTTAGGTGACTGTTGAGTTACAAGTTTGTGGGTAACAAGTTTGAAAATTTTAAGTGTTTGTGTTTGTCATTGAAATTGAGAAGACATTTTGGAGTGGTATTTTCAAGTACCAGCTGTTGTGAAAGATGTCTCCTTTCTGAGTGTATACCTGCTCCCCTCCCACAAGGAGAGAGCAATGGAGAAAATTCCCAACTTTAGATGATGTCCAAATAACAGCTTTCTAAACAGGTTTTTGAAACTACTAGACTAATACATTCCTCAAAAAAAAAAAAAAAACAACTAAAAAAAAAAATCCAAAACCCCAAACAAAACCCATTTTAACAGCCTGCAGGTTTCACTCATCATCCTGATGTGATACCAAGAGCCACTTCACCTCCATGGAGCTGTTCAATAGTGATTGCATCAGTGTGTTAGAACAGTAAGTATTTTCCTGACAGTACAGCATTGGCACTGCAGGTACAATAGAGATAAATTTCAGTTCAAATAATTTAACTTAGAATTACTAGCTTTTTCTTGCAGAGTTGAGCCCTGTTACATTGCATTGCGGTACTCTAGCCTAGCTTGTAGGTTAGTGGTTTACCACTAATCTTTCAGTATCCCCAGCTGAGCCATTTAATTACACTTCTTGCTCCCTAATGGCCAGTCTGGCCAGACTGTTGAGAATGGACTCACATATTAGTATCTTATGTTCTATAAATATCTTATGATGATATTTCATTGTAAAATGGATAAACTAATTTGTTCTGTAGATGTATCAACTGTGAAAGGTAGAAAGGTCGTGGCGCATTATACTGTGAGATGTTTGGGTCAGATACTCAACTTCTGAATGTTGATGTAGCTCCATTTATACAACATACCTTTTCATGATCTACATTGTATTATTTTTTTTGTACTGCACCTTAAATTCAGACACTGGTGATATTATTGCTTATGATTTGGGCTTTGATGTATTCTGTCTACAGAGGTTAAAAATTCCTTCACTTCTTACCAGTCCCTGAGGCATATTTTGCTTAATGACACCTTAAGTGAAACCAAAGTGCCAAGGACCAAATTTGGGTCTTGTAGAAGATAAAAAATGTTTAGAGATATCAGCATAGAATAATTTTTTAACAGAGCTGTAGGGCAGGATAATTATTTCTAAGTACAGGAACAAACACATTCTGCCATTAACCTGGACAACATTTTATGCAGAGAATTTCTTGTAATCCTTGCTAAGGGTAATATGGCCTATTTCCAGCTATATGAGTTTCTTAGTGTTCACTACAGGTATGTCTGTGGTTTATATTTTTTGGATTTTTTACTGGATCAAATTTTAAAAACATCACATATTAATTGTAGGCATGGGTATTCTTCTAATTAACCAGTTAAAGCCTGTAGAAACCTGAGGAAAAAAAGGACAGTTTTTTCTTTAGAGAAAGTTTTTTCTTTATACTGCCTGCTGTCTTTCACATAAAGACATGACCTACTCTTTAATATCTCTTGCCAGTCTTTTGAATTAAATATGTCTTTGTAGTTTTAAGGTGGTTTTAAATTTTCCAATCCATTAAAACATTTATCATTAAAATTCCAGCCAAATAGTCTTCTTTATGATTAAAATAATTTAAATGTTGTCTAATGGACCCAGAAGGGTAACTTCACTGTGCCTTTCATCTTTGTTAAGTTTTTATATTCTGTGTATTATTCTTCACAATTACACCACCAGTAACCTTTGCAGAGCTGTTGTTGAGCAGACAATATTTATGCTAATTGGATTTTATATATGGAAAATGAACCCATTTCAAAAAAGTACATGTTTATGTAGAATCATAAATGCCATTTAAAAAAATCTGTAATGAGAGTATGTGTTAAGTACACTTGATAAGGAAGAATGCAGGAATGTTTATTTGCTGATCAAATATCAAATTTTATTGGGCAAATACATATTTAAATTTGTAATTATTTTGATGTGTTTCTCCCAGACAAGATAGATTTTCTGTTTCTCCAAATATTTAGATTTATAACATTTCTTTAAAATTATCCCAAAACTTAATAATAGGAATGATACAAAACACAAGTGAAATCTTGTGTGTATAGGACCTGCCCATGTCTTGTCAAAAATTCTATGTAAGTTTAAAAAGCAGCTAATGCAGTGCAAGAGCTAAAAGAGTAGTGGATGGCATCAATATGCTGGAAAAGATTTTGAGAAATGAGACTTTATACCTTTGCTTAAAAACATCAAAGGATAGAGAAGACGATGAATGCTGAACAGGGTTCAGGTTTATTTGATTATTATATTTGTGACTTTTTCAAATTTCTTTAAAGATGTGCTGATTTTTGCTGTTTTACTAGCAATTCAAGACCAAATAGGCACAGTTTAATTGTAGGCTTTGTTGTTGTCTTTCTACTGACTTAGTGCAGGGGCATTTATCAATCTAAGGTTTGAAATTAACTTCAAAATGCAAAAAAGAGAGCCTGTAAGCATATTTTCTAACATAAAAGGAATGTTAGGATCTGAATTGGGAAGATGGTTAAATGTCTAGAAAGAAATTGCCAGATATGATGTTATGCAGCTTGGAACTCTTCTGGAATTTATTTCAGAGGAACCATTTTCTACAGCATTATTTTTTTGAGTGATATTTTATGTCTGCTAATTTACTTCAGTTTATAACATTAAATTACAATTTAACACTTCACTAACATGAGCAAAAATGTTATGACTGAAGTTACAGTTTATAACATTAAAACTTTAAGCAGTATTGCAAAGAAACATGAACTATTATCCTTGATCTGTTGTTTATTCCTCATTCTTTTCCCTAGTCTTTAAATCAAATCCCTCAGACCTAACCTCTTTACCCCATCTCTCTCCAAATCATGACAATATGTTCCAGCAATCATCCCAGATGCGTGCAGTACTCAGAAATTACAGTATAGCATTTTGGATCATTGCCATAAAATAACATCAGACTTGTGGGTGAAGATTCTTCATAATTTTCAAAGCAAAACAAACCTGAGAGGTTCATGACAGATCTTCCAATATAGCTGCAGCACCTGAGTAAATTACCACATATTCAAACCATATTGTTAATTTCTTTACTTGATTGTTATCTTCTTGGGTCAAGAATCTTGCCTTACTATTTGCCTGTGTAATAATCAGCATAATACTGGCTACATACCATTCTGCTTAGATAATGTGGTGAATTTGTTTTTTTTATCTGTTCATCTTTTTCTGTATGAGAAGTGGAAACAAGGATTGTCATCTGTATCTACCAGCAAAAACACCCAAACCCCACAACAACAGTATCTTGTTTATAACTTTACATGGCCCAGAACATAGAAGTCAAGATTGCAGTTGTATAGTTTAAAGCAAGAAACTGGATCTTGGATGAAGGCAACAAAAGGACTGATATACCAAGCTGTAGCTTTGCTAAAAATCTGAGTAATATTTCTTCTTGCTCTTTGATGAATGGGCAATGTCTCTACACACACTTCGCTTGGCAATGTCCTTTTGGTGACGTTTCTGCTGCCTTTCAGAAAAATCTATGAGCACCTTTACAGAATACATTCCCAGTAGGATACCAGTACTCTCCCAGTTATAGCTTTTCCTTCACTGTTTTATTTTTTTTTAATTAAAGAAGTAAAATTGCCACCCATTTACCAATACGCAGGGTTTTCTTGCTCATATGTTGCCACAAAGTCTATGTTGACCACCGACAGGTGTTCCTTACTAAACTATATGCTACATCACTTTTTGTTGATTGATGTATTCACCTCTTTGGAATGATCCTTGTCAGTGCCAATGCAGTCAAATTTTTTGTCCTGCTCAAAATCAAATGCTGTTTTTTCTGCCACTTTGTTTCAGTGGCCAAGATGTAGCTGTCACCTGAATTCCTTGGTTTGCTTTCTGCTAGAAAGATTAAAAAGAAGTTCTGTCCCACATGCATTACCTGCTGTTATATACAGTCTTACAGTTTAGGAAATAGCAGTAGATCTATCCTTACTAGTTTAAGGTATTTTCCATGTAGCAATGACACTTCACATTGTGTTAAGTGATCTGAAAACATGTAGCATCTGAAAATCTTGAACAAATGTATTATTTTCATTTTGTGGACAGAACTTCAGCTGGTACTTTTGACAGCAGGACTGTCAAAAGGACTACATTGCTTTTTGGGTTTTCTTGAAGATTTTTACTTTTAGTTTATAGTCCTAATTGCTTTCAAACTGTGTTCTGAAGAAGCAGACTCTTTTATGGCATCCTCCTTAAGCTGTTGTATGCTAGATTAGCTCTATAAGCTTATATAGCACAGTTCAGACTGAAGAAATTTATGCTACTGCTAAAATACAATTAATTTTACATATATCTTAAGGTTTGTCATTGCAATGAGGTGATGTCACTTATGTAATTTACGATGTTCTCCTAACTCAGTGCCTGGATTTTTCACTTGATATGCCTGGGAATAGTTAATATATTAGACTGCTGTGATATTTGGCTGATACTAGACAAATCAAACAGATTTTCAGGAGAGGCAATTAATCTGTATGGAGTGCAATAGTGTTAGCTTTATCACCTGAGCTCATTTAAGCACTTCTGGGTTGTGTATTGTATTACAGTGACATACATTCAGGAAGACATTTTGTTGTGAAACTGAAGACAGCTTTCCTCACAGGGTTCAGGTAATGTTCTCAGTCATGATTTAAGGAATGTGAGAGTGTTGGCATATGGTGTTGTGAAAATTCTGACATCTGCTATTTTCTTGCCCTTTATATTGTCTGTTATGAGGTTACAACTTTCATTATAATATTATAAAGTGTGAGCCTTTACTAAAACGGAGGTAATATGTGCAACTGTAACAAACAAAATACATATTACTGACCATGTCTTTGAATTGATTTCCAATTTAGAAAAGTGAGTGATTAGTACAATGTTGCCATACATGCCAGTAGATGTGAAACTTGCATTTCTCATAGTGGTTTTTTTTTATCAAATGCAGAGGGCAGAATAAAAATTTTATAAATAGGCTGAGACTACGGCCTAGACTGTGTTTTCTATGCCAGCCATGTTTAGTTTTGTTTGAAAGGGCTGCTAAGAAACCCCTTCACGGATGACTTTGTTTCGGGGTCCATTGAATTACTTCATTGGAAGGAAACTGAAAGGATGAGCATTGTACACATGAAGGCTGTATGCTGTCATCTTTCCCAAATAGCAGAGCTTTTCACAGAATCACAGAATCACAGAATGACCAGGTTGGAAGAGACCCACTGGATCGTCGAGTCCAACCATTCCCACCAATCCCTAAATCATGCTCCTAAGCACCTCGTCTACCCTAACCTTAAACACCTCCAGGGCCGGTGACTCAACCACCTCCCTTGGCAGACTGTTCCAATGCCTAACCACCCTCTCCGTGAAGAACTTTTTCCTAATCTCAAGCCTAAATCTCCCCTGGCGGAGCTTGAGGCCATTCCCTCTCGTCCTGTCCCCTGTCACTTGGGAGAAGAGGCCAGCTCCCTCCTCTCCACAATCTCCCTTCAGGTAGTTGTAGAGAGTAATAAGGTCTCATATCAGCCTCCTCTTCTCCAGGCTGAACAACCCCAGCTCTCTCAGCCGCTCCTCATAAGATTTGTTCTCCAGCCCCTTCACCAGCTTTGTTGCCCTTCTCTGGACTCGCTCCAGAGCCACAACATCCCTCCTGTGGTGAGGGGCCCAGAACTGAACACAGTACTCGAGGTGCCGTCTCACCAGTGCCGAGTACACGGGGAGAATAACCTCCCTGGACCTGCTGGTCACGCCGTTCCTGATACAAGCCAAGATGCCATTGGCCTGTTTGGCCACCTGGGCCACTGCTGGCTCATGTTCAGTCAACTGTCAACCAACACCCCCAGGTCCTTCTCCTCCTGGCAGCTTTCCAGCCAGGTCTCTCCTAGTTTGTACCTCTGCTTAGGGTTGTTGTGCCCCAAGTGCAGGACCCGGCATTTGGCCTTGTTAAACCTCATGCCGTTGGTCTCAGCCCAGCAGTCCAGCCTGTTCAGGTCCCTTTGCAGAGCCTCCCGACCCTCCAGCAGATCGACACTTCCTCCCAGCTTGGTGTCATCTGCAAACTTGCTAAGGGAGGACTCAATGCCTTCATCCAGGTTGTTGATAAAGACATTAAACAGGACTGGACCCAGGACTGAGCCCTGGGGAACCCCACTTGTAACTGGCTTCCAGCTGGACTTAACTCCATTTACCACCACCCTCTGGGCCCGGTCATTCAACCAGTTTTTCACCCAGGAGAGTGTGCACCCGTCCAGGCCAGAGGCCGACAGTTTCTGAAGCAGAATGCTGTGAGAAACTGTATCAAAGGCTTTACTGAAGTCCAGGAAGACCACATCCACAGCCTTTCCCTCATCCAAGAGTTTAGTCACTTGGTCATAGAAGGTGATCAGATTACTCTGGCAAGACCTGCCTTTCATGAACCCGTGCTGACTGGGCCTGATCACCCGGTTCTCTTGCAAGTGCTTCATGATCGCACTCAAGATCACCAGCTCCATGACTTTCCCTGGTACCGAGGTCAGGCTGACAGGCCTGTAGTTCCCCAGATCCTCCCTGCGCCCCTTCTTATAGATGGTGTGTGACTGTTTTTGTTCATCATGTCTTTCAGAGAAAACACATTTGATTCTGACATTGAATATACCTTAAATAAGCCTCCAAGCCATCCCAAAGGAATTCTGAAATATTCAGGAATGTTTTGGTTGGAAAAGTGACAAGGGTATGTATAGGAGCTCTGGTTTTGATTCCCAAAGGGTATGGTTGTCATCATTAAGGCTACTAATTACATGTCTTTTTCTTTCAGATTTCAATTCATAACTGTAGCATTCACTCTCCATTTGTCTGACATTTTGACTGTTTGAGATGAACAGAGAAACTATAGAAAGTATTGCAATTATTGTGTGTCAAAAGTCAGTTTCAGATATGCAGTCTGAATTTTAAAATACATTGTGTCACTGAGCAAATTATTTGCTAAATGTCAGAAACCAGACCCTTAAATGAAAGCCTGAACAAATCTATCTGTTGGAACTAAGGACTGGCTATGAGTCCTGTGAATGGGATGTTTGGGAAAAGACACAAGGAATAAGAGTTAAACTGTAACTTTAAGCAGGTGAGATGTGGAAGACTTGGAAAGTGAAATCAGGCTTAAGGACTTTTCCCTTTCACAAATTCTTTAGCAAATTCAGATCTGCCAAGATGCCTTTTCAAACCTGCTTGTTTCAAAGGAATTTTGTTATATTTAAGGGAGGAAGAAAAATGCATGCAAAAATGCTAGGCTGGTAAGTAGGCCTAGGTTTTATGCTGTTTTTCATAATCAATAGGAAATCCAAGAATTCTGTCATCTCTGAGGAATATCTAAATGGCATTTTGAACAGACATTTCATTGCTTTAAAAAATTCTAACTCGCAAAGTTCACCCAAGTGAAGTTTGTCGAGGTGATCCTATTTAGATCTCAATATATACCTTCTGGTGTTTTTTCCAGACTTGTATTTCATCACTGAGCGCACTCTACTCAGATGTACTACCAGTCTTGCCTTTCACATCCTGAGGTTAAATACTTAATTGTGCTTTTGCTAGTTTGAGAATGGATTATTGAAACTCTTTCCACTTAATGGGCTCTCAGACAGGAGCTGTGCAGAGATCACAGAGAAGTCAAAATGACATTGCCAGAGGGTTATATAGAAATGAAGTCTACTGAAAATGGATGCAGCTGGAGCATGCCAAAACAGACTAAAAACCCAAACAAAAGCAGACATGACCCATGTCTACAAAAACTCCCTGCTATTCCCAGTCCAGCATACCAAACAATAGCTCTTCTGCTTTTGACTCTTGATTTGCAGCTCACCTAGCACTTCCTTTATAGTCACCCTTACTCATGCCTGTATAGATGCCTGATAGGATGCTTGTACTGATGTCTTGATTTATGGTTGTTACAGTATGGTAGACCTGTCATTGTAAATTTGCTTTAAGATGCCTGTTGAGATACAATTATTGCTGCATCTGGAGATTTAATCTTTAGAAGGAGAACTAGCTTTCTGCTCCATTCAGCTAATTCTCAGTGAAGTGCAACTTTCATTGTTTATAGAGAATGAGATCTTCAGTTACTTTTCTTTGGTCTGTACATAGAAAATAAGAGAGTTGATCAAATGAGAGATTAAGTGAGAATGGCTATTCTATAGAAGCTGGACATGTGCTTTTTTGTATGATCATTCACCTTAGTTCCCAAAAGACTCCTGGCATAAATTTGAGGATCAAACATCGTATAGCCTTTGCACTTCTTATTTTAGAGAGTGAAAGATAAGTTTAGAAATGCTTTTGAAAATCTAAGGCTAACAAGGGTGGCCCAGGACTACTTCACTTATAGGTAAAAAAGTGTAATATTTAGCAAAAAGTACTGCAAGAAGTGATTTTTTTTAAAAAAAATGGGGTTTTTTTCCCCCTCCATGTTGAGTTGCTTGGCTGGCTTGTCTGGCTGTTGGGAGCAAAGTTTGGAGAGTAACTTGATTTAAGGTTAACGGATCATTGCACAAGATGTACACAAGACATACGTAAGGTACTGCCTGAGCTTTTTACAGATTATTTTAATTGGTATTTTTGCCCTTTGGCTTGACTACTCTTTCACCAACTTCAATGGTGTAAATTCATCACATATACTACCCTTTATTAGCTTCTTGTGCTACAGCATATTTGCATGAGATTCTGGTTTTCAATATTGATAACATACCCCTGTTTTGTCATTGACAAGCATTACTGGTTTTTGCCAAACCTCAAACTAGCATTTGAGAAAACATTGTAGAGTAATAAAACATTATTGTAGGTAATAAACATTATTTAAATAAAAATCGATAGCTAGCCTAAAAGTAGAAGATTTATGGGTCTTTTAAGGAAATAGATTTAAAATTTGTATGGCCTTGCATCTACTTTCTTTTTTGTTACTTGGATTAAAAGAATACTGTAGAAGTGAAAAGTTAAGTTTGTTTGTATGCAGAAGTGCCGGGGCTAAAACTACAGAATCTAGGACCATTATTGGTCTCTAGTAATTCAGCTGTACCAGTAGAGGGCGCTTCTGGTTTTGAACTGGAAATCTGCTGTTTGTCCTTTGCTTTTTTCTCCTCTCTACTAAAGCATGTTAGGAGAGTAATATAGATAAAGACAGACCTACATGGTGCTGTTAGTTGCTTTTGCAATGACTTTCATAACTATCTTTGCAAGTCTCTGACAGAGAATGGCTGCCATCTGAACAAACTCCTCGAGACTGCATCATCCACATTATAATTGTAATTTTATGTGGGGTACTCCCCAGCACACAGCCGGTACATTCCTTGGTAAAACAAAAAGCCTGTGTGCTGAAAGGAAGCCACCAACCGCAGTTGTCTTGATTTTCTTCCCCACTGCTCTCCAGGTTCACACAGTGCTTTCCCCGTCTCTCTGATGCATAATGTTATCATTCAATACTTTATTTGGCACACCAGCTGCAAAAGTAATGCAGGCATATGTAATTCTTGCAGTTTTACTGTAAACTAGAAAGTGTGAATTAGGGAAGTGAAAGTACACAATGCTTGTATGTATATATGTATACAACGAGAAATACTTCCATATTGTTGAAGTTTACGGAATTATTGTAAACATTTGAAGTAAGAACATTGGCACAAGAGGTAATGTGGCTCCTGATGCCCTTGCTTTTATTAAAGTAGGGGCTCTTTTCATGAAACACTGTTACGTAGATCTGTTTGCCATGAACTGATGTGAGTAGAGTGGTGAATTACAGTGAAGTGTGATTTGGTGTCTGTAAATGTCTTTGCAAGCAGGATGTTTCAGTGTTCTATTCAGGTACTATGAACTTAGCTACCACCTATATTCTCGCTTTTGTATTATATTTACTTATAAGGACAATGAATAAGTCAAACTCAATAAAATGTTCTGGGTAACTACAGTCTACTCTCAGACTGCGATGAAGAACTATTCTATCTTTATGTCAGATGATGAACAGTATGAAGTATACAGTGTTAGACAAAAGATCTGGCTTCAAAACCACTGTAGAATAATTACATTAGCTCATTCATGGCATGCATGCAGTGATTCCACTGGATAAGGGTATTTCTTAGAGGGCTCAGCGTGCATGGGATTTACCCAGCATATCATGTAATATCACCAAAATGATGTGAAGAATATAGTCTCCAGTAAAGATCTTAAAATATTCCACTAATTCCTCTGTGACAGCTGTCAGATGAAAAACAAGACTAAGGAGATATTATCAAAGCATTGGTATTCTAGATGGAAAAATCTTAATGAGGCTAGCAAGATAACCAGATTGGGATGCTCTGTAAGAACTACTTCATAATTCATTAAATGTCAGTGACCCTACAGAAGGCTTCATGTTTTTAAAAATCAAAGCTGGTTATTTAAATGGTTCTAAAATTTTAATGTATGATTATAAAATTCTACTGCTTTTTTGTTACCAAATAGAAGGAACAAATGTTGAGAGGAAACAGAATGTCCTCTTGCAAGGGGGCACACTTAAGTGTGTGGATTTACTTCTGTTTTAGATATTCTAGTTTTCCAGACACGTGTCAGATAGGGGGAAGATGATAATAGGATTAATCTCCATGAAATAAGAGTTTTTATAATCTCGGCTATTTTTCATCAAAGGACAATCAAATTAACTACTACTACTTTAGAAAGCTTTTTCTTTCTTTTTTTTTGCTTTTCAGTTTATTTAATGGAAGCTAACTACTCTTACTCTATCTTTCACCTGAAGAATTTACATTCTTCTTAGGCTTTGCAATTTATTCAATATTTTCCTTTCTGCATACATTGGCGAATTCTTTCCCTTTTGCTTTTAAAAATCACCCATAATGACCTCATTCTCCTCTTTTCAATATGACAAATTCTCACCTGTTGATGAACATCAAGCTGCTCTTCTAATCCTTGGAAGTTGCTTTTGTCTAAGCTGGTTGACAGAGTTAATTTTAATGCAGCGTTAGAATTTTGTGTAATCTCCAAATTCATCCTCATTATGGTGCATCATTTTTCATTTCATTTTCACTACCAAATTTCAGCCAAATATTTATATTTCAGCAACTGATCTTCCTCCCTCTGGCCACCACCTCCTCCCTCTGCCCTTCAAATTTGCCAAATAACCTTTTTAGCAATAAAAACTCAATTACATTCAACATTGCAAACAAGCCTTATCACTTTTTTTTTTTGCAGTCAGCCCCTGGATAGCATTCGATTTTTACGTTTAGACAAATGCAGACTGTTGGATGTGTGTGTCATAACACAGAGGTAATAACATAGTATTAATGCATTGCAAAAATATTTTAAAGGTTTAGTTGGCCTTGTTTAAGATTTCTGTTCTCAAGGTCCTTTTCTTTTGCGTAACCCAGAATAGGGAAACAATTGGTTGAAAAAGATATGCGCTGACATTTGGTCTGTATAGGAAATGAAGCAGCATTCCTGAATAGTAAGCACTAGTTCATTATAGATGTTAATAGATGGCTCTGGCCACAATTTGTCACTGTTCTTTTTTGCAGAAGATACATTTTCCCTACGGAATCCTGTCAAGTCTTCCTGGAAGTTACCCCTCTATCCACTTCTTAGCCATGAAGCTGGCTCTCTCTTAATCTTGTGCCCAGCCCTCTGCAGGCACTATTTTACTTGTTATTTACTCATTCTTCATAGGCCTTTGAACATTTTACACTGGAAAACACAACCTATTATTGTGGATGCTTTAACTCTAAATTATGAGTATTCAGAATAGTTTGATTTTATGAGAGGATATTTACAGCATGAGTATAAGATTTGAAAATGCTTACTGGTGGGTTTGTCTAGGTCCAGGCTTTAGTGTTAAGTAATACAGTATTATACTGTTTTCCTTTGAAAAACTGAGCAATGTGTTGTTCAAATTGGACTAAAAGGCTGCCACTGTTTTTCAGAATAAAGTTCTGGTATGGGAGAGAGTGTTAATTTTCATTTTACGACACGTAAAATCCTCAGGCAGTTTAAGAAACCTATCATAGAAATGGTAATGCATTTTCAAAATGTGCTTGACAAGCAGACATGGATTTTAGAAGGACTTACTAGGAAAGTGTGAACTCTAAACTAGAAAAGACAGAGGTTAAGGATGTGCATAATGTTTGTTTGTTTAATGTGCAAATCTGTTCATTTGAGCTCTTTTTGGGTATGACTAACTTCAGGTACTGGAAAGGACAGGCTGTAGAAACTCTTTCTGATTTCTCAGCAATCCAGCAGCTGGTGGTCACACTGCTTTGTCATTCAGGTGGACATCCTCAGACAGCACCTATAGCAGAAATTAGTCTCATATGATAAAAATACTACCTTTATGAATTTCTGGTATTTAATTTTGTTTATACAGCTAACCCATTGTCACCTGCTATTGGGTATATTTTACTGACAGTAGTGTGTGATGTCCCATCTCCAGGAATTATTTAGCCATGGGTAACACTTTACTGAATTATTAATGTTACTTATTGCTTCACACAACATTTATTCTCCAAATCCAACCACATGAGTAGTAGTTGCTGCTTGGTTGATTTTGATGACAAAAATAACAAATTGAAACCATAACATTTGTTTACTCAAAGCGCATTAGGCTGGTAGTTATCAAATAAGAACTGTATTCCCACCTTAAATTACCTCGAAAATAAAATCAATAGCTTATTTAAATGCAAACCAAACAAGAAAAAATTAATTGCCCCCAGGAAGACAAGTAACAAGTTTCATTTAGAAAGAAAGAATACTGATAAACTAGCAGAAGAGTTTGCAGGCAAAAATGGGATACACTGGTCACCAGAGGGAAAAAGCAAAAGAAAGAAACAAATGAAAAAAAAAAAAAAGCATTAGTTGATTGCTATCCCAGTACAAATAGTTCAAGCATGTTTCAGATTTATGGTACATTATGACAGAAATAATGAGAATAAACACACTCATGACTCAGCTGTGCATTCAAAGTGGATTTTAAGTGTTTTCATTTGAGAAGTTATTTTAGGAAATGAAATCTCCAGCTGGTAGAATGACAGCTCATCTATACTTATGCTTAAAAGGCAAAACCAGACTAATTTAATTGAGATCCCTTGTTACCTGTTACCTGTCACCAGCCTGTTCCAGAATTCTGAATGAGCCAGTCCTAGTTGCTGCCTTGTCTTGCCCCTTTTGCACCTGCTGAGTTTCTTGCTTAAATAAACATTTACTCTGAGATAAAAAGCAATATCTAATCCTTAATAGTCTCGAGGAAAGGTGTCAGTAGCACTTTAAAGCAAAATGACGTTCAGCATATTTCAACTCTTTTTGAAAAATCAGGTCAGTTATTAATCTTATCAAGGTGTTTTTATTTTCACTTGGTCAAATATTACACTTTTATAATATTGTTTTTAACTCTCTTCTTAGAATAGTTTAGTGTTTTCTCTCCATGACTTTATATTTTGATGACAGTTATTTGATCAAGTGCATACATTCCAAGAAGAACTTTCTTCTTTTCTGGCATTGCTTGAAACATTTTCTTTAAGTTGATATTGGTTTTGATATGAAGGATAAATGTTAAAGGGCTCACTGTTAAGCCTGTGCTTAGAAATCTTGCTTTCACTTATGTGCAGGCTGAAGGGGAATATGTCATTTAGGTCTTGACCTTCTGCAGATTTCTGTTCTTTAAAGACTTCAGTGATGCACACAGCATTTTTTGTACAGGTAGGGAAATAGAAGAGGTTACATAAAGGATATTACCCTCGTCAGGGACACGATAGTGCAAAGTTAACGTTTTACCACTTGAGGAATAATTTACTACTGGGAAGAGAATGAGGACTAATGACTACAGCCCTAAGGTCATCAAGAAGTCGCTTAGGAGTCTTCCATTAACTTACTTTTGATTTTGTATTAACTGCTTCTCTGTGCCTTAGTTAAGTCAGCAGTACAATAGATGTTCTTGAAATTTTTCAGGTGCAAGCCACAAATAGTGACCGTAATAATGATCCTTACCATCCTTACCAATCATTTTGAGGATTTTGGGTGGGGTGCTTATGTTGTGGAACATTTTTCCATCAGATTTAGTTTAAAGAAAAAAAAAAATAGAGATTGATATGTTTGGTTGTACTTAGCGGAAGTAATTTTGAGCAGTTTGCATGCCAAACTCTTCTTTATGCCAGTCAGGTAATTGCATATGAAATGGTTGAATAGAAGCATCTGTAAGTCTGTTTGCAGAATATAGTGACTGTTTGCCATGACTTGATATGCTTAATTCTTATGTATGTAAGTATTTTATAGTTTTCAACTTGCCCATGGTGATTCCTGGCTCCCCAGTGGGTGCTCCAGGCTACTTACAGATCAGTGATTCCACCTCCCTTCTATTCCCAGTGGATGGTTTTTCCATACTCATTTTATGTTTGCTTTCACAGACAACTGCGTGCCTGCCCAATCAACTTTTCCCTTGAAATCAGACCTGCAGTGCCCTCTGACCATTTATGCAAACAGGTGAGAAGGAGAACTGATATAAATGTTAGTTCACTTCCCTTCTCTCTTCTGTTCCTAGACTAAAGGTCTGTGAATTGGTCTTGAAATATTTGTAACACATTTGCTTCTTATTAAAAAAACAAGGGTACATATCATAGCACAGGATACTGGTGGCTGTGACAGGGATAATGACACACATTGGTATTTTAGGAGAACAAGAAGAAATAAATCTATGTTCATTTCATACATCACATCAACACCATACACCAGTTCTGGATGGAAACAAAGCTAAATTGAAAGCTCTAAATTGTATAAACCAGGGCAAACTTGCCAAGGTTTCAGACAGCTGTTACAACCAACTAAATGTCTTTTTCATTGCAATATTGTAGTCACACGTTATCCTTCTCAGAAAAATAATCTCAGCTCTTCTGCTATTGACATATTTCTTCCAGCTAAACTTTTATTCCAGGCATGGATTACCAGGGCCACATATTTAATTTGTCTGAAACCTATTTAACCTTTTTTCAAAACACCCAGTAGATTTTGGTGTTCATTATGTAGGAACATTGTGGAGAGACAACCACTAAGTTTACAAATCACTGTAGTACTTTATGTTTAGATCTCCTTTTTACTTGTAGCAGATTCATTCCCTTAGGGTCCAACACTATTTTCTTGTTTAATCCAAATGTTCTTTCAGTTACTGTATCCTTTGTAAGGCTCACTAAATGACAGAGCTTTCATTTTTATGAAGGGTAATATGCATTTATAAATACCCAAGTTAATTCTTAAGCAATTACTTTTACTGGCAGCAAGATTAATGTATTGTGAATGATGTGAATGTGTAACAAGATCTCTTGGGGTTCTCACCCAATCCAGATGCTGCTAACTCTAGATAGATTATTGCGTGTAATTATTTTTCTAATTTATTTTTGCGGAAGTTGGAAGAGACAGGGTGGTGGTTTGTAGGAGCTCCAGGGGGTCAAGAGTGTGCATCCAGCGTGGAACACCAGGCCATGCCCCTTGAGGTATGTGGTAGATACTAACAGAGAACTTCATTCCTTTGCTGGTTTATGGTAATGGAAGGAGCCAGTTTCTGGTAGCAGCACACCCACTGCAACTCCAGTTCTCAGCCAGAGCTTCCCATGTTTCGAACTCTTGGCACAGAGCAGCCTGATGATGATGCTAACCTTGGTCTTTCCTTAAGGTTGGCACTGTATAACCATGACACTAGTTCTTTTATCATAGCTGACACCAGTCAGTTGTCTTGTACCTTTTGACTGTCTTGTTACTATGTTCCTGTCAGTTACAGGCAATCCATTGTGTGTTACATTAAGACTTACTGCACATAAACTGATGTTCTACCATTGCCTGAATGTCAAAATAGTTATTTTCATTTTAATGCAATTACCCCACCCAACACTCTTCCACTATTAATCATATGTCAAACTGCTTTTTGTAAATTCATTGCATCCATCATATTCATCAGAAAGCCTGTTTCTTTTGCTTCCACAACTTTTCCCCTTCCCTCAAGTAATGTGAAATGGATGAATATTTTTTTAATATAAAATCGATTAAAATTATGCTGCTTATCTTCTTTGTCCAGCTCGATACTTTTTCATCATAGCATACCATTTTCGTTTTGCATTCTGGAGACACTATTGGCAGAAGAGACATTTCATTCTGTATCTGCCCTATTACATGGTACTCAATTAACTGTGTTCAATATGTGCAGTTCATACAGAATATAAATTTGCAAATGAGAGTATTGTTAGAAGAGTCAGTGATAGTTAAAGTAGTGAATTATTTTCATTCCTATCTACATATTTTGCAGGCTGAGGTTAGATAGTCTTAAAACCAGAACATAATAATTTAATCTTGCTTTGAGAGACACTGTTTTTTTCTGAAATTAACACCCAAATGTAGCTCTTTGTTTGAAAGATAAGAATATATTCAGCCTTTGTAAAGATAAATGAAGGAGTTTTCATGAAATACTATGCCACATGACGTACTTTGAAAACTCAACTGAAATTTCTAAAGTTCATATTTGTCCACCCTCTCGCCCTCTTTTTTTTTAAAAACACAGATTCTGATTGTGATCTGAGTCATGTTTAAAGAAGGGTAAATTCTGGTATTTATATAGAACTGTTTAAAAGTGGTTACTTGAGTAAATCAGTTGTCTTGGCTTTTAGCTTTCAATTTTTTTTTAACTTTAGGATACCTTGATGTGTTGTTTCTACATCTCTGAGTATTTTGTGCCTCTCGTCTTTCCTGCTTAACCATTAAGTGCCAAGTTTGTACATGGTAATGTGTTTAGTGTTAAAAATACTTTGCACCAGCGTGCCACCTTCCCAGGAATCTGAGAGAGATTTACTGCTACTAAACGGAGGTTGTAAAAACTGGTGTGATTCTCAGTTTAAATTGAAACTAAGGCATAGAGGGGTGAAATGAACTGGCTGAAGTCACTAACGAATCCCTTGCAGTGTTGAGAACAAATTTTTTGATTCCCAGGCTTGCATACAAACGTAGATTGGGAGCCCATTCCAGTAGTTATTGAACTCAGTAAAGAGACTCCTGTAGCTTCACGGGGCTTAGATCAGAGCCCGTGGAGGGGTAATTCATCAGTGGCAAAGCACTGCAAATGGCAGCTGTGCTGTAAACCTTAGCAGTTTACTCTTCTGTTATGTTGCAGAAAAAAGTCTTTCCTACTGGTCTCGTTTTGTAAACCTCTTATGTTTCTGTCAATCTAATTCCATTAGCAGCTTTATAATTGTTCTGTTGCTGGTATGTAGTGCATTGAGATGATATACAATGTGTCTTGGCATCTGAGTTTTATAGCTGATTTGGCTGTAAAGAATTATGGGAAAGATTTGGATGCAGTTGATGCTGCATTATGGGCCATATCTCAGATATAGTTAATCTATCTGCTGAAATACTGCACTGTGGGCCCAAGCTATTTCCATTCATCTCATGCCACAGAAGAGGAAAAGAAAAAAAAAGAGAAGGCCAGGATGTACTCGGGCCACGTGCACTTTAGAGGTCTGTCACACTGTGGGTTTTTTTTCTGTGCTGAAATCTTACAGGTACTGTCACCTTATACAGAATCCAGTCAGTTTTCAGTTTTCAATCTAACATGTTCCTGATGAGCAGAAGTTTCATTATCAGTTTGTCCCTTTGAATTTACTTGTAGCAGTCCTTGGACATACACTGATGTTCTGCTCTACCTGCTGAGTTTGCAGGAGATGAGGGAATCACCTGGAGCTGAGGGAATCCTTTTTGCCATGATGGTAAAGCAAGAGACTTTCTTCAGGCAACTGGAAGAAACATGCTTATCCATGCCTTCTAAAACTAAACAGCTGGGTTTTTGCAGATATTTCACCGAACGTGCACTGCTGATTTCATTTGGTCTCTATATCTGGCTCTCTGTATAGGGAAATTGTGTGTGGGAATTTGTGTTCTTCCTCTTGAATACATAATTTCCTAAGCACTTACTCCCACATTTTGCACTACGAATAACTGCCTTGGAACCCCATTTTATGTGACCTTACTGAACATTTCCTTGGTGCACATAGGAAACATTTGCAGGTGTTTCCTGCTTTTTATTTTTGCTGTGCTGTAGCCAGCACACCACATTGCAATTTGCCTGTCCCAGTTCTTTTATGAAAGAAAGGAGAGAAAGATTATGTGAGAACTGAACAGTTACAAAGCTATCTTAAAATAAAGCTGAGTACATTCTCATCATGCATTTGCAAAACAGAAATTAATTTAGTGCTTTGTATTCTGCCAGGATGGCAAAGCTTTTTTCTTTTTCTTTTCTTTTTCATAAAAGAAGAGGAAGAAAGCAAAGCTCTGATCTTGATTTTCTTCATTGTTAGCCTCTGCAGAGTATAATCAAACTAGATCATACATGGAGCTGTGTTTCAGTCTTTTGTTTGTATGTGTTGTTATTAAACACATCCTTCTCTTTACCATAAAATAAAAGCAACATAAAGATAAAAATCACCAGCTTGGTGCTTGTGTGAACCCTGATGTCCTGAGTGCAGCAAGAGCCAAATGCTGTTTGCAGAAAACCAATGAAGCACAAAATATGGCAGCATGTGTCGCTCCCTGTGTGCATTATTATCTCTCACACATTATCTGAGGCACCCCATCTTGCACAGTGTGTGTCTGAATAACCCCCTGCTGTTGAGTGGATTCATGCCTGCTGTTCATTTTTGAAAAGTCATTTCATACAATTATCCTGCTAAATATTGATAGCTTTCACCACTCAAGCCATGGCTAATTAAAAGACACACTGTGTAAAATTGTAATTAGGATTCATGTCAGGGTGAATAATGATTTTAAAAAAAAAAAAAAAAAAAAGGAGTGAGAGAAAAGAAAAACAAAATGGTGTGGCATTTGTGGGGGATTTTATTTATGACCTGCTGGTTTGTTGCTGAAGCTCTTTGTATCCTCAGATTTATTTCCCCTCCCAGGTTGTTCTCAACTTCTGGCCTGAGGGTGTGGAAGAAAAGAGTTCCCCAATGTGAGCCTGTACTTCATACGTTCCCAGTAGAAGGTTATATGTTTTCTACTGTGTTTGTTGCTATCCTTTCAATTGAGCAATAATGATTTCAGGAACCAGGCATTTCCTGGGGATTAATGACCACTGAGCTGAGACTTGATGGCCCCAAAAGTCGTTAAATTCAATTGGGCTTTAACTCATTGGAAAACACCCTATACATTGTTTTCTGTTGCACATAAGTCATAATAGTCCTAAAAGGGGTAAAATTGGTGGGAAAGGGAATTAACCTTTTTTTTCTAACTTACATGCCCTACATTATTTCATTTGCATGGAAGTGGAAAAAACAATGTAAAATTTACATGCAGATACTGCTCATGAAGCAATGCATAAAATTTTAGACTTTAGAGCGTTAGCTGTCAGTTGCATGGAAGCTTTGGAAGACTTTTCAAAATGATATTTACAAAGGGGTCAGAGCCAGGCGAATATTTCAAAGGACTGTTTGTTACACTTGTGCTGCCAATTTATATCTGCTATATTCTCCCCAAACTGTGAAGGAAGAATGTAAATCACAAGTACTGCTGCCTGGAGTATATGAATGATCCAGAGCGTAAGTGATGAGGAGACTTCATTGTTTAGAGACAAAATTAACTGAGTGTGGACAAAAAGCAATTTGTATTCATAAAACACTGAAATGATTAGCTGTTGGAAGAAGATGTATATGAAAGAAAGTTCCAGTGTTAAATATTTACCAGCTGAACCTTTTTTATTTGTCAGTATATAATTTATTTATGGTCATTTTATTTTCATTGCTCACTTTAGGGATTCATTCTCTGTAATTCTCAGATTGTTGAATTCAGCACCTGCTGAAGTTGCTCTTTTCTTTGAATCCATCAGTGTCTTTTGGTCCAGTGGTCTATTTTATGTATGTTGTTTTGCCTAACTCTTAATGGAGTGTCATTGCAATGTAACTTTCAGCTTTTGTAGTTACTTATTGGACCAAAATATGACAAGTAGTAGAAAAATAGATCACCTCATCTTATGTGAAAGCTCTGAGTACACCAATCTATGTATTCATAAATGGTGGTTGTATATTAACTTTAAGCTTAATGTCATTTTCTGTTATGGTTTCGATTTTCCTTTAGACAATATAAACATGATGACAGGTTCCTAATTAACTGATTTACAGCTTTACTGAAACACATGGTAATTAATATTCATAAATGTTTCCAGTGTTTAAACAGATGTAGAACCCTGACATGACAAAAACCTGTACTAATTTGGAGATTTAAAAAAGCACAATGGTGCTGTGGTTCTCAGTCTTCCAGCATAAAGAATTCTTTTTAAGTGGTTGTCTTCCCTGGCAAAATAGTAACCTTTACTAATGAGCAGACATTTGTCACTGTGCTACATCTGGTAATTTGCTCTTAACGTTGCTGTGGAGCAGTAGGGTCCTAAGCCATCAAACTCATAGACAATATGTTGCTGTTATCAACTTAATTTCACCCCATCTAAGTTGGAAGTAATTCTGTTTTACCTACGTTTTGTCTATCAGTCCGTTCAGTTCAAGTTTTAGAAATGTTGGATGCTACTAATGCAAAACAAGAAGAGATAAACTCAGCCTCAGGAGCTTTTGGATCAGCCTTTAACTGAATATATTTTTTGTTTGCACTTAGATCTATACACATTTGACTTCTTACCTGCAATATGAAAACAGGTTCCCTCCCCCAGATATGGAAAAGTATGGGTAGTGTGGCTACTACAGGATGTGTAAGGGAACACAATGTAAATATACCCCACACCATGGGACTGCATTGAAACCTGGGGTTTTTAGCTGTGTGCTGACATGTCAAGTTTCCACAGGTTCCAGATCCAGCAAAGATATTCCACCTCAGGCACAACATGAAACTGAGTTGTCTGTACATTCACGTCATGCTGTTGCTGAGTTAAGAAGCTGTCAGAACAGGATATTAACAACCTTCTAGCAAACTGCACTGAGCGTATAGCATACTGCAAACATTATACTTCTCTGTGCCAGTTGTCCTTAATTGTAACTTTTGAATTTCTTTTGGCTGTGAATAATGTTAGGCGATTTGTCCCTCTGAACAGTATTGCATAAATTATTATAGGGACGTGATGCTTTTGCAAAATCCAGGACAGACAGGAGCTGTCTTTACTGAGAGGATCAAAAGACAGAACCTCTCCTACTCCCACTACAATTTGCCTGAAACAAGGTATACGGCAGGCATCGCGGCATGACCACAGGGAACAGCTGTAAAAAATAATTCCTTAGAATCCATTTTCTCTTTTTGCCAATTTACATGTTCATTAATTACACAAATGGTATACATAATCTCAGAGTAAACTCAGGGTAAATCTGTTGATTGTCATAGTTTCATTAATATGTGTCACAGCAACATTAAATCATACTAACTTCATAATACACTTAAGTGTACACCAATACTCTATCATGCAAGTAATGACTTGTTCACAACATTTTGCCTTTTACAAATTCCATACTCCTTTACCTGGTTAATCTAGTAAAAACACAATTTTATATATAATATAAATAAACTGAACCTGTTCCATATATTTTCATGGGACTTCTTACAAGCACTCCAATTACTGAAACCAGATAGTAACCATTTCATAAGTAAATCACCTTTTCCATGTATTTGCAATTTAGCCAAATGTGGTAAAACTATATTTAGTAACCATAATATAGCACTTGTTTGCACTCTATATTATTCTCTCTGTTAGTCTTGTTACACTCAGTAAGCTTCACTGGACACACAATAACGTGTCTGGATCGCCAAGGGTTTTCTGAGTGATTTCTCTGATTGCTGCCTTCCAGAAACATGTACCATTGGTTGGCCAAATGCAATATACCAATTCAGAAATCGGGTTCTTAAAACCAACAGTTTCTGAGAAGTGCTTTCTAAATTTGAAATTGTCTTTGGGGAAGCACTTTCACACATTCCTTGTAGGTGTCAGCTTCAGAAAGCTGGCAAAATCTGTGGTAAGTGCCTGTGTAAAAATATCTGTCTGGATCAGTGATAGGAAAACAGAAAGTGAAAGAAATTCAGAATACAAACCTAAAAGGAATTCTGTTAAACAAACAAAATCATGAATTGGATGAGGTGTTACAGTGCCTAGTGTTCTGATTGTTACTTAAGGAATTTTAAGGCACGATAGAAAATATTTATCTTTTGGTTTCTATTAGAGGAATAGTCAGAGCAATACAAGTAAGTATACCATGTATCTTTTTTCAAGCTTGGAAACTTAACACCTTTAGACAGTATTCATCGTGTATTCACCACAGGCAAACCAAATTATTTCTTTCCCACATATTTATGTTTTGCATGCTTATTACTGAGTAATTATTATGCTTAATCTTATTTTTGATTTCATTAACAAATGGGCTATTTCATGCATGTCGTAAATGAATTTTTTTTTCTTCTACCTAATCCTTGAATTCCCTGAATAATAGGAAAGTCACTTAATCAGGCTCGTTCCTTATTTCTGATATTATTAATATCTTTCTATTTACATAAATATAACTCCACATTGACACTGCTGTACCACAGTCAAATTCACTTCCTTCAATTTAAATGTTGGTCCTTTATTCACCTCAAGGTGGTTTTAGTTTTTGTTTGTAAACCAGGTTGGTAATGCCTCTAACTTACTATTGATTAAATATAAGAAAAAAAGCAAAAGAGGCTCCTCTGCTGTATTTACAGTGCCCAAATTTATTCTATATACCAGTTAAACAAATTTAAAAGTGAAAATTCCAAAGTGATACAGCCACTAGCAGAACTTCTAGTTAGGGCAACATTCTGCAAATTGAGCTCATCAAAATCAGCCAGAAGATTTAGTTTCTTGTTTGAACTGCAAATTGATTTAGTTTCGGAACTAAACACACCCTGCACACCTACTTTAGAATCTTGTTCATTGACACACACTGGTAGTTTTCATGCTAGCCTTAAACTGTATACATTGAGTCATATACTTGTAGGACCTTTCTCTGAACCGGCATTATCCAAAACTGTGTTACTATCTCTGCAGCACACCTCCACAATCTCTCCTCTTGATTCATTAGGGATTGATGCAAATGGTTGGACTCGATGATCCAGTGGGTCTCTTCCAACCTGGTTATTCTGTGATTCTGTGATTCTGTGGTTTCATAGAATCATAGAATCACAGAATAACCAGGTTGGAAGAGACCCACCGGATCATCCAGTCCAACCATTCCTATCAAACACTAAACCATGCCCCTCAGCACCTCGTCCACCCGTGCCTTAAACACCTCCAGGGAAGGTTAATCAACCACTTCCCTGGGTAGCCTGTTCCAGTGCCCAATGACCCTTTCTGTGAACATTTTTTTCCTAATGTCCAGCCTAAACCTCCCCTGGTGGAGCTTGTGGCCATTCCCTCTCGTCCTGTCCCCTGTCACTTGGGAGAAGAGGCCTCTCTACAACCTCCTTTCAGGTAGTTGTAGAGAGCAATGAGGTCTCCCCTCAGCCTCCTCTTCTCCAGACTAAACACCCCCAGCTCTCTCAGCCGTTCCTCATAAGGCCTGTTCTCCAGCCCCCTCACCAGCTTTGTTGCTCTTCTCTGGACTCGCTCCAGAGCCTCAACATCCTCCTTGTGGTGAGGGGCCCAGAACTGAACACAGGATTCAAGGTGCAGTCTCACCACTGCTGAGTACAGAGAGACAATAACCTCCCTGGACCTGCTGGTCACGCCGTTTCTGATACAAGCCAGGATGCCACTGGCCTTCTTGGCCACCTGGGCCACTGCTGGCTCATGGTCAGTCAGCTGTCAACCAACACCTCCAGGTCCTTCTCCTCCAGGCAGCTTTCTAGACAGACTTCTCCTAGTCTGTAGCTGCATAGGGTTGTTGTGCCCCAAGTGCAGGACCCGGCATTTGGCCGTGTTAAACCTCATGCCGTTGGACTCTGCCTAGCGGTCCAGCCTGTTCAGATCCCTTTGCAGAGCCTCCCGACCCTCCAGCAGATTGACACTTGCACCCTGTTTAGTGTCATCTGCAACTTGCTAAGGGTGCACTTAATGTCTTCATCCAGGTCATTGATAAAGACATTGAACAGGGCTGGACCCAGGACTGAGTCCTGGGGAACCCCACTTGTAACTGGCCTCCAGCTGGATTTATCACCATTTCCCACCAATCTCTGGGCCCGGCCATCCAACCAGTTTTCCACTCAGGAGAGTGTGCGCCTATCCAGGCCAGAGGCTGACAGTTTCCATAGCAGAATGCTATGAGAAACTCTGTCAAAGGCTTTACTGAGGTCCAGGAAGACCACATCCACAGCCTTTCCCTCATCCAGTAGGAGGGTCACTTTGTTCTTTTCCAGTCTTACAGGGTAACATTGGTATTTGTAAAATGATGCTAGGCATATCTCTCCCTAGTATCCTATCAAATTAGTTTGTCTGGACGGTCTTGTGATATTTCAGGGTCCCATAAATAATTTGAGATGTCTAAAATAATTGCTGGGCGTGTTGGTAGTTTTTGGAAATTCTTGATAGTTACTCATGATTGTAACTAGGATATTACATGTTTTTCCATGACAAGTTCTTTTGATGACAGATCTGTTCATGTTTCCTGTTACTGTCCAAGCGGGTGACAGAAATTCCTGGTGCATGTTTTGGCAACTGATGAATAATCGGGTTCTTCTGATTCATATTAATACAGCTAAACTGCTTCAAGTTATCTTCAAAATGTCTGTAAATCTGTATTTAGGGATTCCTAGTGCCTAGTTTAGGAGATATTAACTTCTAATTTCAAATCCATGTCACCTTAGGCTATAACCTTCCATGTTCCCAGTTTCCAACCTTACACAGTCCTAAAACAACATCACCATTAAACAACAACTTCAGCTTGTCTGATTTGTAACAGGCTGGGTAGTTGCATTTAGATCAGGGGATTTTGTTATTTGAGAAAACCTTGGTAAATACAAAATAAATCCTCTAGATGCAAGATGCAGCTTATTCTTTCCTTTCAGTTCCATCTTTCTATTCCTCCATCAGAAGACCTTTATGCTTTTGAAAACGGTGATCCCTTTCTTGCAGGATTTCAATTGGTTACTGTAGTAGCTTTTATATATATTGGTTTCTTTCCTTCAGATATTCTAGTTTTGTACATTCAAGAGCTGAACTTACCTGTAATCCAATCAGGGCTGTTCTATTGGTGGCTCAGCTTGTACTTGAACACCGTCTAGCTATAACATTACAAGAACCTTCCTGTCATGTTCTTGCTGACTCTTGTCAAAACAATCTTTTGCTTTAACTTTTGATTTTTCCAGTTTTGTAGCTACTTGCAAATATTTCTTATTTATGTAGTTTTTTGTAAGTATTGCAAATAACTTAATAATTTTAACTGAAATTGACAGTGATTACCATTCTTTATCAGATATGTAGGTGAGGGTGAGCATGCTTTGCTTACTCATGAAGGATGGTTTCCTCTGGGAAACAGTTAGCCAGGCCCAATGTACCTTTAGAATAGCGAGAACTAATAAACCCACTAGCATTCACTAGGGTCCATAGCACTTAATTGCTAGTTTTAATTGTCCAGTTTACAAGCTCTGGTGTGTCCAAAGACTGGAAACTATAGGGTATATGCTATTTTTCTGAACTCTCAAGTGTTTTCTTGAAATACTTTGTAAAACATAATTACTTGGTAGATTGAGTCTTCGTTGTCTGAAATAAAATCAGCTTGTCCTACGATTAGTATGAATTGCACTGGCTGCAGCGTGACATTAGTAGCCAGTACTACATTAGATTTCAAGAAAGTGCTTCTATCCATTCAAAGAAAGCATGTACAATTAAAAGAAGCTATTGATTCCTTCTTTTCAGCAGTGTGCTTAACGTGTTTGCAATAAAAACCTTTTAGTTCCTTACCCTTAAGGCTAACAAATTGGTTTTGATTACACCCTGACCTGTCACTATGAATAATTAAATCATCTTCCCTTATGTGTGAATGGGAATTGCTAATAATTGTTAAACTAATGTAACAGGAATCAAAAGGAATACCAGACTTGTATTTGCTAATGCAAGAATTCCTAAATTTCCTGTCAAGCTTTAGGACAGATTCATCTTTATTGAATATTAGTGAGGATAGGAGTAAGTGATTGGCCTGGTTGATCTACTTTGCTCTTGTTTTCTTACAAAGTCATCAGGTGAGTTAAATACTCCACAATGGTCAGCTGAGAAAGAATACAGTGGTGAAACATCAAACAAGTTTTATTTATTTTGGTATTACAGTCACAGTCCAATCTTCCCACTTAGCAATTTTTGTCAGTGTTTCTTATTCATGTTTCTTTGGGTCCTTTTCCCAGACTGTTTTCTGCCTGTGTGCCAATGTAGATTTAACACTGCAGCAATATTGCTGCCCTCCACAGTCCAGTCCTGTCCACAGACCATAAGGCTGTCATGCTGAATACTCTACCCTATATTAGTTGGATCTGGTTTAAAACAGCAGGGAATTAATGATATCTTTGCTGCTATTTCCAGTCCTGTTAAGTCAATAAACATGCATTCTTTGCTTATCCTTATGAATATAAAACCAAACTGTCCCAAAAGGCAATGCTGAAAAGTTACCTATTTATTACTGGAAAGAAGCACTGAGTGGCAAGAGAGGTCTCTCATCAGATGACAACAGTTTACCAGCTATATGTAGATTTACATTTGAAAGAGAATATTCCTTATTCCCCAGAGTTTTTGTTCTGCTGCCTTTGCTTAGCTGAATGTTGTGAAGTTGTTTCCTGTCACTTAAGGTTTGATGTGTTTGGGATCCAAATATATCCCTGACACAATTTCAGTGGGGCTGAAGTTTTAGCCAGGACCAAGTTAGTTCTTGCTTGGTAAAAAAACAAGCAAGTAAAAAATTCTTATGTCTCTTCCCATTCCCAAACCCAAATCTAGAAGAAGGTGTTTTAGCGGTGCTAATACGACTTATTGTATAACTGCTGGTCATTACAGATGTTTTATCTCTGAGTTGGAATACATGCTAGAAAGATGTGCTATAATTTTCAAATGAATGTTCAAAAGAATTCCTGCATATTTGAGGCTTTGCTCCTATTTAGGTCCATCATCACTATGCTTGTTCACAGACAGTTTGGCATATCTAAGTCAATTGACATATTTTGTGGTAACAGAGTTTTCTTTCTCCATCTGTGAAAAATTGGGATTTAAAAGTGTTTTTCTTCCTTAGCCTGAGAGATCTCTGATACAGTTGTCTACATACACTACACACTCTGGTTACTTATAGGTCTGTTTCTTGCCTGTCAACACAGCTCCTCACCGAAGACTGCGTATCTGAGGAGAGGCACAACAATGGGTACATGCTTAGAGTGGACAGTTTCCCCAGCTGTGGGAAGTGTGGGCAGGAAATGTACAAATCAAGCATAGAAACACAAGTCAATAGAAGTTGAAAGGATACAAATGTTATCCAGAAAGAGGTCAAACAAATTTGCTCTTCTTTAAATTCTTATCATCCTACTAACTGACAGTTTGGTTCATAGTCTATTGAACTTGAAAGAAAGGTTCTTTAAAAGCTTACATGATGGAACAAAAAAATATTTGAGTGTGGTTCAGAGAAAGAAATCGAGATGTTTCTACCAAGTTCATCCTTTACTGTGCAAAGAATCTTAAAGTAGCTCACAGACTTGTGAGAAGAAATTGTAAGAAATAATGTGTTCACAGTATTTTCCCTCTGCATTTTCTCTCAGGGTTGTTTGTCATGCAAGATTATTCCATCAAATTGTCAGAAATGTTTCATTTGGTTAGTTTTTTCCTGTTAAAAGGGAAGGTTAGTGTAATTGGTTGTATTGGTTTCTGTCTGCCAAGATACATGCGCCATCAGGTTTCAGCTGCTGAGTGTTCAGCACCTGTGCATGCCAGGAAGCTGAAATCTAGATATACTTCCCTATTTTACTGATATTCTTGCTATTGGATTGCTATTAGTTACTAGCTCTTAGTTCTTGCTACTAAATTTCCAATTTAATGAAATTAGTTGCATCTAATCAAGAGAGGTGGCACCAGTATTTGAAATAGCAGTGAATTCACATGAACTTGTACACCTTGGCTATTACATAACCAAGTCTTTTCCTTCTCCCACTTATGCAATTCTATGGATTTTATGGAAAAAGCTTATTGTTTCAGCAACTCTACATTTGAGTTTCCATATTTCCGTGTGAATAAACTGAATAAATCATACCTGAATTTGTTATTACTGCAGTTTACATCAGGAGTTACTCCCACGTTTATTCTGGAATTATACCTACAGCAGAGCATGAGTTTGACTCAGAATTATTATTCATAGGAGTGTGTGTATATCTAAGAGAGAGTGTGTAAGGTATGGCTCTTATTTGAAAGTAGATTTGCAAGCAGGTTTCCAGAAATCAAACCTCAATGTGAAATGGAGGTTATTGTGCTATATTTCCTGTGCTCCATCCTCTCCATACACAATCACGTACTTCAACTGAACCTGCAAGAGCCATCATCTTTGAGGAGCCAGTGACTGTAATTCAGGGGGGTTTTATTACTACAGAGGCAGGCATTTCTTGCTAAACAATGCTGAGTGATGTGTGGCGATTTTATGATCTTATCCAGGGATTAGGGAGTTGGAGCTAAACTCATTTTCCTTAGAGTCACATATTGGCCTCAAACCATGGTTCATGGACTGTGCTGATAAAAAGCAAATGATTTTATTCAGTTCACATTAAATTCAAAATTCAGGCCCTAGAGACCTACAGAAATAATGTATTAACACTTATCTTGCAGTGCTGAATTCTTCTAGGAATAACAATCCTTCAGCAACAGAGCAGAGAGAATGCTGAGGCTTTCAGGAGTCTGGTGTTTTGTCCTGAAGTAGTCACTGTGCTATGAATTAAATTTATAATTTGAGGAGTACAGTTTTCAGAGCATGTTTTGTGCTGCTTCCAGAGAATAATATTTGTACATACTAAAGTTGATTTGAATTGCCTTCATAATTGCTGAAGCAGTAATCAAAAGATTGAGGTCTGTCCCTAGTACTTGAGAGAATCCCTTCACCTTTCGCTAAGATATTTTCCCAGTGGACAGAATGAGAAGTGGGTGGATGCAGGGCAAAAGGGCCTTAAGCAGAGGTTTTGACAGATTCGAAATAAGTTGCCTCCTCCCTATACTAGTAGGATAATTTATTGTTATTGATGTAATGATCTGGAGCAAAGAAGCATTTGCCTCTTATTTATGATGCTAAGAAAATAATATTTTTTGCTGTATCATCATTCAGTGTTACAAATGCAGTAGGAGACATGGGAAAATTAAAACCCAAATGATGAGAACGGGTGAATGTATCACAGGGAAAAAAGAAGATACAGCTACTCCTTTGAATGCCAAATCACTGCAGAGGAGTATATGCTGGATGCTAGCAATGAAATAGAGCACATTTTTCTCTGGAGTTATTTGATCATAAATAGCTCCCGTATTACTTTGGTCATTGTTTGAATGTTGTGGATGCACAGAAAGATTAATAATCCACTTCCAGTGGAACAGCAATCATCAGTTTTTCCTGTATCAAAAACATGCATAAGCATATGCAATTCCCCTTTCTCCCCAGGTCCCCATTCTAACCAGAAAGAGTTCTGGTTTCAGTGCTGGTCACCACTGCAGACTGAAAAGTTTCAGTGAGTTATTTGACTCTATTTCTCTTAAACAGATCAATGGATGCTGTTCCCCTAAAATGACCAAAGCAGGAATGGAATGAAATGAAAACCTAGCTTAATGCTTAACACTAGTTGATGTAACTGGCTTGCCTGTGAAAATAGACTGGTTTATCTGTGATTCCAATGAAAGGTTAAACTGATAATAAAACTGGCCATAATACCTATGAGTAGCTTGCAGAAATTAAAATATTATCTTTGTGTTTAGGAAGCCTGTTGGCATAACAGTAAGTATGGAGCTGAGCCTGGCATTCTGTGTTTATTTGGTTAATCAGCTTAGATGGATCCTGCAGGATTCCTTCCTAACTAGGCATAGACTGAACCAGGAGCTATAGGGGCCATAGCTCTTGCATTTTTGTTCTCTAATACAGCAGGCACTCTGCCCCGTTCCCACAGTGACTTCATTTGCTTATTTACTTTTCCTGTTGAAAAGACCAACGTGAGCATAGGTTAGAGGCTGATTTCACTGAGGGACAAAGCCATTCTCTAAATAACAAAAAGGAAAGAACACGTCAGACAGTGTTAGATGAGGGTAAACTTGAAATTACCACAGATGTGTTCTTTTTGATTATTATTTTGAGGCACTTTAGGGGTACCTCATTCTCTTCTATTAAATTGCATCCCCCCTGAAAACTGTTTTATGTATTGAACAGGCTTTGCAAAGTGTAGGAGTTGCTCCTTTTTTAAGGCCAGTTTTATTTTTATACTTTTACCAGGGAACCAGGGAAAGCATTGACTACCTTGTCTTGAAGTTAATTAGTTTTTGTGTTTAGTTATAGTCCTTAAAATAGTTCCACTGTTTGAACAGGGGAATGCTTCTCAGCAAGCTATATACCTACCTTCTGCACTTTCCATTGAAGACATACAGCAGTCCTTTATCATTTGTCTCTTAATACAGGGGTGCTTCAGAGTTAAGCAAGGCTTGGTCCCTAGGTGGTTTTGTATTATTCCAGTCTCTGAACCTTGCCACAGCTAAATTATTGAACGATAACAGCTTTTTTCACATGCTTGTAATGCAGAATATTATAATATCAGTAGTAATTCTGAGATTACAGATGATCCATCTGAGCAAAATTTCTGCAGTAGCCAGGAACTCTTGAGATAAACAGCTGAAATACTCTTCTTTGGAATTAGTAAGGCATGTCTGCTCTTTGCTATTTATGCCATTCGTGGTTTATCTAATGTGCAGTACATTCAAGTGTTTCTGAGGAAATAAGGATAATTCAAGGTACTTGTAGTACAAGTGAAAACACACGGCTGAGTCCATTTCTGTGGTTGCAGTTTCAGGTTTCAAATCAGCAGGCTTGTGCATTTGCTCTGGGTCACTATGTCCTCATTCTAGGATCCAGCCGAGGTGCTGGCTCTTATCTTTCATTCTTTGTATCAAATGTTGAAAAGAGAATAAAACAGAAGTGTGCCATGAATGTGTCACAGGGGCATAACAGGGTTCAATACCTAGATTTGCTAAACAGAAGCAATGTGCAATGCCCAGCAAACAGTCCTGAGGAGAGCTATGGATTCCAGTTTCAAAGGATGTATCAAAGTTCAAAACAAGGGAATTTTTGCTTTATTTCTAGCCTTCAGCTTTTATGGAGGAAGAGTTTCTTTCTTGTTACAGTTCTCAGCTACTTATTTAATCTCTAAACTGGAAGAAATACTTCCTTTGTAAATCCAGTTCGTCTTTAATTAGAGCACAATAAGCCTTAAATCCAAAGGACAGGATTCTCCTCAGCTCTTATCCAAGGTGTGAGAGGCCTAGGTACAGTTTCTTGCTTTACAAGGTTTGAGTATTTCTTTTCCATGTTCCAAACTAAATTGATGAACTTTTGATGTGTGGATGACTTTTTCTGATTTGAGTGCAACCCACCAAATCTTACATATAAAACAGAGCCACGGAATTTTTGTATTTCCCTATTTGGGGGCTTTGTTAGAAGAAGAGTTTATAGGAAGATGATCTTAAAATTTCTCTTTTTCAGTATTAGTGTTACCACTGATTTTCAGGTTCCAGATTGAATCTGCTGATGTTGATTTCTGTAGCTTACTTGGCTACTTGCCTAGTGATACGAATTCCTTAGCAGTTCCTGTGTCAGTAGGGCTTCACTGCTATGATTTGACTTAGAGCTGCAATGGGATGATATGTGAATGGTCTTGCAAACTGTCTCTGTCTCGAGCTGCCAGCTGATTGGACTTACACTTTGGGCTCTTTCTGCTGTGTTTGTCTGCTTTCCTTTTTTTCCATTTTGAAGTTAAAAAGAAAGTTAAATCCCAGATTTCTATAGGACAGAAAAGCATTTCCTATGCTATCCTGTACTGGAGACAAGGGACTAGTTCTTTGTGAATGCTTAATCAGCCTGTCATAGAACTTTTCTGAGGACTGAATTCCCATATTTGAGTGTGTGGCTTTTTCAGTATCTCTGTTCTCATCTGATCCCCCCAAGCCTCTGCTGTCACTTAGAGCAAGGTCACCATTTCTCAGTCCTGTTCGCAGTGCATCAGCTTACTGAGGTGGAAGTAATTTTTCCTTGGCACAATGCAGTCTCCACTGACCAGCTTGTTTTAGTAAATGTTAATTTGGAAAGAGAAGGATCTGTGTGATATGTCAGAGTCAGTATCCTTCTTTTGTTTCACACCTACAGTTAGATTCTCTCAGCAGCATGAAGCACAGATGCAGGATCATGTCCTATGTTATGCATGTTGCAGCTGGTCTTCCTTTGGAAAGGGGGCTCTATCAGTGATTACACCCATCTGTTTCTTTAGTTTATTTTCTATACTGGCACTTCTGCCAGACCTTAGCAGTTCTAACATCATCCGCTCAAGGTTGAAGCCTGAATTTTGAGATACTTGTTTAGCTTGATTATAATTTCTCTCCTCACCCCCTACTGCTTGTGTGACTCTGATAAAAACAGTTTCTTAAAAGCAAGGCTATTTTGGAATGTTGACTACAGACTCTGAAAGAAGTGAAAAGAGGTCTCTTTTCTCTATAAGTTGCTATTGCTGAACTTGTGCCAGCAGTTAATTCTGATTCAAGATATTAATCAGGTCTGTACTGCAGCAGTTAACTAGTTGCATTCAGACTTACCTGGTTTGTATCTATACTTGAGACAAAAGATCATAAATTAGATGAACATTGTCTGGCTGGATCCATGGGATAGCTTTAGTATACCCCAAACCCTTCCCAATTTCCTTTTGAGAAATTCAAGACTCATTTAAATGGAGGTCTGGGGGAAGTTAACAGCTGCAAAAACAATGTTGTTGCACCAGAAGATGGCAGAGGAGATGAAAGGTTGTACGCTCTTTATTGCAATGAGAAGGTACTTTGAAACAGACAGAAATGCTTTGACATTAAAACAGTAGCGCTCAACTTTCAGAGAGCAGACTTTGGGCTGTTCAGAAGGCTGGTCGGAAAAGTCCCATGGGAGGCACTCCTTGAAGGCAAAGGTGTCCATGAGGGCTGGGCGCTCTTCAAGAAGGAACTCCTAGCAGCTCAGGAGAAAGCCGTCCCCAAGTTCCGGAAAAGTAGCCGGCGGGGTAAGAAACCAGCATGGTTGAGTAGGGAGGTCCTGAGAGACATCAATAGGAAGAGGAGGGTCTATGACCTCTGGAGGAAGGGGCAGGCATCCTGGGTGGACTATAGGGAGGAAGTGAGATTGTGCAGGGAAAAAGTCAGGAGGGCTAAGGCCCAACTAGAAATGCGATTGGCCAAGACTGTGAAAGACAACAAAAAGTCTTTCTACAAATACATCAACAGCAAAAGGAGGGCTAGGGAGAATCTCCAGTCCCTAGCAGATGCAGAGGGAACAAGAGTAACAGGGGACGAAGACAAGGCTGAAGTGCTCAATGCCTACTTTGCCTCAGTCTTTAACAGTAAGGATAATTGTTCCCTCTGTGCACAACCCCACGGGTTGGAAGAGAAGTATGAGATTCCCAGGGTCCAAGATGAGGTGGTTAGAGACTTGCTTGCCCAGCTAGATGCCCACAAGTCTATGGGGCCGGATGGAGTCCACCCAAGAGTTTTGAGGGAACTGGCGGATGTGCTGGCCAAACCCCTTTCCATCATCTTCCATCAGTCCTGGATGACTGGGGAGGTTCCGCTGGACTGGAGGCTGATGTCGTGCCCATCTATAAGAAGGGGCGCAGGGAGGATCCGGGGAACTACAGGCCTGTCAGTCTGACCTCGGTACCGGGGAAAGTCATGGAGCTGGTGATCTTGAGTGCTATCAAGAAGCACTTGCAAGAGAACCGGGTGATCAGGCCCAGTCAGCACGGGTTCATGAAAGGCAGGTCTTGCCAGACTAATCTGATCACCTTCTATGACCGAGTAACTAAACTCTTGGACGAGGGAAAGGCTGTGGATGTGGTCTTCCTGGACTTTAGTAAAGCCTTTGATACAGTTTCTCACAGCATTCTGCTTCAGAAACTGTCGGCCTCTGGCCTGGACGGGTGCACACTCTCCTGGGTGAAAAACTGGTTGAATGACCGGGCCCAGAGGGTGGTGGTAAATGGAGTTAAATCCAGCTGGAGGCCAGTTACAAGTGGGGTTCCCCAGGGCTCAGTCCTGGGTCCAGTCCTGTTTAATGTCTTTATCAACGACCTGGATGAAGGCATTGAGTCCTCCCTTAGCAAGTTTGCAGATGACACCAAGCTGGGAGGAAGTGTCGATCTGCTGGAGGGTCGGGAGGCTCTGCAAAGGGACCTGAACAGGCTGGACTGCTGGGCTGAGACCAACCCCATGAGGTTTAACAAGGCCAAATGCCGGGTCCTGCACTTGGGGCACAACAACCCTAAGCAGAGGTACAAACTAGGAGAAGCCTGGCTGGAAAGCTGCCAGGAGGAGAAGGACCTGGGGGTGTTGGTTGACAGTCGACTGAACATGAGCCAGCAGTGTGCCCAGGTGGCCAAGAAGGCCAATGGAATCTTGGCTTGTATCAGAAATGGCATGACCAGCAGGTCCAGGGAGGTTATTCTCCCCGTGTACTCGGCACTGGTGAGACCGCACCTCGAGTACTGTGCTCAGTTCTGGGCCCCTCACCACAAGAGGGATGTTGTGGCTCTGGAGCGAGTCCAGAGAAGGGCAACAAAGCTGGTGAAGGGGCTGGAGAACAAATCTTATGAGGAGCGACTGGGAGAGCTGGGGCTGTTTAGCCTGGAGAAGAGGAGGCTGATGGGAGACCTTATTACTCTCTACAACTACCTGAAGGGAGGTTGTGGAGAGGAGGGAGCTGGCCTCTTCTCCCAAGTGACAGGGGACAGGATGAGAGGGAATGGCCTCAAGCTCTGCCAGGGGAGATTTAGGCTTGAGATTAGGAAAAAATTCTTCACAGAGAGGGTGGTTAGTCATTGGAACAGTCTGCCAAGGGAGGTGGTTGAGTCGCCGTCCCTGGAGGTGTTTAAGGTTAGGGTGGATGAGGTACTTAGGAGCATGATTTAGGGATTGGTGGGAATGGTTGGACTCGACGATCCAGTGGGTCTCTTCCAACCTGGTTATTCTGTGATTCTGTGACATGGATCTCATAGAATTCATCCATTGTGGGACACCACCAGCTGTCGTGTCTAGTAGTTACTCTTACTTCACATTTGAATCTCAGTGAGACCCAGTAAATTACTTTTCTTCTACACTCTGGTGTAGCTCTTCAATCAAGACCATCTGATCCTGGTTCACAAACCCAGCTTTGTAGGTTGAAAAGTCCTATGTACTGTTGAACCTCCAGCACCAAGCACAGAATTTATGGCTTGTGTTTTCAGAGACACAGGAAACTCCTAGCTGCACTTTCTCTCTTGGCTCTCAGCCCAGGCAGCCAGTCATCCAGAGGCAAGAAGGCTGTGCTCAGGGCCCTGACATTGAGGTTCTTTTCCCTGACTCTGCCTTAGAGCGCTCTCTCTTTCTTTCCGTGGCTTTGGACACAGAATATTAGCACTTGGCTAATTTTATTTCTGCCCAAATGTTTTCTTGTGTTCTGTTGCTGTCTTCTGTAGTGAGTCAAAACTAAATTCCCAAATATGTGCTCATCCCATTGTTTTAAAGTGCTCACATTGGAAGGAGGGAGATGAAAAATGTGTGGCTATTCTGTATTTCTGCATGAGAGAATAGTTATTGTGACAAAAGTCTGTTAAGAAATAACAGATTTCAGTCTTCACATATGTGTTACATCATTTTAAACTGTGATTAGGAGAGTAATTCAGAATGTCAGTCAATTCTTATAAAAACTCTTCAGATTATTACTGATGTTGTACCTAATTGCACAGTGCTGCCCAGCAAAAGCACTCCTCTAGTAAATGAGATGCCCACTCTGAATTTTCCATTCTGTGTGTTTGAAATTAATGAACAGCATGTCTCTTGGTCTAATGGATTTGAGATAGAACAGTTAGAATTCTGATTTCTTTTTCTAAACCTACTCTATTTTCAAATTCCGTGAAATTTTCCTATTTATAAGTGAAAAGGGATTGATACTTTGGGTGGATAGGAAGACTGAGAGCAAAGTCTTTTTGTGTTTTGGTATACTTATTTTCTGTTTTAAAATCTGTGAATAGCAAACATTTCAGTTGTTCCCATTCAAAAACTGGGGAATAAGGAGAGAAGAAGGAAGAACCCACATTGCCCAAAACTTTTCTTGTTCCTTTTACCTCCTTTTTATATCTAGAATTTTCTCCAAATTAATATTGTATTAACCTTTCTAAAAAATGAAATATTGAAATATTTTAAATATAGCAAGGAAATACAGATTCTATTCTTCTTATTGATACTTGGAAGCTATTTCTAGTCAACATCCTTCTGGAAAAGCTATAGAATAATTTTAAATAATTGTCTAAAATTGTAATTAAATACTACATCAATAAACCTTTCAATTAGAATGACAGTTCTCTGTGAATGTAGACCCTTTTCCCAAGGGAAGACTCCACGGTATATTTATACAGTAGATTAATTCATCCCTGGGATCTGTGCTGGTGCTTTGCCAGCAAAGTTGAAAGAGGGACAAGAGCTACTGTTATCAGAGAGCGCCAGCTGGGTGTGTGCCCGGAGCTGGGCTCTGTCCGGCCCAGGCTAGCCAGCCATAGCTGAAGAGGAATACTGGAAATACTGACAAATTACTTCTGCCCTGGGATGACATTCCACAGCCTTATATTTGACAATAAGAAATGTTTGTTCTATTGAAAAATCTTCATTTCTATATAACTCTGAGAGGTAAGTTTTCACCTCATCTTCACAGATAATCTTGTGTCAAACAAAAACTTGCAAACTCTCTTTATTATGCATTATGCAGTCAAAAAGTTGACAGTATAAAATCACATTCCTTTCATGCTTTGAACTAATTACTGTGCTCTTTTCAATTTAAGTATTGCCATGTCATGAAATTCCTTAGCTAAGTATTCTGAAAGGCATAAAAAATCACAGCCAACCCAAACAAGCTGTGAAATGACTAATGGCTTCAGCTTTAATCATCTGACCTGTCCTTTGAGAGAAGATGACTTTTCCTTGACACATCTCTGGAAGTTTTGTGGGACATTGTGCATATCTTGTTACCAATTAAAGAGTTTAAATTGCAACATGAATGCTAACATCTCTTCCTGCCTGAGGGGGTTCCTATTGCAAGGCAGCTGATACCTTTCTAAAATATGTATTAAAAGTTGAGATGCTTAACTAGCATGAAAATGGCAGCTGCAAAGCTAATAAATGTGAGACATTTAAATGGAAAAGCCCAACACTGAAACAAAAATATGAATTCTTCACAAAGTGTCTTTTATTGTCCTAGAAAGTAAGTCTTTTATATGTCAAGGTTGGACTAGCAAAATCTCTCTTTCCATTTTTTCCCTGAGCTAATTAGACAGAAGCTGGATGCCATTCAGGCTTCTGCTACTCACGGAAGCTCATTTCCAAACCTTTGTAATGTGATTTTAAATTCTTCTCTTAAGGAAATTGAGAGCAAATTGAAGGAACAGCTTATTTTTAGAAACCTGCCTGAATATCAGAAAACTAGCAAACAACAAACCTGATAGTTCTCTCTCACTTGAACAGAAGGAGTTCTCATTAGCTTCAGTGCCGTCTCATTCTAGGCGTTTGATTTTCTTATTACTTGCTCCTGGACATAAGGTATTCATTCTGTTCCCACATCACTTGCCTGCTGGGCTTAGAATTTCAAGGCTGATTCAAAGTCCACTGATGTCAAAGACCATTTCATGTTAATTGCAGTAGATTTGGCATAAAACTGAAATGTAATGTGCTGTTCATTAAAAATGTAAATTGGTATGACATGAATAATTTTACCCCCAGAGTAGTAAGCCAGGAGATGCATGTTCTATCTGTGAATTGCAAAAGAAAGTAAGACTTAGGCAAGTCTGGTTTACGGGAAGGTCAGCGATGGAGATCAATTTGTGCTAGAACCAAAAATATATAACTGTGTTTCTCTGTGAATGCAAGGGCACTGTACTTCATTTTACTACTTTGTGCCTCCTCTTCATTTGTGCCTGTCAACAAAATGGTTCCAAGCCCCATGTTTTAAGTTTACTTGGTGTTTTGCATACAGCTATAAATATCACCATTTTAATTGTTATTTTAAAGAAAGTTTATGCTTAAGTGTCTGTTCTTCCATGTGATTATTTTAATTCTTCCTCCTGATGTCAGTAGTTGTCTTGTCAGGAAGGCATAATCCTTCCCAGTGTTACATATCTGTTCCATATTAGCAGTGCATGAAGGTCAGACAAATGTTTGTTGTGCCCAAACTCCAATCCCATGTGAGTTTCTGGACAATTTGAAGTTTTGAGGTTGAGAGGGACAAAACCTAAGTTTGAGATCTTACCTCCAATTACCTCTTTTCTTCTCTGTCAATTGAATTTAAATACTTTAAAGTGACATCTCAGAAGTAAACATACTTTTATTTCTAGAGAGCTGGCTATACAGTAGGAAACAGAACTAAATATAAATAATATGTCAATAATAAATGCTGTCACAAAGAGAACAAACATAAAATGAACACAGTAGAACAGAATTCTGAGAAAAAGAAATTGTAGCTATCCATGTATAGCAAATTATTGTTGTTTAAAAACTAAAATGCAGAACAATAAATTATTTGGTTTTCAGGTGTTTGTGCTAATGGTTCAGGGTCTGATTCAGTACCTGGCTAAGTTAATGGAAGACTTTGTTTCATTTTCATCAATTTTCAGTAGGTTTTTGAAATAGATCTTGTATACTTAAGGGTTTTCAAAGGAGAATACTAAAAAAACCAACTAAATTCCAAGAATTGTTTCTTTTGCATGCTCAAAGTGTATTGTTCCATCTAAGTCAACAGGAATGTTATCAGTCTGGCTCACTCCGGAGCATAATAGGTCTGCAACCTGCTGTCCTGTTCAGCTAGAGCGTGTTGTTCAAGTATAGTTGTCTACATTCAGGTTCTTTGTACTTACTTTCCTTCATGAAGCATGATGTGGAACATTTTATTTCAAACTTCTCTGAGCATACAAATGCAAACATCCTGAGAACAGCAAGAACTTAGAAAGCTGTAAGTGGAAGCTCTCTAGAGAAGTGACTTTTGTACTGTAGGTAACTAACCTAGATTAGCTGCCTAGCACTGTTTTCTGAATCTGTTACTACTTTATTTTTATTATCCTCTCTGCTCTGACATATGAGATGTTTTGTTATCTTAGTTATATGATAAGAACAGAAAAAAGCTTGGGGTGGAGAAAAGTAGGAGGGAAGGTCTCCACGAATTTGAATGGTTTATTTCCTCTTGCATGTCTAACTCTGCCACTTATTGTGCAAAGAAAAGAGACTTCCATGATAATGGTTTTGTTTCTGTCATTTCAATGCTGCAAAAGTAATTTTACATAGTTTTTCCTTCATAATTTTATAGCTTTCTTTACTTGGCAAGAAAATAACAACCAAAGTGTTAAGTATTGCAAAACACTATCAGGTGGTGTCATTCATCTGAAGGCTTGCACAGAATAGATGGATGCCTACTCTATATTTTGGTGCTTATCTGAGAAACAAGTATTTAGTTAGAGATAAACGGTGTGTTGTAGTTGTCAGAACCTGAAGCTCTGAATACTGTTTCATATGTGTTATAAGGATAACATTATATTGCTTATTGCGTAGACCTGTCAAGGGCCTTTAAAATGATAACCTATTAAATGTACAAATTAGTTGCTTTTCATATTCTTCATACTTTCCCCTTATAAAGCATATGCATTAATCTCTTTTTTTCAAATCAAACTACTAGTACTTTACTGGTGGATAACAAAAAGGTTTGGTATTTGCAGTTTCCAATGTATATTTTAAAATGGCAATTCTGTTTCTTTACTGTTCTGAGGACTTTGTGTGGCAGAGTAATCAGCTTTATTTAAGATGAGGTACTTTGCAGGAAGAACTTCTTTTTTCTAGGCTTGCAGTCACAGCCAAGAACGGGTTAATGCATCATGGGGCTGTTTCATGTTGAAGGCTAGAGATCTTACAAGCAGAACTGATGAATAAAATGCTGGAATATTAGGAATGCACATTGAAGGTTGTGTGCCTGTGGTAAATGTGTATTTTCTAAAATCAATGCTGTGATTTTGTTAAAGACTAAAACTCTGGTAGGATATCTTGATCTCATTTCCTCCATTTGCAGACAGTGACATTTGGGAGTGATATACTATATTCATTTATTAACAAAGAACATGAGACATTCTTATGACTGGTACAAAAGAGGTTAACATGCAGCCATTGAAATAATGAGTGCTGGTTTAAACTTCTGCTTTCTTTTGCCAAAAGAAGTGTTTAACAAGGTGAACAAATAACTTTGACAGAGTTGCAGTGCAATGTGTTTTCCTCTTTCGTTAACTGACAATGAATAAATGTTGAAGGAAATGTAAAAGGAAGTGACAAATAATGGATGTACGAAATAGTTCCTACAATGAAACTTTATTGTCAGGTCTTAGAAATTATTCATTTGTAATGGCTACCCAAGGGAGCAGCAATGTATGACAGCTGTGACAACATAATAATATCACATTGACACTTCAGAATTCTAGAATGTTGCATTTCACCTGATGGCTTTGAATACCCTCCATTTATGTTTCTTTTTCTCCCCTTCCAAGATGAGCTTAATACCTCTTATTTCACTGAACGTTAAATTCAAGTATCAGGAGACACAGGCCTGAGCCTTAATTTATGACTCTATACTCACTAGCCTTTTCTTCTTTTCTTTCTGATCGTTGAGGAAAATTAACTAAACCAAGTCTTCTTTGGTCACTGTTGCAAAGTTCTCTATTTCTGCCTGGAGGTAATGTTTTTGTTACTCTCAGTGATGAGTTCTGTGTGGAATGCTTCCATCACTGCGAAAAGAAAACAGATGTGTTTACATTGTCTCCATGGAGACACAGAGCACAAGCTAGATTAGCGCTAGCATGAGAAGTTTCCCCCTCCTTTGTCTTCCAGAGATGGAGAATTGCAGGGAGACTATTTGAAGCAAACCACAGTGAATGCTCTAAAACACCGTTTTCCCTCCTTGTCTTTTCAGCAAAGAATTTCTTTGCATGATCCTTCTGTGAAAACTGTTTGTAGTTTCACTAGGAATTCAGTAAGAGTTTAAAATATTCTAATTTGTATTAACCTGTTAAGTAATTATAAAAGGGTAATTCACTACAATTACTTCATTCGTTGCTTCAAACATACCAGTAATTTAAATTTATTCAGTGAGCACGTGATATTTGTTGGGAACATTCAGAAGATGCAATGAAACCATATAATAATATTGCTTCTGTTTGGGGGATCACTGACTAACTTTCCATAGACATTAATGGGACATATCTGTTTTCATGATTCTTTACAATACGCCACTGTTTCTCAGAGCAACTGCAGTTTGACCATACAACACGTGGCAGAGTTAAGTGTGAACACTTTGAGGCTCATAGTAACTGGGAGAGGGAGAAGCCTCTTCCCTTTTCTGCTTTTCCTCTGGAGACCATAACTTGTTGACAAGTGACACAGCTGACTATATCCTTATAAAGTGATGCAGTTTTAAAAATAAATAATATGAAACAGAAGAGCAAAGTGCGCATTTGCACAGATACTCATGCTGAGCCAAATACATTTTTTTGGTTTGTATGTGTGCATCCAAGTTATTACTTAGGAAAATGATCCCTAAACTAGAGCTAGTTTCAAACACCTTCATCTGAAGGAACAGAGCTTTGTTTTATTAGTATTTTGGAATTATATTTTTTAAAAATTAAGATTATACTCTAAAGAGAGAAACAATGCTGTGATATCTGCTAATTAATTTTTTGGAAAAAAGTATGTTAATAATTTTATTCTTAGCTTTTAGGTTGAGTGTGCCTTCCAGACCTGCACGGCATTGCATTCCACTCAGAAACTGTATACAGCCCTCTTGAAATGGCTAGTTTTTCTTGTTTTAAAAGCTATGTCATTCAACTAAACTGCAAAAACAACAATAACCTGAATGACAATCCGCATAGTAAAACACCACACAAATTAAGTCTTCTATTTGAGGTATACTCAGCAGAAAAAATATTCATCAAGGGGGTCTGAAACCAGAATTAACAAGACTTGTTCCTCAAGTGTTTGCCGAGAATTTTTTTCTAATCAGAGGACCCCCCTTCTATGTGAGTGTTTGGCTTTTTTTTGTCAAATATCACCAGATATTCACCTAAATTTAGATTGGCATTTTCACTGTGATTTCTCCCAGAAATTTTAACTTAAATATCACACATTCCAGTCATCTCTGTGCACCAGTGAACTGTGATTGGACTTAGTTTCATGGCAAGTGATTTCCTGGGCTTCCTGTGATGCACATGGAAACTCAGACAGAGATGACAGATGTGATGTTGTAAACATAGTCTGGGCAAAACTCAGATCCATAGAAGAGAATGAGGCCATATGGAGACTGGCTTTTTAATTCTCCAAGTATAGTATTTTGAAGAGCAGCTTTATGGAACATTTTTCATTTTTGCCTTTTTGTTTGTGATAGGAAATCATTGTTTATCAGTTCTATACTACAATATCTTGGAATTAAAATGGTAGGGGTTTTTTATGTTGAAAATCAAACTGAAATTTAATAGTGGAACAGTTATTTTTAATCTTGTTGACAGACTAAAGAAAATCATCCTAGAGTTGACATTACAATAATGAAAGATGGAAATCCTGTATGGGTGGTATGATTTCTTCTGCCAGTTTCCGTGATGTCTCCACTGACTTGAAAAAAGGTGGAACTCAAATTTCTAAAAAAACTAGACCTAGTCAGAGCTCAGTTACCTGCAATGCCTAGAGCTTTCTCCCTGTTTGTACTCACTGTTGCCTCTTCTCCTACCCTCTCCTCCATACTTCAAAAGTCTCCTCGTGCTATTGCAGGCTAATGTGGTGGCATTTTGGATTTTGCAGTTCAACCTCAAGGGCTGAAGCCTTGTTGGGTCTGTTGCCTAAACTTAGATATTTTACAAGCTGGTTTCAAATCCTGCTAGCTTCTGTTTCAAGGCAGTTTTCCATACTTCAGGGGTAAATGAACTCAAGCCTAGCATGAAGAGGGGGAATACACACATACCTCTTGGATTTTGGTTCTGCCACGTGGAGCTTCAGGATGGCTACCTTTATGTCTAGCATGGAAGAAAATGCAAAACCTACTTCTGTATACTCTGTGCTGTGAACTCAAGTTGTGCTTTTATGCTATCACGTAACTTGCATTTCTGCAAACATTTTTTTCACCACAAGATCTAAAGTAAAGCTTTGGATGTCTTTATTCACGGGGTCTGCACTAAGCTGCCAGGAGGGTGGAAAAAGAGAATCCATCATAATCACTTTTCATTTGTTCAGAACTACCACTGGAAAGTTGTTTGTATGAAAACCTATGGCAGGCTTAATCAATAACAGATTCAAGATACATTTTGGTTATGTCATTCCAGTCACAATTTACCAACATTCTTCCTGTATGACACCCCAGCTTTCTTATTAATAAGGCCTTCCAACTTTTTGTCATCAGCAGGTTCTGTTGTTTCATTCTTCTCTCTTCTGCTGTGGATGCTAATGAAAATATGAAATAACCACTCCAAAACTGGAGCTTTTGTGAACACATATCAAGATTTTTAGACAGCTCCTCACCTGCCTAATTAGTCTCCATCTATACTGTCTTTAGTAGTAAGATATTTCTGATATTGCATTTTATGAAATGATTCCTTACAGTTTTGATAGATTAAGTGTGCTGTATTTTTCTGCTGTATTTCCCTAGACCATCAGTTACCTTAGGGAAAACACAGTGGATTAGTCTGGCATGATATCCTGTTGCTAAATCCATTTGTATTTTATCTCATTGTCATAATCTTTACTTACCTCTTTTCTTCAACATTTGTTCTAAAGCTCTATTCAGCTTTTTTTTTGAGGAGCCAGATTAAATGCCATATGGATACCACCTTCTCTTTCATTGTGAGTGCGCCTGCAGCAATTGCAGAGGGTCATAGTTTTGTTTCTGTATAGTCAGACCTCTGAAGTGAGAAAATAAATCATGTGTGTTTGTTTGTCCTCCATTTATTTCACTTTCTCTGTTCTTTGCCCTGATGACTGGCCGGTTGGCTGTCTTGTTTGTTTTTCCACTTGAAGTCTGTTGCTTCTTATTTATGGCTGGCAGTTTCAGGACTCAGGTTGGTGCTTTTTTGGATTTTCTTTCATTTCTTGCTTAATCTCTGGGGGAAGCTTCCAGTTGGCTGATCTCCTCATCTTGTTATATTGCAAGAGCTAAGCTGATGCATATCCTTTCTTTCCAAAGGCTTCTGTGGAAATGAGGAGGAAAGCAAGGCAGCTCCCTGTAGACCACAACTTGGGAATTGCTGTTACAGAAGTTTCTCAGGCTTGCATACAGCAAGGAGATAATGATAGCAAGAGAACCCTGAGCCAACACCATTCTAATGATCTGCAGACTGTGTTTGGAGTCAGTGTCATGTATTGTCCTGAAGTGCAGTGACCATGCCAGGAAAGACAACAATAAAGTCTATGCTGGTGGTTCCCTTTAGAACAGGTATCCTAAATAATTTTATTTTTCTTTTTGCTGTGCTAAGCTCAGACATTCTATCTTGAAAAAATGAAAGAGATTTCAGGTAATTAAAATCCCATTGGCTTCTTGAGAGCTTTTCTACTGTGTTTGCTCATTCCAGTGAGAGCGATGCTGAGGGGGGGAGGTGAAAAGAAGCATTTAAAACTAAGGGTCAGACCAAATCCAGAATCCTGCATGATTTAATCTCTGATCAAAGGGTATTTTATTTCTTTTGGCTTTTGCTCATGCCGACTAATAGTATGTAAGGAGTATTATTAGTCCAGTGATCTTGGGTTGAAATACAATCCAAATATACTTTCTGATATGAAAAATACATTTCAATGTTTTTGATTTTTAACATATATGCCCTGAAACTCATTGTAGCTTTAGGAACACAAGTTGCAGACATGAGACAGTAAAAAAGATCAGGTGGCAGAAACCAGAAGGACAGAGAATTAATGGAGCTATATCCTGAGGCAATGCAGAAATATTTGGAATTCACTGTTGTGCCAAGGCAACCATGTCATTGCAGTGTTTTGACTTTGCTTGCATTTGTAGGTCTCTATTGGATGGTATCACATCTCTGCATGTTTGCCTAAATTGTCTCTGCTGACTGAGCTAATTGGAATTTCACTGAGCTGAAAGATCACGTCTGTGTCACAATTTCTGTCCCATGACGTAGTTTGCTGCCAGCCATGTTATACATATGTATGCTGTAGCTGTGTGTTCTCCCCTAGAGAAGAAGTGGTTGAATGATATCCAATAGGAGATCGAGGTTAGAGGCACTGCAGATCTGTCTGAAGATGTGCAGATGTCACACTCAGACTCTTTTCTAGATCTCTGGTTTAGACAAGCAGGAGACTGGGAACATTCAAGTTTGTACACATGCCATGTTTAGGAGCAAGTTTTCAAAAGCTTGCTTTTGCATAGGTAAGAGATGTAGCTCCTCAAAACTCTAATTATGTTTGATAAAATACACCAGACTTGTTAATAGTATTGGGATTAAAAGCCTACTATGTGTAGATTGGAGTTGATATGACAGCCGAACCTTTTATTATGGGACTTCAGGAACACAAAGCGGATTAAACAACTCCCTTAAATTCAGTGAATTCTGTAATTATGCCAAACACATTTCAGTGGCAACAAGTCCCTGCATGTGTTCACCACATCCAAAGAGGCCTGCCCAGTCTATTCCTTCTATCTAAGTCAGAAGGACACCTTCCTTTTCTCAGCTAGCAGCTATCAAACTAGGGATGAACTTTTATGGATGGACTTGTTGATCCTAGGTCTTTTTCAACTTTAATGATTCTACCGTTCTAAGCAGGATTATTATCTTCTTTCCTTGTCTGGTACTAATAATGTGCTGTGTTGAAGACCAGCCACCTTGGGGTGAACCTGTTCCTCCTCAGAACTTAGACTGGAACTTTTCTTGCACCTCTCTTACCTTCTAAATGGACATTTTTCCCTTCTGCAACTTTCATAAAGGACAGAACAATTTAGCCCCAGTATAGAGTCAGAGTGGGGAAAACTTTTTAGACTGATTTCATCTGCATGTGCTGAAGAGTTTCTCAAGCTGCAAAGCTGTCTGTGTGTGTGCATTGTGTTGAGGAAAGGTGGTAAAAGGCTGATTAGCATGACGTAGGTGTTCAGAATGCTAGCTGACATCGGGAGGATTACCAGAGACTCTCTCTTGAAACTACTCACACCCTTGTTCAGGGCTGGTCATGTCACTTGCCCAAAAACCATGTCACAGAGCAAGGGAATTTGAATCTTGCACACCTCACGTGAGCTCTGTCAGCTCCATTGGGAGTTACACAGACAGGACCTACATTCTTCACCTCTGAGCTGGTGGTTTGCAACCATCTGGGACAGAGCAGGTGGAAGTGTGCTCAAGGTTTGGGGGTGGTAAGTGAGGAAATGGAAGAGTTGTTCTTCAGCACCAATGGCATTATTTGAAACACTTACTTAGATAATTAAGGAACTGAAAGAAAATTACCTAAGTTTTAGTGCCCATTTAGGAAAGGCTGTAGAATTGAATCAAACAATGCTATTCCTTTTCGAGAGTTCAATTCAATGAAGTTTAGTTTAAAAAAAAAAGTGCAGAATGCTCTCACTCCATATCAGTTACTGCAGATCCTTGGAGTTAAAGCTGTATAACTGCTAACATGCAGTACAACCTGCTTTGTTTAGGTTTTTTTTTTCATAATGGTAGTACTGCTGGAAATTACAGGGTGGGAAATGCTTACGTATCAGAAAGCGAAATAATTTCTAGATGGGAAAATGTAGCAGATTAGGAGAGATTATTTTCATGTGACACATTTGCAATGCCTTATTTAATGTATTTCCTTTAAGAAGATAAATTTCATGTGGCCAAAACATTTCTATGAATAACTGACAGAACAGGGCTGTAAGGTACCCCAGTTCTAAGGAGTTTGTTAGTGCTTGTGCTGGCCCTTTGAACAAGAGTTAACCCCCTTGTCCCAACCAAAGATATCAGCAATGACTAGTCTCACTATCATACTGTACATTCAAACAACTGCAACTTTTTAAGGGGTGAATACTACCTTCTCTTTGAGGCCAGGGGTTTCTGAAGGTTATTGACACTTTCAGTTGGTTTTGTAAGATAACATAATAAGTAAGTCTGCAGAGCCAGTTGGTCTAGTCTTCTGCAGCTGTGGCTAGAGTAAGTTACAAATCCTCTTTGCAACTTGTGGAAGAAGTGTTTCAATTAAATCTGCACCATCAGAAAGGACAATAATTTGAGGATGGAGAAATAAGCTGCCAACATTTAACTGTACCTGGCAGCTTCAGCAGAGAGGCGGGGGGTAAATGGTCTTTCCAGAGTAAATTCCCTTTTCACCTGAAAAAGCTGTTCTTCTAGGGAAGGATTGAAGGCCTCTGTCAGGGGACTCAATGTGGGTTGAAATCACACGCTCCTGCCTGCTATGTGCTTGTGATGTGTATAAACAGCACTTAGGTTCTCTAGAGCTGTCAATCTGGCTTTTTTCAAAAACACATGAAAGCCTGATCCCAATCCCAGGGAAACTGATAGGAATCATTAAATTGACTTCGGGTCATATTCAGTTTCTTCAGCCTGCATGCTGTACACCTCGCTCAAAAATCTGCTGTGTTTGTTCACTGATTTGAAAAGCTAGTGTTTCTGTTCCTAAATGCAATACAAAAGTGTATTTTTGTTCAGCAAGGTGCTGAAAGCCATGGAGTGGCCTGCAATTTTCTGAGAGCTGTGGTGGTTCAGTGTTCTGCAGAGCTGAGAGCTGAGCCGTGACTGAATTGAAGATATGAATAAAGGTTTTATTGTTTTGGAAAGAATAAGACACAATTTGAAGACGCTCTTGCTTTCCACACCCCCCACCTCCTCCTTGTAAAATACTGATATTAATTGGTGCGTGCTGGGATGTGTTTCTTCCAGTCATTTAATATTCCACTGCCTTAATAGTAACTTTGCTCTGATGCAAGGTTTTATTTATTGTCTGTATGTAAATTTTCATCATCTCTATATAAACTTTTGTGATGAGGTTTACTGTATCTCTAGTGTGGAGCTGTGTTAAGGTTTTTACCTCTGTTGCCCTCTACTTAGACTCACTGTGCTTGCTTTCTGGAGAAGTGAAGCCTATGAAAATCATGTGTTGCTCTCTCAAAAGGATTCCTGAGCTACAGGATATGAAACTTCTGCACTCCAAACTTTGGCTCTGTCCTCTAAAAAAGAAACCACACAATCCACATGAAAGCATGCGTCCTTACATAAAATCATGTAAGGAGGAAGTTTGCAAGAGGTAAATCCCTACTGTGCCTCCCTTGACAATCTGCCCAGGCCACCCAATTCATGTTTAAATTTTCTTTTTAACAGAAACATGTAAAATATTTCCACCTTTTGAAAGCCATTAGTTAACCTGGTTTTGGTCAAGAGGAATGACAGAAATAATCTGTCTCAACAGTTCACCGAAGAAGGCAGTCTGTGTGGCCAGAGTTCTCTTGTTCCAGAATGCTGTTAGTTATGCCTGTAAGTCTCAAATGGCTCTGTGGTTAGTGACCTCCCTAATTCTTTTTCCTTCATTCATTTTCTCAGCTTCTTCATTATGAGCAATTGCTAGAGGTGTCAGTGAACACATTTTGCCTAATTATGAACCATTCCAAACACAGTGAATTGGAAATTTCTTCTCTTGCCTTCAGTGGTTTTAGGAAAAACCGGGTGGAAAGAATAGCAAAGCAAACAGAGTGGGATATTGTACAAAGAAAGGCACAGAGTTAATTGAAGAGAGAAGACAAACAGGGAGGAAAATAAATAAAATTCCTGAAATGCTTTGGAAATTTGAATGTATTGAACCTGAATGTCATGTCTGTAGAAGGTAGATATTGTAATATTATTTATACTGATGAGCACACAGGAGATAGGGAAACAAAGGACAAATCACTAAGGGATTCTAAGCTTTGCAGCAACAAGATTGTTTGCCTCTCTGCCCAGTGTTGCTGGGTATGTATTTAGGGTATGTCTGCACACACTTGTGGAAACAGATGTGAATTTACTCTGCCTGTTGTGTAAGCTGTCCAGGTTTGAGTTAGTCCTAACTGCTAGCTGCACAGTTTGGAGTGTTTGGGTGTTTTAATTAATAGGCTTGCTTTCCTTTGGTTATATCTATATGACCTCTTTTTTAGAGCCAGTTTGTATTTAGTTGGTCTGTAGTGCAAGTAGGATTTGCTGTCTTGTGTCTGGAAAAGGCTTTATAGACTTGGTGGCCTTAAGCATGTGCCTAGCAACCTGATTAATAAAAGCATCTAGTTAATAAGAAATGCCAGGAAGATTGATTATGCATCTGAATCAGAACTTGTATATTCTTTCTGAACATGAGAGAAGCTTCTCATGGTGAATGTGATTTACAGTTCTGAAAACTGTGCTGAGACATTATCTGAAAAGAGAATAGGTCAACTTTTCTAAACTCTTCCAAAGAAGGTGGTGTGGGTTGCAATTCCACCTCATCTCCCTCAAGACAGCTCTTTGAGTTAGTGTGGTTACCCAGGTACCAGATGAAAGGTCACAGAAGCCTTAGGCTGCTTTGTTACATGCCAAACATGAGCTGATATTAATGCTTCCCCCATACTCAGGCCAGAAACCTGTATTGGGTTCCTTTTTAGCTTCCTTTTCACAGAAGTTAGTTACAGCTGAAATTGGTTGTTACTGAGAATAGCAATCTCCAAAGTGCCGGCACCTGTTGGGTAGCGAAGGACCCAGTTAGTGATGTTTCATCTGCTCCTGTTCCCAAGATGATGATCCTTACTTGCATAACTAACAGGATGTCATGCTGTTAGGTCTAGAACTCCAGGAGCTAAGACACATTGTTTTCATTCTGCTAGGGAAGATTGGTTGTTCAAGTCAAATCCAGCAGTTGCTCAATATGTGTCTTTTTTTGTTGCCAGCCATAACAATTTAGCTTAAATTGATACTGCTGATTTACTTTATTTTACATTTTTTGGTAAGTTAGGCTGTTTTGTCTCTGTTTACCACGTTGCTGTTTGCTGACAGGTGGAGGAAAATAGTCTGAATTGATAGAGTCAAGGAAGCTGCTGACAGTTATATTTCTATTGCGAAGATAAGGAAGTAAGAATATACTGGTTTATATGAATATATTAACTCATAAGGAAGCCAGATAAGTAGAAAACTTGGCATAAAGGCCTTTAAGTTATTCTTTGTATGTTAATCCATAAAAAACATTTCATCTTGTGTGATATTTTTCTTAGTTTGGATCCATCTCTTTCTCTATAACTTGTTAATAAGTTATTGCAAATGTGATTCCAGACGTATAACTTCATAACATCCAGAATGAATCAATATTTGGAATTTATAAGACATCTTTAATGGCCTCAGATTTTGCAATCTGTCAACAAGAATTTTAGGTCTAAACAGCTATTGTGCAAAATCTTTGGGACCCTTTGACAAAATAACCGGTGCTATTAAGGTTTATGCAGTCCTCCTTGTTCCCAGATAATTTTTAATGCCATTGTGATAGGATACCAGGTGACTATTCAATACAATTACAATTAATGAGGACAAATGTAAAGCATTACTGACAATAGGCTTGATTTCAAGAGCAGCTCCGGCTCTTGTACTGGTTAGGACTGAAGGTGATTGTATTTTTCAGTGGGGAATCTCAGCCATAGGTTGTGTGTAAGCTACCTTGAGTGAGGAAAGTAGGTCATTCTCTGTGTGATGTCAAATGAAACTTTGTGCTGTTCTGTGTTCCACTCACGCAACAGTACTTAGCTGTCTAGTACATCACTGGGATTAGAAATCCACTGAATATGGGTTATTACTGCTGCAATCACCAGCATGGTGATTCACTGCTGTTAATGACAGGCTTCTGAGAAGATTAGCTGCTCCTTTTGGGTTTTCCTCTCACCATTAACTAATGAGTCTGCCACAATCTGCTGTCAATAGGTGACTTTTTGGGGCTGAGCTTAGAGCATTACTGAGGTACAGCACTTAGCAAGCTACCAAGGTTTTTGTTATTTAATTCAGAACAAATTATTATGAAACAGGGGACAAGGGACAGAATCAGCTGAAATTTAAACACACAAAGTAATTCTTTTAACCTGTTCTGTTGCCTCAACAGTAGCCTTTGATATTCACCAGCCACTGTTTCATTTATTTTCATTTGGTGTTTTCACCCTTCCCAGGAAGCAAATGATACAAATGTATTTTGAACAACTGACCTACAGAGAGGCCATTGCTATCAGCTTGTCTTATTTTCATGGCTACAAAGACCCCAAAAAACCCACAGATCCCACTTTATTTGCTGTAACAATCTATGGCATCTCAGTTCCAAAAAACCATGGGACCGGGTCTTGAGGTTAAACAAGGGAAAACAAAAGTCACATACATTATTTCTGCTTATAGGAGGAGAGTAGCTCTTTTAAAAATGAATGATAGATCCAAACTGACGTATGGTCAAACCTGACTTGTCATCATAGCTTCTCTTGCCACCTAATGTTCACTTGAACCTGGCTATTTCTTCCACTAACATAGTATGATGAGATCTGTTTGTTGTTGCACAATGCTCTGTGATTCTTTTCAAGCTTTAGCCAATTGTTCGACAAAATTAGCATTTTGAAAGTCACACTCTGCTTGTCTCCATCAAAACATTTAAATCAAGTTTAAATGGATTTTTAAATGCCTAACTGATTTGCTCATTACACTGAATGGATGGAGCTGGATACAGCTGGTACACAAATTAAGAGTTTGTTCTCAGAGATAGTTTATTAAATATATCATGTTGATATCTTTTGTTCTAATGTTTGCACAGTAAAAACAGAAAAACGTTATTCATAACAGAGAAATGACAAAAAGTCTTTAGAACCTCAGTGTAATCTAATTTAACAATAATGAGGAAGCTTTTAACCAAGAAAATAATGTGAGGTTTGGAGGAGACCTTGTGTTTCTGAAGATGAACAGACACAGCTTTTCATCCAGAACATTGAAGCACACTGTGGTTCACATTCTGTATTATTCTAGGGATCAGTTCATTGACTGTAGTTGAAGTTTGCCTTTTAACATATAACGTTTAAAATCTACTATTTAAAAATCACTTCTTGTGAGAGGGGCAGAGAAGGAAGATGGCTCCTTTGTCTCATTCAAAACTTCCTGCTTTGCTTTTCCATTCTCAATGGATTTACTTCATGTACCTTCATAAACACATATGGAGTTGCCTTTCACTTTTCCTACTATCTGTATTTTCTCTTCTGTCCTTTCATACATTTGTGTAAGGATGATCTTTGATTCTTATAGGCTTTAATGCACTGTTCATTGGTTCACCAGGTCTCCCCAAGTTTAATTTTAAAGCGTGTTTTCTATTGTGATTACACTAGTTCTTCCTGTTCTGTAATTAAAAGCCACTAATCATGCCTTGTTCTACTCCGCAAATGATTTTATTCTTTTTCTTGAGACTACTTACAGAGTAAGATTCTGCTCAGCATGAGTAAGTAAATGAGCATGCCAATGGAGTAACCTAAGCATAACTGCAGATCTCAAGGGGTTACTGAATTCAGTTTTAAAGTGGCCAGGTAAGAGTATTGCTTATGCACAATGACTGCTAAAATTTACCCAGCATCTCGGATGACTTTTGCTCACTGTGCAATGACTGGTACAATGCATGGGGCAGCTGAGCTGCTCCCAGTACTCAGAGTTAGGTAGAGTATGTGTAATGAAATCCTTGTCATGTTAATGTGTCCTGTCTGCCCCAGAACCTGTTTTAACATCTGTAGAATACAAATTTGTTCTGGGATAAAATTTGCTTAAGTTAGAAAGTGAAATATAGCATTCCACATTGATCTCTAATACAGAAAGCCTTTTTGTTTAGCTTATTAACAATGTGTCTGAATGCATGTCTGTGCATTTGTCTGAGAGACAAACAACATAGGCTAACTTGGCTGGGAATTTTTCAACTCAATAATTATTCCACTTTCTCTAATGACAGTTCTCCAAAGAATTTCCCTTGCAGTATGAGAAATCAGTCAGAGCAGTCAGAGTTATTCTAGATAAGACTGATCTCAAATCTCTCTTGCTTGTTCACAGTGGAAGCTAGTGTGACTTTTTAGTGTCTGCAAACAGTACCCAGTTAAGTATGAAATCTGAAACTTTCACCCTAATTAATGAGATCAGAGGAAGCTTGTGATTCTGACTAATATCTACTAATGTCAAGAAACGCTCTTATCTTATAAAAGTGCAAATAAGAGTTATTTAGAATCCAAGCTGCCATTGAATTCCTTTGTCTCTTGATGTTTGTTGTTTGCCTTTAATGTGTTGTCTTTTAATGACTGTGTTTGAGACCTTGATTTTGATTAAAAATATGTCCATTAATGGCTATAGAAAAATATTCTGGCGGATACTGCACAAATACTTGTCTTTCAATAATACTTATTTCTTACCATTTGAAGATTCTTCTGTATTTTCAAATCTTGCAATTGCTGTAGTCAGAATTGAAACACAAAATAAGTAGCTTTGCTCTGTTTTTATAATGTAATTCAAGTTTAGACTGCAATCTAAATTGTTTTCTTTCTGCTGTATTTTTTCCCCTCTGTAGAAGCAGTGAAATCAAATTCTGTGTTCGTTGCTTGTCAGTAAGCTTGGGCTAAGGCAGTCTGTCAGGAGGATTCGGTTGTCAGCAGAATGCATAAAATGGGAATATCCAAAATGTTTTCACTGGTTACTTACTTGCCAGAGACATATGACCACTGTTGAGCAGCACATGCACACAATGTGCGTGTGTTTATATATACACACATATATGCATAAAATTCGGTCCTGCACTGAGGTGATGGAAATCCAAAAGCCAATTCCATACACAAAGGCATATTCTGCCTGTTTGTTCTTGTTTGATTGGTCTTTTTAAATACCTCAATTCAAAACCCTGAACGCAGCAATGGTGAGATCTTTTGATTTGTAGTAAAAGTCATCATTAATATAGGCTTCACATTTTATTTTTAAACTTCATGCATTATTCTCTTCCCTAACACATCGCTCTGCTGATAACGAAATGAAGTGAAGAGAGACTACACATGGAAATGTAATTCAACACAACAGAGGACCCACGCATAGACCTAAAGCTATTTAAAATCCCTGTTTCAGGGTTTAATGATTCATAAGGCATTCTTTGGTCTCTCTTTGCTGGGATGATTTCCACTTGGCACCATCATAAGAAATGAAAACCTTGGGCTTTGGCCCAAGATATCACAAACCTGAACACTGTCCATAAGGCAGAATTTAGCTTGATGTCACCATGTGTTGGCACTCAACTGCGCTTACTACAGCTGTTTCATGAGGTGAGCGAGACATTGTAGACTAAGCACCATTCATTGAAAATATTCTGTTCTTCCAGCTTCCAAGGAATGATTTTAGAGGATTCACAGCCTCTAAATATGGTTATTCCTTCACTTTATTCAATCTACAGCTAATGCTCTGTAAGCTTTTTGGGTTACTTAGGAATATTGTTACAGATCTGTAAAATGACACATACCTACAGGATGTTGACTTATATAGAAAATGTTTTAACAATGAAATACAGAAAAAAGAAAGTCCTTGTGAATTCAATAACTGAAGGCAGGCTTTTAGAAATAAACCAGGATTATTTATATTGCCCTGTAAATGTCATTTTCAAAATTTCTAACTCCTGTAAAGTTACAGAGAGAAATAAGAAACAGCCACCAAATAGACAATTTTTTTTTTTGAGTTGGCAGACACAATGGACCAGCAGTTTTTCAAATTGTGCTTGGGTCTTAGTGTCACAATACTGAATTTGGGTTTTATCCTATTCTCACTCCCGCCAGCATGAAAATATTTCTCACTCCTATTATATACTGCTTTAGACTCAAAGTATCCATTCTGTCATGGAGTATGACCTGGAGCTTGTTTTTTTTCCAGTAGTGAGGGTAGCGGTGCAGATGGCTTACAGCCATGAGCCAATTCACAGCTCAGCATAACATATCTGTTCCTTATCCAATCAATCTTTGCTGTTATTTACATCTTTCTGCTCAACTCTAGTGGTGTTTGTGCTGTGTTTTCCCCACAGTGTCCCCCATCCCATTCATCTGATATTCTTGTTTAACTGAGGGAGAATAGTTGAATAACATAACTGAACCAGTGGGAGAAAAAGGGCATTATAGGTGAGTTGGCCAGGGTTCCCAGTGACAACCTATTTCTCGTACGTGACAGCACACAGGGTATATATACAAACAAACCATTCTGCATGTGCAGTAGTGTTCTGGACAAGTGAAAGCATAATAGAAAACTCTTGCTAATGGAAGTGGTTCTCCTCGATGAGGAATTCAGTGACTTTATCTTTCAGTTCAGCATCTTGAATGGTAATTATTATCCTTGAAGGACAAACAAACTTCTTTGACTTTTGCATATGATATAAACAGACTTGTAGCGCACCAGGCATTGAAACACTTTCAGGTACAGTGACTGCAAGCAGTCAAGGGAATCCCTGCACAACTTGGCACCCTTATGTATTCCATTGGTGTCTAGGTCAGTCAGTAGATGGTTGTGGCAATGCTTTTAAGTGACTGGATACATAGATGTTAGTCTGATTTAATTTAACTCTGTAGATGAGCTGTTGCTTAAAACTACTTCTCTTCTAATGGGTGAATGTATCTAGCCAGAGAGGAATTCCAGTCCATGAAATTATAACATAAGGGGATTACTGCAAAACCTTTATAGCCGTTATGAAACTGTTAAACCATTACAAAGGCTCTCACAGTGGGTGGAGAGATGTTACTTTGCAAGTTACTTGTATTGCCTGATGAAGTGCTAAGATGTCACATTGTGGATGAAGTTGACTTTAACTTTTACATGTACAGTGTTGTGAATTATTATGGTATTACTAACTTTACAGTCTTTTTTTCCTTAAATATATAACTGCTGGAGCCATGGGATCATGTAAGACTCCTAGATGCCATTAAAAAAAATCTGTTCTTCTTGAAATAATGGACTGAAGCTTGAAAATATAAATAGCCCTGAAATACGTTATCTTTCATAATCTCGTGTTTTTACCCATTGCAGAAAGCTTAGATTAGCAACAGGGATTGCATTTAGAGACTCATGCAGAGCTATAATCCTCATTCAGGCCCAGTAACCTTGTTACTGCTCTGGAAGGCCTGCAGCCTTCCAGGCCTTTCAATTTGCTTTAGCCTTGCTGAGTCTGATAAAATATAAATATAGATGGGCTATGGATGCAGTCACCAAGACGAGAGGCCAGACAAAAGCTATCCAGTGTTAATGGCTTTTATGCAAGAATAACCTCGGCTGGAGTTGAACCCTCACCACAAAAAGGAGTTTCCCAATTTTCCATCCTCTGAATATTCCAGGCCTTTGAAAGGCTCTTCTGTGTCTCTGATTAGTGAAGAAAATATCCTCACTGTAAATGCAAAAGATGATTTATTGTACAAAAGTATATCACAGAATAGTTTAGATTGGAAAAGACTTTTAAGATCATTGACTCCAATGTAAACCTAACACTGCCAAGTCTACCACTAAACCACGTCCCCGAGTGCCACATCTCCATGTCTTATAAATGCCTCCAGGAACAGTGACTCAGCCTTACCAGTGTGCAGTACAGGGGGATGATCCCTTCCCTATTCCTGCTGGCCACACTATTTTAGTTAAGAGCCAAGATGCTGTTGGCTTTCTTGGCCACCTGGGCACACAGTGTTCAGCCAGCTATCAGTTGACACACCTAGGTCCTTTTCTGCCGGGGCAGCTTTTCAGCCGTTAATTCCCAAGGCTCTAGCATTGCATGGGGTTGTTGTGGCCCAAGTGCAGGACCTGACACTTAACCATATGTTGCTGAGCTTTGTGAATATAGCTTTATCATAGATGTAGGCTTTCCTAGAGGCTGGAAAGAAAGTTAATAAAACCCACAACAAATCAAAGAGATTCAGAAATGTATTTTAAAAAGCAAAAGCAACTAGAAACAATATGAAAAATCAGCATGCAGTGTTGCAAACTCCTGAAATTCATGTACTGTGTTCTCAGATGTAGTAGTTATGACACTGGCCTCTGTACTTTAGCTGTTAGACATTTGGCCCATAGTTAACAAGTAAACATCTTCAGTTCTGCTGCTTCACTTCGTAACAAATATAGTGGTGTAATTTACTGTTATATGTTAGATATGCTGAAAGTTCCTTAAATACCTATTTGAAATTATATCTAGTAGTTACATTCCAAAAGCTAGATTTTATCAGTAATTGTGGGACACCATCTTTACGTCTGGTTATAAATGAGAGGGTTTTACTGGGGTGTTTCCAATGTTACTTTATGATGAATTTAAACCAAAGCCAACTATTCAAAGACAAGGTTTGGACTATGTAAATTATAAATAATGCTCACTTTACTTAGTGCTTCCATTGGCATTTAGCCATCTCAAACACAAGATTAGATTCTTCTAGCTGTCTGTGCAATATTTTGGAGAGAAAATGAAGATGATTTTTGTGTATTTAAATGATCTTGCAGGAAGATTTTAGCAGGATTAATCTAATTACCTGAGATAGGATGTTAGTCTCTAAAGCACTGTTTCTGGCTGCATCCTAGAGAGTAGGTGTGCACCAGAGAAATTGTGGAGGTGATACATGTCTATTAGAAATAATTGCTGAAAGCTGTGGCACAGCAGAATCCTATTACTGCCACATCTTGTGTTGACTGTGCTGTTTGCCCATGACATTCCTACCAAGTCTGGGAGAAGGGTCCTTCAGATGCACTTGGAAATACATGGAAAAAAATATTCTATCTATCTATATACATACATAGATTGAGTATGTATATATAAATAAAGTGCATTAAAATATGCTGCTCCCTCATAAGGAGTTACTGATCTACCCTTAATCACTTCCCAGACATGCTGCAACATTAACAAATAGACCTAAAGGGAAATAGTATCTTAATTTCTTTCAAAATATTCCTCACTTCATTAAGTATTTAGGGTACAAAATTAATTGCCTCAGACCTTGCGTTTGGTGAATTTCTGTGTATACAAACAGAAGAGGTTCACTGTTAACTTCTTTCTACAACTTTAATGATGGAAGATTCTAGGTACCCTTGGCAAACTGAAAACTCCATTAATGCATTACACTGCAGTGCCTTGTACCACATCTAGAATACTGCATCCAGTTCTCAGTCTTCCAGTAGAAAAAAAAAAACAAGTTCAGTGAAGGGCTATGAAAATGATTGGGCACTAGAGTTCATGTGCTAAGAAAAGATACTGAGGGAATCCGGCTTGCTTAGCCTGGGGAAAGCTTAATAGAGGTCTAGTGGCAACCTTCTAATATTTACAGGGTAAATAGGTATCAAGAAGGCAGACCCCAGATTCTTTACAACAGTGTGTGAGAGGAAAGCAAGAGGCAAAAAGCGTAAGTTGAAACAATAATTGGAATAGGCTGCAGAGAAAGGTTATTCAGTCTGCAGGATTAAGACGGGATACCTCTAAGCCAGAATCTCCCCTAAATGCCATGATAGTTGCTGCAATACTCATCATCTTAAAACCATTAATGGTTTCAACTTGTCACATGCACATGAGTCCAGAGCTAAGGGTCAAGTTGGCCTGTGGTCCAGTGTGAATATTTCTGAAAACAACTGATCTAAAGCCTCTCTAAATGTCTGGTGATATCTTTTTTGGTGTGGCTGAAGTTAATCACTGTCTTTACTTACAGACCTGTAGAAAAATGAGCAAGTCAGTGGTTTGGTAAAGAACTATAACTTTACTGCACAAATACAAGCCAGTTAAGGTAATTAAATCTCTACAGCACATCAGAGTAGGATTAGTGAGGAACAAGTGAAAGGAGGAGGTAGTTTTGTGCAGGAAGAGGTAATGGGATACAGAGCCCTTCATGCTCAGGTCAGTCACAGAATCCTGAAGCAAAACTGCTTTGCCACTAATTGGCACCTGTGATGACAGTGTCAGCACAGAGGTCAATGACTGAATGGGACTTGAAGGCTGAACTAACCACCTCCAGGTCAAACATGAGGCACACTGGTAAGGGCCAGGGAATGCTGCCTGTATCATGCCCCTTTTATGGGTAATGGGAGAGTCTGTTCATTTAGCATGTTTCATGAGTACCAAATATTATTACTGACACTAGGGAAAACAGGCTAGAAACAATTATCAGGTTTTAGTAATTATTAATTCTGTGTGATAGTGTTCTACTGCAGGATGTGCTGTATAACTGTTCAATGTGTTACATCTCAGCAAACAGTACAAACTCTAAATCATGCTTGAAAAAAGGTAAAACCAATGTTGTCTATTATGAAACACGAAAAATAACGAAACAGTGGAATAATCAGTCTTTCTTAGTAGCTTTGCTGTTGGTAACATTTGAGATCATAGAAACATAGAACAGAATAGTTTTAAGTCACGTACATTCAACAGCTCACCAAGACATAGTTCATTTGACTACTTAAAAATTATTAGTGTTTCCTTCCCTTGCCAATGGAGGAGCATCAACAGAATGTGAAGAAAGATACATACACAAACTTAGTGTGAATTCTCACTCTCCTGCTTTTGAGCTAAGAGAAATGGACTTGACGCGACTCTTGTATGTGTGTGTACTTTGTTTACTTGTGTCGGTTTGAATAGAGACTCAGTGGTGCAGGTTGCACCAAAGTCCTATTTCCTTCTACTTGCAATTTCAGACTAGTTGAAGCCTTACCCTTCACTCAGAGCATTGTTTGTCTTTCACTGAATAGTAGTACACATATATGGAACCTTCTAGGTTGCCTTTGTGGTGTGAATGTATTCAAAGTGTAACTTGTTTTGTTACATACGCCAGGCCTGGAACAGTAGTCACGAAGAGCAGATGGAAGCCCTCTCCTACAGAAGGGAGTACTTTTGCCTGAAATGATTGATTCCATCGAAGGGCAAAGCTGCGAGCAAACTATCCTGCCTTTGACACAGCAAAACTTTATGTAATGACAATGTAATCAGGAATTCTATTATCAGCACCTCTTCCCAAGAGTGGAGGTTGCTCACAGACCAGGAAAGAGCCTGGCAGTCTGTGCAATAGTGCCACCTGGTGATAACGGCCGTGGGGACAGAATTTCAGGGAGGAGGGGGGTCCGAAGTAGCGCATGGGAGGTACGCGGCGTTTGAAGGGTTACGGTACTTTGTACAGGCTAAGAAGCTTTAGTTATGCGTGGTCCGAACATGACAAGAACCTTGGCTATTGGCATGACGCATTCGCAAAGGTTTTCACTGTTCTTTTTCAAGAGTGCATTGGTACGTGCTTGCACTATTCCTTTCACACTTACCACTTGAGGAAGGTGGAATTAATTTATCGCCGTGTATACACCCATAGTGGTTTTCCAGAGCTTCCCACCAGCATATAATCGTTATAGTGTGAGAACGCTGTGTTGCTGCATACAATTGCTCCCTTGTTAGAATCAAACATAAAGAGATGCTCAGTCAAAGAAGCAGTCAAAACTTTCAGGAAAAGGAGATAAAAGCAAGATGGCAACTCAAACCAGATGGAGTCATGCTTCTTTTGTGTATATAAGATTTCTTGTGCTGATTGTAGCCTTACCCTGCCATATGTAGGTCACTTGGCTGGCAAGCTATTAAAGTCTCCTAGATCTCCTATAGTTCTTGTGATGATAAATTACTCTCTTCCCTGGGAAAGTGTGTATTAAGGTTAGCTGCGCATTTACCTTCCTGACAGACTCAATGTGGGCAGAGGAAAACAATAAACCTATTTCAGAGCAAATATTTTGATGAAGAAATTGCACAGAGGAAGAATCAAGCAACACTTCCCCCTTGTAAGGACATCATGCCTCAGTTATGTCCAAACAAATCAGTTTAGATTGATGAATAGAGAATATTTATTTAATGATACTGACTTTTCACATTATTTGAATAATTTGTTTATAGCCCAGTCAGAGCAAGATAAAGTCGTTGAGAAAATTTCATGGTTGAGGGAAAGGAGGGAATTTGTATCAAAAAAAAAAATAAAGGCAGCTGAGTTCACCGACTTGAACTGAATCAGTGTTGCAGCTACAGAGGGGAAGATAAATTCAACACAGGGCTTGGCAAGGGAAAAGTTAGACCTTTTTGAGGAATGGGAACTTACTGCCTAACTTTCAGATAAAAAGGCAAAATAAGGCTAGTTGGGAGAACCCAGTAATGAGGCTATGGAGAAAGAATCAATTAAAATAACCCAAGTATACATATCATGGGGGAGGGAGAGTCCATCTCCTTTCTTCTTGGTGTTTTGCCTTGTATGGCTCTTGTACAGAATGCTGACCTGAAATGGGGCCTTTATTACCAGCTTGAGAGAGAGAGACATTTTGAATTCCTTTTGATTTATGTTATGGAGTGTTTCTATTTTATGAGCTTGACAAAGACCAGAAAGACCTTTTGTAAGCTGGACTTCATATATGCAGAATCTTTATCAACTGAAGTGGAGCTTGCTTGCTTTGACCTTGGCTGAGCAGCCATTCACATGAGCACATATTTAATCCTTACTTTGACGCATCCTTTAGTTATTAAAACATGCCAGCATTTCCTCAAACTTTTTGTCACTGGGTTACGCCAGGGACACTGGTATTTGGGCAATTTTCATAAAGCAAAGAAGGTCCTTGGAAGCTTGAACCACTTCATATAGGCTGTGATTCCACTATGAAGAACAAGAGGAGAATTGAACTGAACAGGAAAAGTCTTACACCAACAGGTGTGCAGAGCTGTCATTCCCCTTTTGGGGACAGGGAGACCCTGGGTACATCCCAACTACTAAGATGCAGAGAGTGTTGGAAAGTACTTGCAATTCAAAAGTGATTTCAATTTTTCCAAAACTGAAAGGTGGGACTGACTGAAGAAAGGATGAGTGCGGCAGCAAACGGCATCAGTGTTCCAGATGAAAAATATCCTGGCCTCAGTTAGTCTGTACATAGATGAGCAGATTCCATACCCGCATATCTTCCTGCATATCTTTTACAGCAAAAATTACATCATCTGAAGGAGCATCCCCAAGGCAGCACCCATCTCTGCATCTGTGCATAGACTAGGCCATAGAGGAGTTGAATTCCTTGTCAAAAACCTTGTTGGGAACAATACGTTGAAATAATATAGTTTGGAAACACAGGACAAAGCTGCAAGTTTCATTTGTACAGCTGGAGCAGTACAAACATATAAAATGGCAAAAAGCTACACCAAACCTACACAACCTGTCAGGACTTTGGGGGACTGAGATGTTTCTCAGCTGTTACAAAGCCAGCTAAACTGACCTCTCACTTTTTGCTCTCTTCCCAGCACAGGAGGCCTGAAGAGCTGCCAGAAATTAGTGCAACCAGTAAACTTTATTAGATTATGCTGAAGGCTGACACATCCCCTGCTGGCCAGGGGAGCAGGAGGATGCTGTAGAGTTCAGCTCAGTTTAGAGGCTCGCTTTTGCACTGTTACAGCCTGTCTTAGTTCTTGTTGAAGCGTTGGAAGAAAACAAGTGAGTCCCTCTTCAATACAGGTTATTGATCCTAGATTTGGTGGGGTAATGAACTAATAATCTCTGGACATGTATTCTAACTATGTTATAGAAAGCAATCTTCCAGTCACTACAGTTTTCGAATATGGACCAAAACTTTCAAATCATATATATTTTACTTTCGATTTATGGTATTTCTTGGTGCTGAAGTGTAAGGGCTCATTTTGAGTTTAATCAGCAAGTAAACCTCTAACTCTGATTTCTCATAATCCAACTCCCTGCAAACCCCAAAGTACAGAAAGGCCACACATTATGATTATTATGATTATTAAATAGAGAAATACAGAAAAGGGAATAAGGTGATCTGAGGCTATTTCTCTGCTCAGGAACCCCAAGGGCAAACCTACTGGCTGCTTCCTCACTGTGGATCAACCAAAGAAATACAGCCAAGCAAATCTGAACATCATTCTTTCCACTTTTTTCTATTCTGTTATGATGCCAGGTTTTTGAAAGGATATTAAGAATAAGTTGGCAGTGGAAGGTGGGAGGGGAAAGAACAAGATCATAATTCAAGCCTTCAGCCTGGCTGTTTTCCTGTAGCTGTGCTGCAATGCCAAAACCACTTGCATGCAGGCTTCAAGTGTAATTCTGATCACTCTGACCTCTGATAAATTTCAAGCCAAGAGGTGGAGATGGTAGAATATTAATGCTGTCAAGAATGCTGGCATTCTCCCCAATTTTGTGAGCAGGATCCACCTGCCTGGTGCTGATTGATTGAACCATCTGGCTTTGCAAGAACACAAAACTTGCGCGAAACCAGATAGGCATCATCCTGCAAGGATTGGATTCAAATTCACTACGTTAACATTGAGAACTGCATAGCAAAAATGACTGATTCATTGTGTCTTGTACCATCCAAACCATTTTCTTCCTTGAAACATAGTAATAGAGGAAATGCATGGCTGATTAGAAAATTAACCTCAGTCATTAAACATTAGAGAGAGAGAAAAGCTCTAGTCCATCAGAGATAAACAAACACTGCATTGATCTGTAATTGCTGCTGTGTATCAGTCCATTGTGTTATTTGACAGGATTTTAGAGAAGAGATGTAAATTGAAGATGTAGTAGTTTTACAGTGGTATACCTTATGTAAAAGTTAAAAATTAAAAAAAAACCAGCACTAAATAAGTCCAGTTTAGTCTTCTCTGTGCTTGTTGGACATGTCCCAGGGAAGGGCAGGGGTTGCTCTAACCCTGGCAGTGTTTATCTCCAAAGGGAGGACTCTACACCCACTCTGTTCTTTTCCAGGTGATCCAAGAAGCACTCCTGTTGTTTTGTTTGATAAAATTGATGATGATATTTTTCTCATCCTAAAGTAAAAGTTGTGTGAACTGTGCAATGGACAATTCTGACTCTTTGTGCCTCTTTCAGCAAGTATTTCTGATTAAGACGTCTTCCTTACAACCAGCTTTTGAAACATCTGCCTTTCCCAAGCAGTGAAAGGCACCAGTGGCTGATGAAGTGTCAGACTGAATCCTCACAGCCTCTTCTCCTGCAGGTGCTGCAGGAAGACAGTTTTTATGTTATCAGTATTTTCAGGAGTGAAAAGCACAGCAGAAACTGGACAGAAATATTTTACAGTGAAAATAGTGGATTCTTCAATGAGTGTTTATAGTGCTCTTCTAGATTAACATAAGGCACATTGCAAGCTTTGATTAGGGTTTTTTTTGTTTTAATCTGTTGCGTGTCATACAATTAATAGTAACTTGGTCTGGATTCAGTTAGCTGGAAGTACTTGTGTTGCTCAGTTCATGAAGGATACCTTCAGAAGTACTTTTAAAGCTGCATTTCAAAGTTTTGCATATATATATATAGGGAAGATCCAGCAGTATAGAGATATGTCAGTTTATTCACGATCTGTGTAGTCTTAATACATTTCTTTGAGTCTGCTGTTCACTGAGCTGAAGAGATCATGTAGAATAAATATATTGAGTTATGATTCAGAACTCTATTATAATGCAGAAACTCAAAGATACAGAATTAAGATTGCCTTCTACTGCTGGACTTTGCAGTAGGATTAATGTCCCTTGAAACTGTGTCCTTATACCTCTGTGTTTGTGTTCCTAAGATTAAAAAGGAAATCTACATAGTACTTATCCTGTCCTATACCAACACCAAGGTTTCTGTCTGGAAAACCCATAAGTATAGAACAGATGTCTTCCATCTGAGCTGCAGAACTGACATTGGCTGACTGCAAGAACATTGTTTTTGCAGAGCAGAAGGATCAATCCTGAATCTCAAGGTGTGTTATGAAAAGTTCAGTCTCATGTTTTTCTCTCTAAGTCTCTGAGGACAGAAGACTCTCTGCTCCAAGGACTGTGATATAAGCTTCTGGCACTGTGTATTGTACCAGAGACTGGAACTAGAGGCTTAGTAGGAGAGGCATGGAGAAAATAAAATTTTACTGGATGAGTGATGGTGAAGACAAAATACACAGCAGCAGGTCTGGGGGATGGGATAGTAGTAATCTGTGCATTGCTCACCACATCTGGTTTTCCTCCCTTGGTTGTCATGAGGTTTGTTATGCTGATACATGCCATTACAGAGTGAGCTCTGAACCTAGTGTATCCTTGCAGTCCCTAATTCCCTCAGGGTATCTTATGCTGTATTGATTCTCTGATCGCTGTCGTTACCCCAGCAGGGACCGTATCCAAAGTGAAATTAATTTAAAAGTATTTTCTGAGCACTGAAGTATTTGTTCAGAGTTATTTATTTTAATAACTGCATGATGCCTATTGTTTGCTTCTACTGACTCATTATACTATAAGTATTAATTGCGCTGGTAGAACTGTAACAAAAACCTACAAAGTGAGTTTGTTAAGACTGTATATTTCTCTGGACAGACAATAGCAGACTCTCCCACTAAATTCACCTTGTCATTTACATGTCAGATCTTGAATCCAGTATTATCCTCTCACTCTCATGGGAGAAACTTATAAGCAAGATTCTCAAGGAAGATATAGGAGGAATAATTTTAAAATTATTATTAAAACTTATTTTTTACTAGCTGAACACTAATGAGGCATCTGGCATCACATGGATACATTTGAAGGAGCTCTGGTCTGCGTCTGGCAATTGAAAAGGACAGTCATGTGCCTGATTCAGGGGATATAAACATATGAAGAAGCAGAAGTTACTAAAAAAAAATAAAAGGGAGCATGCATCTTTATCCTGTGTGCTTCTGTATGGAAATAGTTGACGAATCATAGCTACCGTAGCTCTTCTAATTCAGGAGTGTGTTATCTGTAAGATGTGAAAATAAGCTTTTAAGCAACACATTTGGTGCAGTATTAAATTTCTTCTTTTACAAGTGAAGGATTATCACTGAACAGGTCTTTTGGTTTCTTTGTCAAAATGTACATGTAAATGACTAAAATAAAGAGATGGAGAGACTATATGCATTTTATCTGCCCTCTACCTAATGTGTTGAGGACTCTAACTTTCACTGATGTTGCTAGCAGTATTTGTTAAAGATTGTTTCCTCATTTTTGAAATGTAGTTGGCTGAGACAAGATGTGAAGCTACAGTAAATGTTTTACTGTAAATCTGTCTTTGTTTGCTAGTGGTACAGCTAATTGGAACCCTGCCCAAAGTAAGTGAACATCTTCTGAAGCTTGCTTCAGAGGAACAGAATGGTGGAATTTATTTTTGAAAAGAGACTGAAATCTGATGTTCTCCAGTTTCCCCTCTTCGCACAGCATCAGATTATATTATTGGCTATATAGAGAAAATGGGCGCTGCGGTGGAGAGCATCATTTGAGCTGGTGAAATGGGAACCTGTGCTAAGCTGTAGATTTACTTGTGTGAAGGCAGTAGTAAACTGAGGTGCTTCTACAGACTTGTAGTGTATATGTCTCCTCTTCGCATTGGTAGAATACTAGATTTATATTATTCAGATTAAATAAGGAGTATAATTAGCAAATAAAGGGTCTTGGCTATCAAGCTGTTACATAAATAAAAGAAATCATAGAATCATAGAATAGTTTGGGTTGGAAGGGGCCTTAAAGATCATCTAGTTCCAACCCCCCTGCCATGGGCAGGGACACCTCCCAGTAGCTCAGGCTGCCCAAGGCCCATTTGACCTGGCCCTGAACGCCTCCACGGATGGGGCAGCTGTATCAGAGTGGCTGGTATCACTGGCAAACACGGTATTTAAATAAGGGAGTTAATAAGAGACTAGAACTGTGTTCCAAAGTGCTGTTAGTTTGTTCTTCAGGAAAAAAAAAAAAAGAATGGTGGTCACTAGAATACACATCTGTTTGACCTCTTCCACACAGATCCATAGAAAGCTTCACACAACTTTGAGAATACAGGATACACTTTAAAATGGGTTGAGGAAAAACTGACGGTGTCTTTCTGGAGGTACCTATTTTCAAAATGTTACTGAATGTGCAAAAATTAGTGATGTTTCACATAAGGAACCAGATCAAGCTGTAGCTGCACCAAGTCATGGCAACAACACTCACAGGCTAACTAGAATGGTGTTTGCCTTTGTGAGATCAATTATAGCTACATGCATTAGTCACATGCTGGCACTTTAGTAGGTGAAGGACTGGCCAGTAAGGCAGTGAGAATATTAAGCACTGTTGATCTTGGAATGATTCAAAGCAAGACCTCACTGAGTCAGAACTGTAGGAACTCACCCCAAGGCAATGTCTTCCTGACAAATTCAGACTTTTTTTCTGCTTTTCTAAACAGATTATAAATTTGTCTGTGACTCATTCCTATGTAGTTTACTTACACTGATTTTATCTTTCGGTGACACAGTTTGCCTGCACAATTTATAATTGATCATCTAAGATGCAAATTAGTCCTTGTTTGAACCTTGATGCTTAATTAACAGCTTTTGCTATTTTCTGAATATTTGTGACCATTCAGAACTGTTACATTATCTTAGATGTGACATAAAGTATTTTCAGAGTGTGCACATGTGAAGTTAAATAATTCATTGTTTGTGGTTTACTCTTGCAAGGAAAAGAGAATGTTCACAAATGCATTTTTGTCTCATTCCCTCAAAGCTAGACTGAATCATATTTACATGACACAGTCTATCATTCATTATTTACGAGAATTTTCTAAAACTTTGTGAAAGGGAAAACACGGAATTTGGTAGGTAAGCTATTACAAAAAGATTAGGTAGCTCATACAAAAAAAGTGAAGCTGCAGTGAGACCATTTACCTTCAAATTGCTGGTTTTACAACTTATGCCACAATAGGAAAAAAATCTTTATTTTCTTAGTAGAGTTTCCCTGTTTGTTTTTATACAGTCAGTTGCCATCTTGATCACCATTACCACAAATAAACAAGAACGTCTTAAAGACTTTAAAAATATATATTTAATTTTTATTGTAAAGTTAGTAAACTGGCATGAGTAAAGTATTCATTAAAAAGTCGTTAAATCTCTTACTGTCAGACTAAATCCAGACTTTTAATCTCCGAAAGAAAATGGTAGACTCTTAATCATTAGGACAATTTTTAATTAATCCTTTTATAAGCCATTGAGTTTCATCAGAGCTGGTTTCTCGTAATTACAATTTAATGTGCCGTTCTTCAGAAAATTCCAAAATGCTGTCTGCTGCCGCTTACTTTGAAATGAAACAGAGCAGTAGCTCCCCTTTCTACATTTCAGTTCTCTGACGTAACCTCATTCCTGACCTTTTGTAGTTTCTACAGCAGTTAAACTCTAAGTAGAATCACGGAAACTTATTATATGTAGTGTTGGAGTTTAGCTCTACCAGTCAACATGCAACCTGATGCACAGATTTTCAGGACTGCTCAGCCGAAGTCTGACTGATGATGTGACAAACTATTCATAACAGAGAGGACCTGGATAAAATAAAGAAGATATTGCCTTTCTCTCTTGTGGAAGCATCTTTAAATTAGAACGCCCCACTGAATTCCACTTTGAAATAAAAAAAATACATCCATGTAAAACGCATCCGTATGGGTGAGAAAGAGAATACTTGTTGAAATGAATATATGTCAGTGCTTCACAACTGACAGGTGCCTGTATATATCAGTGTACCAGCAAAAAGAGATGTTACATTTGAGAGGAAGGAAATTCAGCAGCTACTCAGAACCTTTTCCTGTATGAATGGTATTAATGTATTCTTTGTCCATTAGAGACAATACTGTCTTTAGTCTAAAAACCCTTATGTAATTTCTCTTTGGTACTGCTAGACAAGCAGTTCCTCCCTCTTCTAGGTACTTCTGTTTCTGAGTTACTGTCGCTAACACTGAATGGTAGAGAAAATGTGCTTGGTCATATTGCCCTGTTAGGTCACAGCACTTCCATTACAGCGAGGCACCACACAGCATCACTAGAGAATTGTTCAAAATTGATCATAAAAAAAAAAAAAAAAAAAAAAAAAAAGACAAGAACAGATGTCACAAATTCAGTTTAGGAGAGGTATCATTGCATTTTTTCACTATTCTGTTTTTAGTGGAAAAATAAATACATAGACACTAGGGTTTCAGGCCTTCTCCCCACACTGTTGCAGGGAGATAACCAGTAGGCTTATTGCATAGGCAAGGTATTCCACAAACAGAAATACTCCAAAACTCCATTTAGTCAATAATGAAGCAAAAGCAATATGATTTGCTCAAAAAGAGAGGCATGTTGTGAAAGAAGTGAGTTCAGAGGAAAATACAGATATTCTATAAGAGCACAGGACATAACCCATGTATTTGATCTGCAAAGCCAGTAGCCGTGGAGAGCAGAACAAGTACAGATAGTGAAAAAAATAAGAAAAATAGGTGCAGCTCCTTTCAGCTTCATTAACTCAGGTCAGATCTGAATTTACTCCTAAGCTTTTAAAAGCTCTTCAGCACTGATCTTTTTCTGCAACTTCTCGTGTATTTATTCCTAACTTGTACCTTAAAGAACAGATAGGGAAGATGATTATCTAGATTCTGCTCTTGGATTTGCCATGTGCTGCCAATGGAATTTGACATATTGAGGCAAATAATAGTCTTTTTATGCTGTAATATGAAATTAAGATATTTATCTGCCTACCTCAGTTGTTTCAGAGTAGATGCATTAGCATTTATGGTGCTCTCCGTTTTGTTGACTGCCACAGAAAATAGCGATAATTTCACTCCATTTTTTATGGGAATACATTATAAATACTACGTTTTAAAACTTTGTGGAAGAAGTTTATGGTTTTACACAGAAGAAAATCTCATTTGCATATGCAACTTAATCTGCCCTCCTTGCTAGAAGACACTTGGAGGGAAAGTAACTGTAGGTTTAAAAATGAGTGGAGAAATTAATGATAGAAAAATCCACTAAAAGCTATTAAATACCAAGATAAGAATTCTCACTCAGGAAGTTTAAATACAGTAAATTGGTATTTTGAGAAGGTATGTTTGAGCTTCACTCAGCCTTTGCTGCTGACTGAAGTCAGAAGGAGGGTGCTGGGATACTGTGCTTGTGGTCTGACATTTGCTGCCACTCAGGTTTTTATAGCTTTGTAATCTTAATTTTAATATCCTTCTTTTTGCATCTAAATACAGACCAATTTTACTGCCTTGTCTTGCATATATATGGATATTCAAAGCACTAGATTCTCCTTAGTTCCCTACAGTCTCTCCTGTTTGTAACATACGACCAGACATGCACAAGTCAATATAAAGTAATTTTCAAAAAGCTGCCATTAGACTTCACAAACATTATGCATTGCTTCTAGTCTGGTTTCATCTCAAAAGTCTAAATATCTGGGACTTTGAATCAAAATCTGTAGAATAATTATACGCCAACCTTGCAAATCATTCCGGTGAACAAGGACTCTAAGAAAAATCAAAAATTGAAAAGAATTCAAAGTATGAAAACATTGTGTCTAATGCTCTCTCTCAATCTGTTCTGTTGTAGAAATTTGTGAAGAGTGCTTTACACGCTGATAGAGCTAACAGAGTAAGTAGGAGGTGGAACACTAATTACAGTACAAAGCAGTATTTAAAACCCCTTGGCAATACTTAGGTACCATAATGTACCCTATAGACTATTTCTAAGCTTCAGCATTTCAAGCTGGGATTCAGTCTCTCGATTTTCACTCAGAACAGCTTAGAGCAAAGAACCTATTGACGTCAGTGGGAGTTGTGCATAAGTAACAGCAAATTCTGGCCCCTGAATTGTAACTCTTTGTGTAACCAAGTTTTCCTGCTGGTTGGGACGCACATTTATATACCTCCTTATCGAAGATTTTTCAGTTTTCAGGCTTGCAGTGGGACAATGAAAACTGGGTGACCTCAACCATAAACTTAATGGAGCCCTGGGGGCACCTGGAAGGGATGGCTGTAAGAGAGCTCAGTGCTTTCCATTTGAATGTTACATTAGTTCTTGAATTTGATTGAGCTGAACTCAAATAAGACACTGTCTCTTTGCTTCTGTAATTACTGAGGGGACATAAATTCAGCAACATGTGCTTGGTCAGCTGTCCTGTTTTCTCCTAAGCAGTGAATTTAGAGCCTACAGATGCTCTGAGGTGATTATTATCTTATCACTTATGGTATCTAAACTTTTTTCTTGGTTAATATAATTCATATATGTTGACAGTTCAAACAATGTGTTTTCTGGGTCTCAGGAGGAAACATAGGGCTCATTTTTGGTTTAGTAGCTTGCAGAGATTAGGGTTTGCATAATGTAAGTGTGAAGCGGGTGATACTCTGTAATGCTGTGAATGCAATTAGCGAGATAAATACAGAGCTATATTCATTTTCTCTGAAAAGGGGCAATCTGATTGCTATGCAAAAACACCTTTACTTGCAATACTGGTGGTTCATAATGTGGTTAGCAATGCACAGAGTGGCATTTTGATTTGCAGCTTTAAAGAATTCTAGGATGAATAAAACATGAATTAATTGGCAGAGAAGAACCTTTGCCAAACTATATGAGATCTACTGTGCTGAATAAAAGCTACAACCTATGACAGGCCCTGTTCCACTCCCAAAGGAAATGATGTCAATATCAGAAAAGGTAAAAAGCGGCTCAAGTAATTTGCAGTGCCAGAAGTCATCCCTCTTCAGATGCAGGCTGAGAGGAAACATATATTCATATGTCCTATCATAGCAGGTATGGTTAGAACAGGCCTATGAAAAATATCAGACCCCATGCTTTGTATTAATAGATTTGAATCAGCGTTACAGTTTATCTTGAAGGAGGAAAAGCTGCTAAGTTGGAAGGGAGAACAGACAGATTTCGATGCTTTGATACATATGGGATCCTAAGTCCATATGTGAAATTCTATACAAAATGTTCTAAGTGTCTGCAAAACCCTGCTGAAATCAGGGAACACTCAGCATACCCATGAGAAATGTCCTGGTACCAATTCAGGAATCTTGGTTTATGCATGTGTTTGAAAAGGCTGGAAGACTCTGGTCATGAATCTCCATCTTAGCAGCTGTTGTAGAAGCGAGCCTGTTCTGTCAATAGATGGATTTTAGGGGAAATCTGATTAATCAGTTCTGTGTCCCAGCAGAAATCCAAGTGAACAAATAGAAGATTATATATAATTCTAGGAAATACATAATAGTGAATATTATTTTGATTCCATTATTTTTTACAGAACTCTTAAATTTAACTGAGGTTTGTTGTGGATTTGCCCAGAGCTTGTGCACACAGATGAATACAGACTGTTTTACCTTTTCTTTTTCACTTATGAACAAGTAATATTTATTCATTTTAATTCACATTTGTCTTTTATACTTTAAATCTGCTTGAACACCCCATAAAAGTGAAATCCAGGGCAGAAATGAAGGTAGAAACATGTATGAAACGAAACAGAGAGAAAAATGCAGGCAAATCTTTTAAAGAATAACCAACAAGTTCTAAGCACTGCAAAAACTGGTCAGTAGGGATGTATAAAAGATACTAACCCTACTGCCTGTCCCTGTTGTACTGTTTACAAGGGAGAAAAACCCAAAACCTAGACAGTTGTGTGGTAGCGCAGCAGGCACCTTCTGGTCTGCGAGAAATCTGCTGAATTGCTGTGGAGATTTTTGTCCATGCTGCAGCCCATGGCGGGTCGGCAGTGTTGGTTCCTCGCTTTGTCCCAACTGCGCTGGATGCCTGCACTGTGTTTCAAAAAGATGAAAAGGACCTTAAAGCTGCACATTGCTGTCCTCTGGAAGTTCCGTATTAGCAGCCATTTCTTGATGAATACGCCCATGCTGAGGAGGACCTATTAAAATAAATAAATGAAGAAAAAGCCAGTCCTCCATTTACCCTCATTTTGCCAGGGCTACATATCTGTTGACTGGTGATATGTCTTTTGGGTTTATTAGAGGAAAGAAAGAGAGTGGAAACTTCTGTGGGTTCCCACAAAATTCATTGATTGCAAACAGGCAGCTTGTACAGCTCTAGAGGAGGATCCAGTGCCAAGGCCCCCTCAGTTGTTGTGTTTGTAAAGAGGGGCAGCTAGAGCAGCGCAGCAGCTAAACCAGAATGTATTTGTGGAGCTTTTTGCTATGAGGAAATCAAGGGTCAATCAAAGGAAGAGGAACAACATCTTTCCTTTATTTTCCCAGATTTTTACGCAAAATAAACACAAATGCACACTCCTACAAATATAGATTTGTAATATTTAATATCCTGAGATGCTTTGTAAAAGCCAGTAGAAATACTGTGTAGATGTGTCTAGTGTAGTAGAGGAGAAGAAAGAAGGTTATTTTAAATCACTTGCTCTAGTGAATTGTTCCAGAGGCCATAGCCCTTCTGGAGTGACAGAAGGGAATCTTACTAATGGGGAGTATGGGATTGAGCTTGGCTTCAGCTTAATTCTTCTGTTTGTAACCTGAATGATAATAGAGATGGAAGAAGGAGATGGGGAAAAAAATTAATTAAATGAATGCATGACAAAAGATTTTTTTTTGCAAAATGTGTGTTGATTTCTTGAATGCCTATTCATTTCATTGTAAATTATGAATTAAAGGTTGAAAGCTTAGGGGAATCATAGAAACACAGAATAGAACAGATAAGCAGAATTTTTTGCTAGATAGTCTTGAAATGAATAAAGCACTCATATGAAAGCAATTTTGATATCAATATTTGTCACACTTTTATTGGTGTATTTTAGCTGGATGTTTTTCTGCAGATCTGTGAACACTCATGAGATGAAGAATATTTAAAGAAAATAGAGAGACAGAGAAGCTAGAGTTTTCTAATGAGAAATGAATATCCATAGCCTGGATATTCAGAGTTGTGTCTGCAGTATAATTAACTAGAATTTGAGCTCTTTCGCATGTAAATTAAGTCATTGAGAGCGCTGCCAGCCATAATCCTTTTTCTCTTTGTTTATGTGATTTTGCAGGTTTACAGGCTACCTTCTTAATAGAAAATTCTTAAAATTGATTTTTTTTTTTTGTCTTTTATGCCTCTTCAGGGTTTCACAACTGTGACATTGTGTTATATGATGCAAATCATACCATGGTCAATTTAATTTGAGGCTAATGAATATGCCTTTTTAGACTTCTCTGTGGAAAGCAGTTAACAGAAGGACATTTCAAAGAAATGTCTTATTTTAGAATTTCTAACCTTGAAATCTTTTTCCTAATGTAAGGATATTGATTCTCTGTACCTGACCTGTTTCAGTTGTAACAAATAAATTAAAAGTATTTGTTTATGAAAAGTTTTAGCTGCCTGCCAGAGCAGACATGAAAGTTTTTGACATATTAATATCTCACTGAATCATGAAACCTTAATGTGAGCCCACCATTACATTTTAGCTCAGTGTTATGGATCAGATTTTCAGCTGTGGCCACCATATGTATGATTAGTTGTCTGTGGAGGTATCCAGTGTATATGCATAGTTCTAGAGAATAATTTGCAGCTCTGGAATGTTTTTCTTGCTCTGTGCAGTTCTCACATTTTCCACATACCTTATTAATCTCTGGTCAGGAGGTATCCCAAGATGCTAGAAGAAAGAAAACATGAAAACTGTGTATGGGGTAGCTGTGAAACAGAGACACCTGTTTGAGTCTACCTGCTTCTGTGCAGGGACTCATAGGTGGGAAATGCGTGTATGTTCTGATAGATATGATGGAGGACATGAATTTCTCTTGTGGAAGATAGGTGGCACCCTCTGTGAAATATCCACATACTGCAGCACTGCTCCACCTTAGGACTGTGCATTTTGGTGAACTCTATTACAGCGTGACTGCACTTGTGCTGGTCTGATCTTCCAAGGCGTGTAGTATACTTGCCAGCTCACTTTTTATCTGCTTTAACTGGTGGACCTTATGGTCAGGTACCTATTTTTCTCCCTTAAAATTGTTTAGATTTTTTTGTCGAAAGGTCAGTTCTGAAAAGATATAGAATGAAAATTTCCTAGTCTTTGTGATTTGCAGGATGTATCAATACGCAGCTTAATACTATGGTCTGAAGAATGCCAGTGTGAATAAGAAAAAATGATGTTTCTATAAACTGAAAATATGATGTTGCCAGTGCTATATATATTAAACTGCCAGAGGGAATTTTTATTTAGTTCTGACAGTTGAACAAGACTATTAAAATAGCTTGTGACTTGCTCTTATTTTCAACCATTCAAACACATTCCTTGTTTACTTTGTGCTTGTTTAAAACCACTTTGTTCTACATCAGTACGGTCATCTCGATTATATTTTAATGTGAAGCCTGCTGCATATGGCCTGGTGAACTGATATTCAGGATAAGGTCACCATCTGCCCATACAGCCAAAGCATTGTGCTTAGAATTGCTTTTTACATTGATGATGACATGCCCTGAACACCTCTTATAAAGGGTCAAATGAAAATAGGACACCAACAGAAGGCAGCTTTCAATCAATCACACAGAAACCTACTGCAGAGCTTCTAGATGTTTGTTTCTCAATTTTTGTTTAAGGTAGAACCTCTTCAGCCATCTGTACATTGATTCCAAGTCTCAAATTTATCCTTGTTTGAAATGTGTTAACTTACCTGAAATGACACCAGGAATGCTTTTGACTTTAGTTTGCTTTCAGCATTTTCTCAGCTCACTCATTACATCTCACTCATCCTCTCCTCTGTATTGTTCTTCTGTTCAGGTCAACAACATTTTCTTGTACTGAAGAAGATGGGACTAGCTGAGTCTCACGCTAACCCAGACCTTCCTAATGTGGGAGCGGGGACTGTAGAGAACTAGCACTAATAATCTTCAGTGGAACTTCAAACTTGATGCACCTTTCTCGTTAGATGTATTAAAGCTTGTTCAATTTCTGTATTAAAACAGAGGGTTGAGAAGCCAGAAAGAGCAATGGCTCATCCAAAATTCTGATCCAGTGTTTACAGGTTCTCTGGGAGAAGAAATTCTGCAGGATTCATTAAAATGTTGTGTCTTTGAAGGTGGAATAATATGATACATAAAGGAAAGATAGGACTTGTGATCCAAGTCATATCAGAGCTTCAGCCTTCATCTGCAGGAGGAAATTTACCTACAGTCTTAGTAGCTTTACAGCAGTAGACATGAGGTAGGTCAATGGTAATTTATATTGGAGTGTAAAGCAGCAGAATCCCACCTGGAACCAGAACTGCAAGGATCTTCTCTCTCTCTCACAGAAACAGGCCCAGAAAATCTATCTTTTTTTCTTCTTCTTTTTTTTTTTTTTTAAATTGAAGTCAGTGTTGCAATCTGGTTAATGAGGCCATGAAAACCTGAGCCTATTCAATATTCTGTATTGATTTGTCAAAAGGCAGGCACTGACATGGGAGGCAAGTTCTAATGGAGGCTATATATTTTGCTCTTTTGCGTTTCATTTTGGAATATCTTTTTCTTTTACAGAACTTATCATATTTGAAGCATTATGGTGTGCAGTTGTTCAGGGATTATTTTTTCACCCCTTTCCTTTTTAAAAGCTAGCCTCTGATTATCATGGTCTTTTAGTGTTAAATGTTTGTTTCCATGGGTCCATTTATTTCCTGTGTTGCATTACAGCTCCTGCTGTAGCCATTTCTTCTGGAACCCTAGCTGAAAAATCCATTTGTATTAATACTTGTTTAAGGTTCCTCATAGCTCCAGCTACATGACAGGCTCTCTCTCAGCTCTAGTGACTGCAGTGGCCTCTTGCAAGGATTTGGTTGGCTCCACTGAGGTACTGCAGGGTCCCACGTCCCTGTGGCCAGAGTATGTTTACACCCTGGAAAGATCCCATTTTTAAGAACATTTTTGTTAGAGAGAAATTTGATTTCTGTTTTGAGGGCTTGGTTTGAAATCTTCAATGACTTATATGTCCTTATATTCTTCTGAAGTTTTGTTCTGTATGGCAATGGTAGAGGAAGTCCACAGGGCCCTTTTGGCCATTCAGATGACCAGTAATACTGGGCTCTGTGGCACAGGAGTACGTGGCACAGCCCTCCAGGTCTAGTTCCACTGACTTTCCTTGTGCAGCTCCTGGTTTAGAAGATGGGAGAAAGATGCAGACATGGGGTAGATGATTCATTTGATGAGTACTCATTTTACGAGGACTCATTGTGTGAGAAGATGTGTAGGCTGCTTCAAACAGAGATTTTAATAATTTACATAGAATTTGTTAGCTTCTTCTAGATATTTATTCCATTACTATTGCTCCATTGGTGGCCTTTTTTACAAGGAATCATGCTTTCCAGCTGTGCTGAGCAGTTTTATTTAATCTTTTGTGAAGCATATTTTTTCTGTATTAGCAGATTTGTTTGTGCAAGTCAATTTTAATCTATATTTTGTATTAACAATTCTTCATAGCATAATCTTACTCTTACACTGTTACATACCATTGTTTTTAACTATCTCAGTGTTGGCTCATCATAATTTCCATCATCCATATGAAAGTTCTGGAATCTGATGAAAAACCTTCAGAACAGGTAGGCACGTATTGCTACTCTTTGTGCAGGCAGGCAAACTAATCATCATCATGTTTTACAGTCACATATTGATGGAGAAACAACTGCCATCACTAGACACAAGTTAATCTGGATTCCTCATTTGTAATGGGCTGATCAATCAGCACACTGTTGTCATCCAGTTTATTTTCTGGTTTAAACCAAATTATTTTGGAATTATTTTGAACACAGCTTTCCACAAAGGAAAACAGTTTATGTCAATTAGTAGAAGCAAATGTATGTTCTGTAGCTTTGTAAAGTTCCCATTTAGAATTCTCAAGCAAAGTTAGGGTAAGTACATATTTTAAAATAAAACATAGTATGTCACACGTGATTGTGACAGAGGGGGAGCTGAAATGTAATAATTTTATAAATGCCACAGATGTGTCTGTGTAAAAATCTAGAAAAATTGATATGTCACCTAGCTATTGAGAGAGACTCTGTGACAGACTTGTGCAGCATGTGTTTTGCAGGACAATTTCTTTGGTGTATCAACAATTAAAAGCCAGCCTGCAATATTTGATTCACCAAAGCGCTGACAGGCAATACACCAACCAAATGTCTGACCAACCATGATGTATGTTCATGTTGGTTGGCTGGGTGGCCAGACACCCAAGATGTAAATCCACCCTACCAGAAGAGCTGCCTAATGGAAATGCTGAACTCTGCATGAGCCAAACAGCCTGCACCACCTCTCGAGGTGCACTCTGTGTGTCAGTATGGGCAGTTATCTGGTATATCACAGGTCTGCTGCTGCATTCTGGAACATGAGCAGCAAAAAGGATTGGAAACAGGAGTTGGGTGAAATGGGTTTGAGAGAGAGGTACTGCCAAAAAGGAGAGAAGACAGAAAAGCTCAGTCTTTGCTGTTGTTAAAGGGAGAGGGTAGGAGTATGAGTGAATGGTAGGACATTTCAGGATTGGTTGGGAATATCTGAGAAGGAGAGAAGTGGGAAATATTGTGAGAGAGAGTGGAAGGGAACATGAGAGAGAGTTGGAACGTGACAGAGGTGGGAAGTTTTCTCAAAAAGCAGCAGGGAGCATGAGCTGTTTGACAGCAACCACAGAATGAGTGTAGAGCCAGGGCTTATGATAGAAATTCATGGATGGAATATCACTGCTCTAAATCTTACGCTTGATTCATGAAGAAAAACACTTGAGAGGTAAAAATGACTTGCAAGATAAGGAGTCATGTATGTATGTGGTTTTTAAAGTCTTTGGCCAGGAAGCAAGATGTTCTAAGGATGTAAAACAATTGGAATTCTTAAGAAGAAAAACAATTACCAGACATCAGACGGTGTCATGGGTATCCCTCACAGGGTACACTCCAGGGAAGATAGGCTGTGGCAGTTTCAGTAGGAATTTGTTATCCAAGCATATTGGTAATTGTAAGCATAACAGGAAAACTAGGTGTGTCTAGCATTCTTCACTGTTTGTAAGACATATTTTCTTTCTGCTAATTAATAATGTGTTGCTTGAGGGAAGGGCTCTTTCTAATCAGAATCGTCATGGAGGAAAGTCAGATTAACTGATATAACATGGTTGATACACTGTGACCCCCCAGCTAATCTGAGATGAGGGAAGTTTCAGGATTAATGTATCTTCTCCCACGTGTGAAGAAGTGAACCAAAGCCTACGTGTGGTTGAAGAACCTTTGAGTTAGTGTTGCCTGAGTAATTATGGTCTCCAGCTGCCATCTGAATGAGATCATTCAATCATCATGAAAGCAGTTTTCAACATCCCATGGTTCTCACTGGATGCAGATGTGTTCCAGACTGTGTATAGATTTGAATGAGACAAGGTAAACATAGAGATAAGTAAAAATAGACTATGACCCAAAGAGCATTTGCTATTTCTCTTTACAACTGAAGTACTACTTGATAACTACTAAACAGCTTGTGCTCTTTGAAGCGTTTGTTTTCTCTTCCATGAAGCTAATTTGGTCATGTTTCAGAAACTGTTACTATGTTGTGATCACAGTTCTTGTTTAAATCTCACCCGTAGGCTTTCTGAGTAGAGAAATTAGAGTTATAAACTATAAAGGTGTTGAAATTTTGCAACACTACATCCATTAAAGAGGTTTAATAATTTTTTCTGTCATGTAGGCAAGAGGGGCTCATGCTGTTTTAGATGGTACCAAGGAATGACAGGCTGGGCATGGACATCTGAACATTAACTGATTTTCATAAACCTCCAGAAATATGAATGCATCATGTGTTACACTTGACAGGCCTGAAACACTCAAAGATTTTTCACCATTTCTTCCAATCTTCAGGAAAACAAATTATAAGGAATGCAATAGATTAGAGTAGGAGTATTTTTAATGCTCTCTGTAAGATAATCATAACATTTATGTCTAGTGAGCCACTGATACAAGCTATGGATGGACGTGATTTTCACTTGCTGAAGCTAACGACTATAAAGAGCCTTAGCTCCTTTGTAAAACACTTTAAGGTCTGCTAGTGAAAACACTGTATAAAAGCTAGGTATTATTATATTTTATTACTTTCTTCAAAAGACTGCCAAAGGCGCTTAGGCTGTTGAATGGTGTTCTTGTATTAGAGACTAGTAAAAATGCAAATAAATAACTAAGGCACTTTTTTATGGATTTAATTACTTTCAGACATTTGAACAATATAATTCCTAATGGAAATATTGATGAACCTCTATTTTATCACCACTTCTTACTCTATAGAGAGTCTTAAGTAGTGGGGGATTTATAAATTTTTAATTAGGTTTTGATAATTCATCTTGGGGTACATGTGTATTCAGGAAATCTGAAACTTGAAAGAGCATAGCTAATCAAATGGGTAATATTCCTTGCTCTTCTGGCTTCAGTTACATGTGAGCAGCCAGTTTCACTAAGGTTTGACTGCAGCAATTGGTATTCAGAAGTGTTTGTGCAGTTTTTAAGTATGGCTACACATATGTTTGTCCAAAGTTTTAGGTTATGCTGGATTGCACGATTTGGCTGTGTTTTTTAAACCTTGGCAAATACACTCAGAAAAGTATGACTTTCAGTTGCATGTTCATTCCTCATGACCGTGGGTGCAACTAAATATAGGAATGCATACGAACCTGGTTAGTTAATTGCAGTAGAACTGTGCACCATTATTGAAAGTATTTGCATAACAAACAGGTACACCCAGTAGTAAAATATAGTTGCTAAATTCGAAACTCATCAGCTCATCAACACCTACTGCTTAGGAATACAAGAGAGAATACTTTTGGAATGGTAGTCTTCTAAAGTACATTTCCTGAATGTGCGTTTTATCACTTAGAAGGGCCTTCCATCAGCAGGTTGTTTTGGCACAGAGGTAATGATGTTGTGTATTCTGAAAGGATACAAATGAATTGTTCTGTAGTTGTGGAAATAGCTCTTTACTTATCTTGAAAGCAGGGAAAATACAGGCTAGAATGGTGCAAAATTGTAATGAATCCTATCTTATATCAATCTATCTTCATGACGACAGATGCAAACTTTGCAGTACTTCAGCTGGCATATAATGAATATGTTATATTGCTATGTTAACAAGCTGCTTCAATGTTTATGTGGATTTCAAAACAGTACTGAGGAAATGGAAGCTGTTTGTTCCTTTCTATCGAACTAGGAATGATAATAAACCTGGATTTGACTGAAATCCTGTACAGTAAGTTCGGTTTAGGTTTGTACAAAGCTAGATTGCTTTATTGAATATTATTTTCCATTCTGAAACAGGTGATAATGAACGACATAACTGAAAACATTAGCCAAATCACGATTGTAATTTTATCATGAATGGCACAGTGTTAACTGTTTTAGAATTAACCAACTATGGACCATGTGTTCTTCACTCCAAATTAGTGTTTTAAAATGCAAATCCACTTACTGTTAATGCAGCAAGGCCAATTTTATCCCTCGTATAACACCCAATAGAAGTCTGCTGGATTCACGTCAGACCCTGATTTTAAATTGTGGGTTTTTTCTTTTGAAAAACAGTTTCATATTGCTTTGTCCTTCCTGGAGATGGCTGTATAGTCTTGGAGTATTATACAACTTCACCAAAGCCAATGTCTGATCCCGTTCCAGAAATTCATGCTTGCCAGCCTAATAATAACACGGCCAATTATTTTCCTTTTAATCCAACTGGATTTCCCCAAGGAGCAAGGAAAAGAGTTACTTCATGCCTGGCATGTCAGGATTGTGTAAATCCACTGCTGCTATTTCAGTCCTGGTGTTTAAATAGAGTGGAAAAGCAAGTCTTGAAAACCTTGTCTCCAGAACAGCATAGAGTATACATGTCAGTGCTTAAAAACACGTTCTAACTTTCAGTAGAACCTAGTAAATTAGTTATATTAAAGTACAAAGAAAAATAACCAAAAATATGTTTTTTTCATTAAGTTTCATTAATTTATTACATGATTTTCCTGGACTCTAATCTCTAGGTTTGAAATATGTCATCACAAGTGCAAATCTGTATATGATTCATATAATATATATTGTATGCTCATATGAACTCGGCCACTTACAAAAAAAATATAATTCTATGGTGTATTCATTATCCAATATTGGCTATGATTCGTTAAATAAGAGAGGTTTTAAAAGCTTTCTGGAAAAAATAAATCCTGCATCAGTGAAAGACTGCTCAATGGTCTTTTTATTTTGAGCTTTTGAGCAAACCCATCACCACTGTTTGTAGTTATGCACCATTATAAATACTTTTCATGAAATCTCACTTCCAAAGTGCAACCTGGAACATCAATCTGGTGGTGGCTGATGAAAATTCTCTTACTTTGATACCTAAATAAATAAATAAGATGACTGTATGCGTGAGCTCAGTGTACTGCGCTTACAACCACAGGACAGCCCCAACTCTCTTCAGGGAGATTCAGATGGTCCATTCTCTCTTTGGACTTTCTGATAAAATGGAAATTCAAAGAAAGAAACTCTCAATAAAAATACTCTACTTAACCTCTTCATCGTAAAGCTGCGTCAGCTTCAATACACAGATATAACTGAGGGAGACATCTGACTGTTGAACACCAATTCTAGCAACTTCTTTCATATATATTTCGTCCAAAGCCAGTCCTCCCTTGCTTTGGGAGGCAATGAAGACTTTGCACTAAAACTCAGAAAAGCTTGTAAAATAGTAATGGTTTTGTCTCTGATCTTCCTGCCTTTTTTTAACTGGCATGGCAATCTGTCTTTTGTAGGACTCAAAACATTATGTTCTTGACCTTTGAGATGAGCAGATTTAGGCCCACAGCCACCAATACAGGCAACTCAAGTGAATATACTGTTACATTCCACTGCAGTCCTTGAATTACATTATCTTTCAGTTTGGAATTTGGGTGGACTGCTGACACTTCACAAGTTCTAGGTGAAGTAGATGAGCAGAATAGAATAAAGAAATTGGTTGGATTTGATGATCCTGGAGGTCTTTTCCAACCTAGTGTTTCTGTGATGCTGTGTGAAAAGTGCCAGTGACAGAGGTTAAATCTAGATCTTAGAAATGCTACTCCAGTCTTGTACTGAATTCAAAATAAAAGACCATGTTGGTGAATCTCACGAGCGGGAGTTTTTGCAGTATTTTAATACACTTATGCTTCTAACAACAAAGAAAAGGATGCTCTGAGATTAAGCTCCTCTAACTGTACTGCTTATGGGTGTGCATGCTGTGTAAGTCTTGCTTCTGCTGCCTTTGTTGCTGGAGAGGAACTGAAACGTATATTTGTAGCTTGGTGCTGAAAAGAAGGACTTAGGTTCCAAATTTTGGCATGACATGCATCTATGAATTCAAATGTATCTAAGACATGAGCCTTACTGCACTGTTTGCCTTTTTTGCCACACTAAAGCCCTATTTGAGCTATTAAAAACCCAAATCCAAATATGATTATTAGAACTTGAGAAACAAGAATAGTCAAACACACTTTACTTATAAACTAGGGAAGACTTCCTGCTGATACAAATTACACTTTAGGACCTTCAAGGGTCAGAGAAACTTTCTTACTGTTAAGAGGTGAGGGTTGATTAGAAGCTCCAAAGCCCATTGAGTCATCAGCAGTAAAGATGACAGCCTGTGCCTGATTCTCTAGTTTGCTTAGCTGCCATGGGCAAGAACACTTTACTTGAGGTTTTTCATCACACTATGTTATAGAATAGAAAGCTACTGATCTGTTCAGCAAATAATACCTGGAATGCTGGCCTTTATCTGTTACTATAGCTGCATTAAACTAAATGAAGCTATTCCAATTCACGTGTACTAAATATCTTGGCCAGTAATAATAAAGCAGTAAGGTGGTAAAGAAATGTAAAAGCCTTAGCACAAGTATAACTAGCTGTGGTTCTGGTAATGTCAGACAGCAGGGGGGATGTATCTCCATTGTATCCATTCTGTGCCAAATATTATTTATAGCTTCACCATGTATTTCTCAACCTTTTGCTGAAGGAGCAAAACCTGTGCTAACCTTACTGTGGATGTAATTTCCCTTTAGCCACTCTCATTTTTAACAAATAATGGTCAGAGGTTGTGTTGCCTCTTGGGTATTATTGAGATGGTTGATAATTCACTTTTTCCCAAAGTTGTCATGTCTTATTCCTATTTATAGCTAAAAAGTATTGTGCTAAGTGCTAAATAATTGAGATTTCTTTGTATTACTTTCCTGTCCTGCTCAGACCCTCCTTGTAGCCCAAAGGCAGATTTATCCACTTCAGATCTTCATTTCTTCAAGGGGTTAAAATACATTGCACAGTACCTGATCTAAAGCAATGGTCATGTATTATTCCAGGGTTACATCTTATCTAAGACTGGAATCATTTAAACCGGAAGGAACGAGGTCAATATGACAGAATGCCTGTAGTTTTAATTAAATATTTAAGGAGAACGGCTCATATACCAGTGGCATAAGTAAAAGTGTGGGTCAGGAGTAAGAACTGTAGCAGAACTGATGCTCCATCTCTGGCTATACCCACCTGAAATTATACATCTTTTAGGCAATTAACAGAAGACAATTTGTTGTTTAACACTACTCAAATGTAAAAGATTTTTTTAAATTCCTCTTCAGTGTTTGTTTCACAAGATTCAAATAACAACAGAAATTGGCATTCATGCTGGATATTGCATTTGTTCTTCAAAAGTGCCTTTACAAACGTAGACAGACTAATCCTTGTAACACCCTTTAAGGTAAGTAAATACTGCCATGAAAAAGGTTAGGTAAAAATGGGTGGAAAATTACGTCAGCATTTCTACCTATGTAACTGGACTATATGACAAACTTACACCAAAATGGGAAGATACTGTGGGATATGGATGTGATTATTTCATTACATCTGGAATGCCATTCAGCCCTGGAAATCTGCATTGTCTTGGCTGGATGGTTCTAGAAATGGATATACAACCAGTATGCTAGTAGCAAAGATGTATTTTTATTTCTTCTCACTGCTGCTTTCTCTCCCTCAAAGAAAGAAGATTAATATGTGAACACTTGAAAATCAGTATCTTCTGCCCTTGAAACTTCCTTTAGAATTAGGACTTGGACACATGATTTTCATATTTTCACAAACTGGCAACTAGAAGCTGATGAAGCTCCCTGAACTTTCTTTTTATGACCAGCTGGGAATCCCACTGGTATGCAGAAGTAGCAAAATGACATGAGAAGGAATGACATGGAATCAATTACATTAATTTTGTCTGTCAAGGAGGTAGAAAGAGGGCAGAGATACAAATAGAATGCACTGCACTCTCACACTCCATTGTCATAATGACTTCTTAACTTCTCCTGGAGGCTGTTATAAATATTGCTGCCCAGACACCATGCTATTTTACAGGGGAGGGGGCTGTAATCTATTCCCAGCAGCAAATGACAAAGTATGCCTCTGCTTGGTATGTAAAGAATTTTACTACAGCCAAATTTGAGTATTGGGAACTGTCTTTCTTGATAATCTCCTTTATAATTCAGGTTTGTTTCTTTGGGAGAGCGATCTATTTCACAGTTTTCAACAAATCATTTTTTGCAAGTGTAGGTAAAAATGATTAAGTAAAATGATTATTTTAGCAGAATCATCCTGTACTCTCAATAAATACTCAGAGTGTCTCTTTAAAGTTAGTTTTCTCTTTTACTGACATCTCATTCTTCATATGCCAGGATGAGTAGTTTTGCCAACAGTGTGTAATTATCCTTTAATTTCTACCTTAGCCTTTCCTGTCATAAGTATGTCTTCATTTTGTTGTGCTTTCAGACTTCTCACTGGTGAATGTTTCTTTCCTCCCCAAAGCCTCTTTCATAAGCTTGGTTAGCTTTTGCAAATGGTCATACATAAATGTTGACCCTTTTTTAATACTTGTGTATTTATTATTGGTTGTGGAATATACGAGCCTAGGGCTTTTTATATAAGCCTAAGGCTCTCACTCAATGTTTTTCCCCACTTTTCCTGCTTTGTTTAATTTAATTACTTCCCACATAATTGTGAAATTGACTTTTGGGAGAAGAATTGCTTTGTGATACTTGCAGTGTTTTTCCCTATTGTCCTGACTTTTCTCTGACTGAGTGTTAATTTTCAAAATTGAGTCTCCAATTAGTGTACTCAGATACATTTCACTGAAAAGTGACCTAAGTTATTTTGTTTAGTCCATTGATTCTTTGATTTAAAGTATACAATTCTCATTTACACTAACTCACTTTTACAGGGGGGCTGGCAATATAAAGGAGACTTATGGCAATGTTCAATCTGTTATCACCATAGACTGCTACTAAATATTTGACCCTGGAAGTTTTGGATTTTGTCCAGAAAGTCAAAATATTCCTGTTTGGAGCAGTTTGTGGTTCAACTTTATGAGATTTTCAGTTAATCATGTCAGCATGGAGATGATTTTTCTTCTGCACTGTTTATGAAATAAACATTATGATTCATTTGGACTCTTTGCCTCCCTTAGATTTTAAACTATTCACACTGGTTGTATCGGTCTTTAAGGACCTTTAATGTCATCAGTATCCTGAAATTCTGTAGTGCTTTTATTCTTCAATTATTGTTCATTGTTACTACCTCTCAATCTAGCCATTGTTCCCTCCAAACATTTGCCTGATTCTTCATGACCTCAGTGTTCATATTTTTAACGCCAGAGCTATTAATCTCCAAGAAATGTCTTTGGCTACATCTCCCTAGTACATTCATTTCTGTACATCAGCTGTGATATGAAAGTGAGAATTCCAGAGAGAAGTCTGGCTTCCATGACTGGTTATGCCATAGTCTCTTGTGATCAGAGGTCATCACTTCTTTTGCCTAACTTCCTAATAATTTTTTACATAGAAGGTGATTGTCACTAGCCAATCAAAATTCTGTCAGGGTGACTATATATACATATCTGGCTTCTGCTTTTAATGATCCAGTCATGTATTTTAGATTCTCTTGCTCTTATAATCACTTCTCAAAATCTCAACTAAGTCCCTGTTCAATTGGATAGTAGTGACAGCTAAGGGTGTCCCTCAGACTGTTAAATGAACAGAGATCTTGTCTACCTGTTTCACAGCTAAACCTAAGAACTCACTTGACAAATGAGTGTTTTCCTCTATTTCTTATCTTTAATACTCAGCCTATTCAACAAACATGATCGAATCACATCTACAGGTGTTGCACTCACAAAGCCATTGCCAGTTGTAATCTAGTTAAAACCAGAGAGTCATCTGCTTTGAAATTGCTACAAACTCAAGATTTCTTTTGAGAATGCTTTCCATCTCCCAATTTATCTTTTATTTTGAGCCTGCCTTATTAAAGTCAAGCACCGAAGATGGGATAAAGCCTTGAGCAATCTGTTCTGACCTCATAGCTGGCTCAGCTAGAAGAAAGAGGCTGAACTAAATTAAATCTTTTCCAAGCTAAATTACTTTATGCTCATGCAGTAGTTTTACTGAAAGAGATATCATCTTAACTGTTCTACAGTAACAGCATAACTGACTTACCATGAGGAACATATACAGAATTAGCAAAAGCTATAGGCAGGTTTTTAGCAGAAAATGCTTTTCCATCCATGAGACACATATTATCTGATTGAGATCAACATTAATAGGCAGATTTTTTTTTTAGTTATACAAAATTGTGTGTTTCAGTTCTAAATTCACAAACAACTGTGTATGGTGGGGGAACCTAGTTCTGAGCATTGTGCTTTCCCTACTTTTCTGCGTGCCTTGATCTGTTAAATGGCCAAGTATTTACATCACAGCCTACAAGTGGCAGCCTAGGGAGGCTGAAGTAACTTATTTTCATCACAGTCTCGGACAGCGAAATGATAGGAACACCCAAAAATTACAGCAGTTCCTTCGTTTTCTTTCCTGGATTATATCTGTACATGCAATTTTCCAGTGATATGTACTCTACCTTCAAGATGTCCAGGCTCAAATGTATTTTGGTCTTATGGATAGATCCTTTAGAGGTATAGGTTTGGCATCTTAAGTTCCTGCACCAGAAAGATCCTTCCTAACTTATATCAAACACTTTTAGAGCTTTTTCTTTAGTTCTAAGAAACTGGGTTCCTCTGCACTCTCAGTCAAACGTATGGCTGCCAGTTTTGGAGCTCACTATGAAACTATGATCTTGTTACTCTTTTGTACATATTTGAAACTATTCTTCTAAATAGCTGCAGTACTTATTTGGAGCTGCATGAATTTTCCCTCTGAAGTGATTGGATGTTTTTTAAAAAGTATGACTTTAGAGTAAGTTTATTTAAGAAACGTGTTTTAAGCCTGGTAGTCCATCTCTCTAAGGCGTGATAGACACCTGTTCTTGGTCTTCTCAATGAATAGCCTTTGTCCTTGACTCTGTGTTTGTATTAGTATACTTCCACCCTGAGCTCATTTCCTTGGAAATCAAGCTGAAACGTCTTTATATAATGGCCATATTTTGAATCCTGATATGTATCTATTAATAAAAACTAAATTTAAAAAAATACATGTGACAATAACTATGGACACATAAAGGATCATTCTTTTATGCACATATTTTGAAGTTCTCAATATTTTATCTGGAGATGTTTTCCACAGTAAGTTTTAGACTGAAATAAAATCTCCTTTATATTTAAAATGCATCTAGAGGAACAATCAATAAAACTAAAGTTCCATCTGTGCAGCAATTTATATTATTTCCCCAGTGAAGTTAGTACTTTATAGTGGTAGTAACGTGCAGTAATATTTTGTAATGGCCAGAGATTGTGATTTGTGCCTTTTTTTCTTTAGGCTGCAGTGAAAATCCTTTGTTAGCATGGAAAATCTCTATTGGGTATCAGGAGATATTTCCGGAAGACTTGTATTGCTTTTTTCAGGATTGACTAACATTGAAGTCTTTTGCTTCCTCTTTTCAAAATTAAGAACTTTCCATGTATACCAAGACAAGCTGGCGTCAGTATCTCAATTTATGAGCAAGCTGGTGGGATTTATTTAGCTGTGATGCTATCATTGGCCTCAATTAATATAACATGGCCATGAGGGACCCACAGAGTTCCATGCCCTGTTGTTATATGCAATGCTGTCATATAGTCTCATTCATCTAGCAAGATACTTCACAGATGCTTAATTTTAAGTTTCTAATAAAACCGTGCTCAATGGAATGTATAAGAACCGGTTTTTCAAAACTAGCCAAAACTAACCTGATTTTGGAGACTGATTGAGGTTTCCTCACCAGTTTTAATACAAACTTCTAGGATTCAGTGTTAGCTGTAGAGTTTCTCAGTAAAAAGGAATTCCAGCATATAGTTAGACTGTTTGCTGAAGTGGATTTATTTTGTTATGGTTATTGCTCCTATTTATAAAGCTGGAGCAGCTCAACTGAGAGCAGGCCCCAGTGCAGATGACTCATCCCATCCATACATTAGTAACCGTTTGTTTGAATGTTATGAATCTTTTACTCTTCCAGAATCATTCTGCTAAAACTACATAAATGTAAATGGGAGTCATAAAGAAAGTAACCCTGATTTTTGTGCCAATAACAATAAATGTCGGTATATTTGGATGACTGAGAGGAAAATTTGCCAACACTATTTTTAACCATCCACATGACATACAACATCTCTTGATGACAACCAAGTGTTCTTTTACCAGGTCAAGCATCTTGTTCAAATTTTAGCAATTTTAGCAAATTTCTGCGAGTGTTGAGTGTCATACATTGGAATACTGGAGAATGTGTCTCTGATTCTTATGCTCTTTACATCCATATGTAGCAACAATAGGACAAACGATACTTTAAGAATAGTCATAAGATATAATGTTGATAAATTATATTGCAATTTAAACTGTAAAATTTTCCTCTTATCTCAAAAAAAAAGGGGGGAAATACAGAAAGTTCATAGTGGAGGTGCAGGGAGGGAACAGCAAGGAAATCTTCTTTGAAATGAAAACATCAAACACAATGTTCCGTCAAATGATTCTGAACCTGTTGAAATCAGCATGTTCCCCCGAGTCTCAGCTCTGACCAGTGCTGTAATGACACTGACCTCCGTTGTAAAGCAATTTGAGAGCCACTGATGAAAAGATCCACACAACTGGTAGATGTTGTTAATAAACCTAAAAAAGAAATCTGAAACTCAGATTATACAAAGGATTTTTTCGTTTTACATGAACAAAAGGTGTATCTCCATGCTTTTTATTTTTCTGTATACATAATAATTTTCTGTTTAATTTGGAGCCCCTGTCACTGTGTGTGTCTCATTTGAACCTTGACAAGAGGAACTGATGAGTAATAGTGCAGACTGTTAGTGGGTTACTAAATGAATCTATTGAAGGAGTTACATTTCCTTACAAGATACTGTGCTTGAGGTAGTCTGATAATGCAGGGAATAGAAGGTTTACCTGGGAAGAGACGCCTGGCAACTGTCGACTCCTTATGTGCTGCCTGCAAAGCTGCCTTTGGTCCCCCGGGGGAAGGCAGAAAAACAGAAAAGCTTCATTGTCTTCTGCTAGTGACCAGTACAAAGTAGGGAGTTTGTCTTCATTCGGATGAATAAGATTTGGGATAAGTCTGTACTTTGTATGTAAGAAACAATTTAATTATTAGCTTCAGCATTTTCATTCCTGGCAATCCTGAAGTATTCTGATTTCCAGTTTTGTTATAGCACAACTGCTGCTAACTTCATTGGGTTTGCTCTGGCTTTCAGTGGATCAGAGATCACATGTTTGGGAAGTGGGCTTGAGTTCTGCCAGTTTCGTTTAATGTCTAGGACAAAAATATGTTCAGGAACTACTCATTTTTTGTTATCTCTCTTGAAGTTCAACCCAACATAGCAGCACTGTATGCGTTTACTTTATTATTTAGCTTCATTATTTTTGTTGTTTTTACTTTTCTACCTGTTAGTGGATCTACTTCAACTGCACAATTATCACCAGCTGGGTTTGCACCACTATATACATCAAAATTCAGCAATAAGTTTTTTTCTCCCTAATAACTCTACACTGCCTGACAGCCCAATTTAGGCTTTGTTTATACTGTAATTCATCAAGGCTGGGATATTCTTAAAGCTTTTGCAGAATTGTTGGAGATTTATGTATTTTCATGGTACACATAGTGATAAACCTCTCCCATTTTGTAGTGACTAGGCACGTTGCTAATGTGCAAAGAAAGGTGAGAGGAGCCAACTCACACTGTATCACATACTGAAATTATATATGCCTTCTAAAAGAAATTTGAATTATTTCAGTTGGTTTCTCCATCCTATAATGTAGCTTACTTAGCAGTATAATAATAGCTTATTTAGCATAATCATAATAATATAATCTAGCATTATGAAAAGAAATGAAAAGTGACAAATTTATTGTCAACTTTGCTACTTTCTAGGAACTGGACAGAGACCATCAGCTTGTGTACAGTAGGCTTCCAAAGAGCTGTGAAATGAAAACGAGTTTTGGTCATAGTTGATCAGAGAATAAATCCTACCTGTGCTCAATAGCCAAACTGAAAAATTTCCTTTCTTTGTCCCAACCGTCTCAGCAAGCCATCCTGTATAAATAATTGTTGAAATAGGTTATTTTTTCCCCATTATAAAAAGTTGAAAAAGTAGTCATACATATAGGTAATGTCACAAGAAGGCTATAGCTTACCTTTATATATTCCTTTCTTAATCCAATACTCCAAAAGTAATCAGATAAATGAAACTCTTTAGTGGCTGATGATTGGATGAAAGCTTCACTGATTAAAGACCAGAACTGACGAAGTATCAATCACTGCTATTTTTGATTAAGCACCTCGCTGAACTCTGTCACTGTATAATGACTTTCCAAGCAAACAGAGTCTGATTGCTGCAGGCAAATCATTTACATTAATCAAATAAAGTAAAAGATTCTGATGTACTTTGGTATTCAAGAAAAGATGCTGGATGGAGAATATAACTTTGGAAGGAAAACCTAAACAGAACTAGATATAATGTTCTGCATTCTAAAAGCTGCTATTAGAAGCAGCAACTTTTGCTCTCACTGACAGATCCAGTACTCTAAGGTTGTCATAAGCAGTTCATCAACAAGTCAAATTTAGTAGGTAAGAAATTCCAAATGTAAGTAGGAATTAACCTGAAATCACTACAAAATAGCAGGCGTTAGACTTAATGAAAGGAAAAGACCTTTGCTCTTCTGACCAGACTAAAGAAACAGCAGATCTTGTCTCCTAGATACCTTTATTATTTAATAATTTCTGGAAATTGCTTGCTATTTGAGTATGGGAAAATAAGAGCCTTTGTAGTAAGGTGCTAAAATAAAGCCATGACTCCAGTCTACAAATAATGCTGTTCTTGTACTTCAGTGAAGTCTCTGGATTTCTGTGAAAACATCTAGGTATCACTTTCAGGTGTGTGGAGAACACTGAAGCACTGCTGGGGTCCCAAAGCATGTGCTTCTCTGCCACAAAAAAACCTCTTGGAGCTTAGACACAACTAAAGAAACATCTGTCTTGTAACTGCTGAACCTGCCAACCTTACTAAAGAAATAATTCACAAATAATTCACAAATAATCCCCATGGGGGTTTCAAACCACTGTTTCTTTTTCATCTGTTAGTCAATCTGATGGCTGTTTCAGGTCTTTGTCTTGGAGCTTTGCAAAGAAAGCAACTGAGTATAGCATTTAGTGAGGCTGATGTACGTTTGTCCTTCATCAAACCCAAGAGCCCAGTGGAAAGCATCACTGTCCTATGATGTAAGAGACTCAACCTGATTTGTAGCAGGGCATTGAGTGCAGGTCTCCTCTGTGGCAGAAGAACATCCTGCTTAGCAGGCTTTTGGGTAACCTGGGAGTAAGGGCACCCCTTTTAGGCTGTTTCATCGAATTGAAATAACTAAAATATACGCAGTGAGTGCAGAGCAGAAGAAGTGCTTTTCAGCCTTTTGACGTTAAGGCTGGAGTCTGAAAGGATTGACAGAGGTAATTCAGTACAAAGTGAAATGAACTGAAGTATTCCATTCCTTAAATGAGGCACCCTAAAAATTAGACTGTCCATCTTCAGAGTGCAGAAGAGATAAGCTGCAGTGGCTAACTGTGAGGGGGCAGATAAATAAACAGCATGTGAACACATAACACATTGCCTTTGTACTGCCATTGGAATCAATGATGTTACCTAGGAATGAATTTAGCCTGGTGCTAATAAAGCTATCAGCAGAGGTGGGGAAAATAACATTTTTCTTCTTGGCCATGATTGACTGAAATCTTTCTCCTGTCATATAATCAGTAATTGTAAGAAATTATGTATACCAGTGGTACAATAGAAATGATGAATAATCTCTGTACAAAGGATATATGGTCAAAGACTTCGAGAACACAGCAGCTTATTTGAAATAGCAATACATTATTAGTCTTTAAATTAACAACAGAGGAAAAATGAACTCCATTTATCATGTAACTTACCTATCTCAAGTATAATATGTATCGGGCCTTTGTATTACTCAGCGAACATTATAAACAAAGCAAAGATGGTTTATCAATGGTAATAAAGCAAGGCAAGAAAAGATATTGTAGGAACTTAAATTTACAATCCAAAGCCTTGGTTTCCATCACTTCAGAAGCCTAGCTGAATGAAATTGAGTGCCTGATACTCAAGCATAGTTGCTCTAATTTTATGTGCCTGTTAGACATTTATTCATGTAAATGGATGGCCAGTGTCCAATTAGTCTGTGCAAATCAATATTCTATTTCTGTGTTCAATTACAGCAAACGAATGTAACCTTGTGCTTTCAAAAATAACAAAATCATTTTTAGAGGCATAGAGAGACTGGAAGAATGAAAAGCCAGAAACAGAGCTGCCTAGTAAGCAGTCATGTTTTAAGAAGCTTACCTCGACATTTGTTTTCCATCTTATGCAATCTTAATGGCTTTTGCCCAGATCATCTTGGTAGCTTAACAAAGTCAAGGGTATAGAGTACACCAAACATTACATGAATACAAAATAAACATTAAAGTTACTTAGATGGTTATATCTCTGCTGCATACAGGCATTATGGAGACATCTGCAGGGAGGACCAGATTTCATTTCTTTGAGTCAAGGTTTTCATGATGTAATGGTACAGTAAGATTAAAATGAAACTTGGTGAAAGTAAAAATTTGAACAAGAGAGTCAATTAAGAGATCTAGTTGTTATTCAGTCTTGCACATACGTAGAGTAAAGAGACCATTCCTTAAATGACAGCTTCTTAATTATATCAACTATAGTAAACTTTGAATAGGATGCTTTGTGGCAGGCCTATTCAGATGTAAGTGAGGCACAAAATTGCTCATTTTGAGTAATAAGGACACGCCTTCACCCTCCTCTTCAATCCACCCCCAGCTGCTCCTTTTGTAATACAAACAAGCTTAAAAATAATTAGATTTCTTAAAAGCTAATTTTCTAATGAATATGGAAGAGACCTGATATGGAAAGTGAACAGTCAGGAAGTAGTCATGAAATTTTTACAATTGTTATTTTGGAGTATTTTGGTAATTCTCTCCTTATCTTACCCCTCTGTTCCTGTAAAGATATATTATAGGAAGACCTGGAAATCACCATGTGCAGCCTAAAGGACATACAACACACAAATAGTAAATTTTTGTTCTCCTTTGAGAACATGTTAATCCATCAACCCATAGCAGATAGAGCATGCGGCAAAAGATGTGTTGATACAGTCGCTAGAGGATGTTGATGTCTGAAAGATGTGATAGCGAAGCCTTAGTAGTCTATGTTCATTTTGTTCCATTTCCATTCTGTATTTTGTAGTGTGCCAAGGAAAAATGGAATGTTGTTGATGCTATTTTTCTGCACTTGGCACAACAATATGCCACAGGAACACAGAAATATCAGTGATTATATGGTCATGAGGTAACATACTGCTATATAGCTGATTCTAGCAGACACAGAAAATGCAGGAGACATTCATTGTTCTGACAGTCTCTCAATTTTGATGAAAAGGATTTGGTGAAAATAGGAAAGTATATTAAAAGAATGTTGATGAGATTTTAATGTTATTTCTGTTGCTGAGGGTTGCTGAAAGACTGAAGGAAGAACAGCTGCATTTGTTGATATCAGAAATAATCCCCAGAAACAACAGTTCTGCCCTTTAAAGACAAAAGGGGCCAGAACTAGTCATTTAAGTGTGTGCCTTTTTTCTGCAACATACAGTAAAGATATAATTTTTATGTAATAAAATATGAATGTGAAATTATGAACCTAGTTGTAGGTTCACACAGTTGTAGGAACCCACAGTTGTGTAACTCCACCTCTTCCAGTAATATCCTAAACATTTTGTACATCCCAAGTTTCCCTTTGTTGTTTTCTCTTTGACCCACTGAAGTTCTCCTAATCTCTTAAGGTGATGTTAAGCATAGGAGCATGGAACACAGGGATTTCCAGGCTGGATTAAGCTGGAGGTATATATAATCTAAAATATAATCTCCAAATCCCATTAGCAGAAATGGTGAGATACAAGCTTCTAAATTTCTCAAGGAGGTTTTATGACCTTACATGATTACAGCAGCAGTTATGTTCACCATATACAGGGTGGGTTTTTTCTCTCTTTTTTTCCCTCCATTTTTGCATTCTCCACCTGCTTTGATAGAATACAAAGCCAACAGCAAATGTCTAGAAATGCTGGTCAGAGTATATATAGTTTCACCTAGAGGTCACAGCTACTCTAGAAAGATCCACTTCTTAGAAATTAATCTTGAAATGATTATGCAACATTTCTCCAGGATATTGCCAGTGTTTTCCTACCTTAGCAGCGCATTAATAACACACACTGCTGATGAAAAGCATTCTTATCACGTATGTTCCAAATTGTCTTGATTACTAGTAAAGGAATATACTGAATATGCGATTCAAATGAGCAATAGCCATCACTAGCTTTCAGAATAATGCATATTCAGACTATTGCTTGTGACTGGCAATTTCTGTTGCCCAAGTTGGATGCCAAAAGGTATATTTCATTGCAGGTCAAATAGACATACCAGTAATGAGGCTGCTCGTCACACACTTTAGAAATACACTGAACTTTCTTATTAAGCAAAGCCTAATGCAAATAAGATTGCGGTGACTGAATGACTGGGGTCATTCCTTGCACCCCTTTGTATGCAGAGATCGCACTGTTGTGATACGTGCTTTTCATCTGTTTTGAGCTTTCCTCATTGAGATTATTTTACTAAACAATTGCCTTTGGTAGTTCTTACCCATTTTATTATCATATGATCATATTCTCTTTTCTCACTGCTATTTTGGGGTTTGTTACATCTTCTGAGAAGTTAGACACAACTTCAGCAGCTCATTTATAGACAATGAACTGAGACCATTGTATCCAAAAATGAATGCTCTTCTGTAGTGTCTCCATTTGTTTCAGATGCCTGTAGTCTGAATTTGTAGAGGAAACAAGGCCCCTTCAATCTCAGCACTAGGCATAAGAAGAAGTGGTTTGCAAATGTTCTGTGGGAAAATGAATCTAAGTCAGAACTGTAGAGAAAAGTTCAATTTTAAAAAGGGCTTATATTATATCCCAGATACAGGTGGAATGGGACAGACTGAAGGAGTGAGAATTCTTATTTCTGACTGAAATCCTGGACCTAAATTAGGAAAGCCTTCTCAGAAGTGTTAAAAGGGTGTGTATTTTGTCCTGTGCTCTTAGATCTACTAATTCAGAACAGAGCCTTTAAACTTTGTTACACAAAATGAAATTCATTTTATTCAGGAAGCTCTTTAAATTAATACTTTGATAGTCTTATTTTACATCTCTGACATTATTTTCTGAACATACACTAGCTACTTTACAGCAGCTTTTCAACCTGCCAGCTTTGACTTGTTAAGCAAATATCCAACAGGGTAAAGATAGGAATGGTATTCAGTAAAGGGGACATCCAGGTTCTTCATACACTCAAGACACATTCTGGCTTTTTGCTTTTGTAAAAAGACAAAAGTCTATGAAACAGTGTCTTATATGCATATCCTTCTACACCAGAGGTGTTTCTTACTGGTCATAGATGTTCAATAAAACCCAGAAACCCCATGAAGCTATCCACTGCTATGAACTTTCTGCCCCCTACTGTCTCCAGTTATATCTCTATGCTGCTTGATAAATTGAAAGAGTTTTCAGAAGATGTCCTGCATTACTGATGAATATTCATGCTCACTTGAGGTCTAATTCTCAATTATAAAGAGGAAAGAAGTGTGGGTTTTGTTCAAACCCTCCAACCACGAGAAATGTTTCAGGGGATCTGCATTCAAGAGAGCAGTGACAATGTGATCCAAGGAAATAATTATTTCTGGCTGTAATAGTTGGCTCATTCTATCCCACATCAAGAGTACCAAAGCAGTACTCTGCAGAGGAACTGGTAGATGGTATTTCAAGCTGATTCACCTGCCTGGTGCAAAACAACATAGTATGTATGTTTGTTGTTGTGGAGTTTGTTGTTTTTTTTCCCTCACAAGAGAAAAGGCTACTGAAAATACAAAGGATAATCATCTTCCTTTCTTGAAGGTTTTCCTGCCCCACCAGCCTTACATGTAATGATGGTAACTACTGTGCCTTTAAAAGTTACAGTGAGGAGAAACCCCAGAGGCAACAGGAAACAATCACTGACAAATATACCTTTCACCTGAGAAAGAAAAGCCCCACTCATTACAGAGTTATGAGAGCTCAGATCTCTCTGGTGTTCAGTCCTTCTAGGGTGTCCAGAATAGCAACATAGCTCACATAGACTTGGTCTGCATTATCTTGCAGCTGGAGGAGGGTGAACAACCACCTGCTAATCACTGTACACCTTATGGGTAAGAAAAATTGCTACCTCTAGGCTACAGGTGAAAACTAGTTTTAAGACCCTTTTTGTTGTTGTTGTTTTGAAGCACTTCAAGGAGACAGAGCTTGAAAGATTCCTTACAGGAGATGCTCATAGCAGCTTATGCCATCTATACAGTTTTTGCTGAGCTTTCGAAGCTCCAAAAGGATTTTAGAGAAAAATTTCCAGAAAACTGTGATGTTGATTTGTATGCTAAAAAGCATGAAATTATGTACCCCTCTTCTGCATAAGGTTAATTAGTCAGTTTCTTACCTCTTTATTTCTGGATTAGTGGTAGATAAGCAAAAGGGAAGACAAATGAGAAACACCTGCAGGGTATTCACAAACCTCCAGTAGTTTTCCATATGTGTGTGCTTATCCATCATCATTCCATAGTGAATTTAGTGCAGTTTATTCTTCAAAGACTTTGAAACTAACAAACTGAAATCTTACGTAAATTGTTACAGAGCAATTCAAGTGCTCTCAGTTCATGTCGTTGGTACTCTCGTGGTTATGTCACTGTTCTCTTGTGTCTTCTGTGTTCCTTCTCTGTCTCCCCACTCAGCACTGTCATTTAGACAGACTCTCTTTTTTTTTTTACTCTTGAATTGAGTCAAAATAAAGTGAATTTCTTTTCTAATAGAGAGTATTAGCGAGAGATTTCTCAGATACATCATTTAAGTTTTGGGCATTTGTACCGCTGAACCTGAAGTAGTTGTTTCTCTCACGCACTGAGATGTAATACCAAGCAATAGGGACCCATTAAAGGTGTGAATATTTATGATATTCATACAATAGGTTTGAAATATTATGTAAGTTGATTGTCTCTGCAGCTTCCCCTTTCCAAGCTGAAATAGCAATTACATGTCTTTTGGAAGTGAATTTTTAGAAAATTGTAGTTTTACTTTTTTAATTTCCAATGTCATGTAGTCAAGTAAGTGTTTTCAAATTACTCTCAATCTATATTACTTACAATATTGTACTGAGGTCTGACAGAAGTCTTGTTCTTTCTCTTATTGGTTACACCTGTCCATGGCATCCACAAATTACTGACTCTGCTAGTCTCACCTGTTTAGCAGATTCTAATTAGTGATAGTATCCCTCCTGCTCACTTAAGAGGATATTTAAGGCTTACGGCACAAGGGGGAAAAGGGCACAAACTTTCTTTGCTGTGTTGCTGGGCTTTGCCATTCAGGTATGTGACTGCTGAGGGCTTCACTCCTGTGACAGGAACTTGGGCTGAGAGATATGGTGAGGATATTCTTGGAGTTGCAGGACACTCTGATGGGAAACAGAGGAGAAAAAGAACTCTGTTCTGCTGTGCTTACCCTGACTTCTGTGCTTGTGAAAGTGTTTCTGTTCCTCATGCATGAGGAAAGGAAAAGCAGTGTTTGGGCTGGGTTTGTTTTGTTGGAGGTTTTGGAGTTTTTGCCTTTTATTTAGCGTTGCTCTCATTTTAACAGCTCTTGAGATTTGTAGTGTATTTTTTTGCAGTTATGTAAGTAGCTAGGAATTTTTAAATGTGTATTATTGCTTAGAGGTGATAATAAACTTGATGGTTTAAGTGTTGCTGAATGGAGGAAAAAATCCATTCAAATACAAAAGCTTAAAAAAATGGGGTCTTGGTTCTAGAAATGCATAAAATTATGTGCTTGGCTGTGCAAGTGAGTGTTTAACTTAAGCTCTCAAGTGTCAGTGTGGTGGCCTTTTTAGTGATGAAAGAAAAAATGGATCCAGAGGTCAAAGTTCAGTGATTTTGGCTTCATCATTTGAAATTTCAACAACTGGTAATTAAATTTACAGGCAGATCTTGTTACAAGGACCTGAAATCACTGTAGATGTGCAGGGTTTGTTCAGTTTGTTATGGGACCATTTTTAGTTCCTACATCTGGATTGATAGAAGTTACTGTAATACAGTCATGTTGTAGTGCTAAGTTTCTTGGGGAGTCAACCAGTTCTGGAAATTCATCTCTTAATGTATTTTCATAGGGTAAACTAAGGTGTGCATTAAGTGACTGTAGTGATTATCTGACTTTTGATATTTTTGAGAATTTCAAAGATGTAAACTTCAATGACTTGGTTAAATCTCTACTAGTTAGTTGAAGCTTGGTTATTATATGTATTCTTCTAGCAATTAGTAGATGCACATTGGTGCTAGTGTCAAAAACTGGATAGAAGCCAGTCCAGGGCTCATTATCTCACCAGCAATCCGTGGTCGCTAATCAGCATTCGATAGATTAGATAGTTCCCTGCTGGCGCTTGGCTATTAAATTCCATTTATACTGTTGCCCCATAAATACTATAAATTCTCTTTCATTAGCAGACTGTTCACAAAATCCTTTGAAAATAGAAGTTTCATATGAGGATGACTGAACAAAATGGAATCTAATTAGGCTAGAAGACCCCAAACCACCATAATTTCTCACAGTGTAATAATGCTAAAGTAATGCTTTTGAAACTGTTCCATTACAGTATTTCCAAATAAATATGTGTCATTAAATTAGGAGGGCTCAGCAAGCTGGGATACACGATAGTTCTGGTCTAAAGGGCAAAGATTTATAGATGTCTATGAAGAAAGTTGGGATTTTGTAATTTAAATTGTACCCATAGTGCATTGCTGCTTTTGGAACAACCATTTCACTTTACAGTCATTTTAGAAGAAAATCAGTTTTCCAGCAGAAGTAGCTGTTAGTTTGCTTTCATCCAGAGAAGCTGGAGGGATGCAGTCCCTTTGTATAGAATCTGTAAGGCTCATTATGGTGAGTATATTGTCCATAGACTGATAAGAACGCCTGATGCTGCTTGTTTCCTAGTCACAGTGTAATCTTGGGAAGGGTGAAAATGTTAACTTCTTCCTGGGTTTTGTGGAAGAATAAGCTTGCAGAAAGAGCTGCTAAAGAACATGCCCATGTTTCTAAAGCAGTTAGACTGTGGGATTAATTCAAATGCCATGCCGCTGTGTCAGTCTTTGTGAGCATCTCTCTGAAACCATAGTTTTCCTAGTGTTCGAAGGAATTTTTGGAGATCACGTGTAACTGAACATATTTCCCCATAATCAGAACGAGGGCAATCCTGAATCTCTTTGTCACTTTTTTTGTCACTGATAATTAGACAAGTGGTGCCGATATCTTAAAATCTGCAGAACAATTAGATTTCTGCTAATGCTGTTAATCTTAATTTTTTTTCTTGTGCTTTTCTGTTTGCTCCTCTGTGTACTTACCTATCCATCCTTGGGTCCCCTTTCCACAGGAGATTTAGAGTTGTTGAAAAAGTATCTGATCCTTGAACTCGATACAAGCAAATTTGAGTGCAGATGAACATTTAGCGACCATACCACTGACATTTAATTTTAATTTCTCTGAAGGAAATATTTGTTTGTTCTTCATCAAGACATTTTCTAATGTGCTGATAAATCTTTCTGTTTGCGCTCACTGGGTGATGTGTGTAATGGCAGATCTGTCTTGGGAAATTATAGATATACACTGCAGGCCATAGAGAATGAATAGCCTGGTAAACATAAATATTTCTAACTACGCCTTGCATCCTGGTGCTGCATTCCTCCACTAGTTCCTGTGCTGACCTACAGGATTGATCTTTCTCCTTCTTAATAGCAACCTTGAAACAAACAATCACTGTGCCTGCATCCATCTTCAGGAAGGCTGTGCAGTATTGATGCAAGAAGAAAGTAATCTGAGTAGAGAACCACAAAGGTATTTAGGGACAGGATTTCTCTACTTAGATGCAGTATTCTCATTTAAATTATTTGAATTTGGACAAGAAAAATTAAAATACAGTCTAGTCTCTCACATAAATGTTACAATTTCCTACCACTTGAATATTTAGAAAAATAAAAGCACTGTTAATCTAAAAGTTAAGTGCAGTTGCAACATGCAAGAAATGGTAATTATGCATTTAAACATATTTACAGTTAGATTAGCCATGAAAGATCTGATATACAATTGAATTACTACAGCCTAATAAGTTGCCACATGACAACTGAATAGCAGTTTTAGCCTATTCGAAATATGAACCAGAAGAATGAAGATGTTTATAGTGGTATGTCTTTGCATAGTGAATACTTAAATCACACAAAAAAGATTCTCTATCTCAGTTCTGAGGAGTGTTTTATCTGCAGCATACCTGGAGTGGATTGATCCAATCAGAATGACTTTGTGACAGTTTGTAAAATCCATGGGGATGCCTTTCAATTTCTTCAATAGCTTAAATTCCATCCCTGAAACTTTCTGAATACTTAGATTTGTTCTGCTGTATTTAGTTTTGTTCTCTAGGAAATGCTGTTTTCCTATCCCTAGCCACCTACCTTGCTCCCTCAGTTTTACGTTCATTGCTACAGCAGAGCCCAATGGAGAGTTTTCAGATGGCCAGCAACTACAGGAACAGGACTGAGAAAATTGTATGCTTCTGTTACTCCCATTTCACTAAGTCACATCCTTATGAGGAACCCCCTGTGTTGGGATTTCTTTATCAGTAGATGCTGCTGATTTAATTTGCAATGAACAAGGAAGTGAAGAGAAAAGGAAATGGCCTGGTGCTTGTTTCTTGGTACTTAATAACTTCCCATCCATCTGAAATGGGCACTGGGCAAGCAGTTCAACTGGAGGAGCTGTTTTTCTGGTGGTTTCTCAAATATTTTTCACATCATAAACTTCTAGCAAAACCTCTTGCAAGAAGAAACTGATCATTCTCAACAAATCAAGCAAGTTAGAGCTGTTTAAATCTAAGCAGCCTCTTAGAATTGAGCAATGTCAGATTCCCAGCAATGCAGCTGAATCATTCAGGATGTTCTGTAAACATTGAAAGATTTTAGTCCTTTGATTCACAGATTCCCTGTAAAGCTTAAAAGTGCAAAATACAGCTATAAGAATGGTAAAGGTGATGCTGAGCCATTTCTGAGCTCTTCAGTTGCATTTTCCCTTTTGCATGGAACTACCTGATGAGGAGACAGCTGTGCTGTTGGACTGAGGTCTGACAAGTATCCTGAATCCCTGCTGACAGGGCAGGTGAGCTAGAGGAGGCTGCTGAGAAAAATGTTGCTTGATCACTCTGGGAAATGACTGCGGGTACCCCAAAATCCCTTCTGCCATGTCTTTTCCTGCCTGTGAACTCTTATGGAAGGTCCTTCTTCTCCTTGGCCCTCTGAGTAAGTGCCTTGTGACTTCTGACAGTGAAGATCATTGGAAACAGCTTATTGCATAGGGAAGGCTGATCACTGTGCTTTTGGATTGTCCCTTCTTGCGCCACCCAGCTAATTCAGATTTGATCTAAGCAGCATATTTCTAGGGTAGTGTGTCCTCTAGGGCATGAATGAGTGAGAAACCTGACTGAAGTATTTCACCAGTAGTTTTGTAATAGATCTGTAATCACCAGAAATTATGCTGCCTCTCAGAACAGACTCAACTTCAGTGATCAAGGGGGGCAAAAAAAAGTTCCATTAGCAGTGGATTCTCAGAACAGTGTTGGGCACGCTTATTAATTAATTTCTTTACATAAAGGCTCTCATGAGGGTGGCCATGAATTATGCCAAGTGCTGTTAAGAAAGCACAGTCCTTTACTTGTTTAGAGTGTTGAAATGACATCTCAATTTTTTAGTTATGCAGCAGTTCTTCCCACCGAGATGAGGGACTTGATGTTATTTTGCAATCTCAATAGCAGCCATGTGCATAAATCAGAAGTATGTTTGTTGATCTGCAATAAAAGACTCTGGAACTGGTCAGACTAGGGGAAGAAGCAGCAGAAATGAAGCTGAGTGGGATCCTGACCTCAGGTAAAGATAAACAAGGGGTGTCTGCACAGCACAAAGCAGATACCTGAATTACCACCAGGGAACTTCCAAGCTCGACTAGAAAAGCCCTGCTCAGCAAATCCCTTCTCAGCAAGGCTTTTAGCCCTTGTGGAGAGCAGCAGTAATACGATTATGTGATTTCTGCTGTGCAGGATTGCTTGCTCAAAGGTACCTAAAATCTTTACACAGGATTAGATCATATGGCATAGAAATACTGTTAAAGAATTGCTTGACTGTATCCAAAGATATGAAAAGCAGTCAGTGTCCTTGGGTGCTTTGTAGAGCTCAAAGAAGAACAATGAAGCAGCAGCCAAGGAGTCTAAGGAGTGTGGGCATCTTGCTTTAGTTTGGACTCATCTGGTGAAAAAAAATTTGAATTTTCATGTTAAAGGTGATAGCAACCACCACCAAAAAGAGACTTATGGTATATCCTATAAAAATAAGGCCTGTTTTATTATTGGAACTGGTCATGGAAACACCTTAACTTCTTTCAGAATCTTCAGTGCTATTTCAGTTTTGTAGACTTGTATCCACCTGGACTTGAGACTTTTATACCAAAGTTCCTTCTCCCTTTCATTTATCAGCTTATGTGATTTGACAAAAAGAATTAATCATTCTGTCCTACCTATACAACAAACATAGCCTGTAATGACAGTGTTGGAGTTCAGTGTGGCAGTTTGTGAAGAGTAGAACACGCTGAATGAATGTCTCTGTTCCTTGTTTACAATGAAATATGTGGTGGATGGTAGAAGTGGATCATCTTATTCTTGAGCATGGTAAATGATAATTAATGACTATAACAATTAACTGCCAGGCCTAGAAATAAGCCCGTGTCTTCTCCATGATCAGACAAATCCTGGGATGTCGGACTTTAAATTCTGTTGTGACTCTCATTCTGTAGGGACACTGTGAGTGGAATCCTTGAAAATGTAATAGGAATTCTTTCAATAGGAGCACCACAATTTTGTTGCGTAGCTGAATTCCCCACCTTTCAGTGCAGAGATGTTGTTCTGAGTAACCACCCATATTCTGGTATGTGGCAAATAATGGCTTGGATTCTGTGCAAGTGCATTAATTGTATCCCTACTTGAGACTTCCTCTACATGTATGTCCAACTGACAGCTTAACATAGGACATACTGTTAATAGTTTTCCTTTTTGATGGCATGTGGATCATTTGTATTACTATCTATACAGCTTATTAAAACATCAATATAATATATCACATGGATCTATGCAAATTGAATACAGAAGAGTAACTGAAAGCATTCATCCAAGAAAAAAACTGTAAAATCTGCCACAAGTCCATGAACTTGACCGATATATGGAGTATGCTAAACAGGCATAAGTGTATGGGTATTAACTTTTGTGAGTGTGTGTGAAAGCATTCAGGGTAGTCGCTAAATACAGTTGCAGAAGGTGCTCAGATAGATGCAGTCAGGTGCTGTGCTTGGGGCTGGGCATCTGAAGACAGCAGAACGGCAAATGCAGGCTTTACTGGCCTTTTACAGCAGCAGGGCTTTCTCTGCCTGTGAAAGATCTGCACATGGATATTTTATTTATAATTATAGGACAGTTATTTTAAGTACTGTCATATATCAAAGCTGTGATTGATACCATTTTGTTTCCACAGACAGGCTCTGGTGAGTGATTTGACAATGAAGATACAGTGCAGCCCTGTAATATCTCTGAGCTTTTTGCCTTGCCTTGTGGTAATGTTGTTCTGCTCAGACTCATGTGAACTTCTCTTCCATTCACATCAGCAGGAATGTTAATGGTAATAATGCTAAGAATGCATGTACGCCTTGGCAGGGTATTAGTCTCTGCATGCGCAGGATGAAGTGAACATAAGTCCAGGTTTTCAGCATGTTAATTTTACTTGGTATTTGTGCAGGCTAACAAATTCTGACTTCTGTTTCCATTCCTCAGACTTGCAAGCAATTAAAATAGTGGAAGACATCACTACACTATATGGGTAACGAGACTGAATCAGGTCATAAGTCATTTGAGACTACAGTGATATGTATGATTAGTCACGTGTGAACAAATGCTTCTCGAATTTATGAAGAAGTTGTTCAATACCTAGAAGGCAGCCACATCCAGCTTATTGGCCCTCCTGGAAGATCTGTAATCACAGTCTTTTTTTATCCAACAATTAGAAATAGAACTCTCCAGAATTAGATTGGTACAAGGATTTAAAATCTGTACCCAATCCACAGATGTGAGCAGTGTCCTTAGCTGGTTTGCTGATTATAGAATGTAACCAGGAATTATCTTTTCTAATTTAGCTGTTGTATTTGTCACTTTTTGGAGTTATCTGCATATAGGCATTTTTTTATTTTCAATTTTTGAGTCTTGGAGGATTTTAGCAATTCTATGAGTAATGTGGTCCTTTCCTCCCTTCCCAAATATTCCTAAAAATAGAGTTGGTGAAAATAATTTATTGTTTTCCAAGAAAAATGCCCTGGCCTTCTTTAAATCACTATCTGTTCAGACACTGACTTTCTCACAGCCAGGGAGATGTTGATCACTTTTACATTGCACCATTACGATATCATCCAAAAAAACAGCAAATATCGCAGATTAATGCTGCCAAAATTGAAGTAATTACTATCTGAAAGTGACAGGCGTGTTATTAAGGCCATATGGCGTTATACATCGTTGGTGTAATAACTAATCGGAAACAGCAGTATTTCTAGGACACCACTGTTTGGCAACATACACTTGACTAAGAGTCTGGATATTGTAAATATATGCATTTCTTGCCAGGAAACCAAGGAAACCACCAATTCTAAGGAAGGAAATCTTATCTCCTTTCTAGCAACACAAAATACTTGTGAGCCTGAGGTAAAACTAGCATTTGCCATCTCTTCTCTGGTCATTATAATCCATAAAGGCAGGCTAGCTAAATCTTTGTATATTAATTTTTGTTTTGTTTGCAGACTGAGAGTGTGCAGGATATGTCAGTGTCACAAAATTACCTCTTATTAAGAATGACCTTCAGGGAAACTGCAGAGATTTGGACTGTCCTGAGCAGGCTCGTGAGCTAGGAGGACAGGGCAAGTTCCCTGTGGGATCAGGGAAGCTTTAGATGTAGTACAATCATCTTTCTGATCTGGCTATTAGCACCTGTGGAATAAATTAAAGTAAGAGTAGCGAGCTATGCTTATTTAAGATGGGTCTCGTACTGCTCTAAATAGAGTGCTGGTTCCAAGAGAGTTCTGTTAACACTGTAATGGTATCAATGCAGTGGGACTGCTGCTCGCCCCATCTCTGTAGCATGTCTGACCTTGCAATGATATTTTATTGTTTCTTCAGAGATGCCTCAATGAAAACCCCACGATTCTTTGTTGTAAATACCTCATGCCACTGATACTTTACATGTTTCACTTGCAGATCGTTTAATCACACCTTTAACATGTATTATTTTTGGCATCCTTTCAACCTATTTGTAGTCACTTAAAATGCCAAATGTTCTGATTTTTTTCTTAAAAATAAAATATACTTTTCATATGAAAGAAATTACTGGAAGATGAATTCATACATGCTATTTCTTTGTAATTTAAATGTGGTTAGATCAGAAAGTTAAACTTAACCCATAGTAGCTCAGAAGGTAATACTAGTGAGAGCAAACATACACAGCTTGGTTTGTTTTTATGGAACTTGCAGACAATGGATTACAAGTTTATTCCTCTGGATATTCTGAGAAATAGAATTGTCCTTTATCTGGGTTGTCATATCCTGACTACATCCACTCTGACAACACAGTGATGTGCTACTTGGAGATGAGGCATAGAATAACAATTTCCCTCTTTGTGGTAGGTCAGAGAGGGGTAAGAAAGGTTCCACTGAAGTCTCAGCTCTGGTAGGATTTTCAGTCCAATATGTAATGACTAACACTGCTGTTCCACTTGAGCAGGCTGTCAAGTTAAATATGTTTCTGTAATGATGCTTCTGGCATAGCCTCCTTAATGCATATGCAATACATGTTTTCAAGTAAAATAAAAATGAAAGAAAATGTGTAGCAAGTGGGCGAGCTGGAAAACCTTATGCCATCTTTATGACTAACATTGATGAGCTTGGGTGTAAAGCTGTACTTCCCTAAAGCAGAGGGAAAGGCCTCTGGTGTTCAGAGTTGCAGCTTTAGTACAGCCAGGGTTTCTGGAGACGTGAAACAGAAAATATAAGACTGCATGTCTAGCCTCTTGGGAATAAAAGGCAGAATGACAGTTGGACTGTAATTGTTCCTGCCTAAGGACAGAGGAAGGACATATTATGGCCATCTTGCTAATGTGGATATATCTGTGGAAATAAACGACAAAAGCTATGCTGTAAGCTGGGTGACAAAGAACCTGACTTTGAGATCCAGAAACACCCAAGTGAAGTGAAAATCTCCACAGGTATCTATGAGGTTTGGACCTGTCTTTTCACAGGTGCTTATCATTTGTTCTAGCTTTTAGCAACTGGTGACCAGAAACTGATACAGATGGTCTTCTACAAGTGATGTATGGGCCTCCCTCTAGTCAAGAGAAGTTACAGGTGACTCTCCAGGAGCTACATGAGCCACAAATATGAGAAAGCTCTTTGTGTGTTTTGCCTTGTTTATGTTAGAAGGTTTTACTGAGCACCTCCTATTGTCAAAGCCAGGGCTAATCCCTATCTGATCTCAGATCCTGGATTTGTATTTCACAGAGATAATGGCACAACAAGCCCCTCTTCCATTTATACAGGTATAAAAAATATTTGGATGAGGCAGACTGGCTTCTGTTTACTGTTTAGCAGGTGAAAACTCTGTGTGCTGGAGGGCATGGTGAGGGGGAGGGAACCGAAAACTAGACTGGAAGAGCAAGGACATCTGCTGCTTAAAGACAAATCTGGTGTAATTGGAGTAACTGAAATGTGGCCAGTTCAGGAAATAGGCTGTAATATTACATTACCCAGAGAGAGTTTAAGGACAGGCAATTCTCTCTGAGAAAGGAGAAGGAGATAGGACAGTATAAATGAGGAAGGACATTATGCTGAAAGCAGAATAACATTCACATGGATGGTAACTCGGAGACACCTTGAACTTCGGGCTAAAGACTGAAATGGTAAAACTATTATAATAGAAGACAATTACTGATCTCCCAGGGCTAGGTGCAATGACAGATCAGGAAATATTTATGCAGATGGAGGACTGTACTTGGACTAGGACATTGATCATACAGAACTGCAATTACTCTGTCATTGACTGGAATGAAAACTACAGAGGGATTTAGGAAGCTGAAGCTATGTTTATTGACAGATTTTCTTTATCCTGCAGCTTGACAACCAACAAGATTATGGGCCATTTGGAAAAAGTTGCCATGATTAAGTGAGGGACACATCTGCTGATGCCAGTGCTAGGGATGGAATAACATTAGCTGAAAGTTAGGATGGAAGGAAATTGATACTGAGTGTGAGCATGACTCTGATTTCGAGATGTGGAGAACTCCATGTTCCATTGTACTCTTGGAGCTCTAACTTCTGGGTCAATTGAACTGGATGTAATTTTACTGGATGACATATCCAGTAGTTTCTGAGGCTGTCTGTCCTGACCTAGGTTTGAAATGGAATTGCTAACCCCAGTGGGGTTTGTTTTTCTTTGTCTTAAAAGTTTAAGAATATGTAGTTGCTGTAAATACGATTTCTGACCAGGGTCAAGGAAAGAGACAGCAAGTATCCAGGCAAAATTACAAAGGCTTAGCTTTTGTAAGGGACAAATGAAAAAGAATAATACGGGGAGTCGATTACAAAACAATGGAAAATGACAAACCTGGAGCATAACTTAAATTACAGTTTGTTTTGATAAGGAAAAGAGGAGCATGGTGTTTTTAAAGGAAAATATTGAAGACGTTGTCTAGGCATCATTGTGAATTAGTTGTTCCTTGTAATGATCAGATATTAGATTGAGGCTAAATAAATAGGATTTACTGTCACTGTGATGCATATTACTTCAGTTACAGTAATTGCTTCCAACAAAATAGCAACTTCTCAAGCTTATCAGCGATATGGACCGTATACAAATGTGGATCAGTTTGCTTTAAAAAAAAAACAATGGATGATGACTTATTGAACCTTTTAATTTTGCCTACTAGTCACATTATTTCCAACATATTTGAGTTGTGCCATGGCATCTGTCTTTGGAACAAACTGACTCTTTCATTAAAAATAGTTAACTCATAATTTGTTTGGTATGTTCCAGCAAATAGCCTTGTTGGTTCCTCAAAAAAACCTTTCGGTACCACTTGGTGTCTAACTCATTTGAAGGCATTGATCGTCTCTTGAGATGGGGTTGGTCTGTGGCTATCACAAAGAAACTCATTGCTTTTAAGATGAAAAGACATTCTAAGTGGAGACTGGTTACACCCACAGATAGCTGCAACTGGGCTGGCTTTTGTAGATGCACAAGAATTATTTCTAGAAAGGCAATATCCATCCTCCACCCTCTGGGTGATGTGAATTTATTCCACAATGCTCCAGTCTGTGCTAAAGTGGCTTTTCAGGTCCTTGGTTTGAAAAAAAGTTTAGCTAGCTTGCCTGAAGCCCATCCACATGATCACATTTACTTGTAAAATACCTTCTTGACATAGTGTGATCCAGCATAAAGCTATTGAACTTAGGATGTACAATCTGCAGCACTTCAGTGTAAGCCTGGAGGACACTATAACCTTGAAGGGACTGTAATTTATATGGCTGGGAGGTGGAGGACAGGGTGATATGGAAGTAGTTAATTCCAGCTTGCAAAAAGACAAAATGAGGACTTGTCTGGGTAGCAGAAGGAGTTTAGGCTGACAAGGCAGGGATAAATGCCTTTTCTATGAGATGCAGATGACAGCAGAGTTATGTGGCTCGGGCCACTGAAATCATGACACAGACCTATAGAAAGCAGAATGACAAAGATGCAGAGAAGGTCCTATTCCAGCCGTCCTGCAGAAGTCTCTTAAAATCCATGAGACCTAATTTACAGAAAGATTCTTGCCTTTTCTTATACTTACATACCATTGTTCATTAACTGGTGGCGTGTATTTGTAATGATGTAATGAATATTTAATGTAAAAAATATCTCTTGTGGGAGGCTCTGTGAGTTGTTTGCCAGGAATCTTGATCATTGACTTTCTAAATGTTAAGTCTTCTGAGTGGTCAAAGAGGAATGTTATATTCCTCCACTCCTTCTGCCAGGTTCTCCGTTGGTAAAAAGCAGCATGTACCTTTTGAATTGGGATTAATGGGGCAGCATTAATCATGCCACATGTGGATCTGTCATGGCAATTTAATAATTTTGTAACTCTTATATTTTCAGAATAAATATGATTTTGAAGTGTGGTTATCATGAATACCTTCTTATAGCCACACCAAATTCACTACATCTTCTAGCATTCTGCTTGGATATTCCTGCTGTGGAATATCCATAGAACTTGAGCAAAATGAAGGAAATAGACCATTTTAAAAGAATTTTTATGTGCATAGGCATTTTGCAGGCCAGAAAGTAACAGTTTGGGGTGTAGGCACGCAATTCCTCCTACTTCTTTCAAAGGCAAGTTAAGGAGCCATGTCAATGGGGTGAAAGAGTTGGCTGAGACTGAGGCAGAAAAGGATTTACAGAACAAACCCAGAATATGCTCTAAGGGGAGCACAACAATCAGTGGGATCGATCTATAAAGTTGCAAGGGGAAAGAGGGTTATGAAACAAAGGCCAAGAGCATGGAGGAGTGTTGCTAAGCTGTGTGTCTACAATCACAGCCCTGGAACACAAATAGTGTGTGTTTCACTGTTGAGGTGCCTGGGGGTAAGGTGGCCTCCTCTGCATACTTAAGTTCTTTCTAATATACAAGATTTAGAGCTTATTTTCACAAATAACACTAACATAGAGCTATTGAATGCCAGCTAGAAGTTTGTCATTCTTTCTTCAATGTGCAGATGTGATTAGTGCTAAAAATAGTACCTAACTGAATGCTCTGAGAAGCTGCACAGGTTTCCAATAATTTGTCTGTCTTTCAGACACCAAAGAAATAGAGAAAACAGTCACAGAAACAGTAAGAGCTTTGCTATATCCTTTCTGTTATCTGTGATGTAGATTTATTCGCTTAGCTCTAGCAGGCTGTTTTCTGAATTTCTTCCCTTCTCCCCTAAACCCCCTGTCTGCATTTCTGAGCATCTGTGTTGAGCTTCCTTATCCCTGCAAAGGGAATCACCGCCATCTCCTGGCCAAGCCACAGAGGATACTAAAATACCTCCCCCAACTCGAGAGCTCCACCAGCACCCCATCCCTTAGGAGCAGGGATCCCCAAGGCCATTCCAGTGCTGTTATTGCACCCGTTATTTATCTGATCATAACTCGTGGCAGGTTGGCAGCCTGACCCGATGGGTCCTGTCTGCTCCGAGATCTGGATGTGGTTCCATCACTGGTGTGATACGTGAGTGGAGAGAAGTCAATTATCTGTGCTGTACAAGGGAGACAATTTAAGCATTTTTTATTAGACGGTGTCTTAGACTTCTTCAACAACACCCCTTACAAATCAACAGTACTTTTTTGTGTTACAAGATAATATAATTTGTGTCTCTGCTTTTATTTTTTTGCATCCTGAAGTGACATTTTCAGCACAGGCCATTCAAGAGCTCAAAAATCATTTGGGGTGAAAAGCTAAAGGCACAGCTGAAGGTCATCAGTTCCTCTCAACTAGTCATATATTGCTAGTAAATACCTCTTTTTTTCTTTACAGTTCCTGCAACTGCATGCAATAGGGAACAAAGTAATCACCTTTGATTTATTGGTGATAACTATTTCTGTAAGGCATTTATGTTTTCCCTAAGAATCTAATCTTTGGTACAATTATGTTTTCTGTTATATTCCTTCATCAGGAATTTCTGGCTTGTACAGAAGCAAGCTTAAATATTTAGTTATCCAAATACCAGTTTGGAATGATCATATCCTAATTTTTATCTTCCACTACCTTGCCTTCATTGTGACCTCTGAGTTCATAGGCAGAAGTGATTAAAAAAAAAAACAAAACACAAAACAATCTTGAGCACAGCCACCTTAGGAGTCAATCTGCAAGTTAGTAAAACATAAAGAATGATCCTGTAAATACTGGTATGCTTTAAATGTTGTGGTGTCTGGAAAAGATTAATAAGTAAGGAGGCAAATCTGGAAAGTACCATTACAGCATTTTGAGAGTTTGACTTGTGTTCTACAAAAAAAAGAATCCTCACAGAACAAGACCAGAGAATTGCAGCCATGCACAAGACTTAACATTTAGAATCATTGTGCTTGTTTGCATCCCTCCTGTGCCTTAATTCCACAGCGCTCTCAGACTCTGCCGCTTCTCAACAACAAGGCTAGAAGCAACATTTAATGTTATTTTTGCTTGTTCGTAACTTCCATTCATATTTACAATGGAGTGCAATAGTCTTTCCCTCCCCACTGGACAATCTGTGGGACTTTGGGCTAAAGAATTTTGTGTTTAATGGTTTTCATGTTCTTGTTTCTTAAAGAGTAGAGAGTAATTTATGATGTTCTTTCTCATACTCAGTAGGCCTCTGCTCATACCATTAACTGTTACTAGTGAACAAATATCTTGGACATTTTGTTATGCCCTGAAGATGCCGTGTTTGTGTCCTATGTACTGGCCAAATGTTCCATCCTGCAGGAAAAAAACAAATGTAGCACAACAGATAGGTTTTTAAAAGCCTGTCATCAAGGAATAGTTTAGAAGAAATCAAACCTGACCCCAGTAAGTTTTGGGTTCTTTTAAATTCTCTGCAATAGATGTATGATATGAATGCAGATTAATCTGTTCACCTGTCTCTGATATCAATTCTGACAACAGCAGAGAGCAAAGCAGGAATGCTGGCAGATTTAATAATGGATCTTGTCCACATGCAGGTGACCCACAGCGCACTCATTTTGGAGACTCACAAGATTGTTCTTTCTCCCCTGTGAAATCCTCTTGCTGCTTTCTGGTTCACTGGCAGCATCTGAAGATGCATTCTGATCCAATGTGGTACCACTAACAAAGGAATTTTCTTTGGAGCTCATCAGTGATAGAAAATGCAAAAGATTTCATTTCTAACCTGGTAGTTGATCTTCAAACTCACTTCTGAAAAACACTTGCCAACCTTATCAAGCTGGGAGTCAGTGAAAGAAGTTTGTTCTTTCCTGTTTTGTTCTACAGCTTTTCTGTTGGTCAAAGGACAAACCCAATGAAGACAGAAATGGTTTTGATCAATCCTTCAGGTTTACTGTCAAGACCACGCTTTTCTACACCCCTGGACAGTACAGGGCCATTATGTAGAGTAGCCTCCACGACGTTCCTTTCTACTGAAAAAGAAATCATTACTGCTACAATATTTTCACAGGGTCCTTCACCTCCTCATTTTTCTTCATCTATCCCCCTTCTCCTGAGGTGTAAAACTAAAGGCTGTGATCATTACACAAAAGGTGATGGATGTTCTCAGGTGGTTTTCACTGCGCCTTTGGTGGAGGCACAAGGTGAACTGACAGGCTAGGTGAGCCATCTGCTCTTTGTGTGTTTTGTCACAACAGCAGCCCAGGTTTACTGAACAGCATTCAAGGGTGGGATAAAGTGAGCCCTCCAGCTTTGCAGTGAAGCAGATGAGAGTCTGGCATGAGCTGTCTGTTCAGCTGTAGGGTCCTGCAGCAGGGAGGCAATGGTAACCCCCTGGCAATGGAAACAGCATTAGATGCCAGCAACCTTCTTTGTAGTAACCACAGTGCCTACGGCCGCACCCCTCAATTGGCCACTGGGAAAATTTTTTGTTGGGTACAACTGTGTCCAGAGTTCCAGGAAGGGGAACATCAGATTTTGCCCAAAACTAATCTATACAGTACAGGGAAGGCAGTGCACCAGCTCATCTCTGTTGATAGGAGGATGTCCTGTTTCCCCCACTCTTCACTTGGTACTTTCCTCCATCACTTTGTACTGATTAATTGAACCTCACTGAGCTCATTCAGCTCGTTAACTGAGCAGGAAACACACCAGCAAACAAATGCATAAATTTCTGCTGAGCTAGCAAGCTGAATCAGCTCACAGTTAAGTCAGATGAGTGCCAAAACCAGCACGGGACAGGGCTAGGAACACGCAGCCGGACCTCTTTTTTTGGGCTGCAGCCATGGCCCATCTGACCTTACGTTTAAGCATAGATTAATTGCTTTGCCTAGCAGCATCTAGAATCAAAGGAAGGGATTTGCAGGGAACTAAATTAAATTAACAGAAATCTGTTGGTTTCTGTAGAAATTTTGTCTAGGGAAAAACTAAGCAGGAGCTAAAGGTTTCAGTGTTGCAGGGCTTGTCAATCACATGAGTAGATGACAGTCTATCTCTTCTCTCTGTTGTGTGTATCAAGTGATGATGTTTTGTGATTCTGTAAAGACATTTATTAAAAATCTCTCCCATATAAGGTAGAAATTGTGAAGAAACTATAAATAGAAAAAAATATTATTTTATGATCTGGCATATTGTTAGCTTTGTCCTGCAGTATCCCATATCATTTGACTGTAGCACTTACTGCAGGGCTGAAAGAGCTGTATGCAGGGTGATCTGAATGCAGAGAACCTAATTCTCCCTCCCATTACACTGTCTATACTCTCACTGCTTTCAGGGGAGACATACTTTAAAAACAATTAGCTAAAAGCTTTTTAGATACCTTCGATGGGATTCATCTGTAGGATTAGCTATTGATTCTTTAGCAATGCTTTTAATTTTAATATCAAATGATCATTCTTCCTCTAGGGAAGCTGTTTTAAACAGGAAAAAATGCACCCTGATATGGTTTTGTGAAGCAATCCTCTCATATGGTATTTTCAGTCAGGTAATGAAGGATTGTCTCTACCATCCCTTTGACAGCCCCATGCTCTCTGCTGCTTTGTGGCAATGGAGGGGTGGGGGTGGGGAAGAATCAAGTGATTAAAACATAACATCCTCTTTTAACCCTGCTTTTTCTGATACTTCTACCTTTCTCAATTTTTTTTATTGTAAGAACTGATGAACTGTAAGTGATTGGTATGAGAGAGAATAGATTGTGCACTTAGCCTTGCCATCTGACTTAGTTAATCTTCCAAAATGCAATTTATTCTGAGTGCTAACTGTAGTGAGCTTAATGGAACACAGGATTAAAGTGAGAAACTGGAAACAAATGTTCCCTGTCTAAAGGCCGATCAATAACTGAACAGTTTGACAATCCCAAACCTCTGCCACTTTAATGTAATTGGAGTGTATGGAATAGACATTATATTTTAGCACCTACTAGCATCGACTTCCATTATGGGTGATACTACTCTGAATACATTCAAGTTGTGCTGTTACAATAATGTTAAAGGAGTGGGAGCAGAGGTCTGTGCTGTCTTTTAAATCTATTTTGAGGGATTTTGCCATTTACACAGATTGCACTTGGCTGTGTATATTGATTTGGGGACACACGTGGAACCTCTCAGTATGTTTGAAGATTTTTAAGGGCTGGTCTGTCTAAAACTAATGAGGCTGAACACATTTGAAGCTGGTTATGGGATGTCTCTGTAGCAGTCCATTGTCTGTGTTTTTTCCACATGAGCAAGTGAGGGGAAAAAAGTAATATAATTGAAGTGACGATATGCAACAAATCATGGGAATGGCATCATGGGCAAAAAGATATGAACAGTAAAATTCATTTTTAATAATTGCCCTTAATATAATGATCATTCAGTTGTATTGATCAAAGATTGCTTTCCAAAAACGATTTCCTGTGACTGCTGGCATGTTTGCTTCTTACTCGTATTAATAAGTGGGAAAATTCATTTGGAGAGAGAGCCTGGGAGAGATTTCCTTCATTTCCTCTGGCTTTTCGAGGTAAGAAACAATTTCACATCTGTGTGAATGTAATTCAGCTGCAGTGAAGAATATCACTGGGAGGAGCAGTTTCAGGCAGTTCCAGCTAGCGTACCTGCTTTGTCATTACAGTGTCTGCGGAATCTTTTCCCACAGAAAAGCTGAGGTCTGTATGTATCTCTGTTTTGAAAAGCTCATTATTTCATGTGTGTGTGCATAGCTATATGGATCACTATTTTGAAATATCCTACTGACAGAAACAGCCAATCTATCTCAATGAAGCTAATGGAATATTTAGTATTTCTCTCTCTTCAGGGGATCCAGCTACTCCAGGCAGCATTGAAAGCCTAGCCTGGTATTCTTAATGCATTCTCCTTTCAGCTTTAGATGTAGACAGCATAATTGCAAAGAGATACTGGAAATTCCTTTGCTTAACAGGTTGGGTGGTTTTTTTTTTTTTTTTTTTTAGTTCTACACCCCCCTGCCATTTTTCAAAATCTGACGCGTCTCATATGGCATTATTTTGAAGAATGAATGTGTCCTTTTATGACCTTCCTTGCACAGCAATACAGAAGTGCATTTCAACTGTGATCAAAACTTTAAGTTAGGGAGTATTTAGCTATTTTGAGAGGAGAAAACGCCCACACGTGTGGTGTGCTGACCACCAGCAACTTTCTGGAAGCCACAAGCAAGATGGGCTGGTCCAGCAGAAAAAAAAATCAGACTGAGGAAGAAATTGACCTCTCACTTTTGCTCTCTTGACATGGTAATTTACCTTCTCTGTGTTTAATTTCTCCATATGCAAAGCATGATAAGGCTATTTATCAATCAGTATATGCACAGCCTCTGTAGTCGCTATGGATTAGTTGCTGCTGCTGAGGTGTGCTGAAATCATAGCTTTAATTCCACTGCTAATTGGAAATCGGGAAGTTTTAGGGAACCTTTTATCAAAAAGAGACATACTAAATGGGACTATGGTTTCTAAGTCATGGCTACTTGCCATAAAGTCTTCTCTCCTGCCTGCTTTTATGTCTGCAATAAGCTGTTGAGACCAGCAGGTGTTTTACTTACTGCTGCTACGTACTGGTGTTTCCATGAGATGTAAAGTATTTTACAGTTTTATGAGTATCCATGAATAACAGTTATCTAGTACTGAAGAATGAAGCTAAAAATATGTGGTTTCCTATGAATTTTTTTCATCACTCTGGGACCAGACTCTGATAGTTAAGGCAGATTCTGAACAGTATTTCTGACATATTTTTAATGCATAAAATTCCTTCAACTCACTTGATAGAAAGAGAAGCCCAGAACTTCTTGACGAGAAGGTTCCCGTGATAGATACGGAAAGGAAGAGCGGGAAGAGTAATTGCTGATTTTAAGGTAGCGATGTTTCAGTGGTCAGAGGGAGCCCAAGTTCCTATGAAATAGTTATGTCTATGCTGCACAAGAAACTTCTTGTATGACACTGGGCATTTGCTTGCCTGCAGATTCTCAGGGTACTTCAAAGCATTTGGAGGCATAAACCGTAAGAATAATTCTTGTAGCATAATTTTCAGGGGCACCATGGAATGGACAAGGCTTACTGCTATGATTTCATTCCCTTTCCTAATAATTCTGTTGTTCTAGGTTCTTTGACTGCCACAGAGTTTAGAGAGAAAACTGTGGAAGATTTTTCAAGGTTTGGGTACTGAATTTAAAACCTGACCTTGTACAGCCCCTGCCTGATTACTTCTCACATGACCAGTACTCCGCAATTACTGATATTAAATTTCAGTTGCCATTTAATCACTTGAGACAGTCATTACTGCAACATGGTTCTGCAGCTCATTTGAATTGCCTTTGGATTTTGTTATCTAAAACAGCACTTGATCCTTCGAAATTTTTTCACAAGATGATTGTCTTTTTTTGGTTTTTTTTTCCCCCAATTCATTGGTGAACCTGCCCTGACAGATGCCAAGGAAGACCTGGAAGCGTAGAGCTGATCACACCCATCCTGTGTGAAACCTGCCATTAGTTTCATGTCTTTCAACAATTATAATGCAGTCATTTCAGTTTGAATTAAACCTCTGAGTTCTTGTTCTTATTTCCCATCTGTACAGTGGGGAAATAGTGCTTCCTACTTTATAGGGATGCTGTGGATATAAATACATCTCAATATTATTGCAAACTAGTCAGAAACTGCAGTCAAAGAAGCAGATCCAGTGAGTGCTTGATCCCAGCCCAGAGCTGGCAATTACTCCAACTACAAGCCAGGAGGCCCTTCTTGGTCTGGTAATACAGTTAACAGCCTTGGTTAGCAAAGAAGGAAAAAGGTCTGTTCCACTGCAGCGTCAGAGGTGGGCATGGCAGCAGTAAGGGCAAGGGTACTGGGCTCGAGAGGATGTGTAACAGAAGACAAAATAGGAGATCAGGAGGAAGCACAGCCCCACATTGACTAGCTGGTGGCAAAAGATTCAGCTTAGACACTTGGTAAAGCTGGAAAGGTATGTTGGTAAATAAGGGTTGTTAGTTATAAGAAATAGCTGTGAACCCCTAGTATCTCAAACAGTTGGCAAACTTCTGTTCTGAACTTTGTAATTATTTCCTCTTCATAAAAATAAGAAAACCACAGCCGTGATCCAGACTGCATCTCGAACCCCTAGAGTAATTTTTTAATGAGAAATATTAATAAATGTAGTACACAAAGCACTTCTGGTAATGACATTATACTGTCTCCTCCTTTTTATCTCCATCTGTCAAGCTGCTTTAAAAGGCAATTTGATTGTCTTTTAAAGTTTGATTGGTTTAAAATACAAAAATACTTCACCTATTTTACTAATCTTGTCTTGCTATGTAAGCAAAGCCTGATGCTGTTGGTAAGACGATACACAACAGTTCACGAAACAGTATGTAGAAAGGCAAGAATTAGGTGAGTGTTTGGTCCACACTGCTTAAACCTGAAAACTTTTGTTGGGTTGAGTTATATACTCACAACTATTGGTTGTTGCTGGGCTTTGGTTATATACAGTCTATAACATTGTGCTTACGCTGAATTTGTGGAATCTATATTTCATTTCTGCCAGAGCAGGCAAAAGAAATAAGGCCCAAGGCCTCTTGCAGCAAGATACGTTGTGTTGTACTGGCTATAAAACTGCTTATAATCTCAGAAAACTTTAATAAACTGAAAAATAAAATAGAGCTGAGTTCATGTGGGATCAGAGATAAATTGTGTCCTTTCCAAATGACTCTTTCCAAGCAATCCATTCATGTGATGGATTCATTAAATTTCACGCAATAATTTGCAGATAAATTCCATCAAAAAAAGCAAGTATTTCAACACCACTAATAATATGAATTTGATTTTTGCACATTAAAACTGTGATAAAGTCATACTAATTATTTAAAATTATCTCAAGATGAAAATATGTCACTCATGTAAGTAATTATGTAAGTAGCTTAAAGCTGATTAAACAATAATGATTCCTAGCTCCTTGCCTTCAAAGTGCTTATATCCAAATTTAATTTTAAGCAGGATCAAGAAAATAATCACTTGGTGCAAACATTAATTACTAATTTTAATCCTAATTCATTAAAAACAGACTTATTTTTTGCAGACTCTGCAGGGCATTAATTGACATTTTACAAAATGAGTCATTATTCTGGCATGGAAAAGCATTGTTCAAGTGCTGAATTACGGCTGCTGGAAGGGGTTGTTAAGGTGCTCCCAGGGAGCTTTGACTTCTTAGAAAAAGTAGCCCCATTTAGTGGCAGTTCAGCTCCTCCATGTTGACGGGAAAAGTAGTCTCAACTCTGCTGTTCCTGCTAGCCAGTTTTAACCCCTGTTCCTGCAGTGAATTCAGTAGCTCAGTGTTGTTCCCTCTAGTCACGTGCTTTGTAAGTCCCAGGTGAGCAGGACTCTACCTAAGGGACTGTACTAACATTTTATTGACAAAACTTACAGGAACATTTCCTGTTCGGCCTACATTTTTACACTTCTCAGTTTCACCCTTCTCATCATTTTGCTCCTTAAAGACTCCATCTTAATCACAGGCAGAATCAGACACAGCTTCCATGACTGAAAAATCAACCAAACTACAGTTTTGACAGGGAACCATATAAATTCTGAGGGAAAACCAGAAAAAAAAAAAAGTCTTTGTTCTTTTTACTCCATGGAGAAGTTATTATTTTGTATTGACTCAAAATGCTGCCTGCCATTCACTAGATCTTGATATAAAGAGAACACAGCTGAGAACAGAAACCGAGATGTTCAGTGCAGCAAATGCCTTGTCCAAACATCACCCTTCTCAGCATAAATGTAATGACCTGAAATGACAAGGGGAAGATATTTTGTTGAAGATGTGCAGATACCAATGGATAAGCCTGGAGTTACTGTTAGTTGCTGCTTAACAGGAGGAAATCATGATGTATTAGTTAAATTGTCACTGTAAAACAGAACAACCAGTACAAGACAGACATTTATTTTAATAGAAAGCTGTCTATAAGATGAACACAGTTGATCACTGTGAAGAGTACTCCCTGCCTTTTAATCAGTGCAGGACAACAATAAACAAAAAAAAGCTTGGAAATAACATAGAAGATTCAGGCCATATGTCAGCTGTAGCAAAACACTGCCTAGCATAGTGTAGTGCCCAGGGGGAGGCTGGGCAAAGAGGAGAGGTACTGTGTCTTCTTCCCAAAACTTCCTCTTGTATAGTTGTGCCTGCAGGTGGTGGACAGCCTCTATCCCAGCAGATTTAAAGTCTAGGTGTCCTTGTCGGGAAAGTTTGGAAGCAGGTGGTCTCTGAGGTGCCCTGGTCCTAGTCTGGTTGGGCTGCGGCTGCCTCCCTGCAGTCAGTGACAGCAGCTGGTGAGCTGAGAGCAGACAGCAAACGCAGCACAAAGTCTGCCAGCAGGTCTTCAGCAGTGTCTCTTGGCACCCTCAACAGCAGCAGCAGAGTTGTACCTCACACCACTTCTGCATAAACCATGGATGGTATTAGTACTGGGAGTACAAGTCCTCACCTTGAAGATTTGCTGGTGCTATTTGTTCTTGGCTCCAGACAGCTTATGAGTCCAGGCAATAGAAGGTGCTGTTGAGACTGCGAGGCAAAGAACTGGCACACAGTCCCTGCCCCCTATCTCACCTGAACAGCAAAAGGAAAACAATGCAGACATCTCAACTGATTCCCTGTAAGCAAGCAGTTAATTCCTTTTCTAGTGACTAATTGATTAGAATCAAAGGAAAAAGCAGGCTGGAAAGCAAGCCAGTTAAATTCACTAGGCAAAAGGATGAAGTGGGAAATGTTGAGAAACGCTGAGCTAAGGATGCTAACGCACTCTAAGACTTCTCCAGTCTACTTTTCATGACCTGAATTAGTCTCAGAAGGAAAGCTTACTAGTTGAGGTCTGTTTCCTAATTTGAACTCCTTATGCTCATTTAACTTTTATTTCTGATTTTCTTCTTCCTCCTATGCAGAGGTAGCTGCCTCTGAAACAGAATAGTATCTCCAAAAAGTTGAGGTTTGGCCATGCAGATCTGCATAACTTCTCAGTGTTAGAGAGGAGACATGCACCAACTGCAATATTTCTTGTAGAGCAGCCCATAACTGCTACTAACCATGGCACATTTGCTTAGTTTGTTTCTCTGATTTCTGTTCTAGTGTCACACATTTAGCTCTTTTAAGGCTGAAACAGGTCTCTTGTTCAGGAGTTTCTTTCCAAGTTTCTTGGAAGTGACGTGGAAATCAAACCACTGTTAAAAACCATGTGAAAAACTAGAGGCCTATCTTTGCCTTATAATAATGTTCAGGCTCCTAGACTTTGAAGACTTAGGGAATTTGATGGGATGTTTTTGCCTAAGAACCAAAACCTAACACGGCTCACTGCGCAGTAATAGGACAAACCAGAAGTTCATTTTTCACCACCCAGGAAGCCATGAAAAAAACCTGCTTTTGAATCTCTCCTTTGCCATGTTTCTCTCTCTACTGCTACAAAGAGAAGGAAGCCCAAATTCTAGTATCTTGATCAGAGGCATGGATGAAGGAATTTAACTGTTATGTTAATTCTCTTATTTCCTCACTCTGACAGCTGGATTGCTGTGCACTTGATGCAACACGTACACCATCAAAACAATAAAAGTTGTAACCAGTTTTGGTATTCTGAATAAGTGTCAGAACATATCAAGTGGAGTTTAATACCCTGAGGGAAAACTCAGGCCCTTCAGGGTCAAGGAAATTTTCAGATGTGCAGCTGGGGGAATCAAAGGCAGCAACGCATTTTCCTGGCTCCAGTTTTTTGCTTCTTTTTGCAGAGGAGGGGAAAGAGATTTAGTTCTTTAGTTTATGTCCTGTAAAACAGAATGCAGTTTGCACACAGCAGGAAAGAGCTCTTTTAATTGTCCCTTGTCCCACAGGAAAGGACTTGGCCATTAAATACAGTTTTCTTTTTACTTTCTCAGTCTTCCTGAAGTTCAAAAGGTCCTGCTTAAAGCAATTGCCCAAGTATTTTTAACAACCCAATAGAAATGTCTCCTGTTCGGATACCTTTCTACCTTCCACCCCCACGAGCAGTGCTCTGAATCCTGTCTGGTAGAGAACCCATCATTTTGACCATCTGGGCAGTGTTTTCAGAACAGCTTGATTTCAGCTCTGATGGACATGGAGTGCACAGCAAGCAAGTAATATAGAAATGACAACACGGATTTGATGATACAACACCAAAAGTTGAACAAATTATATTAAGACTTTTATCTTAATGCAGAATACACACGCTTACCTAAAAATACAGAAATGTGAAGAGAAATATAACACTATTAGTAAACTAGAACCCCTCAAACTTAGCTGGAAAAACCCTCAAATATTCTGTACAGTTTTTCTTTTTACAAAACATTTGAAAATGCGAGTTCTATAAACTGATATAAAAATATCATCTCTAGAACATTTTCCTAAAACCATGAAAAGTTCTGTTTCATGCAAAGACATACTCTGCAACTGGTGTCACTCTGCATTGCCTCCCCACCCAGACAGGGTAATGGATCTTAGGTGCAAAATGAGCTGTAAATGCAGTAACGCTACAGTAATTTTACTTGAGATCCCATAGCTGATCATCAATGAACTCTTAAAAACCTTTTAAATTTGGCCTAACCTATGGTCAGATTACTGTGGCCATTCCTACTCTGTGTAAAAAGGGGCAAAAATCAAGGCCTTTCAAAAGCTCTCTGTCCTCTTCAAGGAGTTACTTGTTTATTCTATGGCATTTACTAACACAGTGATTTTCATCTTGTGGTCTTAGCTCATCCAGAAACATTGGTGAAAGGTTAACTATGAAAAGCTAATCTATTGTTCTAAGATAATCAAGTCCTTCATCTTCAATTTAGCTCTGAAGCTGGGGTAGGCTTCAGCATACAAAGGTGTAACCCATTCAACTGACAGGAGTCCAGGCACCAACAAATCTTTGTTCTGCTGCACTAGATTGCAACAGTGCATCACAGCTCGGTTCTCAGGGCACATGCACTTTAGAAGGGCCTTAAGTAAGTCCTCATGCCAAATTGTGATGAAAGAATTTTCAACTCTTTTACAAATGAGAAGCTGCTGGTCTGAAACCCAGAGTATTCCGTTACTTGCCGTTACTGTATTTTTAAGATAGTTTTCTAGCATTTACTTTTGTTCTGAATTCTGATATTCTTGGAATCAAGGAGTAGGAACTGTTCAAGAAAAGGGGGTCTTAAGAAACTTCACACAGAAAAGTTTATTCATTTTCCCTAAGGAAAACAGCCATGTTAATTAGATTCCTTGATGTTATTAGTCTAGTCCTCTGAATCCTGAAATGAGGCAGAGTAAGTACATCAAAACCACACTCAGTCAGTGCTCTCAATTAATGCATTTATGGGAATTAAAGACAAGAGATTTTTATATGTCTTTGTGATGATTACCCTTTCTTCCATCTATTTTCTGTTTTTTCAAGTCATTAGAACTACATTATACATGTAAAGCACTGACAGTTTTCAAAGTAGTTCACAATTTTTCTCTTTGAAATCTCCACGGAACCAGAGGTAAGGAAACAGTTCCTCAGTTCCTTCCCTAAACTGCAGCAGTGGGAAAAAGTGAATTGCCCAGTGGAGCAGGGTGGGACTGAGCACTCAGGAATTCACACCTTAAGGACATGAGATTTTTTTCGGTTTATATTAAACACCGTCTCCTTCAGCCATGTGGTGTCATGGTGCTGCAACAGTACCATCAAACCTGCTGTTGCACTGTTATTTAACAGAAGACAAACGATTTTCTGCGTTGGAAGGAATAGGAGGATCAGAACCCACCAGCATGACAAGGGCTTGGTGTTAACCAAAGCCAGAAGTGGCAAAAATACTTCTTGATGTTTAGAAGCTTTTCTTCCCTGTTAATAAAAGTAACTATTGCAGACTGCTCTGACTGGCAAAATTGAAGTTTATATTTGAACCCTCTAGTGCTTCATAAATACTCATTTTAGATACAAACTGTACTGAGTAATTTGATTAATCAATGATCTCTTATCGGTGAGTCTATGCACTATCTGCTTTTGTAAATAAGCTAATTTCCTGAGCCGTTTGTTGGGTTACAGGGTTGTTTTGGCCTTTTACCAATGAACAATGACCAGGTGCTTAGAAGCTGTGTCAGACAATTACAGCATCATGTGTTATGACAGGTAAAATAGTACAGATGCTGTTATGGAAGGAGGAGTATTTTAAAAATCTGATTGTTAGGCCTTAGTGGTTTACATCTTCAAATCTCTTTAGAAGCATGAAATAATTAGTGATCAAAATATTCCCAAATTAGCACCCTTTGCTGATAAGAAAATATGACAGAGGAAAAAGGATTTGCCAGATTCCAGGCAGATTTCTCTTTTCAATGCTTTTTATTGTAAAGGGAAATGAGACGTGGATTTGTTTAAATCTGTGGTTTCTCATCTAAAAACCCCAGTATTTCAAGTCTGCAAATGAATACTGGAACATGAAAATGTCTAGTGCTAAGAGAAGAGCCCAGGCCTGGCTTTGAAAGGCAGTTCATGCTTTGGCAAATGCCTCGGACAGAATCGGACAAAGCCAGGACTGTTCACACCGTGCCCTGTCCCAGCCACGTGGGGCTGCACTGGGACGGCCGCCTGGTCTCACTGGGAGAGGCTCTCTGACTCCAAGCATCACTGCTTTGTCTTTTACAAGTCCTTTTGTTATTTCTTTTTCATCAGAGCCTGACTAGGTAAAAAACAAGAGTTTCTAGGGTCCAGAACACTTTTCAGCCAATATTTATCCCTGACTGCTTGTTCTCCTTTTTCTCCTTGTGGCTGCATTTATGTTTAGATTGAACTGTCTTTATCTTTCACATTATTATCATCTTATAAAGACATCAGTTACACTTGTGTCTTAGGCTAAATCAGTCAAGCTCTCTTGCTCTTATCTTGCAGAACTGTGTGCGCTTTATTGATACCAGTTTAGTACCTATCCTCACCATCTCACTACGGCAGTTTCGCTTAATTATTTGGCCTCCACACAGTGGCTCAACTACTTCATCCCAAATGGAAATTTATCTCATAGCACAGACTGAGCTTTCACGATTTTACCAAATTGCATCTGGGTGATCTTGTGACAAACTCTATAACCAAGGTCCTTTTATTATCAATTAACATGAAATATAGCAGCCCCCTTTTTTTTAATCTTTCAAGTGCATGACCTCATATTTGTGCTGTAAAATTTAATCCCATTCATTTCATCCCCTTCGGTATTCAAAGCCTTCCAGGGTTTTTTTTGTGTGTACTTGGATCCTTCTCTGGATTAGTGCCCCCAAAATTACCATGAGCTCAGCCTCACAATATCTGTGATCAATGAAATTGCTCAGCAAATCCAGTTACAAGACCAACACAGGAGAAATTCCACTTGCAGCTGCCACCCAACCCCCACTTTCAGTGTTGCCTTTAGCCAGCTGCTTACACACCCCATCACCGTGCTGCTAGTTTCCATTTTCTCCATCCTGACTGTGTTTTCTGTATTTTTCACGCTCCCAGGGTATTACATGCTCCAGATCTATGAAATCTGCACTTGCTCGGATGTGGCAGGCTTGACTTTACTTTTAGCCATGAAAATCCTGCAGACCTAATCTACTCACTTTACTTGCAGGTTAGCTTGTGCGTCACCCTCTTATTTTCCACTTGAATCTGGATGTTTTTCCAGCACTGGATTCAAACCTCACGATTTTACAGCATCAGAACAGTTTTTCTTTTCTACTTTAATAGGAAGCCTGCAGTGAAACCACATCTGTAACCGACGCTGCACAAACAGGAAGAGTTCAGCTGTGTGCTGCCAGCTTGAGCCGATATCAAAATCAGCTTTTCCCCTTACAGTTTAAACTTCTGACTCCTCACTCCATACAAATATCAGAACTCAAAGCTAAGGAACTAAAGGGTTTAACACAAAAATAAAATCATACCTTCTTTCCTTAGAATATAAACCAACTTTTAATAATAAAAACTTCTATCACGTTTTCAAGGAGAATAACACATACATTTCAATGTAAAACAGTGCACAGTGTGAATGCCCTTAGATACTCTCCTACGTGTCTTTAATGGTTACAGTGACTGCACAAGTGTGGGCTAGGGTCCTCACCAGGCTCTGTAACTGCTGCCGTTTGAACAGAGCCGGTGCAGAAAAGGGATCTTGGCTTCTGTGTTTTTATTTTTGGGTGTTCCTACAGTTCTTATTTTGATAACACTAAGTACATTTTAAGTTGAGGATTTAGTAAAGAAACATCTGCTGCTTCTTCAAACAGCAAATAGCAAGAGTAACTCTTCCAAAATTAACAACAAAAAAAATCAGAAAGTGCATTGAAATAATGGCCTGCTCCTCTGGCTGCTCAGGAACAGCCCCCAGCATCCCACAGCTGGAGAGCAAGGGGTTGCCCTAGTTCCTTGCAACAGGCTGCTGTAGGTCAGAGAAAACAGTTAAAGGTAAGAGATTTAACAAAACATGTTCCTTCTTTAAAACTATTTCAGCCTGTGAGTGAAGAAAAAAAAAAAATTAAAAAATCAAGAAGCAGGTTCAGAACAATCTACATCCCAAACTTGTCACAAGCTTTCTTGTGTTGAAATGTAGATTGAAAAATTTAAGAGACTTCATAACCAAATGGAAAAAAAGTCTGGTTTTAGGTTTTGATTTGGTTTGGATGTTAATAGAATAAAATTAAGTCAGATAAAACCCAAACGATGTCACAAATAAAACCCCCAAACCTTTATTTTCTAGAATATACATCACTGCAAAGCGCTTCTTGATCTCCTGACTCTGACCGGTTTTAAATGAGGCTGTGGAGAAACAGAGGAATGGTGAGTTTCCTACAGACTCTCCTAGTGACACGTGCTACAACTAAAATTCCTTAGGGATGGGTGGTTGTATTAAGGCACTCACTCCAAAAGAACATTATTTCTGTCCTGAGGCTGCTGACAGGTTTCAGTTAGTTTCAGCAAGTAATCTGGAAAAAATTACTGTGTTTAGGGTAATACTGACAGGATGGAGAACAATTTTGCAAACATGAAAAAAAAAAAGTACATTATATACACAATTCCTTTTTTCTTTTAACTTAACAGCATCCCTAATACATCTTAATAACTGTATTAAAGACTACTTAAATATTGGAAGATTTTAAATAATGTAGATTTTTTTCAGTAAACTGGGAGTAGCTGTGTAATTGCCAGCATATTGGTCCCATTTTAAACAATATAATTTTTATTTAAATCTTGTATATATAATAACATGATCAAAACCACATATTCCACTCCACATAAATAAGTATAGTTCTTCTGGCCTGTTTTAAAAACTATATCTGTTCAAATAATCAGATTATAAGACTGTATTTCTCCTTCGTAAAGTTTCTTTTAAAATCCTTCACTCCCAATCTCTCCTCTTAACTACACTGTATTGCCAGAGTACAGAACAGGGCATTAGTAAAAAGAGTTAATCAAACACCTGAAACCTACGGTAAGTAAAATGAAGTGATGTTAAGAAGTATTATGGAATGTATACTCTGCAGCATAGAGAGACTGGTTCTCACTGGGCTGAAGTGGAAAATTACTCCAGAAGAAATTCTTTATGTTCATGTTTGAATAAGCAATAGATTGTGCTATTCATTGTTCAAAAGTGCAGGTCAGTTCATGAGAAAGTGGTGTTTGTGAAGCTATTGCTCAAGGGCTCTGACCAAAATTATGCCGGCAATCAAATGGGTGCCAGATGCAGTCCAGGGAAAGAGAGATATGCATCACTCTGGATTTTCTGTACCAGTCTGTACTGGCTGAAGTCCACTGAAGTCCACAACTTTCAGGTGGTACCACAAACAAGTCATCAGTAACACTGCGCTCTCTTGAAACAAAACTGTCACTTTTCTAGGCATCCACCAAATGGCTGCTACATCCACCTGAGCCCTCTGGGGTTCGTTTCAAGAATGTCTTCAAGAAGCCAAAGACATACAAGAATCCCTGCACATGCTGCAGGAGTTCAAGGGCAGATTCTCAGTGTCTGGGTCCAGGTTCATCTACTAACGCAGAGCAATATCTCTTCCTCTCTTGATTCAGCACCAGCAGTGTCAGTTAGCGTGGGTCCTCAGACAGGGCTGCACAGAGTTGGATGCTGCAACGATGCTGCGACATAGGTGCCTCTCTCACTCTTATAAATCCCCATCTGTGGGTGGCTGGCACAACCTATAGAGTCTTAAGGCAGATGAACAGTACTGTATTAAATACCATAAGGATGATACCATAAAGTTACGGGCATCGTATATGAGAGGCCATTTCTCCTTTGTCATTCTGCAAGCTTTAGAGGTCATCTGATAGTTAAAACCATCACTGTTTTTCATTATAATAACTGCAAATTTAAAAGAGTCACCGTTGATTTATTAACTAACATACAAACATTGTTTAAACACTATTTGAGACTTTTGATCACTCTCTTTGCACTTTGACCAATTTCAGTCTCCAGCAGTCCCTTCTCTCTATTTCTTTTGTTTTAAACCAAGAGAGTTCACCCCTTATAAAGACTGGGAAATCAAACAGACAAAAGAACATATTTGCTTGTTGATAGCGCTGAACAAACTTTAAAATTAGTAATCATGTTTCCAGATAAATGTTTTCAATCACAAGATTAGCAAATTGAGACCAGTGGTTAAACCTAAGCACGTCTCGACTCCATTCATACATCACTGTGGCGGCTTTTTCTGCTTTACATTTGAATAACCTCAAGTCTTTTATAACTCCTCTTTCACGACTGCTACTAAAGAGTCTGACAAACCTCAACACTAGGAAATATAATCCTGAGAATCAACATGAATTCAGCATGTCTCTGTTTAACTTCACTCAGTTTTATTTCCCATTATGATGATGGAACCCAGTAGGAACATATGTATCTGAGTTTTATTGCCTTAAAACAATCCAAGTAAATAGTCCTGGAATTTGTCATTGTGATTTAGAGTGTACACGAAAGAAGAGAAATGCCTCATTTTATGATTTGTTTGCAAAGCTGTTTCTTTGGAACATGGCATGCTGTTATGGCCATAAAAATGGAACCGAAGTAATGTACAGCCATTAATAAGGCAAAATAACCAGGCTGCTAAAATGCTGATGTACGTCACTGGGGAAATGGCACTGGGGCCAACACAGATTATTATTTTATTCCTTTTTGAAATAGCAATTACAATCCAATGGAAGCATAAGTTTCTACATACAAAGTGTTGTTCCTTTTACGGACTCTGAGAAAATGAACTAAGGGCAGGCTATTCTAAGTAAGTACCATCACAGTCTCTACTGTTAGGAATCCTTTCCTATAAATGTTTTGAGGAAAAGACAGAAGGAAAAAAAAAGAGGTAGGTGTTTGTTTATATTGACTCAGAAGTCTTAGTGGGTGAATAAGTTATCAGCGTTTTAAGGAAGTCATCTTGACACTGAATTAATATGTTCCTTGGAGGACTCGAGCACTAGCAAATGCCCTTGCTCTGTCTGAAGGGATGGCAGAGACTCCACTTGATCTTTTCTAGTGCTGATTGCTGCCTGCCAGAACTGTTTTGCCTTCATGTGAATGACACTATTAACAAAAGTAGAATCAGAAGTTTCCCTGATATTTGTACAGACTGATTCTGTATATATTGTCATCTAAATCACGATGATTCATTACTGCCATGGAGAGAAAATGCAGTGTCACAGTTTATTAAAGAATATTCTCTTGTCTCTGATACGGGAAATTGGAGGACACTGGCCAGAAAGAGACACTTCTCTTAAAAATAGAAGTATTCTTATCCTGTAGAGAGAGATGATGAACAATTCTAGCTCCTCTTAGGTGAGGTAGGATTCACAAATGTACAGTGCTTTCAAGGTTGTCTTCTAGACCAAAACACATCAAACCCTGGGCAACTGATCTTCCTTAGAGATGCACTACTGTGTGATTACTCTGATTTAAAGTGCTTGCTCTTAAACCTGCTCCACAATAACTGAACAGGCAAGTCGTTCTAAGCATACAGTAGCATCAGCCTATGAATTATCTGTGCAGATCTGCAGTCAGATTTACCACTCAGGTTTCTTTCTAAGCAATGCACAGATGGCTGTCAATCTCTAGCTTTTCCAACTCAGAGCAGCAGTCCAAAAGAGAGTCTTCTCACTGATCAGTTGCATCTTATTCAGAAAATGCAGAAACCTTGAAGTTAATGATCAGCAAACTGTAAGTACTGACTAATCTACAGTGCACTTAGTTTAGTTCAGTAAGAAAGCAGAACAGGATTTTTTTCTTTTTTCCACTATCGCTACTAAAGAGATCTTTGATTATAACAGGAACTCCACCATTGTTACAGAAACATAAAACCAGCACTCAGATAAAATGTATAATACATAATAACCTACCGAGGTGCACACTGTGGCATTTGGTCCATCACTTTCAGATTCTTGGCAGAGATTTCAACTCTTGGTCCCTAAGGAAACAGAAAATTTATGGTACTGACAGTATTGATAAAGAATCTTGATCCTTAGGGGAAAAATATTATAATAGGAGTATGGTTTCTATTTAAGAATCCATTAACTACTTTTAGAAGATTTGGAATCCATTGGTGGATACATTAGTCATCTGTGTTTACTTAAAAGATGGAATTAGTCCCAGAGCACTTTACAAGCACTGCTGTCTAGCACTAGGGAATTTCTTCTATTTAACACTGTATTTGAGACCTGGTTTTTAAGTAAGAAATTGTCTTAAATATACTGGATAGTCTCTACTTTCTAACTATCAATACGCATACTTGAAATAACGTACACTTAGGCACATCTTTTAACTGCTGTAACGGCTGTACATGCAAACGTTAATCTGTTCCTGTCAGATACATACATATTCAGATGTAATTAGAAGTTGCAATAACACAGGTTTGTAGTGCACAATACACAGTGCCACGTGGCAATAAACCAGTGTTTGTACAATGATGTTACCAGAATGAAAACAGACAGATTCAGAAACTTACCTGCTTTCGCATGATGTCTGTAGCTTGCATGATACACTTGGGCAGAAGACCATGACTTCGAGCCAGTATAGCTGCTTGCTCCAGGGACACACTCAATGTACTTCTGAACATGGGAACAAGAGATATTAAATCACAGACTGTATTTTAAAAAGCATAAATAGGTCTGTACAGGACGCTTACCCGTTAAGCATGATTTCTGTTAGCTAGTGTTCTTGTATTTATTATTTAGGTTTTTAACTTGCAGAATTATAAAATGGCCTCAGTTCTGCTTTCCCAGTCTCATTACACCAAGGTACTGTGAGAGTTGGAGTCTCTGCCATCATTACTACAAGGCTATATTTCACTGCTCTTCTGCATTAATTCATATAAAGTTATTAATAAATGAGTCTTTTCTTTATTCAGCGATTTTGAGATGCTGGAAGAGCAGTGGTGCATTAGAATCAATACTTCGCACGTACCAAGATTCTAAGCTATTTTTGAGCAAGTTCCTACATTTTCAGTGTGTAACTGAAGCTGATGTTGACTGAAAGGTGCATGTAATGAGATCACTCAGTTGCATTGGCAAGGGCACTGTGTGTCAATACTAATTATTAACAAAAGTATTAAGTCACAAGCTACCCTAAAATAAAGATGGCAGTAGATTTAGGTCCTTAGTATATTAATTCAAACATATTGCTCCAATCTCTAGAAAAGACAAAAGTTCCCATCGCACCAGTAACACGTAGGTTTATTAAACTCACCTCTGCATCCCAGTGCCACACATTGTGATCTGACAGGCTCCGAGGCGATAGCAGAGCTCAGAGGATATAGGTAACAGGCCAGCTCCTGATGTGTTACTGCTAGAACATCCCAACTGGGTTGGTTTTGTACTAATGAAAGACTTCATCAGCCTGCAAAGCTCGTCCATTGCATTAATGGGGCGAATGAGCTAAACAAAGCAATAAGAAACGCATCAGTGGCATACTTACACCTTCAGTTATCAAGATATTCACAATTCTTTATGCTATGTCTAAGCACAATGGCCTACACAGGAGTAACTGCCACACAGTAACAGCAATTCAGAATATATATATGAACTTTGAAAGTGGAAAAATACAAACAACTACTTAGACCTGGGGCAATTTTTTGCAGTTATCACAAACCACACAGCTTGTTTACAATGTGTATCACAACGTCCAACACTGGATACTATATCCAGCAGGGGCAGTCAAGGTGACGTGGGATCTTGTTAGTGCCTAAGTTAAGGGGTTTGTATCCACTCCAGTTTTGCACATTTTTTCTAAACAAAGGAACTGTGGCCAAGCTCCAGAAAAATTCAAATCATTACTTAGGGAACATTTATTAAATGATGTTTGGGTTTGTAGAAGTCTGCCCTAGGGATATCCCACAGCTGGGCTTACAGAGATGTAGAAGGAAAATTTCTGTGAGAGGCTTTGTTGCAGAAATAAACACAGTAACAATACCTGGTCAATCTTCACTGCAGTAGTATTGGAATCAGTGGGCAAGTTTGATCTCTCGAGGTAAAATGTCCTGCAAAAAGGCCAGCAAGGACTAAATTAGTTGGTGTGTCTCGTTTCAAGCACATGTGCACTAGCTTGTATCAAACAAGGGAGAAGGCTACACTAAAAATCTTGTACTTCAAGATCTGCTTTCTTATTGAAGCATTTTGATTGCAGTAATTTATGGAGTTTGTACTAACGTATTCCAAACCCCCCTTTTATGTAATTTTATCTGCACATAAAATTTTGAAGTTAAGTTAGAAGGGAATTTCATCCTGTACAGTGCACTATTTAAGATTGAGCTTAATTGTGGGAAGAATATCAGCAGGTTTCTCACACAACGAAGATCTCCAAAAATCAGATTTCTACAAAAAAACATCAGGAATGAAATATTTTTCATTCAATTTTAAGGTCCTTAGCAAGGAGCATTCTTATCGTTGTTTTAAGGCAAAAGAGAAGCATTAAATACCTGAGTTTACGGTAGTATTGCTGCACTTTTTCAAGTGAAATACCATTAATTTGATGTTGAAATTCTTCTAGAGATGAGCCAGCTGGTTGTGATTGCCCCTCCATACTCTCCAGAGCTGAAGAAGAAAATAGTTTACTAAACCTATGCTATTGTTTTTCTTTCTATTAATTTATTTATTTATCTCTATATCATCTCACTGCTCAGCAAATGATTGTTGGATCACATCACGGCTTATTCTGCTACTGGATAAATTTAACACATATTGCAGTATGGGAATATAGTGGTAATATGATAAAAGTGAGCGTCACAGAAAGCAGTTCTACCTAACAGTAATTACTCTACATTAATATCCCCCAGAAGGAAATTTCCTGTATTAGATTTTGGTCTGAATATTTACTTATCAAGTCATTTTCCAGCCCGGATGGTGTATGCTTTTAAAAACACGTCTCTGTAGCCTGGGAACATCTCCTGATACCATACTAGATCAGATTGTCTGTGTAGTCCAATATCATGTTTCTACGGCCTGAATCTTTACAGGAAGGCATAAAAAAGCCCCAAACAGGCGTATCTTGTTCTCATGACTGTGTCTTATTCTAAAATCTAGCTCTGCCCAGGTCTTCCTAGAATGGAAACATCTGCTTCTTAAATACTTCTGTAGATCTCAGCTGCATTACATTAAGAGCTTAATGATCATTATTTATTTTGAATCTTTCAGCATCGTCAGTTAGCTTATGTTTCTCAAGAAAGCTTTTTATAGACACCTTTTGTAAAGAGCACCGTGTGCAGTTTCAAGCTTCCCCCATTCTGAAACCGAGAAGGCAGTTTGGAGAAGTAGTAGCTGTCAAGATAAAAGATAACCTTCAAGGCCTGACGACTTCCTTCAATGTGGTAGAAGACATGAGTATCTGGAGAAATAAAGATAAAACACTTGCTGCTTTACCACAGACAGAGAAATGCAAAACCATTGCTATCTGAGCTTGCTATGTTATCTAATGGTGTTTCACATTTCCACCATTAGATGAATAAGGGAGAGACTTTATTGAGAGAATACAGGCTCTGAAATATTATACTTAAAAAGATACAGTTAGCACGACCTAGCATGATGTCTGAGACTAATACAATAAACATGATTAATAATTAAAATATAATCCTTTTTCATGGCATCTCATGGTCAGTAAACATGGAGAGGGATCTGGCAGGGTGGGACAAAGAAGAGCTGAGGAGGGACAGTCCTTCTGCCTTAGGTAATTGTGGTGAATTACAAACATCTGTCAGGAACCACTCAGCATCTGTCACATCTCCCCATGTGCAAAATCACAAGGGTGGGGTACACTGGCACAGACCATCGTTACAAATCACAGAACATGCCACCAGCATCCCATGATGTCAGTCCCACTTTTTATACTGTCTGTTTGCAGAGGAAGCTCAGGGAATGCAACAGTGCTTCAGAAAAGCTGCTCAGAGCTCTCCAGGTCTGACACAGTCTGTTAGATTTATAATCAGGGAGGATACAAACTCATAAAGCAAACATGAAGAAAACAGCTTCAAAGACACAGAGAATACTCACTTGCTACAAGACTTTCATCCAGTTGCTTGAAATAGAAGGCAACTTTGTCCAGTTCAGTCAGAGTGACCTGAATGTCTTCCAGCATGGTACGCTCCTCCTTCTATAGAGCAAAAAACCCAGATATAATTAGGTTATAATCAGCCAGAAAGAGATCTATGGCAGGAAGGTATAGACGTTATGGGCATGCTGTAGTTCAGGAGATCTAGAGCAAAATGCGGAGCCTTCCCCTATCTTCACCCCATTCAGGTAATTAATAATGGCTCTTTAACTTTGTGATACAACTGTAGCTACCCTTCGCTTAGATGCCATTTGATGTGATTTACAGCGAGCAGACAGTTTTAAGAGCTGAATAATTCTGAATGGATCTCTTTCTCTAGACTTTACTCAATACCTACAAATGTGAAGGACAGACTATCGGTTACTGTGAAACAAATACTTATACACTCAGAGATGTGAAGAAACAGTAGTTACATACACATATAGTTCAGATTGTATTTTAAAAAAGCCCTATACAATCTACAGTGTTTACAAAGTGGAAAAAAAGTTGCTTCTCAGCTTCTCAATTGCGTCAGAGCTACTTGTTTTCTTTTAACCGCCTTTTTTCTTAACATTTTTACAGTTAGAGTCACTTATCCACTGTCGCTGGCACTCAGCTGTTCACTAGGTGCAGATGAACTACGCAGGACCAGCTCCTCGCCTCCTTAGACGAGGTGCCTCAAACACCAGCAGCATGGAAGTGACAGAGAGACCGCAGTCCGTCTAGTCCACAAAGTGTAAGAACAAATGTGTAGATTTTCTTGTCTTGAAGTACTCAGAACTTTTTCACCTCTTTGTTGAAATGTGTGTTTTCACCAAGAGGTGGCAACACACACATACGCGTCACCACCAACTGAGTGGTACAACCTCCCGCAATGCAGGAGCATTATTTCAAATAGGAAGGCAGATTCCTGTACCGTTGTGGTGTGACAGTGAGTGCAGTATTTTTAAAGAGATGAATATGATGGGATATAGAATACTAGCACATAGTTGTCACTAGCGGGAAGCTCCAGAGATTGCTATAGTTACAGTCTAAACATGCTGCTACAATGAAGGGCTCTGGCTATTCTGTGAGTGGCACAGGGAGCAAGTGTGAGCAGAAACACGGGTGTACTTCATCTTACCACAGCTGGGGAGAGAAGAGACTGGTAGTTTAGTAAAACACCAGTGGCTGCTATCTGTTCTAGCCATTTTCTGCTGGCATCTCTGCTGCTCTCTTCGTATTCCCCATTGTTGTTGTATCGATAGTTGAGAGCAGCCAGTAACTGCTCTGAGAAGGTGCAAATAGCAGCCACAAGGGACTGACAGAAGATGGAATCACGTCTCAGCTGCAGCTCGGTATCTGCCAGAGAAAGGGAGAGAAGCATAAAGAAGTCATGAGTCACTTGTCCTTAATCTCACTGCCAAAGAAGCAGTTTGTATGTGTGTGTGTGTGCATGACATTTGGCTTCTGTTGTAGCTTTGAAAAGACTTGACAAATAACCTCTTCTTGCTGTGTGACCTGGGTGTATGGATAAAGACACTGTAGCTGGAGTACATGCATGGTTTGAAGATTTTCTAGTCCACTTGACTACTGGTTACAACCTCTGCCATCTGCATGTTCATTCTTCTGACTGGGAAGAGCTACAACTGCTAATGTCATATCTGGACTGACTCCCTTCTTTTTATGTTTACAGAAGCAAGAGAATTCTTGAAAGAAAGTCTTTGCTATTACTTCTCTCCTGGGCTGTGGTGAGATTCATCTTCCCCCATCCATCTGTATTTTCCAGGCTTCCCATATGCTTAATGCATTAACTGGGCCTGCCCATACGGTACCAATTGGTTTATGTTTCCTGGGAGAATTTCCCCTGTGTTAACTTTGTGCTCAGTCTGCCTGCCAGGCAGCCACATGCTGATCAAATCAACCTCATCACACTTGAGGGGACTGCAGACCAAAGAATCACATGAATAAGTGAAAAGCTACTTCCCAGGCATCCTGGGCTCCTCCAGCACAGCAGTCTCTCATTGTCAAGGCAGTGTTCCCCAGAGAAACGAGCAGAAGACATCACCCAGATCTTTGATTATATTTGTAAAGCACTGAACACAATAGACCATCTAATGTACACCAGGCCCTGGGCTGTATTCTCAACTTAAGGACAACCAGTCCTCCTAGTAATACTCCTCTGACCTGCTGCGAGTAAGGCAAAGGGAGCTCAGGACTGTCCTCGAGGCAAGGGAACCCCTGGTGCCACAAAGCTGCCACAGACAGTTCAGTGCCATCTGCTCCTCGCTTCTTTCCAGAGGATGTTCATGAAAATGCTGCTGGAGATGGGGCACAGGTAGAAACTGAGGGAGTCATTATCTGCTGTCATTAAAAACAGCTTTTATGGACAGTAGACTGATGCCACAGGCTGGTCTGGACAGACTCATGGACCAGAGCTGGCAGGAGCTGATTTAGAGCCACAGAAATCTCTCATCTTCATTCTAAGAAGACTTGAGAATCAAGCCTGGCACAGTGAAATGACGCCAGCCTGTTCCAGTTATTTATGACCTCATTGCCTCATTTTCAAACAAATGTAAGAAGTAGGTGTTTCAATTACAAAAACACTGCCTGTGCACTCCTGGGAGAGGCCTGTCACTTGATCTGCAGGCACAATGTTTTGTGCAGGGCAGCAGACTAATGATGCCCACAGTGTATTTATGTGCTGCCTGCACATTTAGGTTCCTAGTCTGCACCTGGCTATAATTTCAGTGCACACAATCCTAACTGCTAAGACGCCTGCTCTGTTTGGAAGGATGACGGAGTCCATGATCTCACAAGAAGTTGTGCAATAGGTCTCATTTTTGCTGCATGTTCTTACCACAGCAGGAAACAGTAAAGGGCGTCTGGGAATTGGGTTGTACAAAGGAAGAAATGAAGACAGTGAAAAGAAAAACAGTGCTTGTGAAACATCAGCAACCAGCCAGGTAACACAAGCAGCCTACGGCAAACTGAGATAATGTAAACTGAAGAGCAGATTTCAGATGCATGGAAAGGTTGCCTTAAATGCAGAGCATGAGAAATGTTAGCATAAAATGCCAGGGAATACCCTAAATGCTAAGGAAAAACTTAACATTCTCATGCATGCACATACACACGCACGGAAAACTGCAACTGTTAGGGACTTGAGCATATATGATGTTGTTTTGCAACAAATCAAAACCCCTTACCTGTGCATTTCAACAAGGCCAAAAGCAGCTGATTCTTCCCATCTGAAACAGTGAAGGAAAAGAATGCTGTAGTCAATGTGATACCAAGGGAGATTTGATTGCATTTGGTTCAGTCTCCTCATTCCCTACAATCCCTGGCCCCTGTGTGGCCATCTCTATTTACTCTAGTAGTCCTTACTCTACAGCAATTTTAATGACTCAAAAAGAAATAAGGTGTAAATCAAAGAATTTTACAGGCTAAATGCTATGATAACCACGAATTATTGGAAATAAATTGCACATGTAAATGAATCCCTAAGGAGGCGGTTTCTGTGCAGTGCTTTGCATTGGACCGTAAATACCAATTTCAGCTCCTGCTCCAGTTCAACAAAACTGCAATGGTTTTGGATGTTATCTGATTAGCATTAATTTCATTTTGGACTATACCAAGCACCTTCATTTTCTAAAAAAGCACAGGGAAACAGATCAGTCTGATATCATTCTGGGTGAATGGGTGATGGAAAAAAATAAGGGAGAGAAAGATCTTTGGAATTGCTGCACAGGTGAGATTTTACAATACAATACCCTGTTTTACCTGTTCTTCTCTAGAGCCCAGTACAGCCTTATTACAAATAGAAGTGAAATAATGAAATGATAAAATGAACTGCTAGACTTGATTAGATCAAGATTTCTCCTCCCTAAAGCCAATAACAAACTTCTTATTTACAGACCTTCCACGTGTTTTTGTATGATTTCGACAAGGTTCTTGATGCGCAATGGAAGGTTCCATGGATCTTCTTGAATGCTGCCTTGGATATTATTTCGGCACCTAACTGTCGTTTCTTCCTTCTGCTTAAATTCTAGGAAAAAATGGAGTTTTTAGCCGTTAAGGAAACACTACACAGCTGAGAATGGCTTATGAGTGGTAATGTGGACACAGATGAAAGCAGAGATACAGTATCAATAGCAACAACTGTGAATGATACACATTTTTAAATAGATCTAACATGGAAAGAAAAAAAAACCCAACAGACTGTTCCCATAAATTCATGATCAACGGTTACTAGCATTGTTTTCAGGATTGTGGACTAAATGTTATGCACATGGGTGACGTGGGCAGTGAAGGGGGCTCTGCGCTGCTCACAAAGCACAGAACTTCCTTGTGTTTTCTCAGCTTTAGTAATGTGCAGGCAGCTCTATCAGGTAGATGTAGAGTCCTTTTTGACTGCAGCTGTCACATCCCATAATATTGACGAGAAGGTATGAAATATTCTGCTTTCTTTCATCTGATGGAAACTAATTGTTTAATTACAAAGTATTAGATTTATTCTCCGTGACTTGGCTATGTAGCTAAGCCAAATACCCCATTGTTGCTGATAAAATGCATAAGCAGACAGAGAAACACAGAAAACCTGTGCCAAATAACTGCTTGTGAACAGAAATGGGCTAGCATTCAAATTTACATCCATCACTGGAAGGTGTCTAAGGAAGCCATCAAACACTTTGGTCTGGATTCCAGCTGAATGTAAGCTGGGCTTGTCTTTTCCTTAGTGTGATGAATGTAGGATTATCAGTTAACTTTAGTCAAGTAAAACACTCTCTAGTTACAATAAATGAGGCTGTTTAAGCAAAATAAAATAAAGGAAGTGAACACAGGCTATCTGCTGTTTCTTCACTTCATTCAAACAGTACATTGGAAAAATTAACACATATTTCACATAAGTCTGAATGTGTTTGTAGAGATGAGTTCCTCTAACATAACTTCATAGAGCTATTTCTGGAGTCATTAAAAAAAGCAGAAACAGCCCTCTTGTAGAGTTCACCACTGCAGCTTAAAAATAGAGCTTGTCAAAGGTTGGCACGAGGGGCATGACTGCAGCACCTGAGTTATGGGAGGAATAGTAGGAAACATTTCAGATTTCAAGTGGGAAAGGAAATGCAGCAAATGTTCAGAAAATAAAGTCCTGTGTATTTCAGTCAGTGAAGAAACCACATCCTGGGCCCCAAAACCATTAAGACCAAAGTCTTGTCATGCTCCCTGAGGAAAAAGAAAACACGGCAACATTTGTTTGCTCTCTATGGGAATCAGTTTTCAAAATAAGTGTCATGTGAGGATGAGTTTACTCTGGCAGTTATCCATCTGAAGAAAGGCAGAATAAGTCATTAAGCAAACTTGGGCAGAACCTTTTTGTGAATCAGATCTGCAGTGGTCAGCCCCTCATCAGCTTATCAGAGTGCTCACTTGTATCTCACCTATCTCTACCGTGTACCTTTTGAGATACGTATCTCTGTTCACATCAAAGGGCAGATTTGGAGACTTGTGAAAGAGCTGTAAGGATTCAGCAGCACACATCAGAAAATTGTTCTGTGTGTTTCAGAAGGAATTCATGTGAAAATGACCTTTTAAAGATGCGAAATTTTGATGGTCAGGCACCGTACCTGCCCTTAATGGATGACCGGGTAGATGGCATAGTTAAGTAACTTTGTGAGGCCATATAACATATGTATATTCATGCTCCTAAGTCCTAGTAAATCACATTGCTAAATTCAAACAACCTTCTTTACCTTGCAGACTGTGGTCCATTGGAAAGTGCTTGGTTTCTTCAAAGGCCTTGGTTATTACTGCTCCTTTTAGAAGTGCATTGATCGCATCAACCTACAATCGGGATGTTTTCAGTCTGTGTTAGTAAGACTTGCAGAAGAAAATCTGAACAGAACTCTCACAGGAAAATGCAAAAGTCATTACTCTTTGTATTTTTGAACAATGTCTCATTGACAAATAGCATTAAGAGTTTCTAACCATAATCTGGCCTCAAGAGCCTCACACTGAGTACACCATTTTGCACAATGATGATCTCTGTGGTGAGGAGATAGAAAATAATATAAAAAAATTCTCTGGTGCTGTACATCTATCTATGAAGACATCTGTTGGATAAACTTGCAAGGATTCTCCTGAGGCCTGTAAATGTGATCCACTAAGTTCATACAAGGAATTAGAACTCTGTTCACTTTTTCCTTTTTATCAGGAAAGCTTTTTTCCTCTCAGACTATTGCCTGAAATAAGGCAAGCCAACCATACACAGCAACTTGAATGCTGACAAAATGATTCTTCAAATTGTCGTATCATATACTTGCTTACACTATACCCCAAAATCTCAATAGCTTGACTTCCCTCAAAATACAATTTCATTGAACAACTTGATAATTTCAATTTCTTCTACTGACATGGGTAGAAAGCAATTCCAAGTAAAAATAATGCTTTGCATACCTGGTTAAAAAGATGTTCCAGACAGCCATGAAGTTTGTCTTGTTTGTCTAAAGGAATCCTCATATCATTGGGTAGCTCATCTCCTAACAAAAGAAAGATGAAAAGCTTCTAACGGTGTTACCAGCATCATCTGCGAAGAGGCCAAGCGTATCTTCACATTGGAAGGGGTGAAAAATAATTGCTGCTTTATCTCAATTTACATATCAAAATACTCATGATTTTTCATATAATGCAAATGTCCAATAACTTAAGAAATTCATCTTTAACACCTCTTCCATATTCCTAATTTACTGTAGTACACTAGAAAAAGACCAAATCATATCTGTATGTTCTTGTGATTAGTTTTGAAGAAGCCACATTTGCAATTTAAACACGCCAAGCATTTATAATCAGACAAGACCTACTCTGCTAAGAGCTCTGACATGAGAGATGTGTGTAAGCTACGCATGTACCCACCTGATCCCATCTCATCACTGCCCAAGTAAGAGCTATTGCTCCGCACACTGGTGTATGACAAAACCGAGTCCCGGTTACTGTTGCATTCACTAGAAAGAAAAACAAAGAAGGTGACTGAAAAAAAGATATCTCTAATACATTATCACTGCTTTTATTAACACTGCAATCCCCAAAACTAATTCTGTTAGGCATAAACAAAAGAAAAGATAATTACATACAGAACACCAACTAAGTAAGGCCTCTAGGGCTGGCACTTTAAGAGGATGTCTTTTTCCATTTGGAGTGACCACTCAAGACTTAACATATTGCCTGGATTCTATAATGAAAATAGACTCCCCATCAGGCATCAGTCTGTCCCTGTCCAATTAAGTGACACAGTAATTTTAATGGTACAGACCCACAACAAAGCCTATGAAACTCTCCATGTTATCTCTTCCTCTGTTTTTATTTTAGATTGAGATGAGAGAAAAATATAAGAGCAATTAAAAGAACCTTAATTAGAGCTCTCGTTTGCCCTTTCCTATTATCAAAGGAATCTATTTTTTCTAAGGAAGATTAATAATTATGAGAACTACTCCATAGTATGAACCCTTATGAAATTTGACTAACATCTCCAAATGATATGGAAGAAAGCTAATGCAAGCAACATATTTTCTTATCTGCAATTTGCTTATTTTTGTAGCTCCTCAGTAGTTTTTCAGATCAAAAATCATCAAAATAGATTTTATTCCCCTTTGAGTAATTACTATCTGCAACAATATACGCTTAATTCTCTGCTTCTGTCTAAGAAAGATAAGAGAGAATAATCTTTCTTATCTTACATTTGTGTCTAAAATCGTGGAACAAGTGACGGAGCCACAGAGACTGTTTTTTATGTCACTTTGTTGCCCAGAATAGATTAGTTTCAATTATAGAAACAATAAATTAATAAATGCGATTCCTATTAACAATGATAGAAATACAGCACATTTCAATAAAATAAAAACTTCAGAGCACATGTTCAGATTTAAATCTAGCACAATAAATAGCTGCCACAGATCTCAACACTGCGAGTGCATTTGGAGTGTGTGAGACTTCCTTTGGTAGCAAGTGTTCCTGGAGAAGCAGCAGTCAATCATGTCCCCAAAATAAGATTTTGAAACATCTGAATAAACATTTACATTTGTGGTTTCAAAGACCCATTAAAAATAAAAAACTCGACATCCACTTCTGTTTCCCAGTGTCTTAGACTTTTGGGAAAATTGTTTGCAGAACTGAATGGAAACATTCCCTTACAATAGCAGTTATTGTAAGACCAAGCAGAAAGAATAGAAAGGGAAAGTCACACTGGACATATTTACTTCATTTTATTAAATCTTCTTGAAGCGCTGCTATTTTGGCATATTATATAAGGTATAATATTTTGGTATATTGTTATGAGAAAAGGGATTTTGCTGTATATATCTCCACAGTAATAAATGCAATGAAATAACTATGGCTAGTGAATGCTTTACCAAATGAATACAGAATAACTGACTGACCAGAAAATAACACGCTGCTTGAATCCATATCTGGATTAGAACGTCAAAACATTATATTAGTAAAGTAAAAGTGGCACAATGTTCAGACTAACCTGTAGGAGTCTCTAAAACTCATTGTGTCATGTCCAGAGTCTTCCTGGTCCTCCTCAGAAACTTTGAAGCAGACCTTCTTGATTCCACCATGCTCAGCTTTGTCAGAATCACTCTCTTCTGTTCCCAGGGAAGGTGGAGCTGTCTCCTCAGTAGATGGTGGCTCACAGGCACCACCTTCTGTAGGTTCCGTTATGGTGGACAAAAGCCTGTAAAAGTCAAACTTACAGTGCTCAGGGGCTGTGGGTGGTCTCACAAATGAGGTTTAATGGCTACAGTTAGAATTCAGTTATGAGAAATCAAAAGCAACCCTGCCAGCATTTTCCATAACAACAGCGATGTATACTCGTGAGCTCTGAAAAGGATTCACTGAAATCCCTTCCTCTAAGTTCATGAAAGGTCCTGTTACCACAGGTATCCTGACTCCATAAGGCACATCTTAATCACTGCAGCAATAGTGGCCTGTAAGGGCTCTGGTTTTATTCACAATAGTCTTCCCTTCCTCTGGTGCAGTGCCTCAGCTCACTGGCTTTACTCAGCAACTACTGCCCTTTCTTCAACATGTTTGGGCCAAGACTCCACATGATTTACCATCAGCTGAAGTTTTAGTGCACGATGGAATTGCTACTGGCATTCCTGGAAGTGGCTGTGAGCGACTCAGGGCAGCTTATGGCCTCTCCTGCACACATCACCCCTGCAGCCAAAGCCCTGCCAGTGACGCACAACACACAGACGCACAACTCAAATCCTCCATTACTACACCTAGGAGACCCATGATGAGAAAGAGACAAAAAGAGGAAAGGAAAACTTAGGTGTCACATACAAAGCTGCCTGAATCGCAAGTTTTGCTACTCTGCCTTATGACAAACAAAATCTCAAGGGTAAGGACTCCGTCTAGATTGATTCCAAAACCGATTTTGGTACCAAATAGATTCTTATACTGGAATACACAGTCAGCAAAAGAGTGGCTGTTGAATTCAAATAGACTTCTAGGAGCAAAGGACTATAATAGGCACATTGGTCGATCTGCACAGGAGGAGGTTTGATACAACCAGCAAGGAGCTGTAATGCCAGTGCATGTGTGAACAGGTGAGGATAAGAGGTGGGGCCAATAGGCACCATGTGTTTTCTGAAGGTAAATGTCTCCCTTTTATCAGAATTGCTCTCTGCAGTGTACAGGGTTCTTCACTCACTTGTTTATCTGAAAGACATACTGCTTCATTTCCTTCACTGCAATGTCAAGTTTGTTAAAAAGGTGCAAGTATGAGTCCTGTATCTCCCGATCTTCCTGTTTCAGCAGAAAACTAAGTCCTCTTTCTTCCTGAATTGTTCCTCCATTCTGCTGGCCAAAGCTACCATCAAGATCTCCGTCTTCTGGGGTCAGACATCTCCAGGATGGTGCAGCCATAGTGGTGATGCAATGTTGAGTATATGAGACTGGATTTAAGGTACCTACTGAACATTGAAGAGTCCAGTTAGTATGGCTCTCATGAGTTGCCCCACTCCATCCCAAAAATGACAGTTTAAGCAAGGTGGAATTCTAAGAAATGGGCAGAATTATTACAGACACTTTACTTTTTAAAAAAAAGAGAAGAGACTTTTCTCCTGGCATTCCAACTCAATGTTTTGAATTCACGGGCAGCCCAGAAACAAGTTAAATCATGGAAGTAAAGACAGCAACTGCCCACACATATACTGATATAGACAACATGGGCAGCATCTAAAAGCATTTGCTGAAATGTTAATGCATTCAGGTTCTCAGCAGTTGGTCTGTGTTATTATTCCAGCTTTACAAACATTTACACTGACACACATACAGAGAAAAAAAAAAATATATATATATTACAAAAAGAAACAGGATTATGTCCTTACAGAAGACAAAACAAAATTGCTTTTCTTTTAAAAATGCTGACAGTTTTGGTATGGTACTTTGGTAACCACCTTAGGCCACATTAAAAATACTATGGAATTTTAATCTCTTTAAGCAAGCAGGGCTTCTTTATCGACCTCATTTTGAATACTCAGTGTCACTCTTCAGAACTGGCTAGTCTACACTTTCCTGTACATCTTCCAAACTTTCCCACACTCTGACCTTCTTGAGACAATGAATCAGGATATTAGGTGAGATAATAATAAAACAATGTTAGAACTCAAATCACCAGGTTGTAGGAAAAATGCTGTGTAGCAGCTATTTATCAGACAATAGACCCCTTGACAAAGCAGAGACTTTCAGCTCCAATGCATGAAACGCATTTAGTGACAACAAAAGAAATCAACCAACACTATGATCTGATTGACTCTTGTTTTCCCACTGAATGTAGCCTCTCTTCCCAGCACTAGCTCTGTTAGCCCCCCTTCACTTTTCTTTTAGTCAGTAAGTCACCTCTACTCAGTGCAAACAATACTCCAGGACATTAATTATCATTATATGACCAGACTGCTAAGCTAGTGAAAACATCTGACCTGAAGCCCCTCTATGCTTAAAGGCACTACTATTTTACAACAAAAGGAGGCTGCCATCGTACCATAAAGATTGTATGTCTTTGGACCTTATGTTGACCTTGCTGAGCAGGGTGAAGACACAACTTTTTATGCAGATAAAAGCAGTATGATTTAGAAGTTAATGATCACCTTGTTCTGGATCAAGACCAATAATAGAGGGCTTTCGTCCAATGCGAATGCTGAAAGACCTCCCTGCTGAGGTAGTGTTTTTGGGATAAGATACCTCCATGAGGTTAATGTGGCAGTTGGTGGGGCAGAAATCCATGCTGTTGAGGGAATGTGGTTCCATGACTGCTTGTTTGAAGGCTGGGCTCACCTTTGTTTTCAATTCATCTGCAAACTGGGAGAAATAAAGCAAGCATATGCTACTTCATTTGCAAACTTATGATGCAATACAGACAATACTTTTCTTTTCCTGCCTCCTATTCCAGTATCATATGATTTCTGCTGCAGCTAGAATGACGCATTAAGAAAAAAGCCCATAAAACAACAAATAAAAGCAATTATCTATACCTTCTAGGATTATCTTCTCAAACAGCTCAGGTAACAGTGCAAAAAAGTGAACATTGTTTGTTTACATTATGACACGCTGTATTTATGTCCACGTTAAATAGGACACTGATCATTCTTGTTCTCATATATTCACTGATATGATGAAATTGAACCACCTTCAATAACACCTTACAACAACTCACAGCTCTGACAAGCTGAAAGGTGCAATTTACAGATAAGGCCCTTTCCTCTCAAAACCTGTATTTCAATAACTTGTGGAGCTGTTTTCATGCCTCAAGGACACATACCTTTAAAGCAGTTTAAATTCATTAATAAAGAACACTAAAAACAAGTTATCACAACAAAGTATTGTCTGGAGACTTCACCAAAAACTAGTAATGTTGTACCTCTTGGTAGCTTGTGAGCCTTCTGCTAATGCTTTCCAGCTTAGTGTCACAGATTTGCCGGAATTCATACTGGGGCATGGTGGCCACAGCACTGCTTAGGGATATAAGCCTTTTGCAATTCCTCACAAAGTGATTGTCCTCTGCAGCAAAAGCCTCTAAAATCTAAACAAAAAGACAGGATGTCAGTGATATGAGACTTGACAGTGAGGGAAAATACAGTTTTCTTCCACTGAATAAGTGGCAAAGCCCCCATGTTGTCATGGTTGAATAAAGCTGCCTTCAGAACAAGCTGCCTTTATTACTCCCCAAGAATGACTACCGTGTCTAATCCCCAGAGTCATAAAACATTCCTCAAAAATTTTTAGGATCACTGAAACGGATCAAAATATTCCCTGTGCACTGTTAAAGTTACCCGCGCTGGCATACTTTCCTGGGACATAACAATAATGTTACTGGGATGTGACAGAAACATGTATTGACAGTTCATTATTGCCATCGCTGACCAAAATAGTAAGCGTACCACTGCTTCCCAATAGCAGCAGTTCTACTGGCTTCCTTTGAAGACCTGTCCAGCCTATCAGATGGAAAAAATAGGCTTGATTTTCTTCCAAAGTAAAGCAAATTCTTGCCTGAAAAGATTAATATTATCAGCAGAGTATGTTACCAGGCAGATAAAAGTGAGAATTCCACAGCTGAGGGCTTCCCTCCCTCCACCTCAACAGCTGAAATTCTGGAAGTATTTGCTCACATCAAATGAGCTATTATACCTTAGTGCATTCTAATGAATAAAACTCCGGGCAGGGTTGAGAAGACCACGTGCTACCTCACCCGAAGAGCCAAGCCAAGCCATCAGAGAAACGTCTATATTATTGGCTTCCCTGTTCTCTCCGGGATTGAAGCTGCCCATATATGTTTTCTGGTACCTTTGCAGTGAGATTGAAGCAACCCTTTGGTTCCAGAATTTTCTCCAAGACAAAGGATTTGATTCCTGCACTGCTGACATATTCATACACCACTCCATGCTCCAGGTGGGTGTTATCCACAGTCAAGCTGATGAGAGGTGTTTCTTCACCAGTGATCAGTGGAGAGCTGATGGTCTGTGGTGTCTGGGCTGGAACCAAAGTCAGTCATTAGAGGTGAATGCAGGCATGCATATGGAGGAGAAATCTGTTGAGAGGTATTATTCATTGCAAAGACCTAAAGACACGATCTCTGGCTCAAGGAGCCTCTGAATCACAGACTGCTACAGGCTGGAAGAATATTCTGAGGAAGACACTTACTGTTGGCCACAGTGGACACAGCGACAGAGGTTTAGACAATCTCCTTACTCCAATTCACATTCTGATGTTCCTCCATGTACGCATGCACACATCCAAGCACAGGACACTACTTTTAGTTCTGTTCTACTTTTCTGAATAAGCTCTCAACACGAAGGTTAAGCAGCAGTTTTAATGCATTACGTTTATTTTAAGTTGGAGGAAATACACCCAACCTTTTGCTGACACAGTGGTAACATGTTCTGAAAACTTGCTGCGGATGAAAGGAATCTAAAATCTTAATCTTTAATTTTAATCATAGATTATTCCAGGCGACGTTACTTGCAGACCTTCCCTCTTCAGCTGCTATGTCCCATAAATTCCTCATCTGCAGGAGCTATGAAATTATTCTAGAAATGCTAAGCCTGTTCATTCCAGGAGTAAGATTTCTACGTACATCTCTATTTTTAATTCTCCTGAAAAAAATGCTGCATAAGAGTACTTTCTCTGGCAGCCCTCATTCTATTACAAAGCTTTTCTAAAACAAGATATAGTCTACAATAATTATTAAACTTTATTCTAACGCAGTATTCCTTCCTGAAGCCCCTGAATCTTCCCTAGGTTTTCTTCCCCTGAGAGAGTCTTTACCTGATTCCTGTTGGCTATTTTGAAGGGAATCCAATTCTGCACCTCCTTCCAGTGAAGAGTCGTCTTTGGTGGAGCCAGGATGACTGCCATTCAGATACGCAGTGGATGCTGCCTGCTGAACTCTGTCCTCCTCAGCATCTTCATGTGTTCTATACACCCACTGGTACAATCCCTTTCAAAACATACAGGCTTCAGCTACATCCTCAGTAAAGATGCCAATTCTCTATGTGTTTGGACTACAAAGGCAAATCTTTGTATCTTCCACGTTGGCTGAAATATCAACATTCTCCCAGCTTTCTTCTGAATTTCAGAGAATATAAAATCTAGATCAATGTTTGGGTGAACTTCTAGTTTTAGCTATAGCTAATAATATTTAGCACTGTATGAAGTGTATGAACTGGCATATGTACTATTTGTAGATGTTTTGCAACTATGGGCAACTGTTACCAGCTCCCTCAGCTACACAAGGACCTTGGTATGGTTGTAAATATGTCAAGAGACATGGCTAAGATGTTTTTCTGAGTAACTGTTAAGCGCAAAAGCGCATAAGAAGAGGAGGACAGAAGAAGGGGAGGAATTAAAATACTTCCTTTGAGGTTTTTTATTCATACCAGTGCTTCCTGTTGTCTGGTCCTGTAGACTCTAAAGTGCTCCAGAACTTCAATATAACTTCCATGTGTTACATTATTCCCATTAACTTTCAAAATACATTGTCCTGGATGAAGACCTGCAGCTGCAGCCTCAGAACCTGAAAAAGCAACAGGAGAGGAGTTAGACAGTAACTCCATCATACTGTGGAAGAGAGAATTGGAAAGCTTGCAGAGGATTTCTGGCTAAAAAGAGTAAGAAGAAAAGCTGGTTGGATGCTGTCATGCTTTTGCTACTAAGTACTCATGCATCATCAAGTATCCCCTACTGTAGAATTAATTATTTCCTTGTCTTGTGTTGATGGGATTAGTGACCCAACACTTGGCTCATAATAGTGATACCATTTTCTTAGACTGCATTTAGATTATAAGAACTCTGAGGCAGGAACTATCTTATTGTTCTATGGTTTTATGTCCAAATGCAATCCTTCCTATGACAGGAGTTCCTGCTTACTGCAGTTGTTAAAATAAGTTGTCAGAACTTGTTTAGAACAAGTTTGACAATAAAACCTGGATCTTTCTTGATTAAGATACACACACACACACATAGCTGTACTCCAAGCTTCACCACAGCCTTTCCACTCACCTCTTCCCACTGCATGAACATACGGTGGTGCTGCTCCTCGTATCTGAAAGCAAAGCACTTCAGGACAATCTGGGATTTTAATAATCCTGCAGGTAAATCAGGGAGAAGAGAGAGCAGCATTTTAAGTTACACTGCAGAACTCTGGGCAGTTCTAACAGCCTCTTTCCCTGGCATTCACAACCATGTTTTAGATTAAAGAAAGCATCCACATAGTTTATAAATAAACAGTCCTGAAGAAATCATCCACTCTATCTTCATTCTCCAAGGCACATGAGAGATTCTCTTTGTTAAATAAAATCTGGCACTTCCAAATTTATTATGTCTTTAAGTGAATAACACAGGACAGAAACCTTCTATGTTATTTATGTTCTCTTTCATTTCTAGGCAAACTACAGCGCAGCTTTGCTGACTTATAACAGCTGAGGATCTTTTCCATTAAAATAAAGTAGACTGGACAAGGCATCCTGGACTAAGGTTTGCATCAAGTGTTCAACAAGATGTTCAGTTCTATGGCACATTCTGTGATTACAGAATCTAATAATGCATAGGACATTAACAGGGCCAAATATCATTATAAAGTACAACGATATCATTAGAATCATTCAAAAATAAAGCAAGCTTTAATGGGGTGGAAACTGCTTTCCCTAGGACATATATAAATCTATAAAGCTTCACACCTGAGACAGAATGACAACCCTTGTGATTCAGTTCTGTTTGTGCACAAGGAAACCAAAAGTCAACTGCAGTATAAAAAGAATACATCCCAACCTGTTCTAGCAGCACAAGGTTCATCACTGAAAGCAACTGTGACTCATACTTGTATCTCTTTCATCTATGCCATCTGTTTTCCTATCGAGCAGCTTCTACATAGCAAAGCATTTCCAGTTTTCTCTTCGAACTGTAGAAAAAATACTTAGTATCGACACTTCTAACTAATCTTCTCCCCTGCCCATATTAGCACTTACTCTTTTGATTTGGTGGCTACCAGAAGCCTAAGGGGCCTTCGTGAGCAGAAGGACTGGTTTAAGATGTTTTCCACTTCTGAAAATGGGCGTAGAAATACTAAGTCCTCATTGATGGAATAGATTTTTCTTCCTGTCTGCAGGCCAGCCATCTGCAAATGAAACAAACACTACAGAAAACCTTGGATCACTGGCAGCATCTCTGAACGTTCAGACTCCAAAGTTCAACTCTCCTCTGCCTGTGGATGTTCCAAGGATTGATACCATACAGAATACTGTATGTACAGTGTAGGTTCATCAAATGATTTGTCAGACACCCTTAAATTTGTCTGCTTTTACAGAAAACAAAGAGATGTCACCACTACCTGTATAAACATGCCACTCTGCAGATCTATCTCACTTTGCAACAGACATATCTTTGTATTTTTCTGCTACGTACTTTCAATCTGGGACTAGTGAAAAAGGAGACTACATTTTAAAAGGACAGTAAAAAATAGAGGACTATAACAGACTGGCTGTAATATCCAGTGAGATACAGATGTTTGATTCATGGATTATAAACTTTGGTTTATAACTAAATGGAAACGTTTCTGCTATTTGCATTTACTTATATTAACGAGTTTGTTTTTAAGTAATAATTATTCTATACATTCCTAAAATCATTTTGGTTTAGGCCTGATTTTCTCAAAGCAGTTCACACTTCATGTATTTCCAATTCGCTAAGCTCTTCTCATACCAGCAACCATTCCACCTGTGGAGACCTTTTTATACTCCTAGCTTACTGCTTGCACTAACTGAACACCTACCTGCACATGTAATCATAGGAAATCCACAAGTGTATGAGGCACAAAGTCACATATTAAACCCTACAAACTAGTGACTTTCAAATAAAAGAATCTGCTGCTTTACTGGGACAAAACTAACTAGGCCAAAGAGTAGACAGCATGTTATCTCGAAGAGTAAAAACCTGCAGTGTCACAGAGCCTCGGAATAATGGATGCTCCTTATAACAACTCAATGCAGTTGTCTGGATCTGGGCCACTGTTTTTTGCTGAGAGGCCAGCAGCTTGCTATCTGCTGCTCATCTGCACGGCCACTGGCCAAGTGGCTGCTAGCTGAACATGTTCTGTTCAAACACTAGACAGCTTGTCCGTTGGCTGTTCAAAGTAAGACAGCAAACCACACCTCCCAAAAGGATAAAGTATCATTCATAAACCAGTTCCAGGATTAAAAACTGTGGGAATAAGCCCAGCCACAATTAACCTGCATGCAAGTAAGATGGCTTAGAAAGGAAGGTTCCCAAACTGCAGTTCAGGTACCCTATCACAGTACATGAATTTGATGTTCCAGCAATTCTTTCCTTTACAACTTTTAAACACAGATTGGGAACCGCTTCAGGCATAGACAAATCTAACAGCTCACAAAACAGTTTTTAAAAAAAATCTTGAGAAGAAAAAAAGACACCAACAATAGAAAGAACAATGCTTGGCAACTCTGATTTTGAATAAAAACCTCAAAGACCCTTGTTGCACATACATGCAGATTGATGCTACATGCAGCCGTAACCTACACACAACAATTTTTTTCCAGGGATACTAGTAAGAAGGAACCACAGTCCCAAACTCAAACAGAATGTGTTTATCCTTAATAAATCCATGCAAATAATTGATTTGTTCCCACTTAATTGGTGAATCTGGAATCTTATCCTGGCCTAAAATCTGACAGTCCTAATGAATGCAAAGCACTGTGATGTGCACTGTGAAACAAAGCTGCATGTCTTAATTTTTGTCCCTAAGGAGTGTGACAGCAGGCATAGGGTCTCTAAATGGCCTACAGCTGCTGAGCCACACAGATCTACAAGTATCATGAAGGAACTAAAAAAGCCCAAGAATATAACGAAATGCATTACTGTCAGACTGCAGGTCTTGCCAGAAGGAGCTGACAGCACTCTCGTCCAGAGAGATGCAGGTTTAGCACTTGTCTGGGGCAATATTTTAAGATCGAGTTGAAAAGACAGGCTCACAGTCACAGATCATTTGTCTTGGAAGATCAAGAAAAAGATTCTTTAGAAAGTTGTGTGCTTCTGTTGTCTTAAAACACAACAGATCTGCAGGATATTTTACAGGCATCCAGCCAAAGAAAGGACAGAAGGATTATCTGTCAGGCAACAGTTTACAGCACAGGTTTAGATTAATAAAATTTTTGGCCAATTTATGTTGATTTTGAGCATGAGGTAGAGCATAGCATCGGTTTCTTTGGTGACTATAAAACAAACCAGAATCAGAAATATAGAAATCACTCAATTCTAATACATTGAACATCTTCACTATCCCAAAACAATGTTACTTTCCCACCCTTCTCAAACTTAAGTAGCTAATGAATCTGAATTATGCTACCATCACACAGTGACACTGCTGTTGTCCTTGTCAAAAATATTCAGCGAGTCACCCAAAGATGCCAAAATCCTTAGCAATTTACAGAAACAGTTTATTATCACAGGAATTATCAAAGATATCAAATTTTCTATTAGCGGCCTTTAAAACAATATAGACCTTAAGAGGACAGGTTTGTACCTTTTCAAAGCACCTTTGGTACCAAACCTCAAATATTTATGAATGTCAGGCTGTACCTCTGCAGAAGAGCCTCGTCGAACTGACTTCACTACGATTGCTTTGTTCTTTTCTTCCATGTCAAATCCATAGTCATCCTCTTCTGGTAAAATCTTAAAAAGAGCACAAGGTAATGCTTCGTAAATAGGGAGTTCGCTGAAATGCTTAAGGACAAAGATGAGAAATTGGACTTGTTGCATTACAAGCCACGACTGACATAGCCTTGTTGATCTTAAGGCTGAAAGGGACTAGTAGGTCATTTAGTTTGATCATAAAACTTAAATCTTGTTGTTTCTGCATTAAGCCTTTACTATAATAAAGCAGAATTTCCAGGCATTTATCCTGATATGAACTGCAGTCTTTGAGAAGTGAAGAATCTATTCCTGCCCTTGAGAGTTTGTTCCAATGGTTAATCAACTCTTCTATTAGAAACTGCATTTGGTTTTGACTTCTAAACCTTCGTTCTTCATTAGATCTTTCATCTTCAGATTAAGGAATTTACTAATATTCACTATTTTCCATTCATATTTGGTGAATGTACTTACATATCAAAGTGTAGGCATTTATATATTTTTGAAACACATCCCACAGACCCAATAATGAACAATCTATGAGTCTGTCTTAGCTATTAGTTTCAGAGAAACTAGGAGTCTCAGGTCTATTTCTTATAGATATACTACACACTACATACATCCGAATCATCACAATTAATCTGTTGGCTTCATGATCAGCAAGAGAGCCACTTCTGAACATCTACATGCCCTTCCTCTAGATAACAGGCACATAAGCTTTGTATTAGGAACAAATACAAAACTCATGCCATGTGCTCAGTTTGCACCTCTTTTGGTTGATAGAAGGCTTGACAGAAGAATTCAATGTCCTCTTACTTGCACTGAGGTCACACAGACCTACCTTATAAATATTTTTTTAAATCATATCAATCATGACAAATGTATGTTTCACTCATCCTTTTTTAGTGGTTTATTAAGAATGAAAAGAAGCTTAACAACTCGTTTCCCATTTAAAAAAAAATACAGCAAGCTTGTTCCACTGGACAAGTGGAAATTCAACATCTTCCATTTGAGCAAACATTATACATTTAAGAGCCGTCTGATAAATCAGAATCGAGTTAAAAGGAAAAATAAAGCCATCTGAAATCTAGCATGCCACTGGGGAAAAAAAACAAACAAACTGGGAATTATTTCCTTGATTCTGATGATTCCTGCACTATTTTAAAATACTGTCCTTTTTCCACTGAAGTTACTGTCATCAGCCTATAAGCTTTGCCCTTTTACAGGAATTCACCTTAGGAAAAATTAAAGAGGAGCCATACAGCCGTGTTAAAATAATGCATGACATAATCTATCTGCAGGGAAGAAATCCTCACCAGATGATGTTCAGATTAAATGGTGGACAGGAAAGTGAAAAGACTGAATCGTAAATTTGCCATTCTTGGATACTCCTAATAAAATATTTTCAGAAGCAATGCTATTTACGCATGTTTAATAGAAAGGCAGCTTAGAAAACCGGGAATATCACTGGCTAGATTTTGAGTGTTGCAAGTGTAATGAGTCTCAGCCCAACACAATATGTACTTTTATCTCTCCACATTTGAGATTAAATAAAAACTTTCTAGGATTGCTTTCCAATCCAGTTATCATTTAATATTCGAAGGGACTTTTCAGTTTCTGTTTCTGGATTTTGAAACCATATGTGAAAAGATATTTAAAAATCTGGAGGCTTTGATTTGCCAAACTGAAGAAGCCAATGGCTACACAAATCTACTTTATCTCTTTGGTGCATGAAAATCTTTTATATGCTGTCATCTTTAATAAATCCAAGTGCATCAACATTAGAAACTTCAGCACCATGTCATAAAGGAAGAAGTCTCACATTCTGTATTGTCACTCCTGTGCTGGGGACACTCTCTTATGAAAAGTCAGATTATGGATAAAATTCAATATGTAATAGGCTATGATCCTTCTTTATTATAAAACAGTCATACCTTGCAATTCCACAGCTGAACATCTTTCATCCCTCAGGAGTCCAAAGCAATTAACTAACTTGCCATCTACAAGAATTATGTCTGTGCCCCTGGAATCCAATCAGTTTTCTGAACATAAGACAGCGGCTATGAAGGGAGATCCGACAGTGTTCCAGAAGAATGAAAATGACAGAGATGTGAAGCAGCTTGACGCTCAGCTTCCAGCATTACATCATGCTAATGTCACGAGAGCACAACTTTAATATACAGGCTATTACAGTGTCTGGTTTACCCTCCACACTTGCTGATCCCTCAAACCGCATACAAATGAAGGACCTTGGATTGGGCAATAAGATTCTCCCAGTGAAGAAGGTGAAGGAACTGGATCTATTTAATTCTCGGCAGCCTGCCCAGGCTGCTTCTACTGCGCATGCAGACGAAGGAAAGGAGTACCCAGCCTAAACTCCAGGGGACACCAGCAGCGGAAGATACAGAACAGGCAGATCACCCACTATTCCCTAAACTAGGTTCCAAGATACACATTCTCCTCTCACAGCCTTCCCTGTAGCCCTCCAGCATAAAATCTTCTCTATTGGTCACATGTGAACAGTCTCACTTAGCTAAGAATTTCTTAAGGAGCAGTGTTTTATCAGGTAATGTCACGTCTGAATGCTTCACAAAACTGGTGAAGTGTCTGTTGCCCTCAGCAGAATTCATTTGAAGAGAGCTGTTTTCCTGCTACTTCTTCTCCCAGGTTGTTCCAGTCTCCCCAGCCTTTCAGAAGTCCAAAGCTCTGGGGTACTAAACCAAAATTTAAAAAAATAAAGCTTCTTTCCAATGAGAAGCTCCAGAATCTACGCCAGCCCTTCTGCTGTTATCTTTAAAGGTATGCTCTGCCACATCAGCAAAATAGGCTTAATATACACAGTGACTAAAAAGTTTCTTCTGGTTTGTGAGCTTTGAAATTGAGCATGGAAATGGAACTGTTCGTTCTGAACAGTGAAAGATTTACAGTCTAAAGGATGTTTTTCACTTCAGAGTTTGCTCTAATTTTTGGTATCCAAATCCACTCAAAGTCCTTATCTGGCCACACTCACCTGGATGATGGATGCCTCTTGTTACTGCCTTGCCAGCCTGTCTCCTGGGGAGATCAGAAATCCCTAGAGGATGGGCTCCTATTAGTGGCTCTCATCCCAGGATTGTTTTAAACCAATGGTTTGTATTCTCAAGCTACAACAGACTGTGCTACACTAGTATAATAAAGAAAAAAGGGAAATATCTGAAATTTTGCAGAATTAGGTCACTTTATATTAGCACAACACATAAAAATGATTCTCCTGGAACAACTGAACATAGATGAGATTTTTATTAGGGATCAAATATGGCTTTATTTGAGTAACACAAATTACTGCTATTTAGTCATAATTAGAATAGGTGAGAAGACATGAACTCAAATGATAATACCACCATTTACCTACAAACTACCTGAAATGCTGAATTATAGGGACACTTTCACTTTCAAAACTGACTGTAGATGTAACAGCACCCACAAAGCTCTGTGGACAGAGGAGATACAGCATCCCAATTTTCAGACACAACACGTGGAGATAACCCAAAATCCAAATTCTCTTCAACTATGCAAGGAATGCTGTATATTTTTTCAGTTTGTCAAGATTTATGTCTTCCAATGAGAAATAACTGCACAAATAAATGACTATTAAGTTTTCTTTCAAGTGCATATTTTCAGACTGACAGCACTTTCTTCCCTGGCATTTCTAATAATACATTTGCCAAAGCTGCTGTTTTCTGTTTTTAAGGGCAAGCTCTCCTGTGATAAAGCAAACTTAGATGAAGAGGGTGGGGAAGCCGTCCTTTACACAGCTAGGATTTCATGGCAGTAGAAAAGCAAGTTACAAAAGCCAGTGCTGAGGAAATTCCATTAAATTTCATATGATGGAATCAGCAGATGGGAAGGATCAATGCCCTATCATGAGTGTAAGGAGGAAGGTAGTGATGTTCCACAGACAGCGAAGCCTCAGGATTCCAGCTGTTCATAATTGCTAAACACAGAAGTCAGGCACAAATCTTTTTGTGGATAAGTCTAATGCATTTCCTGTACTGCTACTTGTGGGATCTTCTTTACACACATTCAGGGGACTGCTAATTTATATGCAAATATGAGGGCGATGGATAACTTCAGCATGACTACTACTCATCTGACAAAAATATGTGAAATATGTTCAGCATATGCCATTCATTTCTATTGTTTACTTTTTAAGATGGGAATGTATTTCGACAGAGGTCAACTAATGCACTTCTGAACTATGGTACCAGTAATAGTAAATATTTCAGTTGCAAATATTCCAGTTACCAAATTATGGAGTGACTGGAAGGACCAGTTAGAGATTACAATTAAACACTAGCAGACAGTCCATGTGCGAGGTTTGCCTGTTTGTTCTCACTCTTTACTGTGTCCTAATAAACTCTTATTACGTTAACAGAAAACAGAATCAAAGAAATGTAAATCCTTCATTTCACAGCCATACTACCACTGTGAGGTTTGGCATTTTAACAGGAGTGCTTGGAACTGATATAAAACAGTGTAAGAGACATTCTAGTGTATCTGTTTCCTCAAACTGTCTTGTCTTAATAAGGTAGAAAATGAAAAAGACCTGAACAATGGCCATTCCCACCAACTCACATGAAACCTATCTCTGGGTGCTTTGCAAATCACAATTAACTCCCCTCACAAAGTTACCATATTTTAGCTGGTTCCCTTTATCCAGCAGCTCTTCATGAGGATAATCATATTAACCTGACACTCCAGTCTCTGGCACTGGCTGCATAGAGAAATAATTTTAAGGGACCGTGTGCTTTAAATATTACTCCTGGCCATTCAGACAAAACACAGCTTGGTCTCCTGGGAGACAAGACAACAGTGAGACAGTGAGGTTTGTGTGAACCATAGGAAAAATTTACCCATATAATGGATATCTGGATCTTTTCCAGGAATTCTGATTTTGTAGTTTCTGACCAAAGTTTTTATCCTGTTCCTGCATTCTGCCACTGTATAAAGGCAGAAAGAGATAGGCCTGGAGCCACTGGCAGTAAACAAGAATCTTGGAACAAAGATTTTGCACCAATCCAACTCCCAAGTCCAAACAGCATTAAGAAAATCCCAGCGCAGTAAGGACTGTGATGGCACTTAGTGAGGAGGGAATCCAGAGGTAACAGTACAAAAGCATGAACACAAAGCACAGTATATTTGTAAAATGGTTACTTGCATTTACATGTGTGTATGAGCTGTGAAGCCAAAGCTCCCAAGTAGTGCAGGATGGTCACACACTAGAGAAGGAACCCTGCAACTTACAGATTTCCCATGTTAACAGAAGCAGTTATGCAGTCTGACCAGCCAGAAAAGTCAGAGCTACACAAGTTGGTGCTCTACAGCAAAGTATATCAAGAATTAGTATTGATGCAGTGAAGAAAAGACTAGCTATGGATGCAATTCTCCAGTTCAATTATACTCTGTTATAATTTTCCTTCTTATTCTTCTCTAGTATAAAACAATAAGTTTCATAGCAGCTTCAAGGTTTACATGATGGATGATTTCTTACCAGAAGACTCTTTCCCAGGATGTTCTCCACAAGTTTGAAGTCATTACGCAATTGTTTGCTCTTGGAACTAGTGCCTTCCATCTCCTCATCAGCATAAAAGCGGAAATATAAGGATTCATCCTTAAATTCACTTTTCTCCAGAACTGGAAATAATATATATGATATACATACATGCATTTACACAGAGAAAGAAAGAGAGAAACAAAAAAGAAAGTTAAAGCAAATCCTAAGTATTTCCCCAGTCTTTACAGAATAAAGACCAGATGCATCCCTGTCAGTCAGCTATTCAGCTCTATGTTTTTAAGCTGCTACTGTATTTTATGGATATACTTTTCTTCACAGCGCACAGCTACTCATGAAACCATGTCTGACCTCCTTGGCACATCAAATGTATAAAAATTGCAAAAGATCCTCTTGGAAAGAAACATTATGCTCCCTTCCCATGTCAAAACAAATATAGTAAGATTATAAAAGGCGCAAAGAGAGGTAAAACGGCTATTTAAAGGTAAGCAAGATGGCTAAATAGACTAAGGCTTTTAAACCTAAAAAGGAATTGAGAGGAAAATGAGATCTATAAAGTTCTGGAAGGTGTGAAAAAGGTTTTTATCATGTTTTCAAATATAAGACCTGTGGGCTTCATATAAAAGCAGCAAGTGATGATCTTAAAACCTGAGAAACACCTTCTTCATTCAACATGTAATTATGCAAAGAAACTAATTGCCAAAGGATGCTATGAAGGCCAAAACTGAATGTTTCATTGGACAAATCATGCTCCCTCTTAGGACTTCTGAAGTGCTGTTTGATACTGATACAGACATTGTTTGTTTACTTCCCTGAGTTTAGCAGCAGCATCACTGATGGATGATACCTAAACTTGGCGATTTGGCACTCCAGATTTGGAAGCTTGAGAGATTCAGGGTTGCACCTGTTGTCACAATTTTACTTTGTACCTGACATTTCTTGGTGATATTTCAGGACAGCACTTGGCTTGCCTAATGGCTCTGAAAGAGATGCATTGAAAAAACACCCCCCTTCTAGCTCATCTAATCACTTCAGGGTTCACAGAACTATTAGCATGGGGAAGGTGAAACTAGGCTTAGACATTCTGTGTAAGCTCAAAAACTGCTGCTTAGAAGGACCTGCTGCGATGCCTGCTATTGTATACGTGTCAGCATTGTGCCTATAGAAAAGGGATTTTCAGACAGTCAGCTAATCTCACTGAAGTAAGAGCTCTTTTAATTGGCTGTGGGAAGTAATATCAATGCATTACCATGATGCATGAAGCCGTTATTGCAGAGTCCAACACCCAGTGCGACAGCTTCCTCCCGAGTCTGACAGTCTCCCTAGAAACAAGAGGATAAATATTAAATCTCAGACGACTTCCTAAGCTAAATTATTCCTCTTCCCCACGCATAGCTTGTGCCTCTGAAATTAGCAGGATATTCTTTGTAGGGAACAATAGCAAGAAATTAAAACAGCCACCCCGTTGCCCAAATCCCATTCACTCCTATATACAGCATCACTTGCCTCCTACAGGAACCACGAAGACAAAGACCAGGATTCTGGAAAGCAGTTGTTTAACCCACAAATGGACACAGTTGTATTTCAATGCAAAGACTTTATTTGCAATCACAGTGTTGGACTTCAGGACACATTAGCCACAGACAACAAAGCTCATTCTTAGAAAGAGAAGTTGAGAGAATTTATCTGTATTCAACTAAAGAGAGAAAAACCTGAGGTAACCCCATGTATGTGAACTCCAAAGGTCAGACTGGCTAAAGCTGGCATTCTTTTCTTACACAGCAGACCTACAAAGGCTTCAGTTTCTCACTGCCCGAAGCCTAGACTGGAGCATTTCAAAACAGGTACCAAAGGTGACCTGCCAATTCATAAATTTACCTAAAATGTCTGCATTATTTTGCAAGTACAATTCAGCTAAATACAAGAAATGCCTAATTTTCTCTATGTATAATACTTAATGCCTTATTTTACTGTCCGATGCACAATTTGCCTGAGACATACTATGGGGATAACTGAAATAGGAACCCGCTACTGTGAATAAAGAATAAAAAAGACATCAAGTAAATTCAGCATTAAAGCTCCAAGTCATTAGGAAATCCCTTGACCACTCTCACTCACATGCAAAAACTCCCTCATAGCGAATAATTGACCTGATAGAGGTGCTCAGCTCCTACAGACCCCCAAACGCACTGCACATCTACTAACTGAGCTCCTAACGCCCTTCCAGTCCAAAACTCTGAGTTCAGAGAATACCATAAATCCCATTTGAATACAATGGTTCAAATGTACACAAGATCAAGCCTTGTTGAGAACCCAACTTATCTCATGTCAGCAGCACAAGAGCCCACGACGTCCAGGTATAGGGATCAGGGTACACAATACAGCTGACGCTGTTTCATTCATTATAAAAAAAAAAAGTTCTTATTCTTTTGCTCTGTTCAGTCTTACTAATATTTGCAAAGGTCAAGGAAATGAGAAACAGCTTTCTCATTAGGGAAGGCTCTCACTGGCATTTACAGTCTAAATTGCAAACAAATGAGAGAGACTATCCTTCAAGACAGTCATCCCTATGCCACAAAATCTAACAGAAACTATAGTCCTCACTTTTTTGGGACATCTTTCTAAACTAAAATCATGACGCAAACTGATTGTCAGAAAAAGAAATACATCCCAGCATTTTTGTGTAACAGGTAATTATCAGATCAGACATCATCACCAAGATTTTCAAGAACAGATGCCTAAGGTAAACTCGAAGGTAGATATTTGAGCAGTTAAATAAATACACTACACTGCAAGAAGCTCAGTATTCATTAGCTCCCACTAAACTCTCTTGTTAGTTAATAGGCCAAAGTATGAATGCTTGCTAGAAAATACTTCAACTTTCTATGAAAACTCCAAATGAACCCCCATGAAAGTTACTATTTGTAAGGACTCATGAGCGAAGATTGATTTAGCCACACAGACAGGAATTTATCTAAGTCATAGACAGGGATTTACATGTTTGATAATGCTCCCCTTTAACTGAGCACAGAAAGAATTCCCTTCATCTTTCCATCTACATACAAGCACATATGCATATACACACAATATAAATCACAAAGTCTTCTATATATTCATATCTGGCTTCAGTACATTTTGGTTCAATGCTAATGTAAAGTTCAGCAAACAGGAAAACTAACAGCCAGACTGACCTACCAGAATGAAGAAAAACAGGGAAGGGAATGAGCTACCTCTGCCAGACCAAGAGCTAATGCTTTCCCTTGCTATTCGAGGAGTTCTACTGCCTACAGCTCTACAATTATGTAATATATTGGCCAGATTAGCCTGATTACATCTCTCCTCTTTGGTCAAAGCAGACTTTTTTCCACCCTTCAGCTTTCCATGAATAAGACCCCATTGAATCACATGCAATTGATATGAAAATCTCAGTACTAATATCCTTGCTCTCCTCTGTGCTCTGAAGAGGAAAACAATTGACTACTCCATTCACATCTAGTTATTTGGCACAGAACAACATTAAATCGTATCAATCTTGTTAATGTAGGAGGATGTCAAGCACAATTTCAGGAAACTTTTCTGAAAGACAACATCCCTGGTTGTCAGAGGTCAGATTCTCACTCAAACAAGCCTCCCTTCAGGTTATTTTGGTAGTATAGGACTTAATGTGATTGTGAATCAGACCACCATTTAAGACAAAACCAGAATGTGCATTTGACTACACGATGGTGAGCAACATGGCACACTCTCCCTTTAGGTTGCTTTAGGCTATCAAAGGTAAATTTTTAATTTCCCAGACTACAGGCTCTTCTTCGTAATTGCAGGGCAAATATGGGGCAACTATAATTTCTAAAGACAACGGTGTCGTTGTTGGTGTCAAACTCTAAATTCATTTTTCAATATAATTGTACCTCACCTATATGAGATTAAACTAGTTCAACATTGCTTTAAATGTCTTCAGAAAATCACAAAAAATAGAAAAGATTCCTGAGAACAGCCAGTTCACCACTTCTAGAGCTAACAAAGGACTCTCTTCCTCTTTATGCTGCCAAATAATACATTTTCACCAAATGAATGATAATGTAAGATTTTAAGTTCAAAGAATCAGAATATGTTTAATTATGTTCATTAGATAAATGTGTTTTATTTACTTTTCAATGAAATGGAAAGGAATACTAAGCTATTTATCAAAGACAGAAGTATCTTAAACTGTCCTTACCTGTGCAATAAGCCAATCCACTAGTTTACTTGCAGGGAGAACTGACTTGTAGGTCTTCAGGTGGTAGTCACGATCTCTAATTGAAAGAATTCAGGGAAAAATCAAGACTAAAAAGGCAAATGTTTCTGTTACCCTCTAAAGCTACATATACTATTGTGACCTACTAACATGAAGTTTAGGAAAGAAGAACTATAGATACAAAAAAAAAAAAATACTCCCAGCCACAAATAAGACAAAGAACAGGGAGCAAGTATGTCTTTTCTCTAGAAGAAAGAACTAGTTTTTAAACTTTTCTAACTTGAATTAGAAAGATATTTCAGATCAATACAGAGCAGTGTTACTTCAAATTTCCCTGGATGTTATTTCAAGCCATCCTCAGAGAACTCTTATTCCTGCCAGAGGCACCGAGGACATCCTTTTCACAGATGTATTCAGCTGCTTCTTTAACTCAGGTGAGAATACTGCCACCACTGGTTCTGCTGAAAATCATATTCTCCTGTCTGGAAGTCATCTTCTAGTTTCCATCCTGAATTCATTCATGTCCAGTTACACGTACCTGTTCAGTGCCAGCCTCATCTATAAAGTAACGTAGTTCTTCTCTAGCGTTTCCCCATCCATGTATTCATAGACAGTGATCCTACATACTCCCTTGTGCCTCCTTTTTGCTAGGCTCACTGAATTAAGCATTGAGAGATTTTCCTGATGCTCCAAACCTCTTCGGATTTTACTTTCTTTAGCAAAACATAACAGAGTAGCCAGATACAGAGTATCTTTTATGTGCGTTTTTATGGCACTAGATAATTTCAGCCATTGTAACTAAAAACCCAACTTGTTGTATTTAGGCCTTGTAACACAATTTGCACAGAGACCTTGGAGAGAGCAGCACTGTTCCTGAAATAAGGCAAAGGAACTCTATTGTAACTTGCTGCTTTTTGCAGTTTTCTGCCATTACTCCTCTCAAAGCCACAGAGATAACTGATGTTTTTAGTCTTTCATAAAATACTTCTAAAGAATTTTGATACAAATATAAGAGGACTACATGGCTTAGGACATTGGGCTCTAACACTTTTCACCTCCAGGTCACTGGATTTAATCCAGCTCATGAGAGAATGAAAAGCTCTTTCCATTTTAAGGTTGTTTACTGGCCCGTGTGTAATAAGTTTTGTGGTCTTGATCCAGTTCCTATTTCCACATCACGAAAGCCATTACCACAATTAATTTGCATTAATTGGCTCCCTCTTATTGAGAGTCTCAGTAGAGAGGCCAAGTGCTGAATGGGCTATGAAGAATTAATTCCTCTCTCACCCCTGGAGGTGGTCCTATTTCAAGCTTGAGGTTCACTGCCATGGCTGTGGAGGAAAATTTCACAGCCACCGTGACTGTTTTACAGCCCGGATATATCTATATGGAAGCTCAAAAGAAGCATTTCTCCTTCAGTTCTCTCAAATCAACCTCTTGATAGTTCCTTTTTTTCTAAGAAATCTAACATCAAACCACCATCTAAAATTCATCTGACCGGTGCTCCTTTTACAAATCATCTACAGACACAATTGTGTTGTGACTGGCTTTTGTAAATAAGTGCAGCAGAAATGCTTGTATGTTTTTACAGAATGCGGGGTGTGAGAAATTAGAAAGGGAAGCAGGACTTTCAGAACTTGGAAAGAGAACAACAAAAAATATGACAGCACTTCCAGAAATACGTGTGCTCAGAACAAAAGCTTTCCTCATAGTGCTTACACACATTTTTTGACTTGTCTTCCAGTAATGCGCTAAAATCGCCACAAAGCTGTGGGAGTTTTCTGGGCAGTCTTTCCCTCTCACACTCTTATCTTGAGAAAATGTGCTTTTGAAATGTCAGAACAATAAAGGAAAGCATTAAAATATTGAGTACTAATGAGTAGGGGTTTTCAGATTGTAAGAAGCAACTCCCAGTATTTTCATACTGATGCTGACATAGAGCTAGAGTTTTGAATAAGCTGGCAGCAGGATCTTGGTCCAGGGCCCAGCCTTTCACTGCTTGTGCTTAAATGCTTGTCAGAATGAATATTTCAACATCAGTTCACTGACTTTTCCCCCCATTTGAAGTTAGCCTGAACAGGAGTAAAGCCTGAATCACAGTGTTACCCAGAACCACGAGGTGCAGGTGTATAGTCGAACAGATGTGAGAACCACTGAAATCTTGGCATAATCTGCTGTCTCACAGAAACCAGAGGAATATAATGCTCTTCACAAGTTCTAGCCCATCTATGCACTGAATATTGTCCATCACGTGTGACAGCAAGTCCTCCTACCCTCTCAACTTCCCAAAGTATATCAGAGACATTCAGAACCTTCTCTGCATCTAAGATTTTGCAAATTATTTACTTTTTATGTAACAACCCCCAAAGTCGCATGCTTTGTTTCCAGTGGGCTACATCACCTTTTCCTCAAAGTACATCAGTGTCAGAGTTTACTGAAAGAAAATCACAAAGGCAAAGGCTACATGGAAACTCCCAGGTTTCCAGGAAAGACAACTAAGCAAAATTATGTCCCAAGGCTGTCAATAAAATAACTGAATTTTGAACTTAATGGTTCTTCCAGATCCACCTACTACTCCAAGCAGTTTTGCTGATTTTCTAGAAAGAAGGTGGCACCAGAAAAGCAGCCATCATCGACCTCACTATCACTATTGCAGGGATCAGCAGTCTGAAGATGCCAGAAAAAACAGTGGTCCAAAGGCACAGGAGAAAGGAATAGGCTTTGCATAACTTGGCTAAAAGCAAGCTCCTTTATGCTAATATTGTGCTTGTCAGAGGCAAAAAGACATAAGACATGAAAAGATGACAGCCAGGCAAATTCAATTTTCTAACAGGGAGATAAAAGGAGGAGAACAGAGGGAAGAAATGCCTTAACATACTGGGAACACTGTCTGTCGTGAAGGATCCTAAGACATCTAAAGATCTTCTATTTTTCATTGGTCACACACATTCATACTGTCACTAACACTGATTAATCCTGATGGTAGAAGATTCTCCAGCTGGGATTCTATTACAAAAATAGCACACTGATAGCCACCACAAGACAGACCTATGTTAGTTATTTTGTCCTTGTTGATTCCCTAAGGCATAAAACTACATCCCTCTCAGTTTGTGGGAACCCTGAGGTCAATGGAATATTTTCAGCTTCACTCACCATTATTCCTGCTCTGCATGTGAATTGGAGATAGAAGGGTAGTAAAATAGCCAAGAAAATGCAGAAAATTACTGTTTATAATACGAAAGAAGAAAGGTTTCAGTAGTAACCTTTTAAGAAAGCCAGATAATACATACAAGAAGTGTATATCAGGGAAGTGAACTCACTTTACCACTGGAGTATACAGGCAGTGTAGTCGGCAGTACAGCCTCACACCCTGAAGAAGGAAAGATGCATGGTATAATCAGTTTTTTCCTTTTCAAAAAAAACCACTGACCAGCTAAAGTTGGCAAAAGCTGAACACTGATGTCTCTCCTCAGCTGGAATTATCTATTGATTAACTGTTTTTTTAAGACATTTTCCTTATCCTCTCTGTCAAACGTTCTTTCTTCTGTCTCTGCCTCCATAAGCCAAAAGATCTGTTCTTTTATCTCTAATCACCTCTATTCCAACATATTCTCCATTAATCCTTCCTCACAATTAAGCAATGAACTGATGTCCATAAGAAGAAATCCAATTTATTAAAAGGCATATGGGCAGATATGGGATCAACAGAACTCATTTGACATACAATTACAAGGAACAGCAGTTAAATATTGATCTTTGCTATCTCTCTGAATCATAATGCCCATTTTTTTCAGCACATATGCTGTATTATGGGTTACTGTTTTCTTTTAAGATCTTTTTTTACTGTATTAGGATTTGAATCAGCAGTCCTGCGTAGAGTCACAACTGTGTGTCATTTATTGCTAAGCTCTGCTTTCTCTCCCTAGAGTGAATGTCTCCTATGGCATTAAGATGGCTAGCTTAATACAGTAAAGATAATCAGCATTAAGGATCTCCTTTACAACAGATGAACAACATAGAATCCTAGAACAGTTTGGGTTGGAAGGGACCTTAAAGATCACTCAGTTCCAACCCCCTGCCTTGGGCAGGGACACCTTCCACTGGATCAGGTTGCCCAAAGTCCCATCCAGTCTGGCCTTGAACACCTCCAGGGATGGGGCAGCCACGGCTTCTCTGCATCACAACCTATGCCAGTGTCTCACCACACAGAGTAAAAAAATTTCTTCCTAATCTCTAATCTAAATCTCCCTTCTTTTATCTTAAAACTGTACCCCCCTGCACTCCCTGATAAAGAAGCCCTCCCTAGCTTTCCTGCAGGCTCCTTTTAATTACTGGAGGGCTGCTATAAATTTTCCCAGAGCATTCAAAGCAAACTCTTTAAATAGTTATTACGCAAATCAGAAGATTCCAACTAAGAATGATAATACAAACCTTGGACATGATGTCTTCCAATTCACTTCTCGGCTTGTACGTTCCATCATCGTAGCGAAATCTGTACATCACCTGCTCATTCTTAAACTGGTGCTTATCTGAAACTAAAACATCAGCAAGATACATAAAATTAGTCTTTTCTGCACTGCCATGTTCTTACCAAGTCAGCTGGCACATCTACATCTAGGGATTTACTGGTATGTACCACTTTCTGAAGAGAGGACTCTGCTCTTCAAATTTCCCCTTATATTATATATATGCTCACATAAGGCTCTTGGAACAGTCCTAACGAAGGTATTAATGTCTAACTTTTTTCTGTAAGTTTTGAACAAAGTGACTGCAAATCCTTACAGCAGTTATCACAGCACTAAAGTCACTATTGCAGTTGCCTGAAGTTCTGCAACTCCAAAAGCAGAGAGCATGCTGGAAACCTAGAGAAAAGTAACCAAAGACAACAGCAGATACAGTGGGATAGCTTAGTCACTGTGATCTTTCCTGCCTTTGACAACGTAACAAAACCACAGCCAGATCTTTGTGCGGGAACATCCTTTAATACTTTGGATGAAGTATTTCTCAGTGTAGGCACAGCATTTGATGAACTGAGAGAAAATATGGATTTACACTATTTAAGATGCATGGAGTTTGATCAACCTGAAAAAACTGATTGCACTGGATGATTAAAGACAATTAAACTCAGTTAGGCAGACTCAGAAGTACCAGGAGTCATACGAGATTTAGGTTGCCTGTTGCAGAGCAGGCAGGGTAATTGTTTAGAAGGCAAAGATCAGAAATTCTTAAGAGCTTCCCACATTACACAGGACACATCCTGAGTTATGACTATTTAACTAAGATTCCTGCTTTTGCTTATATTTTTTCTTCATTTCAGAGTAAAAGAAAATTTGCAAGATCTGACGTAAATCCCTTTGTATGCAGTGGAATCTCTAACCTGCACAAGCTATTGCCTTCATTGAGTGTCTGCATGCTCCAGATTTTCTGCTTCTAAATCCAATTGAGAACTGAGTGTCTAGAAAGCATCTTTTGTGCCTGGCACACAGCAGATCAGGTTCTGATCACTTCTGCTCTCTGTGACAGGTACCAGAACTTCCACGTCAGCAGTACCAGATAAAACAGCCAGAATTAAAGGAGATACAGAGGAAATCAAGTGATAAAATACACAGAGCTCAGCATTTAGCAATCTTCTATGGTCCTGCTTCTCAGGAAGACTGAGACATCAGCAGTTTTCACCTGACAGTAATGTTATGCCAAGTGAAAACAAAAGATAAAATATATTGGCTAATGTAGAACAGGGCTAAGAGCTTCATTGTGCTGCTAAAGTTTTAAGTTCCTGCTACATTAGGAGAAAATAATGGTATACTTTTATATCTAACAATTTATCAAAATACCAAGTGATATTTCCTCAAGTAAACACAACACTGCAAATACTTTCCAATGTCCAGCAGTAACTGGCACTGGTGACGCTAACATCAGGAGCTCTGACTAACATTAAAACTAAACCAGAATCATCTTACTCAGGACATTTGAATAAGGGGCCAGTAGATATAACAGAACAACTTTCTTTCAGCTCTAAATTTGTGTTTAAAGAAAAAGGACACTGCTGAGATGTCAAAGTATGGATTGGTGTAAGTGCACACATTAAGAACATAGGCAAGTGGGGGTGTGAGCTCAAAAGAGTGTTTTTCATCTAAAGGGGGATCCCTACCCATGGAAGCCAGAGTGTTTCAGTTTTCCAAGGATACAGTTAGGGCCAAGTATGCAAAAGCATTCAGTGTGTTTGAGCTCATGCTTAAAGCCCTTCAAAGTCCGAATGTGCCTGAAAGTATGCCTTGGCACCTGGGGGTGGAAGAGTATGTGCATGAAGGATCACGGTAGTGCTCATAATACATTTCTCTAGGTGTTTTTCTGTCTGCATAATGTAATATGAAAATAACAGGAAATAGCAGGGCAAAACTGGATTTAAAGGACATAATCTAGAGATCGACCTTATTTTAGCAAAAATGCAGATAGCACAGAAAATTTTCAAGTTTTATCAATATCTATCAATAACTTTTCTTTATGACAATCAGTCTCATTAGAAAGAATGACCCATCGTCTGGAGCCCCTCACTCTGTTCATACATGTGCCTCATTCTAAAAAAGCACTGCTCAACTATCTTCTATATTGCTGATGTCTCATATGGAAGCTATATTTCTTCATCTCTACAGATTTTCAAACACACAAATTAAACACTTATATATATCTGATACATTCTGCCACAAAGATGATGCAAAGAAATCAAGCAACTGCAGGCATAAATATTTTCAGGATATCAAACAAGTCCTGTTTTCATGACATAAAGTTGCCCACGCATTATTCAAAAAGCTATTAAACATTTTGAGGATTTGATGGGTATGGTACAGGAAAGTATTTGAACTTCACATAAACAGCTGCAGTCAGTTTTCCACCCTCAGTTCCAGGGCATTACTGAAATCTAACATCTCTTTATGGCATGGAGGACTCACCATGATGAATGATTCCATTTTCCAACAATGCCTGTCCCAGGTTGACCCCTTCTTCTGGTTTGCTTATCTCTCCAATCTCTGTGAGCCATGACACAAACTCACTGCAAAGGGGAGCAGAACAGAAACAGCTTTTTCACTTGAACACAAGAAAGCAAGTCACCAGCCAAACACAGGAGACTCCTTGAAGCAAGCGTGAGAATTGCTGAAAGTGATAATAACTCTAACAGGTGGCTCCATTTCCTACACTTCTGGAGAAAATGCTCTGCAGAAGATCCCGATCTCCCATCTTTGACTTTCTCCCACCATTTCCCTTAGTTTATCATAATCAGCATACACACAAAAGGAAAGACAACCTGGCTGGACTTGTAAAGATGCTGCAAAACCTTATTTTATGGACCAATTCAGACATCCGAGGGGGAAGAGGAAAGCAAAATTAACTGATGACTTAAAAACAAGTTGGATAGTAGAGAAAACAGTTGTTTCTACACAAGCTATCTCTCCAAACAGTGCTCATGGTCTGACTTCGTTACTTATGCTCACCTTTCTTCACTGAGCTCGATTTCTGCCCCCACCCCCAGTGGCGTACTTGGATTGGCTTTAATGGAATCACAATAGCACTTAGGACAGAAGATTCAATCTACGGAATTCAAGCACAGAGTAAGAAAGAACACAAGCCCCACTGACAGGTTAATTTAAGGTCATTTACTCAAGTTGGTGCCTGGCAGATACGTACATGATGCTTCTAATTTATGGACAAAAGGTCCTAAGTCTGTCTGCTCATGCTGCCTGAAACAAAACCTATCTCTGGTGAGGGGCAGAGCTGCACATATGGGTAGAATAACAGCCAAAAACCAAACCAAAACAAAACAAAAAGATAGATACGTAGGATGTTACTCAATTAGAAACATTAAATACAGTGAGATGGACAAAGCAAGCCTGATGAATACAGCGACGCCAAGGCCCTAGGGGGCTGAGTTGTTTGCCAGGTTAATTAGCGATTATACTAGCACTGTGTTAAATTCATAGAGAAGAACAAAAGGAATATAAGAAAGCAGAGGAACATATGGGAAATCTGAGTTTAATACACCACTTGGGTGCTTGCCAATGTGCAGAGGGTTGCTGCTTATCACAACCAGTCTCCATGCCTCCACTTGTGGGCTCTAAATGAAGTATTTTTAATCTCTTCATGATTATCAGATCTGACTCATCTCAGCTGTAGGTAGTATTTGCATTTTGCTTTTAGAATAACAACAACAACTTCAATACCAAAAACTTCATTTTACCAAGGGGCTGCTCTGTAGCTGTCACAGTGTAGAAAAAGCAGCAGAATCTATTCAGCTCTGCCAAGGGAATCCCACGGAAACCACCAGATTTCATAAAACTTCTAAAGCCAGAGTACTGTAGCAATAAGTCTGATTCTCTGGCTTCTAAGGAAAGCTCATTCTCAACCTTCCAGTAATTCTTAACTGGTTTTAGAAATATTTAAAGGCTGAAACGGAATATAAACTGCAGAGAGAGGAGAAGTAAGAATGATCCTCCATAGATATTACTGAGAATACAAGACACACTCTGTGGAGTTCCCCACCACGGATATGCTGGCCGATGACTGTCATCAAGTTAAGCCAAATGGGTCTATGGCAGTTTAGAGCACTTCAACAGTTGCCCAAAACTGAAACAGAACACTGCTACCCTGTTAGCTTTCCTGCTTCTTTTATTTGGAACTGTGTCCCTGGAGTTCATCTAGATTCTAAATGTAAGGTACTGGGTGCTAAGTTTGAAATTGAGAGCTGAAAAAGGAAAATATCTGAACACTATTCTCAGAGCCCCGAAGCTTCAGAACCATAGGACAGCCTTCTAAAGAGCTCCTTTCTGTGGCATTTGGTTTATGAACAAAATCAGTAATTATTTGTTTGAAGGCTTCAGGTCTCCTGATGCACAAGATTTGGTTTGTGTCTGTAATAGTGACAAACAGAAAACTCCCAAATTCAGTCCTGAGACTTGGATGGTTCTGTTGGATTTAAGCATCACCTGGTAAGCATTTCCTTGTACAGAAAAGAGGATGCAGGTTAGGCCACAAACAGCCTTAGCACGCAAGAGTTAAGGTATTTTTTTATAAACAGTTGCCAATTTGAAACAGCTGTTATGAGTTACTGTACAATAGAATGAGCTGTCACAGCCTGCATATGGCATGGAATAGAAATCAATGATTAATTGTAATAAATCACAACTGTAATGGGGGTTATGGCTTTTTCAATTAAGCTGCATCAAAGCACATCTGATCTGACCTCACAATGCCATCCCCAGAAAACCCAGAGTCCATTCTTTTAATTGGTATGAAAGGGCCTTTTGAATTCAAATGCCACCTACTTGCCAAGAAAGCACTTGGGAACAGTACTTAATTTTCTCCTCCTGTCTTTGATAAGGTTCACTTTCTTGTTCATCATCATTTGGTACAGCTTCTCTCCTTTCTCTGCAATCATGACATATGCATCCCTCTCCATTCCCAGTTTCAAACCTGGAACACAAAGCAGAAATTCCTTCAGATCCTTAACATTAGAGAAAGTGGATCCTTAAAGTCAAAAGCTAAAGTGAAGCAGACAAAGCAACAGAAACACAAAAATTATCTGACTTATTTTCCAAATAAGGGGGAAATTGAGTGATATATTTATCTCAGTATAAAACTGTCTTTGATAAGTTTTGCACCAATAAGATGCTCGCAGCTTTTTTTCTCCATTTTAAAAAGTAGCTTTAAACTTACAGTTACATCACATCACAGAGTAGAATGGTTTACAGAATATGGAGACGTTCCAAACAAAGGAAGACAAAACATATACCTTCTAAAATTGATCTCCTGTTGTAATTTTATTTTTGACCCTGAAATAACTGCCAGGATAAGACTTGTTTGAAGCAGATTAAATGCTTGATAGAGTAGATGACTTTTTGAGAGCCCTATTATTTGTAGCAAAAAAACCACAAAACATCAAATTCACATCCTTAAATAAATCAAAGCTAGACAGGAATATTATTTTCTCATTCTTTCTTAATTAGCCTATTTACCAATACTCCAGGCTAAAAATACAGTTTGACAATCACATTATTCAGCGAATGAAAGAAATACTGAATAATTTAAGAAATGATAGCTAATTGAATATAGAGACAATTTCACATCTACTTTGTCTGAGTTTCCACATAGCTCTTGTTAACTGGAAAACTGCTACAGTCAGGAGGATGAGCTCTGAAAACAACAGGTGTCTGTTACAACTACCATCATAAATGGCATTTTCTGGCAATCTTCCCTTTAGATTTGCAAACTGCTTTAGGATGACAGACATGGAAAAAGATGTTTTACTACTGTAGATGTTTTGTCTCATCTAATCTGAACAAATAGTTTTGTTTTCTGGCTGTGTTATTCTAGAACCTGCAAATCTAGGCAACTCTGGAGTCCAAAACAGAGGCACAGATTTCAGACTTCTTTGAGATTAGTCTGAAAACAGGCAGCCTGAACTGGTCCTGGACTTACACGCCTAAGTTTTACACAGACTGACATTAGGCTAAATTTAGGTGATTGGTATAAGGCTAGAAAATGAAAACTGCACATTCTCTGGGAAGAGCAGTTCTCTTTACCTGGACATAAATCCTGCTGCTTTATGTTAAGATTTCAAAATGAATCAATAGCCTTCTGTGATATCAGAGCCGCCTTCTAGTTTTCTGAAAACTCTTAATGCATGGTCTGGAGGCTTGAAATGCACGTTCCAGAAATTAGACTTGCACATTTTGTCTTCAAATACAATATTTCTTTCATGTGTCCAATATCTGATTTCCACAAATCCCTTGGCTTACTGCCGTTACTCTTCAATCCTCTTCTTCCCCCAACACTGTGATCCAATTCAATACGAATGCTGACACATGTAGCTGAGGCTAATTTGCAATGTGAACTCGTGATAGAAAACAGCCTGTATAACAGTGTACATGTTTCATGCTCGTCTTACATCACCAAATTCCCCAGGCTCTGATATAAATGGCAGACTGGAATGCATGTTCTATTCAACTCATCCTACAGAACTGGGAATCTCACCAAGCTTTCTAATGCAAACACTGATATGTCTGTGACTTTGCAAGTCCTCTGATCCAAAGGAGATTTTCCAATAAGGCCTGGAATGTCTGCCAGAATATCTATGCTTATCCAAAGAGCCTGTCATCAGCTGCCACATCATAAAACTAGATAACAAAAAGCATCAGGAAAGAACACTCTTATCAGCCAATGCTGCAAGGAAAATTTAGAGAAACTTTCTATTAAGGAATAGCTTTTTTCCCTTCCTAGTACTGATTTCAGTCACCTCCCCATATTCTCAACCTCCCTGTTTATAAAATCATAGAATAATTTGAGTTGGAAGGGACCTTAAAGATCATCTAGTTCCAACGCCCCCTGCCATGAGCAGGGACATGTCACTAAATCAGGCTGGCTTATATACAAATATGATCTGTTTTTCTAGTCCTGTCTCCTTTCTTCTTATTGAACCTTCTATTTCCTCACACATTGTACCTGATGCACAAGAAATGCTGCAGAGTGCTAGTGACGTCACAAAGTGAAAACTCATTATCAAATGGAGACTCAATGGATCTTTTAGATACGATTTAGCACTGTGAGGGTAAAAGTAAGAGCATAAAGTATTTTATCAAATAAATATATCACGTGGAAGACCAGGATCCTTACAGTAGAGTGACATGCAGAACTGACCAGTGAGCATAGATTGCCAGCTCAGAATGGTAAAACACTGCCCTTTAATCAAAAAATAATAATAATTAAAAAAACCTCTAAAAACCAAAGCTGATTCGCTTTTTTGCCTTCAAAGTAATTCTTTTGAATTTACACCATGCCTGATAAACATTTCAAAGGTAGTATCCTTGCTATTATCATGAGGTATGTTAGGGATGTTTTATGGTAACAAATAACATCACAATGTCTGTTGTGTTTAGCAGACGAGATGCAAAGTATTGTAACATAATAACTAAGGTTTGGACTTCAAAGGACATTAAAGGATTTAGATCATCTGCTTTCATCCAACTTCAGTGACACCTCCGTATCTTTCTTAAAATACTTTAAAATCCTAAAGCATTATTGTTTAGCAGGTACAAGTTCTGAAAACACACTACTAAAATGGTTTCAGACTGATTTCATTCAATATGAGCACAGATGAGCAATTACATCATGAAAGGAGTTGTGTGTGCAGAGAGGGGAAGCACTGCTGAAAGTCAAGCACAGAATGTTTTAAAGCAAGTGTCATTTCCTCTGGCAATGAGCTATTATTTTTCCCATTTAGCAAACAGGGAAGCAGGTTCAGTTGTGAGAGACACCTTACTAAAGGAACTCGTAACCTGATTCATGGCTTTGTGAGCTCACTGGTATTGTACAACAACATTTCAAGGTAAGCTTAGTTTTTGTTTCATTACATATGAAAAGATAAAACTGACAAGCATCTGCATACATTTGTCACTGTTCTCAGTGTAAATGTAATATTTCTAGAGTTTTTCTCTATGAACTGTTCCGTTTATTTCTAGATAATGGGGTCCAACTCTGTGAGAATGCTTGTGTCACTGCCTCTGGAAGAAGGCTGAAAGCTGGATTTTTCTTCTTTCCATTTACTGATAAATACAATATCATTTTATCTCATTTACAAATAAAAGACCAAAAAGTTAATTTAATTAAGTGCTTTTTTTTTTCCACAAAAGAAACTGATTCTCATACATAAAAATATTTGATAAATAAACTGACACAAGTCCATAAAAATCCCCAAGGTACACACTCAGAAATACTTGTTTTCAATCTCTTTATTTTCTTTGCAATTCAGGATAGGTTTTAATTCTGCCCATCAAGGAAAAACTGCAACCTTTTCTTTTCCTCTCAGATACTTATGAATGCATATACATTTTTCCTTTGTAAGTGAGTTCATTCAATGCTCTAGAAAAGACATTATCCACTTACTTTCTCTCTGCTCCCTTTCCTTGATTATTGCATCCAGCCATTTCTGTTTATCCTCTGCAGTCTTGGCCATACAGACAAACCATTTGTTTTTGGCAGTGTTGTGAATCTTCCAGCCGTTCGTCACCGTGTAGCCATTGCTGTGGTAATCTGCTGTAAGAACCCAAAGCACAATACACGGCGTGAACAGAAGGCTGGCTACTTTAACCAAATAGGTGTGGGACACCATAAAGAGTAAACTTCTTTGAAAAGCTTGATTTCTGGAGGTGTTCCTCACACCTCTGTCTTCCTGATCATCCATGTGACTGGTTGTTAGTCACCAGTCCAGATACCAGTACAATATCCATGGCTAGTCTGCTCAAATTGACTGAATGTTTCAGTTCTAAGAGTGACACTGTGTACAATTTCACCTCAAAAGAAGAGCTAAAATATTTTAAATACAATGACATCAGTGCAAAAGTCCATGATGTTTGCTCAGGTTATCTGTTCTAAACTTTCTGGGGACACGCTAACTTCTTGCACACTATAGAGTTTTGTCCACAGGACAAGGGAACTCATCAAATGTCAAATGTTTAAAGGACAGAATATTAACTCCTGATTTATTACAACAGGAGGAGGGAGCGGTGTGGCCTTTCTAGATGAAATCAGAAACTCATCCAGTCTTCCGGTCTGCATCAAAACAAAAGAATTACAACACAACTGCCATTCCCATATTTTGTTCGTGGCCACATTCCATGCTACTGATCTGATGCTAAGACTAACATTTGGTAGTGCTCTAAATGAGAGGAAGATCCAGAAGTTCTGTTTTTATAGCTGTAGTGGCTTAAGATGTAACAAAAGAAAGGATGGAAAGAATATGAAGTATCTTTTCCTAAATTAACTTGGATTAGGATAAAAAATAGACAAGCTTCTGGGTATACAACCTCTACATAAGGTCATTTCATAATGAAGGACTAGTGCCCAGAAGCCTGTCCAGTCTTTCAACTATATAAGTTGATCTAATAACATAGGCATCAGAAGTTACACAGCTTACTTTATATTTCATTAAAGGAGATGGATGAGAACTTTTGTAACAACTTCCAACATAAGATCTGGACTATTGTGTTGTTAAAAGACAGTATTTGATCTCTTACCTGTTCCATCTTCCACATTCTCCACCTCCATGACTTCTGTATTTATTCGGCCCCTGAAGATATAAAGGGACCCGTTGATGGACTTTGTCCGTTTAGATGTTTTTTTCCCAGTAACTCTGCAATTATGATTTAAACTGTTAGCACATAAGCAAACAGCATAACACATATATGCACAAATCAGTCTGAGATACGCCTATGAAGAAAGGATTCCCATATGGTGTTTTGTGGTATTTGACCACATTTCTGGTTCTAAATGATTGGATTACTCGATTGGCTTACAAAGATAAGCATACAACAGTGTCAATAGAGCAATAAAGAGCCTATTTCATAAGACTCTGTGAAGACTGGGTGGCTTCGTTCTTGATGACTGACTGACTGAAAAGGCAGTACAACTGAGCTGCACACAGCTTTGGGATGAAAGCTGCAGCATCACCTGATGCAACATTACATTTGTTTGCTTAAAGCTTCAATAAACTTGTGGTATGTGTACCAAGTTTCACATATGAAATACGTAAAGAGACTAATGTCCCATGTCTGTCATGTGTGCGCTAAATGTTATTGTTCATGGCACCAGTAAAAGCACTGTTGGGGTGATTTTGCACTGAAGTTAACATCCTTATCCATAAGCTTTATAGTGTCTCTATTGTAGTGTCTTACGAAAAACGTCAGGAAAGCACTTTTCACTGAGAGTTCTGTTTGCACTTTTATGCCTAGAAGAGGTTCAAAACTATTGAACTGACACCTGCTGAGCTTTAATATCTAAGAACAGCCCTTCTATGTGAACCAAAACACCACTGGTCAAATGATCCCCATCTGAGATGGCAGGTGTCCAGATGCTGTACAGTGCAGGGACTGCTGTGGCAACTTGCCAGGAGCTCATAAAATACAAAGAATATTGCAATAAAAAACAGCTGGGAAGAAAATCTCTGTCAAAGTGAAATACCTTGATAAACTGAGGTGAGGGGAGTCACTTGAGTTTTTCTGAACCATTTTTCCTTTTATAACTAACTTTAGTGACAAATACACATTCAGTGACAGCCATACACTTACACCCAATCAGACTGACAAGGACTGAGACCTTGGAGCTATTAGATCACTTCCTAAAGATGACTGTTGGAGTCGAAAGAAAAGCTGTCCTGGCAGCTTTAGTGAAACCCTTTAAATACTCAGCCTATTTCCCCACATGAAACATATTGTTCCTGACATCAGGATTCAATTTAAACAGCAGTCTATGATTCTGCTAAAAACACAAAACAATACTTGCCCTGAAGATCTGTGTCATCAGCTTGTCAGCCTTTCCTAAGCTTCTGCAAGAGATGAGACTGCAGTCTTAGATATCCGATTCTGATTCTAAACACATCTTAAGTTGGTCTCAGCGATGCTACTCCTAATTCACGCTATTGTGAAAAGATATGGAGCCTAAATTCAAACGGCTGCATTGCTGACTGCTTATCAAGGACTGAATTCTGACTGCAGTTTTCAATCAAGAAAAACTCCAGTGATTTCTACAAGAGAACCATGGCATAAGTGAGATGAGAACTAAGTCATTCAATTTCAAATTAGGAACAGACAGAGACAGTTTTTGGTGTTTTTTTTCCAAATCTGTGTCCCAGTAACATGTGAGCTGTCAAGCAGCTAGCCAAATGATCACACCAGCGCCACTGGCGAGACATCAGTTTCCACCCTGGACTAATTACAAATAGCAGCTAGACAGCAGAAATACCCAAAACTGAAGTCACTCAGCGATCCCAAAATATATCCTTTACATCAGGCAATTCCCAGCAGACTTAATAAAATATTCTGCTTTCTAATGGAAATCAGATTCTGGATATTTCATCAGTTCAAGCTACATTATCAGACAAACACAAACAATATCAATCCTTTGGGAAAATCAAAGTGTTACAGCAGCCTCCTCCAAAATCAAGCCAGACTACAGAGTAGCTCAGCAATACCTCCTGCACAAAAACAGAGATTTGCTTAAAAGGCAGTAGAACATTTTGTTTTCTGCATTTTAGGATTCCGGGAAAAATGCGTGGACAGTGCAGGGGGGAGCTAGGCTAACCTGAACTGCAAACAGAACTAGAAAACCAGTTTCCAAGAGCTCTGACTAGATACCTTTTTTATTTTTTACGCAACAGTTTTCCATTAGAAAACACGCAATGAATTTTGACAAATCTGGTAAAATGTCAAAATGAAACGTTTCATCTTTCTTGCTTCATTTCAGCAGACTCAGAATGCTACCCTGCATCTATTTAATGCTTTCTTAGTCTTCCACTTTCCCCTTCCTTGGCTTTACATCATTTTTCACGCCACCCTCTTCTCCTTGGAATAACTTCACAATGAAGGGTGGCAAGGCCTCCTACTTCACATCACTCCTGGAGATCCATCTGCTCTGCGAAGATTTCCAGCTGTGAGAACTCACTCTGTTTTTTCCCACACTGTATTAACTTCTGTCTTTGGATTGCACACTTCTTAGGGTAAGGACCCCATCACTGCCCAGCATATTTATCCTACCATATAGTGACTTATTTCCCATATAGCCCACGTAATAGCAGTAGTCAATAGCAGAGGAAAGTCACACCTGCGACTGAGCCTTACAGAGGAACAGGGAATCACTGAGTGATCAGTAACTGAGTATACTTATAAAACTTCTGAATGGTCCCATTATAAAACGATAAAGAGAGAGGGACTCACCTGGATTTCCTCTTGCAATAGACCAGTAGATTATCAAATAGAAAGAACATTCTCTCCTGGATGTTTCCTGCTGAGATTTTTAACAAAGTCCCTTGGAGCAAGAGCTGTGTGCAGATATCTGTCAGATTTGACCCCTGAAACATAAAAAAGAGATATTGCTTATTTTTAACTTTGTGAGTGTTTGTGTGTGTGTGTGCAATTAAGAATTTTTACTAAAGCACTGTTATTTTATCTGCATGTCCTTAAACTGTGAAATAACTGGTACACTCATAAGGAGGAAGTCCACAACTTCTTAATGTGGCTAAACACATCATGTTTTCTCTAGATTGCAAGATTTTTTTAAGACCTTGTACATTACAACATAAATCTTCCTTATTAAATTCCACGAGACTTTTTCCTGAAATCTTTCATTCTCAAAGCAGCTGTATTGTGAGTGTCTCAAGACCATTAGTCTTCCCTTCATACTCTGAGCTATCATTGCAAATATCACAAGTGATGGCTTCAGGAATGCTTTATGAAGGAATAATGTTATTTTCCTAACATTATAGCTCTGATACTGACGTAAGTTACTATTAAACACCCCTCTGCAAGACCTCCTCTGTGGTGGCAGGTGTCTCCAACTCTTTTGTTAGAAGTATATGCAGATGCTTTCCTTCCTGGAGCTCTAATAAACACATGCAAGCTAGAAATGTAGCCATCAAAATTAGAGGTTGGGTCCTGGCCTCTGTGCTAGCTGCTGTGTGCAATCCAGTGTACGCTCTGGTCGGCCACAGAAATAACTGAGCTTGGTGCTCAAGACACTTTAGCCTATAAGGATGCCCAGAAGCTGAAAATCACAGTAGATCACTCTAAACCGTTCACTCCTTGAACTTTTACTCAAATAATCCTAGAAAAAGTCATCGTATGGTCCAGTAAATGGGGTCATTTAGGACCAAGCACTTGTGTCCAAATGAGAAACAGCTACAGGACTGTCCCAGGTTGCTTTCAGGACAGGCAAACTTCAACTGTCTCCACAGCCTGAACGCACACAGCTGGGAATATGCTCTTCAACAGCTCCAGCTGAACACACAAGGTCTGGCCAAACCTTAGTCTCTAGGCTTAAACTCATTGATCTAGTGTTACTCTGAGGGTACAAGAGGATCCTATCAATAAAGGATCTTTTTCAGAAAAAAAACACCAGGAGGCCTTGGAAGGATCTACACCCAGTTCTGGTTCAGCTACTAATTTTTTGCATTTCTCTTTGAGTTGGAAGAAAGAATAACTAAGGGTAACGGTAACTTCCTTCCATGGTCAGCATGCAGATAAGGAAGTAGCTTAGATGGTATGACCAACTGCCTCAAGTCTTACTGGAAAAGAGAACTGACTGTGGATTGCAAGACATTCATTATGAACAAAACTGCTTGATTTTCAAAGGTCCCTTATACCTCTGTTCACAAATAATAGAAAAATATTGTATAACACAATTCATCCCACTTAGAAAAACTGAAAACAACTCTGTGCACAGGCACAGAATCCAGATCCATCTAGAAAGACACCCCAGAAACATCTGTTTGGATGATTTCAGACATTTTTTTTGAGAAAAGCACAGTCTGCTGCCGTCAAGCTGTTCAGGGGAAATCACCAAATTAAAATCAGCCTTTCTAAATGCAATGCACTCACTCTAAAGGTGTGAATGAAGCTTTAATTATATAGCTTTCTAAATCAAACCTTGCCAGCTGTGCTTGCCAGGGCTTTTTGTTAACAAGAAAGCAGCTATTCTGTAAAGACTGCCGAGTACGCAACACCAATTTGTGCATTCCACATACGTGTTTCTATACATTCTGGATATAACAATTCAGGAAACTAGGATGCAATAGTTCCACCTGCTGTTCTGATGTGTTTCTATTTTCTTAATCATTCTATAGAAAGAGTTAATAAATGCCTAGAAATGAGTTATTTTTTGAAAATGACCTGTTCACCATTACTGTCCCTGGACAAAACACTACATTTCAGAGTTATAACCCCAAAAGCCTGCTAAAACACGCACAAACAGGAACAGAAACCAACTGACTGTACAATATAAAAGCATGCTCCCCATGTGGTTTGCCAATTCAGAATTCAAGGCTTCAGAGCACCTCAATATCAAGTACCTAATTTTCTGAAAGATACCCAAAACCACCAAAAGCAACAAGCATTGAGACATTAGTAGCTGGAGTCAATCTAGATTTTTACCAACACAGGAATCACTGGGTAGAATTATCTGGCCTATTTTGTACAGGAAGTGAAAGCAAATGCTTGCAACAGTGCTTCTTGCCTTAAAATCTAAGAATCTTTATTTTTCCATCAGACCCATCGTGGTGGTATCTAAACGCTATTTAATTTCCTGTTCTCTGTTGACTTTGCTACTTGTCATTTATAATGATTTGAGAGGCTTTTCAATATTAAGAAACAGAGTAAGAAGATTTATTTGATGTTTTCAGTGACAACACAGGATTTCTCACCTTTCTAAGTGGGACTAAGCTGCGGGGAGGGTGGGGGAGAAAAACAAAACATGATAGCTGGTGGAATTGCAAATTGCAGCCAATTATAAAATGACTGATCTGCCTAAGCACCAGCACGTATCTTACAACTCATGCTGTTCTGTGGTGGGGGTTTTGCTTCCCTATGCATTCCAGACTGAGAGAATTTGGGGATAGGTAGCAATTACTTGGTAAAAATAATTCACAAGGACTCATGAGGAGAAACCTCTCCCTGCAAAAATCAATATATACAGTAAACAGAAACAGTATATTAATTTGTTCTTCACTAAGCAAACAAAACCACAGTATACAAAAGTTGGTTTTCTCATGCATCCTCTACTTTTCTTTCCTCTTTTTTTTAAACTAATCTTTGTTTCGCAGAAGGATTAACCAGAATCAAATTGACCTGCCTGAGACTAATCCACAACATACATCTACAAGGATTCTGTGCATTCCAAAAGAATGAATCTGAGCAGAGTTCATTCGGATGAAAAGACCTCTGATTAAGCCAAAAGCCTTCAGCATCTTCCCAGACTCGGCCTACTTTAACATGTCCCCTCACTATAATCTGTCTCAGAAAGAGACTGACAGAGGGACGCCAGTTTATGCTCCATGTGTGACAGTGACAGTGGTGGCTGTGGTGGAAAGGGAGATGCAGATTGGGGGGCGGAGAGCAAGAAGAGACTGTGCAGCAGCAAAATGATGTTACGTTGTTCTTCATGCTGGAAATATTGAGAGCAGCATTGATGGCAATAGGATGAAGATCAGACCAGGAATGGTCCATTGGGAGAGCTGGAAGGAAGTGCAAAGTCATAGAAACCAGTGAAACTGCTGGTTTGGTTAACAGAAGCATGAGACAAATGTTCCAAATTATGTGAAGGAATTAACATCAAACTTCACATTGAGCTGCCTGCACACTTCCCAGATTGAGGCTACATCCCTTATGACTATAAAACTTTTGGCCACAAGTAAGCTGATCTTCAATTCTTTTTGATACCCTAGATTAAAACAGCTGGAAGCCACAAGCCTTGTTGGATTAGTTGGCATGGTGTATAACCATATATACAGGGCACCAGTGTTTCAGAATCTATATTCATGCTAACATAAAAGGGAAATTTTCTATTTCATAGGAGAGATTCCCATCAGATAAACTAAAAATTGGCATAAACTTGCCTTACAGGCTTCCTCCCACAGTCAACTCTGTGACTTCTATCACTGCATTGTTACGCTAAAAGTTTGTTCAGCAATTACAGTTTTCCATAGACAGAAGTTAGGAGTCCTTCTCATTAGCAATAAAATGTGAAAAACATCTGAAAGAATAAAATCCAGTTACTCACAAACATAGCACTTGGCTGTAGAGTCACAATTTACAAGACCCCCAGCACTGTGAAGATAGGAAACTGTCAAACAGCCTCAAACTTGCACAGAAGAAAAAAACCTCCATCATAGCAAACACTGGCCTATATCTGTGATGTATGAAGCTAATATTCCTAGCCAGTTTTAGTAGGAATATTCCACAGCTTACTGGGAGGATAAAACACTTTTGCCTTTTTGAAATTTTGAGTTGACTGACCTCAATGACTTTGTTATAAAACAGTGTATATAAACAATGTGAAAGGGTTTTCAGCCCCAGAATGTTGCTGTAGATAAATTAATCCCTAAAAGAAAGTTTATAAGTTTGGATACCACCCCATTTATGGCATTGGACAGTTTAATAGCTATGCTTCAGCCTCCAAAGTTCAAACCACGCCTGTGTTGCCTAGATGACCCATGAGTTCCATTTAACCCAAAATGGTTTTAAGCGCTTCTAGAGATCTTGCTTTATAGAACATTATATGACTTTGTTTGCTGAGCTTGCTATCCAAAAAATACACAGCTGGATATCTGGATCTTTAGCTAGATGCCAAGAACATCCTTCAGGGAAAAAATGAGCAAGGTTTAAAACATACACTAAAGATAAAAAACAACCCAAAAGAGAGTCATGGAGAACACCCAAGAGCCTGAACATGAGGAAGTTTACATGACCTCAAACAAATGTCCCCAGCTAAGAAATCCTCAGCTGGCAATGATCAGCATCAACATTTTAAATGTCAGTCTCGCTAAACACCGACGCCAATCTCTCTGTGAGATTACTTAACACCACTGACTCCCCATGGTGCACCTCCCAGAGGCTTCCAATTCCACTGATTCAAGCACCTGAACTAAAGTCATCACAAGATAAGATTGTCAACCCTTTGCATGCCATCCTGACTCACCAGTGTTTCTACCAAGTAGCTCTTTTTCCAGATTTCCTCTCCTCTCCAGGTTCATATTCCTGTTTTCTCCATATCTTATTTTCCTCCCTTCCATTATAAATGCTTTTACCTACACAGAGCCACCTACTGATCAACACATCGCTAGAAACACATCCACGGGTAACTTAACTGGAGCAAACACAAACATAGCAGTTTGTTTCTGATCTAATGCTTGTTAATCTAACCTTTATCTTTTCTACAGGAAACCTCTATGAAGCTAAGTGTGCTAACTTTCAAAGCTCCTGGAAAACCTAAAGGCTTACGGGGAGGTAAAGAGAAACTACTGTTATGTAGACCAGTCCCGATTTTATCTTCTGGACTTAACTACTTGAAATTTCAGTCTATTCTCTAATATTTTTCTTTCTTTCATAATCCAGTTGTTCTGTTACAGTTTAGCAACAGCCTTCACACCCAAAACAGACAGTAAATTCTAAACCTGTCAGACTGATGCCACCCACACCTTTAAGAGCATTTGCATACCATGTAAGAAATAGAAATCCCAGTACACAGTATGAGTCACTAAATGCCAATCCATTAAACTGTTTAGCAAACTGCCTCGAGGCAGCTTGCAAGTCCTACATCATACCTCCCATCCTTCAATGTGGGACTGCAACTGTTCAAGGGCTTCCAGTTTCTCCATCTGTCTCTTGGTCTCATTGATATTTGTGCAGACTGTCTTCATTGCCTGCAAAGCATTCTGAACAGCTGGGTGATCAGGGTGCTTAGAGGGAGTCCTCTTAGCTAATTCCTACAAAAAAAAAGAAATAATATAATGTAAACTTAGAAGCAACTCATGGAAAGGCACAAGCATTAGTGTGAAATCTCACAGGAAGGTCCCAGAATCGCTGTGTAAGTAAAGACAAGTTGTAGGCATGTTACTGCAGATGCTATTCTTCATCTGTGCAGGGTTGTTGTTTTATAGGAATGTTGCTAAATAAATAAAGCGATCACTCGTGGTAAATATACCAAATTAAGATAGCTCAAGCCCAACACGTCTTGCTGTGTCACATATGTTTGCTTCTAGTGCAAACCAAGGTCAAATAAATTAAAAGATTACATTATCCACTTCAAAGGCATGTGATAGACTGTTGACCTAGTGATGGTGTGGATGCTATACCAGCCCCTGCAACATGTATCGAGTATTTCAGTGATGCTAGATCAGACCCCTTCCCTTAGATAAAAGTTCTTCCCATTATCAGGAACCACTAGAGCTAAGGAAGCAAGATTTTCTGTCAACTATGGCCTTACAAGAATGATGCTAGGCTGTATACCACACCCACAGTACTTACAGGTATAGACTAATCCAAACCCATGTGAGCCTGTAGGGTTTAGGTTGTTTAGATGCATAACCAGTAACTAAAGTCAGATCAGATTTACCCTAAGAGCAGAACCAGCCTCTTGAGAAGCCTGTCTCTTTCCACTGACCAAAAAGGAATTCCAGTGAGATACCTCTTCCAATTCAAATATCTCAGAGTATTGGGTGTCTGTACCCAGTGCTGGCAGTGGGGTGTGCAGGGACCTCTCAGGGAGGACAAGTGAGGGGCTGACCCATGCCCATTCCAGCCAGCTCCACCAGAGACCCACAGCAGGACCCAGCTGAGCCCTTCAGGGAAGCTGGTGATGCCCCTGTAAAAATCTGTTTAAGAAAGGGCAAAATACAGCAGGGCGAAGAGGAAAAAAAAATGTGAGAAGCAGCCCTCTGAGTACCAAGGCCTGAGAGGAAGATGGGGAGAAGGTGCTCCAGGTTCCAGAACAAAACTTCCCTGCAGACCATGGAGAGGACCACGACAGCAGATCTCCACACTGCAGCCTGTGGAGAACCCTACGCTGCAGCAGGTGGATATTCCCTAAAGCAACTGTGGCAGGTGGAAAGCCCATGCAGAAGCAAATTCTCCTGACAGGACCTGTGGCCCATAAAGGACCCATGCAGAACCAGGTTTATCCTGAAGAACAGCAGCTCACACTGGAACAGAGAAAAGTGTGCGGATGAAGGAGCAGCAGAGAAGAAATATTACATACTGACTGCAATCTCCCCTTCCCCATAAACCCTGCACTGCTCAGGGCTGGAGGAAAGCAGAGGAGTGGGAAATGCAAGAGTGAAATTGAGCCTGAGGAAAAGAGTCGGGGCTGGTGGTTTTGTTTCTCACCATCCAAATAGATTTTAATTGACAATATATTGAGTTAAGTCTGTTTTGCCCATGATGGTAATTAGTAAGTGAACTCCCTGTCTTCTGTTTTCATCTTATTTTCCTCCCTTACCCCGTTCAGCAGTGAGAGTGAGAGAGTGGCTGGGGGGGCAGCCAGCAGCCAGCTAAGGTCAACCCCCCCACATGCAGATAAGTGCCGACAGCTCTGAGCACGATGAGTATGTGTGCACCCAGAAATTCACAGAATCATAGAATAACCAGGTTGGAAGAGACCCACCAGATCATCAAGTCCAACCATTCCCACCAATCCCTAAATCATGCTCCTAAGCACCTCATCCACCCTAACCTTAAACACCTCCAGGGAAGGTGACTCAACCACCTCCCTGGGCAGACTGTTCCAATACCTAACGACCCTTTCTGTGAAGAATTTTTTCCTTATCTCAAGCCTAAATCTCCCCTGGCGGAGCTTGAGGCCATTCCCTCTCGTCCTGTCCCCTGTCACCTGGGAGAAGAGGCCAGCACCCTCCTCTCCACAACCTCCCTTCAGGTAGTTGTAGAGAGTAATAAGGTCTCCCCTCAGCCTCCTCTTCTCCAGGCTAAACATCCCCAGCTCTCTCAGTCGCTCCTCATAAGATTTGTTCTCCAGCCCCTTCACCAGCTTCGTTGCTCTTCTCTGGACTCGCTCCAGAGCCACAACATCCCTCCTGTGGTGAGGGGCCCAGAACTGAACACAGTACCAAGTACAGAGGGAGAATAACCTCCCTGGACCTGCTGGTCACGCCGTTTCTGATACAGGCCAAGATGCCATTGGCCTTCTTGGCCACCTGGGCACACTGCTGGCTCATGTTCGGTCGGCTTTCTTTTTTTTAAAAAAAAAAAAAAATTGAATAGTTGCTACTACCACCAAGATCTACACCTGCGGCAGCTCCACCCGGGCCCACGCCCCAGGCTTCGGGGCGCACCACAGCAGTCCTCCTACTCATCGCAGCTTAGCCCTCGCGGGCCTCGCACTGCTAGCGGCGGCCGGGTATGGGCCTGACACTCCAGCGCCATCCATTTTCAGGGCTAGTTTGCAGGGAAACGCACTGGCTAGTTTGCAGGGAAATTGCAGGGAAACGCACTGGCCACAGCTGTCTCGTGTTTTTATGCGCCAGAAAGTATAATAATAATTTTATAAAGGAGTAAATTCATTTACAGAGTAGTAAATAATTCGTCCAAGGGCAAGTCACTTGCAGAACCAAGACCTTTTGGCACTCAGTTCAGTGCTTTAACCCCCAAGACAGCCCCATGGCAAGTGGAGAGGGCTCCCCAAGAAGCAAATACACTGGAGCAGGAAAGAGAGAGGCCAAGAGAGCAGCAGGATTTCAGCAAGGACTCTTCTGCAGATGACATTTAAGAGGTTAAGGCACATATTTTGACTGCAGTGATTAACAGATGAACATCTCTGCTCTGAAAGAGTTCCTAAGACCGCCTGACGTGATTGAACACACACCAGCCTGGTTACACACTGCCCCCTCAAGCAGTGGGGAAACTTGGGACCTGGCAGTTTGGCAAAAAGGGTAACCACCGTCAACTCACAATTAATAATGTTTAAGACCAGTAGTATTTTATAGTCAGCCACAACTGGACAAAAATACATTACGGAAACCTTAAGTAAGGCTGCTAATTTCATCTTGATATGTAATATGGTGTTTAAGAACCACATTTTTAGATTGCCTGGAATATTTAACATTGTCACTATGTTCTATTTTGCCTCAACATGTTACTTACTTGTTTTAAAGTTCTGCATCTAAATAGCATACTACTGCTAAATGGCATCATTTTGCATGAGACACAAGAATGAGCTTGCATGCAGCCAGAGGGCCTGCATAGCACTGTGGTCTGAACGTATTGCTTCAACCCATATTTCCCAAGGGGCAAAGACAGCCTGATACGGTAATTCCTCCAAAATAAGTGACTGCAGTCCCCAAATATCCATCATGGGCTCCAACTAGACTTCAGCAGCAGTTTGATTTGTCTTTTGCTTCTCCACACCAGCACATTAACCTAAGCAATTGCCTCTTCATCACTTTGCCCTATTGGCATTAGTTTAATGATCTTTGTGCCACGCTGTTTTGTGTGGTGCTGATATACTCTGATTCCAGATATGATCCTGAGTATTGCTGGGGCTCAATCTGCCTGAGCTGGTCACACAACCTGTAATACGAGCTCTACTCCTAAACTGACTTATGTCCACACACAACCTCTAGATCAAATTAACTGGTAGCTTTAGGTTCACATTACATGGTCTGTCAGAGAGCAGAGGGATGTGGGCTGAAGTTCAAGTTCTGCTGAAGCTCGTATTAACTTAGAGTAACTATAATAGATGTTAATTCAACCATTTTGCTAATACAGACACTCTGAGCTGCTAAATCAAGGAACTTGCTCTGTCCTAGTGTTAATTCGTACAAAGTTCTTTAGACGGGTGTCACCTGTAGCATGTGAATGGTTTGTGCCTACCCAGCTGTACTTTTCTGCTAGCAGGAATAACTGAATAATTGGACTGTGAGGTGCTCAGGTACTAGCACAACTGGAAAGTGCATTTGAAAGGAGGAAGCCAGAGGTAGTACAGGTTTGTTTCTGCCTTTGTACAGATCCTCTCAGTGCTTCCTCACTCTGGTTGGAACAAGACTTAATTCACTAGCACTTATAAATTATTTTGAGATTCAGTGTTACAGAAGCATGCAGTACTTTAATTAATTATTTATTGCCTTCTCAGTTTGCAGAACCTTTTAAAGTGAAATTCACATCTTGAGCTTAAACTGCATTACCACAGAGACTCCTGTAAGTAATGTGAGCAATGGGTCTCATGTGAACCAAAGAATGGCAAAAGGGAGGTGCTCCTATTCCCGCACAGATGGATTGTGCAGACAGAAAGGCCCAGATGAGTGGATGGGAACGTCAATGTTTGTCCAATGAAATATCACTATTCAGTTCTTTGCATAGATTTGGTATTCTGAGAATTTACTCAGTTACAATTTCTCTTTTCAGAAAACTATAAATGGAGATTGACAACAGCTCTCTTGTCAGACGGATGACAAAGGAGATGGGTAATGTGCTGACAGCTGGGAATCCCATTAAGAAAGAGCAGTTAATGATCTTAAACTCTTGGATGATTTACAGAGTAACACATGCACAGGAAAAAGAGCTGGCTGTTACAAATGTCAGTTGATATTGCAAATGAATTCCCTGTGGAAGTTTTTACCCCAGTTCTGCTGAAAATAAGGCCAAGGAAAGTAACTGTTCAAAAAGGCAGGAGAGAGGTGTTGTGCCTTGGTGACACTAGACTCTGTCCTACACTTCCAAACAGAGTGCAGAATTTCTGCTACGAGACTCTCATTAAAAATCAATGAAGTTCTGCAGCTCAAGTGTCACCCACACTGTTTTGAAAACAGATACGCACATACTAGCACTGTCTAACCATCCCAGTCTGAAATATCACCAAGACACAGAAGAAGACCTCACTCACAGTTCTCTGCTGCAACAAACACAGCATCTTCCCCATCCCCCCAGCTGCCTGCAGCTCTGCCCAGGGAGCAGAAAAGGAGGCTGAAAAGAGCAGGCAGGGGCTGGTATTGGCAGTCAGCTGCCTGAACAGCATAAGCAGCAGAGACAGAGAACTTGTCCCACTGCTGCTCAACCTAAAGCCGTGTGAGGAAGAGCTGTGCCCCTCTGATACTGCCATTCCTCAAAAAAGCAGAGCCTGGCACTTCTGAAACACTGTCAAGCAGCTCTGGGTGCTTATTTATTTTAGTGACAGATTTATGATGTGTAAACTCTGAAAGCATTTGACAACATTTTGAAAGGCAGCTGAGAGATAGACCAGATGGCAAACCTTGGCTATGACTGTCTTGTCCTAAAGCTCATATATACTGCTGTCTGGAACGACTACCCTACGTATTATAACTTGTGCACTAATAGGGCCAGGAAATGAGGTTGCTGACACTTACAGAAAACTATTTCTTGCAAAGAGTTTCCTAAAATGATTTATAAAACAAACTTACTTTCTAGCTACAGACTTGCTAAACATTCAAACCAATCAGCGATGGAGAAAAGAAAACCTGGTATTTTTGACAGCCTCTGTTATCTTCATCATTATCTTCTGGCTTTTCCCTCTTCTTTTTTTTAAAAAAAACAAATCAAAACAAAACAAAAGTTGCAAGGGTATTTTGTATCATGAGCTAAAGGAAAAGAAATCTCTCTGTTCTTTAAAGAACTGAGGCAGAAATGGGGGACTGTGTCCTTTGGGCACAGAATTTTCCTTTTATTTCACTTCTCTGTCTTCCTTCCCCATGTCTTTCCTTGTCACACAAGAACGATCATGCACTCAATTGACAACTAAACACATTCTGCAGCAGAAATTTACAAGTCTCTATATTTTAAAAACTCCTTCCCCCTATCTTAACACCCTTGAAGACACTCAGACATGGCGTAACACTGATTTTGTGCGATGAATGTTAACACTGTGCATTGACTGGTGCAAATCACTGCTTGCCAGGCTGTCTCGCTTTGCACTGCAAAAAAATAGGGTTTCAGAGATACATCTGATGGTTACTGAACATCTCAGGATTACAGAGATAACAAAGAAAACATATTTCTTTGCTTATCAGGTCAAAAAGTTTTATTAATAAACAGTTCAGCTCCAAAATATATAGCGCTTTTTTTCTTAACCCTCCCTTTCTGTGAACATAAATGTTTGCAGGAGTTTTATATCTGTATTTTACAGTTTTGTTTGTATACAAATTTATTTTCCACTTAAACTATCCAGAATGTAAATGTTACACCAGTCTCTATCTGTATACCTGCCAATCACAGCAGGTTTTTTTATTCTGTGTATTTTTTGAAATTTGTAATTTATGACAATGTTTCTGCATGGAAAAAGATAGACGAGCAACAATAAGTCAGTAAAACAGATTATTTTCAGTGTGCCATCAAATCTATGACATATGTCAAATTAAAATATAACAACAAAACATGTTTCCAGTTGTATAAGTATTAACCAGTTACATATAATCACAAATAAAAAGTGTGGAAGACAGAAGTCTGATTTATAAATCGGCAGTGTTCCTTATGACTTTGTAGGCTATATATCATTTTTAATGTTGTGTTACATAGAGCTGGATTTCAACTAGGCAACGTCTAAGATCAACATGACTTTTCTTGGGGGGAGAACCACAACAAAAAAAACAACCTCTGAATATATTTATTTATGACCAATTGAAAGAGTCTGCTCCTTAAACAACTCTAACTAGAATGGAGAGGGAGAAGAGTGGACACAGTGAGTTAACTTTTCTTCATCCCGTTTGGTATCCACATCACTAGCTTCCCACCTTTGCCTTTCAAAGTCCAGGCACTGCATTTATTAAAGCCTGTTTGTGCCTCACTGCTGGGTTTTCCCCTTTCAAGGGGATTCTGAATCCGGTCACTCAGCTTTCTGCATCCAGTTTTTTTTATTTCCCTCCCAGGAACAACAAGTCTTCCATCCCACGAAGCAATACATAATTACTGCTCCATGGAGTTGTGTACATTATGAGCTATTTTTAAAGGATCAGAGGTGGAATGTGCATTTCTGGCTGGAGTCTGAGTAAGTCCTTGAGAGAACAGACATCAAACAAGAAACAACCTCCCTGTGACATGCACTGGGCTCTCAGGAGCCCATAGGGGTGCGGCTACCATGTGCTGCACATCCCTGGTGTGCTGGGAGGAAGGAGACAGAAAAGACTGCTCCTAATCCCCACCCCCAGTGGTGTGATTAACTCATGATCACTGCTCCCCTCGGGTTTTCTTCTTGCTGACATAAATGCTCTTTATTAAGGGAAAATGAATATTTTTGTTCAGAGATTGGTTTACGCAACAGCTGCTTTTACTCTGAAGTAGGATAGTTCATGCTAATTAATATAGAGTCATACAATTATTATCAGTGAGAAAGAACTGCCTTAATCCAAAACATTCTGCTAGAAACATTTACTCAGCAAGCGTTCCAGTGCACATACACACACTGAAGTTTTAAGTCACCTTCACAGTATATGCTCTAAGGTCTGTGCGTCTGTTTGCCTTTGCTTCTTTTCTTACCAAATCACAAAGTCCATCACAGCAAGAACAGTTCTGTTTCGTTCAAGCCTAGCCCAAGCCCTTGTCTCGCTTAAGGGAACTTTATAACGAAGCTCATTCCTAACCAAGATCAGAAGTCCTATATCCCCAAATGGACTCCAAATAATTTGCTGAACTTTGACAACAAGAAAAAGAAGTAGAAGGAACATTTTCGACTGGGGATAACCAGTGACAGTGACCATCAAATTCATTTCCTAGCATGCTATCTGAAGTGGACAAAAACTGTTTGGGACAGAAATATTAATATAATTATTTGCTCTATTTGCACAGAGGTTGTGAAATACTGTGGCTAGGTTTGAGTCTCACTCTTCAAAGCACATGTAAGGCTTTCAAATTAGACAGACTTCCAAAGAAAGCAGCCAAAATTTAAAACAAATTACTCCAAAGCTACAATGTTTGGTTCTCCAAAACCTGAAATTTACCGAACACCATAATTTGGATCATTGTTCTGTTTCTGTCATTTGTTTGTTAAAAAAACCCCAAACAGTTTCCTCGGAGGATGAGAAAGCTTAAGATCACCAGTTGCAGAACGCTAGACTTTATATCACAAATTATTGGCAATATATGATTAAGGTGCATCTGCACCCAGATACTCCAGTGTATTATTCCTAATTAAGCAACTCAAATTAACTCCATGCTAGATGCTATTATTCTGAAGAAGAATACCCATATATGGTATTATATAAAATAGTTACAGTATTTTAAGTATGTGCTTTACCCTGCTGTTTAGGTTGACCTTCAAATACAGACAAGTCTGAATTACTGTGTTCATACACTGTCTCCATCTAACGTAACTACTGAGCTATCCTAAATACCGATGCTATAACAAGGTCATATCAAAGTCAACAGAAAATCTGGATGTTCACAAACTCTTACTAAAAATAAAGTAGAAGAGGAAAGTAGGATAGCTCTGGTCTATGACTTTTCTAATCAGCTATAATATGATAGTATCTGTTTGCCCTGGGAATTAGATAAAATAAGATCCAATCCCCATGAATACAAACCAGCTATTTCAGGAGCAATAACTGCAGTTTAGTAGCACAGGGAGAACAAACACTTAATTTGAGGGTTGTGTTATTTTTAAATCTACTTTTTTTCTTGGAGAGTTGCACTTTCCTGGTCAGCACTAACACAATCAGCCTGCATTTCCCCACAGTTGTTCTCCTGTCTGAAACATTCATGTCTACTCTTGTAATTTCTGCTAGCTAGTATCAAACAAATCTTGGATGGGATAAATCTATTCACTATAAATTCACTACCTTTGGCAATCAGCATCCACAGATATTTTCTGAGCTGAACAACCCCTAGTAACGGCACAATCTCACTGACTGAGGCAGATTTGTTGCCTACCCAAAAAAAAATTAAAGTAGCAAACAGTGTGTGACCTATAGCAGCCTGTATACAAATGGAAAGCCACAGAAAAATGGAACGCATCATGAGGCAGCTCCTCTCGTTCCCTCCCTTCATGACTATTCGTTCAACAAGTATGCGTGGGTCTGGGTCAATCACAGCAGCACCAAACACCACAGTCCCCACCTCAGAAGGCAAGCACAGTGCTGGGTTTCAGAAGGCCACTTTATTCTACCCTACTGTGTCTCAAAGGTAAGAAAATCTTTCAGTCTCAGACTTGTCAGTCTTGCTTTGGGCTTTCAAGGAAGGGAGGTTTGTGCTAGCAGGGCTTTGGACACAGACATCCGTGCACATACGAGAACATGGAAACCACCAGTTGATCTCCACAGGCCAATATTTGACCCTCAGAGCCCAGTGGCTTCAGTTACCATTGATCTTGGAAAGATTCGAATTACGGTATAGAAATATTTATTTTGTTCTTGTCTTTTATTAGCCCCTTGCAAAATAAATTTTTAACTAAAAGTAAGATAAACTGGTCAACCCCTGATACAGATCCCCATACTCTCCAAAAGACTTGCCCTAGATTGGTACAGAGGAATGAGAGAATTTAAACCAAAGAACACCAAAATGTCACTGCATTCACGCTACTGCCTTGTAATCAGACGTGTGTTTCTTTTAAGGGTATTTCTGTAGCCAGTATCCTCACAGCATTTGAGTAAAAGCACTGAGATTTCAGGAAAATTTATAGTATTGGCATGTTCTGCCCTTTTGAAAGCTCATCAAAATATTAGAACAACGATTTCAACTTGCAAGCCAAGCTTCTGACTGCACATAAAAAGAGTGAAAACACACTATCAAAACACTTAATCAGGAGTGCACTTTAAGGTCCCTACATCCCCTAGTTTCTTTGCCATATTGGATGCCATAGGAATTCTTTTTCTGTGCACATGGATGTTGCTCACAGTCATTGTGCAGATCCACAGATGGAATAGGCACCAAATTCTCTCCACACTAAACCCAAATAAACACAGTGAACTTAAACTGAGGCATCATTCAATTTTCAATTATCTCTACATAACCAGTCCTCTCCAAAGATAAATCGGAGCTGGATCCACTTACTTGTTTTCCTGATCTAGGCATCCTTGCCCTGTCTCGACTGCTATTAATACTGTGGAAGAAATGCTTGTAGTGGTCTCGCCCATTAGCTTCTCCTGCTATGTACCTAAACTGCATGTGCTTTTCTTTGTTCAAACTGTAAGTGGAGCTGTGGATAGACTGGTTAAATGGATAAACTGGCTGCATACAAACAAATCCCAGTAGCTTGGTCCATTAGGAACAGTGCATGACTGCTGTAAGATGGGCTTGTGCACAGCTGCATAGGCAACAGAATAATTCCACCTGTAGGAGAGATACATTTCGAACATTTGACTCTGAAAGCTCCTACTGGATGGAAAGAAACAATTTAAATATTTATCAGATGAAACAAACAATTTTAAATGGAACAACAGATCGCTGTGGTGCTAACCAGCTTGTACCTATGAAAAACCTGATTAATGCAGACGGCATAGCCACGATGCTGCAACAGCTCTACAGGACAATGTGGTCAGCCTGGAGTGAGAGCACCTCCTCATCACAGAATTCCTGCTTTCTTTGACAACTCGGGAAGTGACCTTTCTTTAAAAATATGAGGAAATATTTTGTTTGGGGGTTTTGAGGGGCTTTTTTATTAATTAGCTTTCTTTTAGTAAACGTTACGTTACTCTGATTGGGAAAGAGACTGACATCACTGAATACTGATGGTTGTAGCTACATGGCCAGCGGTGATGCAAGCTCTCCCAGAAACCACTTCCTCTTTTTCCCTCTCCTTGTCCCCATGAGGTGTGTGACCCCAGTCCTGACCTGCAGGGATGGGAGGCAAGTGAGCCCTTTCATTCTTTAGCTCCTATGGTAAGAACACTAGCAAGGGGGCCAGTTAATGCCAGTTGCAGTAGTCATCTCTGCAGTGACACTCGTCCATCGGGAACCCATCTGTTACTACCAAATAGTTTTCAAACAAGCTACCGAACAGCTGTCAGATGATGCAGGATTGTGATCATTACTGACCTGAATACACTCAAACTAAAGACCTCATGATGAAAGAGGTATCCCATTTAGAGTCCCTGGAGCCCTCCAGACCCTCACAGAACACTAATACAATTCTATCTGAACACAGCTTTCCAGGAAGTGGCTAAAGTAGCACTCACAAGCTTTAACAAACATCTGAAGAGAACTGAAGTCAAAAGGAATTAGTAAGTTATCCTGCCTGGCCTACCCACATCATTACATGATTTAACAGCCTGTCAGTATCAGCCAGCTTTTTGACTGTACCCATAAAATCCCACTTTCTTCAGAGAGGTTCCAGCTGCGAAAGCTACAAACCAGGAAGGTAGCAGTGGCAATAAAAGCCAGGGCTAAAAAATTGCAGAATCACTCCAAGAATAAAACAACCACCTGGAAAAATAACTTTCTTTGGTTTACCTTAAGTAGAAGTGGATACTTGCAAATTCTCTGAATTGGAGTCAGCAGATAACCCTCCAGTGGAATGTCTGTTGTCTTTCTGCCTCCCAAAAGCATGCAACCCTATAATCAAAAAGGAAACAAGTGTTACCTTGGACACAAAGGTTTCAGATGCTCATTGCCACAGTTTTGTATTTCTGTAACAGGTATTATGGTCAGAAAGCACTTTGCCACACCAGAGATACAGGAAATGGGTTTTCATTAGAATTAAATCTTTACGGTCCCTTCCAACTCAAACCATTCTATGATTCACCACTGCCATCAAGCCGGTGAAGTTCTTCATGCAAAAGAAAATTTGCTTTGAATAACAGTGCCTGTATAGAAAAGTATCTTCCTAGAGAAAAACTATACAGCTAGTGACTCAAAACGTGTTATAACAGTACAATGACAATCAGCAAACCTAGATACACTGTTAGGTAAAACAACACAGCTTCCTCCTGCAACTGATACGACCATTTCTCTTTGTTCACTATGCATTGTTGGTTTGCACTGCTGAATTCTCATCGCTGGTCCAGAAAAATCTTGAAGGCTAAAATAAAGCCTACTAACTGCAAACATGAAAGTAACTGTAGTCCAGTCCTTATGTCTGGAGGAAAACAAAGTGGAATTGAAACAAATGAGTCATCTGCATCACATCCACCAATTCTCTGGTGAAACACTGTGTCTAAGCACAGCTGGACAAACAGCATGGGACGCACTGGCTGGCTGACCAGGACACGTGTACCTTGCAGTCAGTCACACCACATATTCCTCAGCATAAAAGGCTATGGGACGTACAGGCAAGATTTCCTTGTAAGAAGAAGGTGCACAAGGCAATGAAATGTAAGGAAAGCAGGTGTCATCAATTCTGAGGCTCATTCAAAAAAGAAAAAAAAATTGGGTTTCAGCATTAACTCTGTGAACCAAACAGAAAGGTGGTGAAGGACATTTCTCTACCTAGAAAAATTACTATTCTTTGAGTGTTGGTTAAACACAGTATGGAAGGAGACAAGTATTGGACCAATATACCAAAGAAATTCAAGTCCAAATAGATTGTAGGTTGAGGAACAGAAGCAGCAACTGATCAACCCTTGCAGATAAACTAGTCTACATTCCTATGTTCAATCATGAATCTGGACAACTTTGCTCCAAAAATCACCCCAGTTGCAAATCTGTTCTGTCAACAGAAGCTGAAGTTTAAATTCAGTTCAGCCAAGATGTGCTTGCTTTGGGGCATTGCTGATAACATTTTCCCCTGTGAAATGTGTGCTGTGGCTCAGACACACTCCAAAATTTAGTGGATTTTTGGCTGTAGTTCAACAATCCTCCTCTTCAAGGAATGTTCACAGACATTATACATAAATCTCATTAGTCCTAACTGGTATTTTTACAGACAATTGTCTGTAAAATAACCCTTCCCCAGGCTATTCTAGATCTGTGGCGTTGGTTACCAGCTCACAATGCTCCCTGTCCAATTTTCCAAGTCTCGAGTGATTCAGTTCTTCCCATCTCTTCTTTCAGTCCTCTCTCTAGCTCTCAGCTCAAAACTGCACCTTAATACTTACTGATTTTTCAAACACATTCCCACATTCTACATTTCAGCAGATGTGACAGGGCAATTGGGCCAAATCTATCCTCACAAGCAAAGCTTTGTATTTTAATGCAGCTTTCTCAGTGTAGCAGCATTACAGCTTTGGCTTTAGGAGGCAGTGGAGAAGGGAAAGGAGGCTTGGAAGAAATTACAGCAGCCACAGAAAAGCAGACACTTCAATGTAGCCTCTCCTCCCATATTTACTACTATTTTAAGAGTCCCTTGGATTCAGGTGCTGCAGCAAGGCATAGCAGACAGAGTGACAACTTTTGTGTGTCTCGCGATCAGTTTGCCAGCTGCTGCCGGTAACACAGACAAGAGGCTTTTGCCAATTCAGTGGAATGTTAGCGAAGGATGGTGTTTACAATCACTTTATAGTCTCTCCTCTTTCTCATTAGTTTCCCTCAAAAGCACCCAGAGGATCTCAGGAACAAGGAAAGGGTCATTTGGTGACTAAAACTAATGGTTTAACAGGGTTCATTAAAACTTAGACATGACAAAGGGATTCTGACTATCAATAGTATGAGGGTATGCCCTGGCTGCTCCCTCCAAAGCCTATATTTTGTGGCTAAAAGAATGCTCTGGCTTTGCTCATGACAGATATTTATGCAGAAGTCTTCTTCTGCTGTACTATATTGGGAAGGAGCTTCTTTTAGGAAAGGAAGAAAGAAAAGCAGAAAGAAGACCAGGTCCTCAGCAAAAAAAGGCAGCCTTTCTTTTGCATCATAGCATTCACTAAGGCGAAAAAAGCTAATGTGCTGAATTAGTCCCACACCCACCTGCCAACTCCATTACAAATACCTGCATGTATGGCCAGGAACACAAGATATCCAAAACTCAAGCAGAATTGGAGTGAAGGCTAGTAGATGAAACATTCAAAAGAAGAAGAGGGAATGTTGGGAAGAAAGCACTGTCTACTCGTCACTTCTCCTCCCAGACCAGCCCCTACAGAGGCACTTAAAGCCTTTACGCCACATTCCCTCCCAACGCAGCAGATGTTAATCCAGCATGGGTTGTATGGGGAGTTGAGTCAGTTTTGATGCAAGCAGCAATGATGCAGTCAGAACACTTAATCCAGACTACATTTCTTGCCCACAACTGGACTCATGGGGGATACTGTGTCAGAAGCAGGCCACATTTTTGTGGTATGTCTGCAGATGGTGGACTGGTCAAAGTACTGAGCAGGGAATCAGATCCATTGGGAACTGGTCACAGCCCTTCTGCTGACGTACTGCAGTAGTACTTTCACAATCTTTGTTCAAAATTTCTGTTTCTTTTGACAAAAAAAAATAATAAATAGAAATCCACTAAAATCCCTCACACCAGAGCTGTGCTTAGTTCTGTTCCTGAACTCATGAGAGATTTCAGTACTTATCCATCTTGGGTGCTACGTACCTGGAATGGGTAATGTCTGCAAAATGCCCAGAGTTCCTGGGATGCCAAAGGGTTATTATGAGTACAGTGCAAAGTCAGATCATTAAGTCAAGAGTGCTCGAGAAGGTGCTTACCAAGAGGAATGTTCTCACTGTTGGGATCTTGTTCAATTCCATCAGCAGTCTGAGTGCCTTCTCGTGGTTGCTACAGTACTCCTCATACACAAAGAATTTGTCTTTCTGCAAGGAAAAAACATAGTAACTTATTGACTCTGACAAAATTGGAGTGTCTCTTCTGTCACAGCCTGCTATCAAATTCTTTACAAAGGCATGTACACCCAGTGGCACTAGGGCTGCAGGTTACATGAAGTGCATAATATCCCTTCAATGTGAATAACATAGAAGTGCTCCAGTAATTCCTAACTTACTCTGTTTTAAGTTAGTATCACCTTCCTGAGCACAGGGACACTCAGCATATTTCCTCTTAATGCATCACTGAAATAATATATTTTTTTCCAAAATAATGTATTTTTCTATCTCTCAGATACTTGCACGTGTGTCAGGATATTCCAGCAGAGTAGGCAGGAGCACAGTAAAGCCTGGAGCAAGGGGATTAACAGTTCTGAGCTGTGCTGACCACTCCTGCAGGCAGAAGAAATAGAGGTGGCTGGAAAGAACCAAAGCGTGGAAGAAGCTCAGACATCTGGAGTGGAACTATAACACAAAGCAACTAACTGGCAATCCCCTGCCTTTCAGGGCTGAGGGGGAACCCGCGGGAAGTTGGTTGGTTCACTTTGTGTTCTGAAACAAGCAGCAGACTTCACCATTTCAACGCAACGCTAAACAGCAGGTCCCACCCATAACAGTTGCCCTGAATGGAAGAATTTTAATTAAATACACACAGAAGAACTAACATATTACAAAAACTAAAAGAAGGGAAAGGTAGCTCCTCAACTAGATCAAGGTACTTACACTGGAACAAGTCACATCCACCAGCACATGTAGTGGAATTAAATCCTCTGTTAAGAAACACAGGTCAGCTGGCAGCACTAAAATCTACTTTACTCTTTTTCCCCCCCTGTATTTCCCAAGGAAGGACTGAAAAAAAATATAGATGTATGTGCACACAATGACACAAAGCAAATGAAACAGCAGCCACAAAAAGTATGGTGCAAAGAGCTAGAATGCAGATGTTGGAGACTTTTATCCTTCATCTACAGTCGTTCATTTTACTACTGCAGTTTAATACCGGGAAGCTGAAGAGAAACAAAGGCTTCTGACCACCAGATGCACGAAAAGGCAGGGCTGCGTCCATAGCACAACAGAAGAGAGGCACTTGAGAGGCATGGGATTGTTTTCAACCATAAAAACTGGAGAGTTACAGAGTGGGAAGACACATGAGTTTCTGCTACGCTTCCTCCTCTCACCTCTCCTCAACTCCCTGGATGCACACAAGCAGCGTGCTTGAAACTAAAAATAGTCACCATTAACACAACAGCATCCGTTACACCAATGCACACAGAATGTCGTTGCTCAGGTTTCTGACTGCAGCTTTGAGTGTCTGGAGTTTTAGGAAGTTATATTTAGATCATGACAAAATCCCTTTGCTAAAGCTGAAGGCTGTACAATAATTATACACACCAGAGTGCTTTCATTAAGTCTTTTCCAGCTGTCCTTCATGCATGGGATCCACAAATATGAGAACTATGCTTTAAACTACCCAGTGTCTGAAGTGTTTAATTTCCTCTTTGGGTGACATTCAGTTCTGGACTCTCCCATCCTTTGGTGAGGAAATTATCAGTTACATAATTACAGATGTTAGCCCAGGAATCCTGAACCTGCAGTTACTCTATATTAAAGCACAACTACAGTCAGAGATGCGACCACACAAAACCAGCACCTTCTTACTCAGCAAATCTGCTGGATACACAGCTAATCCTTCTGATCTGAGTGACAGAAATAAGTCTATATTGTTCTTAGTTTGGTTAAAATAAAATTTTAAACAACAGTTTATTCTCCAAATATGTTATTTTGGCTCCATTAGAACTGCCTACAAACTAGTGCAAATTCAAAAACAGTTTAGACTAGAAAAAGGAAATAAGACATTTGGGACACTGAAACAATTTTATCTGGACATATTTTTAACAGACATGGCATTTTCTTGTTTCAAAGCAGACTGAAAACAATTTTGCCAACAAGAAAAACCTACACAAAACATAATTCTCAAAAAAACAGGATCCCTGATGACTGAGTAAAACCGATCACTCATGCAACATTGCTCCTAGAAAATGAGAAGAAAATATGTTTCCCTTGAACAAGTTTCTAGCTATTATGCCACCAAACCTCTAGTAATATGGCAGTATAAGAAACCAGACAGCTGTTAATTCGCTACCCTTTGCTCTGCAGACAGCAATATTTGCATGAACTGAACTGAAGCCTATGCTGATAAGAGGGGATTTACTCTGTGTTCAGTGTACATGCTCTCTCCAATGTTAAAGACTTGCTCTACATGCCATTTTGTTTAGGGCTGCAGATCTGATTTTCAATGAATGTTGAAGTACGTTCCTTCCTGTCTGTTATGATCATACTGATCTATAACTCCAGAAGAAATTCTAGCACCCTAGCATCAGATGATGAACTTCTTGTGATCATCGGATCACATGAAGTGGAGTAGGGCAAACAATGTCTATCTTCTGAAGTAAAAAAAAATTTTCCACCTGCATATCAGCAAAGCTTTTTCTCACCTGTTAAAATACTTCAGAAGTTAATATGCAATGATTGCTTTTTTGGAACTCTGGTAAAATCTGCTGGCTTGCTTCTGTTGCTCAAGATCTGAATTCTTCTGAGCTAGAGATCCAGGGGAAAGTGTCCTAGCATTATCATAAATGGACCATTCTGAACCTAGAGGCTCATAACAACTAGAAGCAGTGTCCTCTTTCTGAAGATTAGTGGACTGTTGAGTGAGGCTCTTCTAGGTCAAGGGAAACCAGGAAAAAAGTCAGGCCTTTGTGGATTAGGACATTCAGGATACACAGATCTCATGAACAGGAGCCAAACACTGCAGCATGGTGGAACTCCACATGGGGAATCTGGGGATTCCTATCAAGAATGTGCAATACAGAAACTTACAGGAAACACAAAATTAAGCGTCCAGAAAAAAACAAAAAGTGCTTCAAGAATTCTTAAGGTATTCATCAAATTTATGAGCACTTTTAAAATTGAGCTGAAGAAAAACACCTGTGCCAGCATCTGGCTGCTGACAAGGGCTAGGTCCATAAGCAGGACTAAGAATGACCTTCATAGTGACAGAAGATACACTGTGATTTGATGATAATGAAAAAAGCAGCACTGAGAGTTCCCTTCCTATCACTTTGTTCAAGCCTACTGCAGTAACCTCACTCAAAACGAAACGCCAGAGAAATACGTTACCCATGTTTTCCCTGGGTAAACTGGCTAACAGCGTATGCCCCCTCCCTTCATCCCTGTCACAGGAGTGCCTCACTGCAAGAGAAGGGTTCGCCTTTTCTCCAGGAAACCTCAAGTGTGCTGCAAGGGCTTCTTGTGATGGCAAAATACTGTACATTGTTTAAACACAATTGGTTTCAGCACCATGGAAACATCTTCAGGGGTACTGTTTCTGAGGCACGGGGGTTTTATGAATGCCTCTGCTACATCAGAACAACCCCAATTACAAAATGGAGCTTTGGTAGCCTGAGTAGAAAGGAACCAAAGTCTCACCCTGAACCACGGTTGCCAATGGCATCTCCCTGTCACTTACTGGAGACTCACTATGGAAGCCTTAACTGTGGCAGGGCACATCTCCCTCACTTTCAAATACCCACAGTGAAGCTTGTCTTCAAAAACTGAGGCACAATCTGAGCACAAACGCAGATTATCTCCTCCTCTTGTGATAATCCTCTGTTAACTCTTTCTTCCTCAGAACTGATGTACCACAATGCTCCTAATGGTATTCCTACTTAAGGTAATTATGCATAAGACCAGCTTTTTCTATACATTCTGAACCAAATGCAAGTTTTGTTTCCTTCTGCATAAGCTCCTTCTTCCTTATGGGACCATGAAATAGCTAACATGCATGTTATTTGCAATGCACTCCACAGACAGTAACATAAGCTGATCTCAGTCAAGCTGCCTCTATCAGAAGACAAATTCTCACCAGCACTCATCCACATTTATTATAGTTTCATAATTCCTGTATTGCTGCATGTTCAATAAATAAGGAATATTAAATAAACAGTGGTGAAATTACAGAATTATATGTTCATCTATAAGAAAACGCTACTGATGACTACATATACTGGGCTTGCATTCAGTGAAGTGACAGGATATTAATATTTCTGGTTATTCTGCACCACTGATAAACAGCAGATAATTTGACAGCATCACTTAAAAGCCCTCTCATTTTGATATCCTTGCTAATGAATACTAATGTATTAGTACAGTACATCTTGTTGGTAGGCAATGATTCTAGGGGGTACTCAAGGCTTTAACTGCTTTCATCAGTACGTTTTTGAGCAGCTGACAGTTATCTGATACAATTTTGGGCATGGTCTCAATATAACACTTCCCAACACTATTTTAATAATTGTCACAATATAAATAAAAATTAAAATGAGGGGGAAGTAGTTGATAAAGCTCTATAAGTACTGAATGTCTGTATAATTGCTGTCCATTCAAACCTGATGAACTGTGAAAGCATGAATTTTAATTATGAAAGCATAATAGAACATATTTTGATAGAAAGTCGGCCTGTGGCTTAATGCAGTTAATAAGAATTTGAAGAAATGGCTATTATGTATGTGCCTTCTAATTTTCATACATCTCAGGCTGGCTGCTCGAAGTAAAAAAAAGGTACAACTTCAAATTATACATGTAAATTAGATAACTTTGCATTTAAATGACTGCATCTTGTAACTAGGTGCATATAATAACTGATCTTGCACATACAGTGTGCTTTGTGTATAATATATATTAGTCAGAGGATTGCACACAAACATGAGAAGTTAAAAACAGAACAAAATAAAAACCTAGCACAAAAAGAATTTCACAGTGTAAGAAACAAATTACAATGGCAGAAGAAATGGTAGGACGGCAAATAGCAATTGCATGATCCTTAGTATAGGTCTGTGCTTTCCTGGATCACCTGGCAGTATCTATCCGACTGGATCTGGTTGGTACACATGATCATACAAGGGATATAGCAGAAGAATAAATTATACACCTATCAGACAAAGTTAGATGACACAAAAGTAACTAGTCAAAATGCTCTAAACAATGTGGAACTTCAAGTGACTTTGTATCATATAATTACTTCCCATTTTGTATCTCTGGCATTCTTGAGCTAGCATTCTGAGTTCAAAACCGACATCTTATTCACCTTTGAGCTAAAGAATGCAGGTACTCATTTAATTCCATGGTAAACTGAACGTTGCAACTTGCATAACATTTCAGCAAGAAAAGTCATTTCACACTACCTTCCATTTTCTGAAGGATAAACATATGTGCAGACACTACAGTAAAAGATGTATTGTTTTTTGGTTTTGATTTTGACCCTTGATCTTTGAGGGTTTCCATTCTCTTAGATTTTTAAATTCAACAAAAAAAATACTCATTTACTTGGAATTGTGCTGCTTTTTTGAAACATTTGGAACCAAAGCAGACCAGTTCTCAGCAATAAAATGTGATCATCTAGGTGAGGAAAAAAAAGGAAAAAAAATATTGAATGGCAAAAGGAAGAGTTTCTAAAAATACCTCGTTGTTAGCTGAGTTTGATATGTTTTCCATTGTCCTAATCTCATTCACAAGTTTTTTCCCACTCTAGCTATAACTTTCATACAAGACACACATTGTCATAGTACTGCCACAAGCCTTAGAGATTGGGGCTTGCTAAGGGACATGGGAGCTTATGACAGGAAACTGCATTTTCAGATAGCGTTAAGTCATTGTACTTACAAATTTCAAGAAAACATTTCCCAGTTCATGCTGAGACTGAGGTTCTGGTTGTAAACAAAATTCCAGGGCAGCCAGGAACTCCTTGTGAACACCAAGAATGTCCTCAATGTTAGAAAATAAGATCTGAAATGTAAAGAGAAAACCATTGCTAGCTGTTAATAAGATCTGAAATGTAAAGAGAAAACCATTGCTAGCTGTTAATATATCTGAAGATATTTTGTTAAAGTAGTCACACCTAAATATTGTGGCTCTAGATGTGCCAGAATAGGATCTATAGCACAGACAGGGACTTGTACAGGATCAATTACACCCTATTTACTCCTTTTGTAGGCCCCTATGGAAATCTTTATTGCTACTGAAGTACCTGCTGTAAACGAAAATTATCTTTCCAGACACCTGAATGTGATGGATGTGAGCAACACCTTTCAAGTCTAGAGGTTTCCTATGAAACCAACCAAGTGAATGGAATCACAAGGACCAAACTCAATTTGCAGGAGACAGAAGCTGGAAGTAATTTGCCTTTCCTTCCCATGCATCACAAATCACTTTCTGGAAGAAAGGGACTTGAAGCTATCACACACAAAACGTGCCTATAAATAAGAGATCAACTCTCTGCCATACAGGATACTGCCTTTCACCTACAGGAGTACAGAACAGCGTAAAACACTTGCAAACTACATGAGCAGCATTTTAAGAGTTCCCTTTCACTGATCACAGTGGTTGCAAAAGCTGTAGGTAATGGGATAGAGGCCCTAGTTCAGACACCTGCTAAAATGCAGATGTGCCATATCAGAGCTAAATGATCCCTAGTGATCTGAACACACACATGCTAAAGTGAATAAACTGCAAGGGTGAAAGCTGCTATGAACACATAAGCTTTATGTCTTAATCATTTTCATACAAAATATGAAAAGAAAGCGTGAAGACACACATAGGAGGTGGAATGCTATGTACCCAGGGGGGGAGGCTCTGATGCATGGTGACACAGCCATCAGTACTGACAGCCCCTACGGGAAATCCTGAATGGGCAGAGTAATTCCCAGAGCCTGCAGTGACATACATATTGCAAACAGCATTTTCTGTCACTTTGCTTTAACTGTGGCACTTGCAAAGAGAAGACCTGCAGTGCACTCAGATCAGCTTTCACACTGGGAGAGGCCTCCCAGTTCTTGCACAGCAAGTAGGTGACACTCCTCTGAAGCCCAAAGCATGTAGCCCCACAGAATCAGCCTCCATCTCCCTGGCATTCAGTGGGGAAAGCAACTGAGCCTAACATCTTCCAACACTTCCCAAAACACCTACCGTAACACTCAGCATTTCAACTTTATGCAGTGAAATTTATCCACCATATGTGACACTGATTCAGTTTGGTAGCTGGTGCTGTGGCTGCAATTCAGGAAAACAATAACCTGTAAATTAAGTCTAATCATTAAAACAGGAATGAAACCTCAATTCTTGGTTTAAAACCAGCTTCTCTCTGGTTTTGCAGGAGTAAAAAGGATCAGGAATTCAAGAAGTCTTCCTCTCTGCATATATCCAAGCTCAATTCTATATCTTCTGTTATCCACGGATGGGCAAACTCTCCTACGAGCTGCCTGCATGTGCAGAGCACAGCCTGCTGCACCCTTCTGGTCTTTGCTCCCCTGTAACTCAGGGAATACCGAGATACGGTGGGATGCACTATCGTTATTGCATACTTCTGCTTCATAGCTCCTTTCTAGCTCTGAATAAACTAAGATTCCAACACACCGAATTGACACTAATGGGCTCTGAATCAAAACAAAGAACAGGGGCCTAAGAACATTTGACTGCTTGCAGAAAACTTCTCGTGCTAAATCAAGCAGAGCATACGATGGTTCTGTCACATGGCTGAAACTGATGTGATGATGCAGTAGCCTCTGTCTGCATGGCTTTGCCAGAAGCTGTGCCAAAAGGGGATTAACAAGGAAGAGGAAAACATCTGTCAGGGATGATTTTATCTTTCAGGAGCAGTCTTCAGGAGGTGTTTTTTTGATCCAAGGAATATCTGTGTAATCTAATGAATTCCATGGTGGTCAGCAGAGCTCAGCTTGCCGCAGAATTCGTAGATAAGAAGAGTTACTTCAAATCCAAGGCAACAGAGAGACCTTGACTGCATGCGCTTCTACATCTAATACACAATTACCATTTATAAGCCTCTTGCAAGGATCTATGTCTGGCAGCTTGCGTACACGCTCATGCCTTCAATCTACTCTATCAGTAAAATGACATCAGTGCCCTGCTGTGATTGTAGCATAATACTAACATATCAACAGAGTTATTCCCACATGAGGCAGCAAATAAACTAATTTTTTTTTTTTCTATGATGTTTCTGCAGCTGTTAGTCACTGGAGTACTTATAGAATCTGGGTCTGGCACAGGACTCAGTGCAGCTTTTCTCAAAGTGATGCAGTGGCCAAAGATTACTGAAATCTCCAGTGCTTAGCACCAGCTGTAGGAGAAACCTGCAAAAATAATTCAGGAAGCAATAACCCAAAGTATCCTAAAAAGCACTTTCTCCTTTTGCTCAGAGGTGAGTGACTGCCAAAATACCCAGTATTTTCCTCTAGACACTTCTGCTGTGTGAAGAGAGGAGAAAACAGACTTACATAAGCTGCCAAACTATTTGTAGCCTCTGCTACCATCCTTGCAGCCACCAACCACCTCACAGCACCATGGTGACTCAAGATACATAGTATTAGCAGTCAGAGTAATCAGAAGTTCCCATCCCACTTTGCTTGTCCTGCCTCTGCCAGCAAGGAGACAGAAAGGAGAGGGAAAGAAAGAACAAACTTTTCAACTGCAGGGAGGACATTAAAATTAATGGGAGGCAGGTGGGGCACATGACAAGGGACAAGAGGGGCAGATAATATTGTCTCTGATCAGGAAAGCTGTGCCTTTGTGTTTCTCTTTCACCAGCAACAGGCATAGGCCCTTTATTATTGAAGAGAAGCCCTGTTATTCAAAGCTGGGTATTGTATTAATAATAATAAATGAGGTCTCACGGTGGCCTCAAAAGACCCCCCCAGGCATGTCAAGAATGACATGAAAATGAAGTGTTACTTCCCTAGAGGAGTGTGATGAAACTTCAAATACAAATACATTTAAATCAGCACAGAAAAGATGGATTCTTCTGCACAGGCTTTGTGTGCACTGCATCTGATTATGTGGCAGTCATAATTAATATTCATTTTGATGATATATGAATAATGATGACAGAATAATAACTTTCGTCAATGTCTGCAGCTGTTCATCAAACTGGAAAATGGTTGTGCAAGTTTATTTCTCATATAGAGCTTACTTTTCACACACTTTTCTGCACACGAGATCTACTGTCACTAATCACTTGTCTACTTCTTCTTCAGCCGTCGCTAGATTTCATTCATACTCTAGATGGTGAGTTTCACAGCAGCAGGGACTTCCAAATTTGAAGAGAGCCAGAAACTTAGCTCCACAAGCTGCCAAGCTGTCCTGCTGATGCCAGTCAGTCAGAAGTACAGTACTGCTGGCCTGTACAATGAATGGCAAAAAAGGGGGCTAGAGTCCTGCTAGGACCTCTCCACACTTAGGCAGTACCAGTACGAGCAACGGAGGAACCAGCTTTGGGGGAATGCATGTCAGCTGCAGTAACACTGGCTGGTGTTATACAACTATTACTGCAGTGTCCTTCTCCCATGAGCATCAACAGCAAAAGTTTCTGCTGATTTATGAGCTACAGGATGAAAAGCAAGGGCAATAAGTAAAAGTAATGGCAAACTCCACCCTGTCCCACTGACCATATAGGTTTCACTCGCATATGTGTACAAAGAGGGGTTTGCTGTCACATGCATATGCATATAACAAGGATTTTAAAGCCAAATTACTACTAGAAAGTGTTGCTTGTGTTTATGAAAATAACCGGCAACAAGGCCTTCTGTGACGACAGGCTCTAGAGAAGCCCGTACGTCACAGCTCTGTGTTGTATGTCCCATATCTCTTTCCAATGCAAAATTCATTCTAGATCCTCATGCAATGGTCTCCCATTACCTAGTCCTCCCACAAGAAACCAAATTTCTTCCCGTTAGAAGACAAAGGAATATTCCTGCTGCCTTCTCATAAGCCCTATCAACTTCAGATTTGAAAGGGACAACAAACTGGCTAACTGAATACTGTTAAGCAAAACAGACAAGGGCTGTGCATTCCATGCCTTTCCTCTCAAAGATGCTGAAAAGGACTCTCTCTCCTCTATTCACCATTTCACAAATCCTTCCAAAAGTTGGTATCTGTCACAACACTACAAGGTTGTAAAATTTTACTGAAATTAGATGGTGGGATGAAAAATTGTTGGAAGGTGACAGCTATACAAATGGACAAACAGATAGACAAACTGTCAACAGGAGCCTCTTTTCCTTAGGAAATCAGTTTAATAATAAGCATCAATATGACATAAGGATATTTGATATTCATATCGCTGAATCCAGCCTTTCATTATGTATGATACCTTAACATTCTCCTCTGTTATGTATTTCTCAGCTTTGTCCACAGCATTCTGGCGTATCCGGTGAAGAAATGCCTGCAGAGATAAAAAAGATTACGTTCAAACGGCTCAATACAGTTTGATTTCACTCTTTTATATCCTCTAGGTTCCCATCAACACAGTGTAGCTGATTTCCTTTAAGACTGTAAGAATGTAAATATTTACCAAATCACCACCACAGTTCTTAGGGCTGCATTCAGAGTAACACAAAAGACGCTTCCTACAACGTTGTTGGGTTTTGCCTGGCCATAAATGTCTTCACTCTGTTGAAACTTTTACACTTAATTATCTGTTACTACCAATAGACCACAGCAAGGATCTGTTTGTTTTTCCTTTGAAGGTTTTCCCTCTCCCTAAGATGCAGCTGCTTTGACTTTGGGAGGCAGCGTGCCTGACGCACATCCAGACGTATGTCAGCAGAAAGGACTGCAAAGAACGACAAAAGGACATTCATGCTGCTGGGGCTGAGGCACAGACAAGTTCAACAGCCTTAGTACTGGAAAACTGAAATGGAAATAGCCAGACAGTGTCTGGGACACGCTATCCTGTCCGCTGCATTTCATTTGGTTAATAATAGACAAAACAACACTGGAACTTTTCACCTAGGCCAGGTCTCCCCATTGTCAGCTCTGCATAACTTTAGCAAGTCAGCAGAAAGCTCCAGGCCAGATACAATCAGAGAGCAATCCAAATATCAGTCTTCAAAGCACCACTCTGGCTACTGGAAGTTGGAACCTACTTGAATTTCCACTGAACATACAATGTATTTGATCTAGTGGGAAGGATTTAGCAAAGCACCCTGCATGAGATTTCTACCTCAGGTCTCTGTTGTTTTAACAACTATTGGCTATAAGGCACTTCTGAACTAGGACTAGGGCATTTTACTTTCCTCAAGCATCATAAATGAGAGTTGCAAATACTTGCAGGTAGGACTGAAGGGAAGCTAGTGAGGCCAGAATCTGCTGTGATAAACTACATGACCCATGCACAGAAGGGTAGAGGGCTTCCCTCTCTGCTGTTGTTAGCCTCTTCTAACCCAGCTCCCACACAAAGGAGTGAGCTCTGGGGAGTGCTGTGAACAAAGAAGAAACTAACTGTTCTTACCCACCTGAAACAGAGTGGGGAAGCGGGTCATTGCTTTGTATTTATGGTACAAAGCAGCTTTGTTACAGCTTGATAATAAAAGGCTTTTAAAAGTCGAACTACTCCTGAACAATGCCTATGTCAGCTGATGCACACTCAGCTTTTCCTTTTTTCCTTTTGCCAGATGGGATTGGCAGCAGCTCACAACCTGATAAAAAGCAATGTCAACGAACCAAACTTGGAATGCCCTCACACCTGGCATTCTGGTTGGAAGACATGTCCCTCTGTCCGACTTCCAGCACTAAAAGGGACACATTTCTGTTTCTGCTTAGCCATGGCTCTCGGTGACTTGTCAGCCATTTGCACATTACAGGACAGACACCAATAATAAAACAGATTAATGAGCCACACAGACCTGACATTTGTTTTCGGCCCTGGATTCTCAACCTGCTCTTGAACAAATTGCAAGGACTATAATCACAATGCTCCTTGTGTACTGCTAAACAGAAAAGAGAACCTGGCTAGGTTCCAGTGAGATATGGAGAGCTTGGAGCAGGTGTCTAAGTCTGAAGAACAGAGCCCTGCGTTAAGGGAACAGGACATGCATGCCAGCAACAAGAGGCATTTCATAAGAACCCACCAGTCCACCTCACCAGTAATCTTGCCAGGAACTACTGTAATGTTAATGTACTGCCCAGAACCTTGGCAGCAGGGGACTGTCCGAGATGAAGTGTTCAGCATGATGACTAATGGCAGGAGGATTGATAGGAATAGCTGCTGCCCTCCCACTTCACTGTCAGGTGTGATATATGAGCATTAATAATCAGGCATCTGATTCATATGAGGTAGCACATCATATTGAAGTCACTCACTTTCAAAAGATAAGCCAGGTAGAGACTTTTCCTTGCTTTAATCATGTCTTTGTTTGGAGACAGCAAATCCAATTGGAACAATTAATTAATCTACACTATTAGCAGCTTCACTGGTGACTAATAGTTACCTGCATATTAGTCCCAGTATGGCGGGTCTAATAATAGAAACGGGGTAAACAGAAGTGCAAATCGCATTAGCTGCTAGGGGCTAGTCAATAAAAAAGCAGAGTCTGTGTTAATCTAAAAAACAGATTTTCTGTGATGCTTGTCTGAAAAGATCATTCAAAGTAAATGTGAGAAAGAGAGTAAAGGAGAGAGAAAAATCAAACAAATGAGAAAGGCATAGAAGCAGGGAGAGAGTAGAAAGGATGAACGACATGAGAGGGAAAGAAGCAGTCAACTTTGTAGATAGTTTGTCAAATCTCCAAGAGCCTCTGATTTGTCTTGACCTGTATGCACAGCAGTCTCTCCAGTAATAACAGAACAAGACAGTTACAAGAGATTCTGGTCCTAGAAATTCTGTAGTCTGTTTTCCAGAATGCAATTCCAAAAATCAAAACCCAGTGGGTGCAGAACTATTTCTTCCCCGCTTTTCAATATCTTCTCATGTGCAAACAGAATCTTTCGCCACACAGTCATGCAAATTAAAAATGTGCAATAAACACAGGCTATTAAATAGCAGCTCATAGCGCTAATGTTGTATGCTCTGCTCACATGACAACACCACTTTCCTTCCAAACCACTTCTATGTTAAAAAAAAGCAACTCTGTTCCCACAGATGTTGTTCAGACATTTAGGTCAGGGTTTTCCAAACTTTTCAAGTGAGACACTGTTGAACAGTTACAAAGAGATGAACTGACAACAAAAGTAGACTCTGCTCCCAGCTACCTGCTTGGTTTGTGCTTGTCAGGAGAGATAGAAGGTTACAAATTTCACAAAAAAAAGATAAAAAGATAGCAGCTACCACGACATCTTTCCTTCATGTCTCCACGGATGCTGCATTTGCTCACTTGCCATTCATAGAACCATAGAATCATTTGTTTGGAAAAGACCTTTGAGATCATTTAGTCAAACCATACCTGTCCGCTACTAGACCATATCCCCGAGTACCTCATCTACCTATCTTTTAATCACCTCCAGGGATAGTAACTCAACCACATCTTTGGGCAGAAAGTGTGTGGAGTGGTGTAGTGTTTTTAGTGTTCTGCTGTGCTCACACCAGGCCAGGTCACTGAGTAACTTTAGCTGAATGGTGGCCTACTGCTTGCACAACAGAAGAGGCAAGAGGACCGATAGAGCCCATGGGTCCAGAACAAAAACAGGTCACAGTGCAATGTAGGAAAAAATGGAAAACCAGGCTGATGAATTTTCATTCTCCTGATAAAGGTCTATGAAGGTCTCATCTTCCACGCGGATATGCTAGCCATTAAGAAAACCGCCCACAGAGGATTTGGTTTTGTTTAAAATTCTGCTGCTGCATCAGCATAACATCTATTTGTGCACTGTGACTTGTTGCCCTAGAGGTCTGCTGCTTCCAAACGCAGCAGGCCACGTCTGATGCTTCTCATGTCATGCATAAACACAGTTTATAGTTTGTCTTACAGCACAAATGCCTTGCAAGAATCAAGCAAATTATGACAGAATGAGCAGAGAAAAATGCTTGCTTTCTGCACCATGTCACACTGGTAAGTTTCTTCCAATAAAGGTCAACACAAACACATTACAAATCTGGAGGGCAATTTAGGTATAAAAGTTCCTTTCAGTAAATAAATATTTTTAATGGCCTCTTTTTTCATAAAGGTGTTGTGATCCTCAGCTCACTGTCTTTGCAACCAAGAAGTATACTTTACAGAAAGAATCTAATTGGGAGTTGTTCTCACATGAAACAGATTGAAGCAACTGGGATTTCTCTCAGTCGTTTTCAAATGGCCCATGTTGAAATTTGATTTGTAACCTTAACTTCGTTAGGGAAAATTACTGTTTATCACCCTCTGTGTAGCTGAAGTAACACACGGCAAACACTAGGGTCGAGGCAGTGGCAGTGCGCTCATACCCCTTCTCAAGATTCACGTCCAAGGCAGCGACTTCCTCAAATGTTCAGAAATAGCAAGAGATTTCTGGTTATAAAACAAGGGAGGCAAACTGTGCATAACCCTGAGGGAAACGAAAGTGAGAACAGAAACAGACAAACAACGAGACAACTGGCTTCCATATCCAGAAGGAGAAACAGCTGAAAGCACAGTCCTGTGAAACCCATTTTCTGCACAGGTGACTAGAATTTCATACTGCTCCACAGAGACAAGCAAGATAATTTTTTTTTTAATTCATCAGTGACCAGGACAGATTCAGAACAATGTAAGGACATAGAGGAGCCCAGTATCTGCAGGCAAATAAATTGTTTAATACTTGTGCAATCAATTGTTTAATGCTCTTGCAAATGCAGACATTTTGATTACAAGAAAACATGCTTGCAGTGAAAAATGAAGACGTGACATGGACAAAGAATTTCACCATTTGACCATCACTTGCATCTTCACATTGCAGATACAGCACAGGGCCTACACATCCATCTGTGGCTGACCAGAGGAAAATTTGTCATAAAGACATGAACAAGAATTTGCAAGTGTAATTTCAATTCGGCTTTTTCCATTACTAGTTGCCACTAAATGTAGCTGTTAGATAAGCATTTGTTACCACTGCACTTCAAGCGTGATACCAAAAAACTCCATTGTCTTTAGCAAAGCAGCTGAAAAGCCTTGTGGGAACCTGGCTCTGTTGAAATAGTCTGATTATTTAAAATGAATGTTTGCTGAAGTTTGTGTTTTAGGCAGGTGCATCCTTGCTCCTGTTATAGTCAATTGTTAGCTTTGAACCTTGTCATCCTGATCATGTTCTTTTGCTTTCTATTAGATATGCAGTTTATAAGCTAACGCTCTACACAAATGACAGGAAACAGATATCCTGCATCCTACATGGGAGCTGCAGTTCTCGCCTGCACTGAAGTCAGAAAGACAGTGCAATAAATAATCTCAAAATAATGTAACAATGACTGCAAGGGGCTATTTATACAAAATAAATCCTGTCTCCTGTCACAAGTTGGGGTTTTCCACCCCTTTGTAACACTAAGTGTGCATTTCTATGGAAAACTAAGTTTTTATCATTTGACTCTGAGGAAGCTGTAAAAGCCTGAATGCAGATCTTTCACTGAACGCTAGCACAGTTTTGGGTTACCCACAACTGGGAATCAACTCACTTCAGCTGGAGGTGAACCTACCTTCAGTTCTATCGTTCCTAGAGCAGCCAATCAGCAGTGCTGTGCACCAGACTGACTTCCACACTAGAGACAGCTGGATTTTAAAGGTGGTTTAACTCCTCCTTGTATAAATTCAGACAACTAGTTTTCCAACATTGCTTACCTTCCTGGACAAAAGCCAGCTCATATATGTAAAATACTGGGCCTTACTCAGGTTCTTCAATTGTGAAATTTCCATTAGAAAATGTAAAATGGAGCAAGACTGAAGCAACTCTACCACTTTTTAAAAGTACAATACTGTACCTCTTAGGCTGTAAATTGGCAATCTTGTGTTGACTCATTTCTCAATTACTGGCTGCTATATTAAGATTTCATAAAAACACATTTTAAATTATCAATGTCCGGTAAAGGATTAAAAAAGGTAAGAATCAGATGACTGCATTATACTGAAACTCCTGCATAAGAGTCTTTTACCTATGAAGAATACTTTTCTCTAGATCCTCTTAAAACAATACAGAGCCACAACTGTGTGAAAGAGCAACTCTGCAAAAAGTAGCTCAAATCTACAGCCAAATTAATTCATCAGCTAACAGATGAACAGGGACTTGCCTGGTAGGCAGAGGTGTTTAGTAAGAGGAAATAGCATCAGAAGTGTCTTTTATTGCCCTAATTTCAGGCTTCCTGTGTATCAATTTGGCTTTAAAGCCTCAAAACTTATTGGTACATATTTATTTTTTTATCTATCCCCTGAAGAGGAACTAAACCATTAGTTAACCAAGATGATTTAAAGAAAAAAAAGTCATGTAAATTATGGAATATCAAACACATTCTCTGCAAACAGCTCAAGCTGAGCTGTAAGCTTGCATCACTGCCTACTGCAAAGCAGGAGGTTAATTATACTCTACTTCAGAGTTTTTATAATGATTCTTCTTTTGCAGAGGTCACAGTCCTTGCATAATCTTGGACTATGCTAGACAAGAAATGAGGTGAATTATTCACATTGATCACCTATGCTCTACAATACTCATTTTGCTATTTTTGAAAGCAAATATGAAGATTTCTGTCTTCAGAACTATTGCTCCTGTATCCCAGGGGACAATGTCTGCCTTGCTTATAAGCCTCAACTCCACACCTACATCCAGACTTCCTTCTGTTAAGAAGATATTTTTTTCATTCCAGTATTGCTATTTAAAGTAATAATCATTTCACACACACAAAAGTATGGATGTCACAGCATGAATCATCTCTTGCCACAGAAGACTGCATGACCATTTGCAAAAAAAGCACACTCCATGTAAGGTGAAACTGCAAAATCTTTCAGGAAACAAACGCAACTTCAATTTCAAATCTACAGGGGAGATCTTTTTATCTGAAGCACATTTTCAGCAAGTGTTTTTTATAATCACATGGATATATAAGAAATTAATTAATCTATACACATTACAAAACCTCCACTGCAATGGACAATTCAATAAACATTAACAATGCAATGATCATGACTATTTGAAATGCCTACCTAAATGTTGAAGCCTATCCTAAATTGGTGATACAGGTTTTCTCTACAACATAAAGCAATGAGCAGGCAGCTGCAGAGGACAAACCACTGCACTCTAGGAGTGATACGTTTAAGAAGAAAGGTGGAATTGCCCTCTAGATATGCCTTTCTCTTTCCATTACGGAAGTGCCAGGATGACAAGTTTAGATTAGACCACCCTCCTCGCCTGTACCAGTTTCACAGCATTTGCAACTACGAAGTTCCAGGGCAATGAGTGTTACTGAATCATTTCTAAAAGTGAACCAGTGACTATGTCTCTCAGCATGGATGCTATGAACATCGGAGCATTGCAAGTTGACACATGCAAAATTAATGTGCACAGACATTCACAGCACGGTAGTGTTCTGAGACTCATCACGAGTGAATTGATCTAGCAGCACCTCCCAGAAAAAGCAATTTACTATGATAGCTCAAAAAAAATCCTGGACTACATCTGTGTTTCCAGTGTGCTGATGTTTACATTGGAATTCTGCAACAATAAAAAAAAAAAGGTCAGACCAAATTCATTCATGCATTTACTAATGCAGGAAGGTGAAACGAAAGGGAAGTGAGAGTGAAATATGTTGCAGGGTTTCTGAGTCCAAAGAGAGATCCCTTTCTTAAGAAGGGTTTGTTATCATTTGAATTACAAAAAACTTTTTGAGATGTGAAAGCCCCCGTGCTCCAGAGGGGTCCATTGTCTCTTCTCTACCATTGCCCTGACCTCTGCTACCCCCTCCTCCCCGTGGTCACTAATATTTGCATCCTCAGGCAGGTCACAAGCTACCAATTTATTCCAGGGCCAAACAAAAGCTACATTTTTCACCTTTGAAATCCTCCAGGGCTCATTTCTACTGATTTCTTCACATGTCCCATTCTTTGTCTCTATTGTCTCTGTCTCCTCATATTCTTTTTCCTCTTCAACGCTACCCCTGAATCATTTTGAATATTCTCATTATTGTAGATTAAAAAAAAAAACAATCCACTCAATCAAACGCTTTCCCTTTGCAGACCCACAGCTCAAACATGTCCTTCTGAACATCTATCCCTGTATGACTCCAGCTCATTTTTAGTATCAACAGAAGTTTGTTTGGATTTTCAAAGGAGCTTAGCTTTTGGAATATTCTCCCTTTTACAGGCCTCTTGATGTCTTTCTCCCTGTCCTACAACCACAAGACCATTTTGATCATCTTTACTGCACCTTGGAACTCTACATAATGCTTTCAGTCCATAACAAAGAGAAGCCTGCAAACTGCAACAAGTTGTAGATTGGTGACATCTCCAACTAGTAAGACCCTGTCAGTACAAGGGAATGTTTAATCAGGTTTCAGGTTCTACACAGCTACTCCTTTAAAGGGAGAGGTAGAAGCATAAAGTAACTAGGAACATCAAGTGCTCCCCCAAAATTGTAAAGTCCAGATGTTGAATGTAACAGTATTAAAAATTGGAATTTCTTCAATTAATATTTCAAGATTCCAATTTAAGCTGAAGAACGTTGATATCAGAAAAGTTCTCTCTGTTTCTATTCATTCTCTTTCCAGTGATGGTGTCTTAACACATTAAACACTAAATAGACAAGACCGAGAAAAACTTTAAAATGAAATCTAGTATCACTGAAATCCATGGATTCTTTTTTCCATTAGTTGCAATGTAGGCTAGGTCTTCACCAGTGACATCCCCTCAGCAGGTAAACAAAGGATCATAGGAAACATAACAGCTTTAAAAAAATGTTGAATCTTGTCTTGTATCCTTGGTTTCTGAATATGTGTAATGAGCTGATCATTTCAGAGCCACAAAAGTTAACAATTTTAGTTCAAGTTAAGGGTCAGGCAAACAGAACTGCCAAAACTTGCAGAGGTGTAAATCCACATAAATTTCATTGATTTGCACATCAATAGACCTATTCGACAACCTGGCCCTTAGGCTTCCGACTGAGTTTGTGATGATATTGTGATGATACGGTGTAATATCAATTTTCAACCTCAGATGGGATCTCTGAGCTAACTGAAGCAGACCAGTTCATCTTACTGCCCTCAGGTTCCCTGATACTTGTTCTAAATTACCTGATGAATCTACACTGGGCCCAGGTGCCATGATCTCATGTGACCCACAAACTTGATCTACATTGCAAACGTAACAAAACCCCAGTTTCCCATTTCACTGGGAACATTTTGTCTATACCCAGCAGGTACGTGCTCTGTCTCATAAGCCAGTTTACATTCTAACTTCAGATCTAAATGTTGAGATTGCTTCTACGGGTATCTTCTCAAGGACATGTCTACCTGACCTCAATTCATTCAGTGGCTAACAAGCTGGACAAACAGTATTCCATTATTCCATGCATTGACTTATACATTTTAATTGTCTATCAGGTTGTGTACCAAACCAAACTCTCAAATGCACAGATAAAGTATAAATATTTGGGTTTGATTCCAATATTTAAACCCAAAAGTTCAAGCTGACTGATAAAACTGACTCCTCAACTGATAAAGTGCAGAGCTGCAAAAGAACCAAAAATGTCAAAACCAGACATTTCTCCTTAGAGAGGTCCTCAGAAGTATTTGCATCAGATCTATTTATGCACTCCCAGGTTTCCTATTAATGACTCTTCACAGTGGAGGTAAAATGAGAAGCACTGAAATCTGTAGGTGGCTCATCCAGAACACCAGTATTAGCACTGGCAGCAGCTACTAGAAACACCAGTGAAACTGCCCTTGTATACTGGTCACCAGATTTCAGGCAGCAGGTAGTACTAACTGCATCTGAGAACCTCCGTGCAGGTACAGTAGACCTGTGACTGCACCTGTGTCAAGGGACTTAAATTCCAAAGTTATTTCTAGTTTAGGAACCCATCTTGTTATCCACCTGTGCAGCGACTGCAGTCGAGTCCCCTCAGGCTCCTTACAAGCAGCAGTGTCAATATGGGCTCCCTGGCTGGGGCTGTAAAATCTTATGGAACTTTCCCTCTTTCATAACCAGCAACTGGGGCTCTGGTGTAGCACAGAAGCATTAGCATTCTTGGCCTTTGGAGCTTGAAATTTCCTGCTGGGAGAAATCTGCTTAAGTGCCTGTGGTGTGACAATAGGGAATACAGCTTAACGTGGAGGCAGTGCAAACTCCACAAAAGGCCATGACGTTCTGGGATTCTCACCACTGGAGCCCTAAGGAGAGCGGCTGTTTCCAAGAACCTCAAATGCATGGAAAAATATGTGATTTGGTGAAAAGAGTAGAATACCAGCAACGGAAGGGGGAGGAGGGAGGAGAAAAAAAAAACAAACAACAAAACAGGGAACTCCCGACTGCCTCAAGTCTTTTCTGTTAAAGGCAGGATGGTCTGATGCCGGAATCAACCCACTCCCCCTCCTCCCCGGGCACACCAGATAATAAGCGCTTCATGCAATTTGGGCTGCTTTCTAGAAGATAACAGCACATCAAACTCTCCCTGTTATGAATTCTCCCACCTCATAAAACCAGAAGTGAGAGTATATTTTTTTTTGGTGAGCTAAAGGATTAACTTCTACAGGTAAATGGAAAGGAATAAAAATAAAATCTCAAGGGCGCTGGTCTGAATTTTTGCCTTCCCCAGGTAAAGGCCACAAAGTGATATAACACATCACCTCCCTGACATCAACGAAAGCAAAGTTCCAACTCCAATTTATTTACTTGATAGAAACCTCTGGTTAGGCCACACCTTATATCTTCTAAGAAAAGAAAGTACCTGTTTACAGAGATATCAGTTTCTACATTTTGACTAAATAGTAAATATTCATCTGTATTACAATTTCACAGTTCACTAAAGAACAATACTGTAAATAAGCATGAAAAGTCCCTGGTCTCTGATGAGATATCAACCTCTGTAAGTACAACAACTAAGTCTGCAAAAACTACCCAGCACTTCATGCACCTTTTCTATCCAAGCACTCCAGCTTTTTCACTCAATTCTCATTTAAAAACAAACACAGCAAAACAGGGAGCTTTGTCTGGTTTCAGCTACCCCATGATTTCACTCCAGGAGAAGCATTTCCAGGCAACATGGCAGGAAATACTTCAACATTTGACTAAATCTAACTGGTCAAAAAGCTATGAATTTAGAGTTGGGATTTTTTTCTTTTAAGAAACACAATGCATTTATACTTCCTACCATAGAAAGGAAAGGAACACAGCTTCAGAGCTGCCACTTTGCATATGCTTTACCCTCAGTCAGTGCTAACACGCAATCTTGATTATGCTTGCATGCAGAGAAAGTTGGGTTACGCACACAGCTGCACTTTGCAAAATCTGCCTTGATATATTTGCAACTATTTTCACACAAAAAGAGGAAAAAAAATAGCATTTTTTTCACACATTGGTTTAAAAGAGGAATTAGAAAAATTAACCTCAGAAACACATCTCCCGTCACTATCCTTGAGCAGGAACAAACAGTGTACCTGATGAAAGCTGCTTGCTAAAAGTACAGTAGCTGATCCAAGTTAGTTTTCCTGAGACCAATCTAACAATGCCTCTGCACTTTTATAGCACTCACAGTCTGACTGCAGCTGTTTAGGGTGATGGCACACAGCATTTACCAGCTGTCTTTCCTATACTAGAACAACATAGTAAGCAGAGACTGAGCTGGACAAATGGGCAGGGGAAAATCCTCAATTAATTACAAAATATGGTGCCAAATTTTTACCCAATCTGGAAATCTCCCTGAAGGCAGACAATGTAATTTATGGGCCTTGCTTTTCTTTTCTTCTCTTTCCCAAGTAGCACCGCATCCCTAACTTCTACAGAGAGGTACAAGCCCAGTGCAGAGTGGGTTCTGCCCACAGAGCACCTCAGAAACACCCTCAGAGGGCTTATTCATGTCAGAGTTCTTGCCTGGTTTTACAAACTTAAGATATTTGGGCTACTCGGAAAAAGCACCAGTTTGGGGTGCCTGCCTAGCTACACCTAAATTCTTCACTGCATCCCATACTCAACAATAACCCGCCCCCCCATTCCTTCTCAGACAAGTGGAAAATTATGCCATTCTGCCAGGTCAAAGAGACAGACAGAAGCACAAGCCGAAAATATCGTCTGTTCTACTGACCCAAGCCAGCCAAAGAGCTGGGTTTCATAGTTGCCCTTAACGTACATTTATTTTGTTGTGACAGACTAAAGAAAAGCTCCTTCTCACTGTGGCATTTCTTCTCTGCACACACGTTCTTGCAGAACACAATCATATCACACACAGGCTCAAACCCCAGCTTCCTCTGAATCAGAGCAAAGAATTAGGCCATTATATTTTAAACATAAAGGGGAAGTTGAGAGAGAGCGAAGCTTGCTAGCAGACTCTGACCTGAGTGGCTCCAGCAAGCAGATTGCCCTTGCCAGCATTCCCATGGCCTCTGACTTGTGAATGTTTAGCAAGGCCCTACTAGCAATGCCTGGATGTGCAGGGCGGACAGGGCTCTCCTAACTATAGGCTGTACTAAAAGGTCCTCTTCACTCCAAGCTGTTTGGAACTAATAAGTCAGGGTGGTGTTGAAAATGAGCAGTTGTATTTCTAACTAATTGGTATTCTAGAGCAAAGCTTAAAATGTAGCTTTGCTATCCATTTGTTCTTTCCTTACAGAGGTGTAAATAGATGGAAAATCTTAAAAGGAACTGCCAAAATTTTCATTTCACTAGAAGTGCTTTTGTAATCAAAACAGTTTGTTCAAAGTATTCTGATGTTTTTAACAGGTGAAATTTGAATTCTCCCCACCTGAAAACAACTGAGTTACACTGCTAGGAGACATGAAGCACATCACTTCAACTTATGATCTGTAAACTGCCTTTTTCTCAGTAATGCCACAGGTTTCTGCCTCGCATTGCAAAAAGAACAATTAAAGCAGCTAGGGCCTTATCGCCAAGAGAGTCCTCTGAAAACTGGAACAACACTTTTTAATGCAGGGACTTCATACCTGCAGACCTTGAGCTAGGACCAAATATGGTTTTGCCCACCACCATTATCCAGCTGTAGGAATTGTCCCTGCTAAGAAGACGACATCCACCACACCACGTATGAGCTGGTGCAGCGACCGGTGCATTTAGCAGTCCATTCATTCAGGCTGAGCATTTTCTCTTCTCAAATATTTTCCCCTCAGCTGCCTTTTCATTAGAGGCTGAATAGTAGCACTTACTGTCCAGCCAAGAAATTCACACAAGGAGTTCCCTTTAGAGCTGATACTCCTGCCATTCAGCCTATCTGTCAGTGCAGCAGCTCCTCATCCAAGCCCATCGTCAGCCACCTCAGACACTGCTGGCACTACTGCCCCCAGTGACCCATCTCTATCAGTGCAAAGAACAAACCTCCAAATATGCTGCCAAAGCCCAGGCCCATGCTGGGCCAAAGCAAATAGCTTATTTAACACTTCATCCACCACGTTTACACATTGGATTGAATTTAGCCTTTGCAAGAGTCTTAACCGCATCTGTGAACCCAGCTGATTGCCAGTTACTGAGTGCTCACACATAGCAGGGCTTTTATTTGTAATAAAATATTTAGAGTGGAAAAACACCCCAGAATTTAATAAAAGCAACAGTCTTGGATTGCCAGTGACTTGTGGTGCATCTATTCAGATGCTCGGAATTCCCTACATAAATAAAGCTGGACTTTCAAGTTCTGCCAATTAAATAAATGTCTGGTTTAACTCAGTTTTGTATTAAAACAGTAACCAATTTTACTTATACAAAATAAAGTGTGAGGTCCTGGATTGTAAATAGGCTCCATTTGTGGATGTATTTTCACACAGTTACTTTGCCTAAATAGCTGACTGTTCAGAGAAAATACACATCCAATTTGCATTCCTAAGCACAAATGCATAAGCCAACCTAAAGGCAAAATGCACATACAAAATTGCATTTACACGTGGGCTTTAAAGTGTTGGTCATTCCCACAGAAAAGACAACAGATATTAAAGCTTTTTAGGAATAACTATTTATAAAAATTACCCTGAAAGCTTGTAGAGGGAACATCTTTTCTAGAGAGTTTATTTCGGTCTTCTTGTGTAGTGAAGATCCCAAGAAAAGAATTCTGAATGCTCCATCAACTGTCACCTCCATATGGGATCCTTCATCAAAATTGGTTTTGGTTTTATCTATTGTACCATGTAACCATGTATCAAGCTAAAGAACTGTGTTTAAACACACTATAGATGGCAGATAAAGCAGAGACAGGAGTAAAAGTGGGACTGCAACTCTTCTGTCTCTGCTAACAGCCCAAGCAGAGCTGCCTGCTCTCCATGTTCTCAGGAACTGCTCTCCTCTGACCTGGAAAGAGCCCATTGTCCTGTTTCAGTCTATTGACACTGAAAGCTGTCTCGTGATTTTCTCCAGCCTAGGTTTTAAAGAAGCAATACAACATGGAAATAAGCATGTGATTCCACAGGCAATTACACCAACAAAACCCCCTCTGCACCCAGTCCCTGGGTGCACATTCCTATCCTCTGCCTTGTACCAACATTGCTGCTTAGGCAATTAGGCAATTGCAGTCTGATTGCAGCCAACTGAGGTAACTCAAACAGCAAAGACTAACCACTCAAAAACTGTCACCCTTACAGCTGCCTTAGCTTCCTGAACTGCCTCACTACCCACTCACCTGAGCATTACTTCTAATATACATAAGCAAGTTAGACACAAATTAGAGCCATTTAGGCTACTGCACCCACAGTTCTTTCTCTTTGTGCTTTCTAAAAATTCAGCCTTACATCTCCCACTAGGACATACTGAGCTACTGAAGTTAAACTGGGGACACAGTAATGATGGGGCTGCAATGCTTTGTCTAAACCAGAGTTCAGATTTACATCCTTTCTTTGAGGCCCGCGACAGCCCAGCAGAGCAGGACAGTTGACCATTCTGCATGCAACAAGGCCAAAGCAAAGGGAGAACACACTGCACTAATCTACTATTGTGTACCCTTTTGGACTATTAAAGTAAATAACAGAGGCTTAGGGTTTCACTTCAACATCCTGTGGCTAACACCCTGCTGGTGTGTGCATGAGAAGTGTTAATTGAGTGGCACGTATGTGTGAGTAAGAAGAATGGCCTCATGTTCAGGGATGGGGAAGGGCATAGGATTTTTCCTCAAAAATTTTCAAAAGCAAAGTTGTGAGCCTTCAGTGTCAGGCCTTCTTCATCCAGCTACTCCAGTACAGAGACCTGCTTTCACTACAACACTGTGGCTTTTTTCCTGTTAAACTAAAACAAGCAATGAAGCTATGAACAAAACACGCTATCTGCCTCTCAGCAAGCTAAAAACTTTCCCTACACTTAATAAACTTCCCTGGTTTGTTTTATACAGTGTCACCTGTTTCATTTTCCCTGTTGCTTTCTTCCAAAGAGTACACTGGGCTTCTCAACTTCAGGATGTATCTCACTTTGTACCTGTTAATCTGACCACAAAGTACTGGGCAAAGCGTCAGTAACTCCTGATGCACGCTTCTAGCTTTCTACATTTAATGCACAAGAAAGGCTTGGAGACATAACTCTGTCTTGCCTGCACTGAGGGATTGCTTTTAGTCATGACCATCAGCAGCCAGACCCAAGCCATCTTTCTTGCTTTTACCCTACTGTGTACAGGACAGACTGCTGTAAGCCTCAGCTGGCACTGGAGCAGCTTCCTCTGGTTTTGTAAGGGAAGCCAGTACAGACAGGAGCTTTCACTACTCTGGAAAGGTTTGCACTGGTGCAGCTTCATGTCTGCTCAGGAACAGCTGTAAGCCAGGCAAAGTTATGGCCTTGGTGTGGCCAAAGGCATAACAATTTCTGCTTGGTGTCTTCAGAGGAACGCTCAGTCAGACAGGAAGCAGAAGGGGAGCAAAACAAGAAATAATCAAAAAAATCTTCAGAGCACTTAACTGAACCTTGATAAACCAACACACTCCAACACCAACATTCCTAATACCAAAAAACCAGCCATGCCAAAATCAGTAGTTTGCTCTTGCTGTCAGTCACCCACTGAAGACAGAAAGCAGGCAATACAAAACACCAGCGTAAAACATCGAGAAACCACACCAGGAAGTATTATAATAAGCACAGAGTGTCACAAGAAGTCTTTGTATCAGTTTTACTTATTCTTTAATTCCCTCTAAAAAATCTAAGACCTCCTCAAAGGTAATGCACAAGCCTGCATGCTCTACTGGAAAAGCCTCACAACCTCACCATTAAAGCTTGGTGCCTGTGTATGATCTGATTCTGATCTCTGCCATCTCTTCACCCCTGTTCTGACGAAGGGTTTGCTGCTCTCCTAACTGCTGTGTCTGAATGCCAGCAGCACAAAACCAGAAGTCAAAAAGGCCATTATGGCATGCAAAAGCATCACCAAAATACACAGGATTTGTTAGTTTGAAAAGCTGCACTGGTCAGACAGAAGGACACATTAAGGGCAGTTATCACTACAGATGCACAGAATGAGAAACCACAGACAAGGTGGATCACTCTGTACTCACCGTTTGTATTGACTCTCACTTAATTGGTTGCTCTTCCCTCCTTGGCACCAAGTAATAAAGGACCAGTGTGTTTCAAATGCAAATGCTGATTGAACTGGCATAATTCTATGGAATTTAGAAGTATTGACCTAAGCCTTAAAGGTGACAACTCCTTTCCCACTGATGGGATTTGTCTCATTACCATAGTGCTACTTTACATAGCTTTCATCATACTACTCCTGATGCCTTGCCAATTACTGAAACTAGAGGCAGGCTGGTACCTCATCTTTATCTCACCCCTTGCCCTGGAGCTGCCAGCAATGCTTCTAGTTACAGAGGAACTGTCACAAACCAAACTTTATCTTTAGGGCAGAACTCTTAAAGGAATTAAACATGTATACAAGGATACCAGAAATCTTCTGAGATGTAACCCATGGCCCTGGATCCAAGGTCTTCTGGTGCATTATAGGGCTGCTGGCACTTTACACAGGACACTGAAAGCTAATGGCAATGACTGTTCAGAATCTAGACAATTAATTACAGTCCTGTACTTACAAAACCTTGCCATTACCCTAACATTCTCTTCAAAATCCACTGTTTTAATTATATAGCATTATAATTGTACTACTATCACAAATAATATTAAACCTTATTCCCCAAATGAAGTAGAGCAATTTCTAGGACAAAAGCGAAATTTCTTTTGTCCCTCATAGAAAATAAAAATGTCAGCATTTTCTACTAAGTATTTTATTTAATAATCATTTTGATTTAATTCAAAGAATTAATATTTGAGATCTCAATGCCAAAGCCACAAAATAACCACAAGGTCATTACTACAGGAAAATCCATTTTATGTGCTCCTCGGTTTTGTTATCTTCCTTACAAAAGCTTAAGAAACCACTATCAATTTGCAAGGAAGGAATGGTGTGGTTCAAGCAACCTCTATGCAAAAATTAGAATATTTCAAACCCATCTGTAAAACAAATAGAACACTGATCATAACAAAATAAGCAGAAAGTAAGTCTTTTTAGGTAATTATGAGAGGAACTTTGATAAGAAACTGGATAACAAAGTAAAAATAATGATAGTACACCTAGGCATGGACAAAGACATGTTAGAAATACTGAAGCCCACCGTTCTCATCCAAATAGCTGCCTGTTACCTATATATCTGTTCCATGTTGAAATCACAGTTATCAAAAGGTCCGGTTAAGAGGTACAGCCCAAGTGTCAATTTCCTTCCCAGAATTCAAACCTCTTTCCTTCAGCCTTTTCCAGAAACAGCAGAAGGAACAATAGACAATATCGGGGAAGGATAAAGACAAGCCTGTAAAGAAGGGAGGAAGGTGAACAGATGGCCACCTTTTCCTTATGAAGTTTCCCATATTGCCCTGGGATATGATGGCAGCGGAGGGCAAATCAGTCGGCGTCTCAGTGAAGTGACTGCAGAGAATCCTTGCTTAAATTTTAGAACGTGCCAAAAGGTTGTCCTTGCTTTTGGGTTTACATGATGGGATAACATGATTTGTTCTAGTTTAGTGGCTGGAAGGAAGTAAACATATTACTTCTCTATCAGAAAATAGCCACCCTCCTGATGGGATAGTCTCTTTCCAGGCCTCACGAGGACTAGAAACACAACCCACACCAGTTCCATGCGGTCAGTTCATGGAGATCCCTTTACAGACAGCAGACACATTTGACCACTATTCCAAGATATACTCTTGGGTTTAAGATCTAGCAGGAACTCTTTGCCTTGGTACCTCTGCATTCTCTGCATTTAGATGTCCAAACGTCATGCTAAGCACTCACCATCTACCTCTTTCTCAGAAAGACAGGTAACATCAGAGCTCCTAGTCAATAAGACACCATGGCCTGCATGTAAGACCACCAATGCAGCTTACAAGAGGTTTAAAAGGATTCAGATTTTATAGAAATCAAAATACCTATGTCTTATACCAAGGCTTATAGTGTTTTTTAATCAAGAAGTACACAAACAAGTATACATCTTCACTTCCTCTAGTCCCCTCTACACCTTCCCTCTTTTCAGCTGTCCAACACTTTTGTATGGGTAAAGAATTTCACAGGAAGCGTTGAGGGATTTTTTTTTTCCTCTTTGCTTCTCTCCTGAGAGTCCAGCTTATCCTTGCCCTTTGTGCTTCTTGTGTACTGTTTCTACAGAATTCAGCTTCTTAAATCAACATGACTAACTCAACAGAAGGGAATTACTTCACCCCCTGCTAGAACATACAGGACTGTTTAGAAAAAAGTATTTTTGTAGTGGTGAAAAAGTCATTGTCTTTCAATGTCAAGGGTTTATTTTTATTGTTCTCCAGTCACAATCTATTCAGTGTTGTAAAATTTAAATAGAGACTGACAAACTAGCAATGCCTGAAATTGAATCCTACCAATAAAATGCTGCCACTCACAACACGAAATAAGCTACCTACATTCTGCAATAAATCACTTTAACTTCTCCATATGTATTTCTTCATCTGTAAAATGAGAAACAGTAGAACTTATCTGCATCCTCACTGTGACAACATAAATGTTCTATAGATTTAGACACAGCTATCCATCCTATCTTAGAGTGGCAAAGGAGCAGTTGCTTAAGGAAGAAATATAAGAGAGCAAGCACAAACTGCTCATTCCACAAGCATACTCTCCTAGTTTCTGGTAACTTCCAGAGATGACATTCACATCATACCACACCTCTTCCCCACGTACTTGGCATCCAGTTTGGGGGGGTGGACTAGTTGCTTTCACATGGGACACACAACTAAAACCCCTTTCAATGGGGCACTAGTTATGTCACTGCAGTGAAATGAAAGCCTTAACTCTGAATAAAATTCTATTATTCTGTTTCCTTTTTTCATGACATCTATGACCTGATCCCCACTAGTGGTTTCATGTGGGCTTTCTCCTAGTAAGTATTAGATTTCCATTAATAGTTTTTGTTTTACTACATGACCATCTTGGTTTTCCACATCTGACCCATTTTGTTTACATACAAATATTAAAAGAATATGTACTTGGGATATATGCTTCTAAACTACGTCAAAGGTGGAGGAACTATACTAGCTGGTAAGCTGAGTCATTAAAGAAACAGGATTTGAATAAACTAAACCTTTCAGAGAAACCATTGTGACAAGAAACATCCTTGTGCAGAGCTGTCCTTCAGTTATGATGAGAGTCTTGCGGCAAAATTCACACTGACTGGAACACTGTGGCAGTGAACATCTGTGAAAGCGGGCACTGGCTACAGAGGCTGGACAATTAAAAACAGAAGCAAACTTGCCATGAAATGTGGTTCTCCAAGATGATTACAAAGTCAAACTACAACCAAGCCCCAGGATTAGAATTAGAGTCCAGCCATCCTAATCATCAAGCTGTTCCAGCCTCTAGTTAGTAACTTTTCAACTAAGTTCTTAAGAGGCTGGTTTAAGATACACATTTTGGAGTAGTTCTAAGTAGAAATCCCTCTAGTTTTAGCTTCTTCTGGCACCCTGGCATAAAGGAAACTCAGTAATGGAAGGTGAAAAAAAGGATCTGATAAGAAAGAATAGAAAACTCTCAAACTAGCAATGGATAAAGCATCAGACTTCAGTTGAGGATAAGGTCAAAAATGTACCTTCAGGATAAAATAAGGGAACCAAATTAAGGACAACACAGAGCTAGTCTTAACTTCACAAATGGAGACAAAAATATACATTTCCTGTTAACAGAGCCGTCTTGCACGTGCAACGCCTTCTATCCATGACAGCTCCCATCATTTTTTCATGGAGAAACTTAAGTAGTCCTTATGAAAGCAGGTACCAGAGAGCTGCAAATACACTTAAATCCTTTCTCCTTACCATTCCACTTACCTAGAAAAATTAAGTCTAACTTGTAGTATTATTTTTTTCCATTCTACTATCTTGGGGCTGGAAAGCAAAGCTCTTGGAGATAAACATTATATGACTGAACTGTATAGCAATAGAAGCCGATACAGCTGGACTGCAAGGCAATAGAAGCTATCTGCCTAAAACGTGCATGGCAATACTGCTTTCCTTAAGGGAACCCTTCTTTGCTGACTCTCATCTGACATTCCAGAACTAAGAGCACGGATGGTTAAAAAGCCTCTACTATGCACCACTTCCTTTTGAGTTAGGACACCAGTCACTGACACACTTCAAATTCAGGAAAAATGGAGGAACTGTTTTCCTTAAAAAAACTTTTGTGTTAACAGATCTTCAAAGATTCATTCACACATACTAGTGTAGGTAAGCTTCTATCACGTAAGGCATAGAATACACAGTTAAAAGGCATATTCTGTTGTTCAAAGGTTCAGTATGGCAACCTTTAACTATGGGAAGGTTTATGCCATGTAATACCAGGGAGTCATGCAAGGATGTTTTAAAGGCTGAGACTCACCAGATAAAACTTCAGTCTTCATAGAACCTCTTGTCCTATTTATGCATGTTCCAGAGACAATTCTGGGACTGAGTACCTCACAGGTTATTCTTTCCATGTCCTGTATTCTATCATATTACAGTTCTGATAGTTTTTGTAGGACATGCACTTACATTTGTCTCTTGTAAATCATCTTACAGGATTTACAGATTTGTTCTGAACTGGCTGTGTGGACAAGGAAGTGGCATTTTTTTCCTGCAAAACACCTAAACTCCCCCCACAAAGTACATCAGGAATGACAAGCCTCTCACAGACACTTAAAACTTCTTTGTACAAAGCAAATGCTCTTAAAATTATCAATTCTACAATATTCCTGGGCTTTTACTGATACTATCAACATACTGGCTGCTAAACCCATGAGGCAATATTATTCCTCTCTCCATGAAGCGTACCAGTGGTAGGATAATGCAGTATTGAACTCCATTCACATCTTGTTCCACTGTAATGAAGACAGAAATATCTTATCTATGATCTAGGTGGAGAACAGAAGAGATAAAAGCATGTATTCTTACTCAGAGGTAATACAGCTGCTGGAATGATGCTGTGCTTTATATTGACACTTGGGGAATTACTTAGATTCCATGACAATGCAAAAAACTTCTGTTATCAGAGATTCTCAAAGCACTTTTGAGAGCAGCGATCATGTTTTTACAGCCCCTACCCCTCTACAAAGGGATTTTAAAGCACAAATACAATAATAAAATTAATAACAACAGACTCATGTTTCTCTTCAAATAAGGTACAGAAAGTTAAAACAATTTGTCAAAATTAACAGTTAAGATGGAACCTGTGTTCTACATTTTTGGTTGCAGATGTTTAGGTGTTTTTTTCTTTTCCCTTTTTACTCCTCAAGTTCACATCTCTGGGAGCTTCAGTGCTGAATTGTAACTAGACAAAACCCCAAATAATAACTTAGACTATTTCTAGTCAAATTTGCAACTAAGAAAAATCCAGAGAGGCTTTATCTAGATGCCATGGAATCCATGTGCTGATCAAAATCCTAAACCTCCATAGCTCACCCAGTGAATATAAAGAATCATTTGTACACAAGTCTACACTGGTTTAATTAAATTAGCAAAAGTTCTTACCAAGAGAAAACTAGTGTATCACTGCTTGGGTTGCAGAGGAAGCTAAGGCCAATGGTTTGCAAATGTTTAGGTTTACTCATGCACTGATCTGTCTTTGGCAAATACTGGATAACTGGCAGGAAATGACAAGGTTATCACTGCAGCCAGAAGTGAGGCGCTTACAAGAACTGAGCTGGAGCAATCACTCATATCTAGATTTTAAATGACAAGTAAGCAGTATTGTATTTCTCCAGTGAAAGGAAAGAACAGCATTTCGATCTTGTTGATTTAAAGGGATGTAGTTCAGCAGGTGCAAACCTCTACTTAGATGCTTTGATCCCTGTGTAAGTCCCTTAACATCAGGTTAGTTTTAAACTGTTCCCAGGTGACTTAAGCTAAACTGCAAACAATCACTGCTAAAAGAGGTCTGCATAAGAGTGGTGATTTAGAATTACTTCTCAAGTTACATAAGCACATCTGCTTGTGTAAATAAGGAATAAAGTGACAGTCTGAGTATAAGGAGAAAGTGGCCATCAGAGGCTGGGAGGAAACAATTCAGGGAAGAAATGAACACTTCTTCATACACAGTTATGTGAAAATAACAAAAGAAGTCACAGTCCAGCTCTACGCATCCTTTCAATGTCTGTTTCAAATCACAATAAGAGCACCAAAAAAGTGTGAGCCTTTGTCAGACTGATATTTGCATAACATTGCCAACAGCTCCTTTGATTCAAGATTCTGCTCAGGCCCAGTTACATAGCTTGAAGCAACCTATTTGTGTGCGCTGATTGCAATGATACTGGCTCCTGAGGAGCCCCGTAAAGGTTCTATTTATGGAGCAAAATCTGGAAAAAGTCATTTTGACTAGGATCTAGGATTTTACTGCTCAGGTATCAAGTGTGACTCTGATATCACATAGCAACATAGAGATGGATTCCAGCCCTCACTCGCACATAGCAACCATTATGATTGACGCTACCTACAAACCCCCTCATAAAAAATACGTCTGCTTCCTCTTTGTTCCAAAGCTCTTTTGTTATTCATGAAGTATCACATACTCAGATGGTGAAAAAAGGATGCTGTTCTGTTTTTAAAATCTGAGGATTCCTGAAGTTCATAAGCTCTCACTCCAGCATTCCAAAGATTTGGGGCATTTCATTAACAAAATGAAAGCATCAGACATGCCTGATTGGCTTTGGACATTTATCTGGAAGCAGAATGTACCAGAGTTAAGGTCTCATCAGTGTGCCTGGTAGCAACTCTCCCTTCTGGGAGCTAGAGGAATGATGACACAACTAGACTGTAACTCCAAGAGCCTCTGAAGCTGTTGCCACACTAAACAGTGTGATGAAAAGTTACTTCCTCAGTGCTCTTTTCAGTATTCACCCACTAAGAAGAAATATGAGGAGCTGAAAGCCTCCCTCACAAAGAAAGATAGGCTCAGTTACCAAGTGTCACATGACAACATAAGCTGTCACTGACCCAGAAGCATCAATTTTACATGGCAGCAGCAGCAAAGACTGAGGCAAGTCTCTCATTGCAAGTGATGTTGCTAGCAGCAGACTTTCATTGATGGCTTGCATGTCTTTGTTTCTGAAGTCTTATCAACAAAAACACACTCAGATCTTCAGCACCCACAAAAGAAGCCACAGGAAATCTGACTATTAAATGCAAGCAAAATTAATAGTGCTCAGAGTACTTAAAAGGAGAAGCGTGCATGCTATTTAAGTGTTGTTATAAATAAGACGAGCAACTGATTAGCACAGATGTCCTTAGAAAAATCAATTCTATTTTCAAGAAGCAGTGTTATAAAAGGCTTTGATAATAAAACTGAGACATGCAAAACAACCCAGGTACTTTAATCATAATGTACATTAGATAACACAATGCTAGTCAAATGCTCACAAATCTCTTAATTATTACAGTACAGTGAATGTAAAAGAATACCAAAATCAATATAAAATGTAACAGGCAACCAATATAAGAATGCAGAACTGATTTAAGTCGTTGTTCCTAAGGAAACCAGCCGCCTCTCACCCTCTTCCTTTCATTAACATCTCCCAGAGAAATGTCAGCTCAGAGTTCTTCCCAAAGCATTCAGTAACACTTGAATCCTGGAAACATGCCTAGAAAGCTGAATCCAGTTCTGGTGTGAGGGGTCTCCCTCCCCAGAGATTTTAGATTCGCTTGTATATAAGAAATTCCAGTGCACTGCTAGTAGATTGTACCAGAAGGAGAGGATTGGCGAAATTTTATCACCTCTCTCCACAGTGGGCAAGCAGCAAAGTTCCTTTGACCCAGGATGGTGTAATAGTGAGACACATTAGGTTTTCCCTTAACACAACAATTCGCTATCCTGGACTGACACCAAGAGCTTACGTTGCATTGCTGGCTTCTCGCATTCTGTTGTCCTAGTTACTACATAAGCATTACAATGCATTAGTTCTGTGCATCAGTTATCTGTAGCAATAACTGATTTGGCAAAATATAAATACCATGACTAATAAAGAAACTATGGCCTAAACAGATATGGAATTATGTTGCAAAAGCCAGTCTGTCCTTAAGAGCTGTAGCTCTCTGACAGCCCCGACTCATAACCCTTCTCCACAATGAGCAAAAGAAACATTGATTCATGTTAGAACTCACTATTCTTATAATGACAGCTAACCAATTACTCCAAATTTAGATAAAAGTGCTTTCTGAAATATTAGAACTTAACATATAAGAGGATCAATCTGAATTGCAGGATCTAAATCTGAACCAGCTCTGTGTTTTAGGAAAGTCACTGTGCTTCATATCAATGCACTAGAACACGTCTGAGACACCAGTTTCCACTGAATAGGATTCTCTGTTTCACCCATTAATCTTGAAAGTTAAGCACAATCTGACTTGTCACGGCACAAACCTCTACTCTATTTATTCTTCCACTTAGTAGAGAAGACAATCTTAGGGGGAAAACAATTTAAAAATATATAAGTAGCAGCCCTTTAGGTGAGTGCATCCAAAGCTATATATTGCTACTGCACTTGAAATTTGGGTTGATTTATAAATGTAAACTGGGGTTCTATTAAGAGCTTTGTTTTGTATTGATGCTACTAATGACCAAGGATCTTGTAGTAGACAAATGCAGCTGCCCTTAACAATGTACAAGTCTCTGGGGAAGAGATGAGGATTGCATAATGAAGTTAATGAGGTTAGCATAGAATGAAACATGAATTCAGCAAAACAAACAGTGAGGGACACAGTGTTTTGTAGAGGATCTCCATGAAAGCACATACAGTCTCTCATCTCTCAGTAAATGCTATAGAATGCCTTCATAATTAAAAACACTGTCAGGTCCTAACACATACATGTTTCAGAAGAAGATATATTTTATGATAAATATTAAACTAGTACAAACTTTTCCATTACACATTTATTCACTCTGAAAGTGTCTTCCCTGGACAATGATGAGATATCATTCTTACACACACACACATATACATGAAAGTATTCACCATTTACTTAGAAAGTGAAGACCTTTAAATTTTGTTTTATTCTTTCATACTCAAAGTTGTACTAATAGAGAAACAAAGAACATAGAAACAAGGGTTCAGGCCACCAGTTTCCAAAACAGAAAACTAACTTTCACTTGTTCCAAGCAACATCATAAATCTATCTAGTTTTCCAGCATCCTGAGCATCCATTCACTCAGTGACACCAGTGATGCCTGCTGGACAACAAACTGCTCTGAAACTCAGGCAGCAACTCAGAATCACAGAATGGTTTAGGTTAGAAGGGACCTTAAAGATCATCCAGTTCCAACATCCCCTGCCGTGGTCAGGGATACCTCCCACTGGATCTGGTTGCTCCATGCCCCATGCAACTTGGCCTTGAACACCTCCAGGGACAGGGCATCCACAGCTTCTCTGGGCAACCTGTGCCAGGGCCTCACCACCCTCACAGTTAAAATCTTCTTCCTAACAGATGTTTTTCCTTTCTGATACAGAACACCCAGTATGACTGCTTTCACTGTGATGGGTTACACAATCTATCTCCACTGTCCACAGCCTCCTGAACAGCTGCTCTAGGGATACTTTTGCTGGGGAATGAGAGAAACACTGGAAGACATCATCTGCCTTCACCACCACATGTTCCTGTCCCTTAAGGGGTTACATTGGAATACACCATCCAAATAACTGGACCATACTTTGTTTAGAAATAAATGGTGGGAACTCCACATGTGATCTACTCATAGTACCACAGAAATGCTGCTCATAATAAACTCTGCGGGTAAGTTCTCCCTTTCTCTCACAGCTCAGGAAAAAGGATAACACAGTTGCCATTATCAACAGTGTCCTCATAGTCAGCGCAGCACTTAGATGTGTGATACAGTTCACGTCCTCCGATCCACGCTCCCAGGCTCTCTGCAGACTCAGAAGTACACCTATGCTCCATCTCCGGGGCTTGGAGATGCTAAGGAATATTTAAAATATATTCATCTAGATATTTCTATATCATTATATAACAAATTGGTCATCAAGTTGAATATAGCTCGCTCAAGCAATGCCCTAATTTTTTCTCATTTGGCAACTGAACGAAAAAAGTTTTGTGGGCCACAAGTTAATTCTTCCCAAGGCACCACTGCTTTAGGCACTCATCTGCAATCTTATTGGTGGTCTAACCAGAGAGTAATTTAAGCTTCCTTTCAAACAGAGACTGGGTGTACTGCACTGAAGGTCAGAGCATGCTGCCCAGGTTTGCCCTGCTGCAACAGACATCTCAGTCTCAAGTGTGAAGCCCATCAGCCTCACCAAAACCACATAGAAGTGAAACAAATAAGAGCGAACAGCAAAGTCTGAATGGGGATATATATTTCAGACAAATCTAAGACAATACTGTGGAAGGAAGCGAGGAAGAGTTACTATCTACCTGACTTGCCAAGTCCTGCACCATTCCTAATGGCATCACAATCAATGCTGTGTTTGCTTCTCAGCCCTATGTAAGCAGCCATATGAAGCTCAAGCTTCATGATGCTGTAGAGGTTAATTTCTCAGCTTGGCTAGAATTACAGCACTTGTGGAATTTAACACTTCGGGAGAAGATGACACTAGCAATGCCTGTAAAAACCAAGCCAGATGTTCAGCCTGTAATGCATCACAGCCCTAAATGCATTAGCAGGGAACAGAGAGGCTAAACGCCTCCCAAAATGAGTAACATTCATGCACTCATTGCAACATGCCTCAACTTTTTTCACTGTGACCACTCTGAACCAAGCAAAATGGGGAGTATTTCAATCCTCACATAATATTCAGAAAGTCACTCAATGTCATTCTTCTCCATCGCTCCATTACACCCATGGGATCTTCACAGATCCCAAGGGAATTACACAGGAAAAAAAGCATGGTGTGCTGGCCCACTGTGTGCACATCTGCTAGCACAGATACAAAGAAATGGCAGCTTCTCTTTTGCCCTGGTATAGAACAGAATAATCACCTCAATTGGCCCCAAAAGAGTAAAGATCAAATATCTGAGCACAACATTCTGAGCTAACTTCTGTTCTTGACTTTACTGAGGATAACTTCTACCTGGTCTGGATAACTTTTTCCATAACACACTAAAGGAACTGACCCGAGTTCTTCAGAGGTTAGCTTCTTTTGCAAAAAGACACAGCTCTGCTTGAGTCTGACTCCTTTCAAAGACACCTAAGCTGTGCAGTAAGCCCCAGAAGTTAGTGCTATGCTGTTCCTTTCACTCTCACGAGAGGAGATCATAGATACCTGTGATCTACAACCAATGTCATTTAAATATTCCACTGCTGAAGTGATGGAGAAGCCTCAGTAGCAAATCCACAACGTCAATGAAGTGATGAGTATCTACAAGGATATTTGGATCTGTTGGCAGAGGCAACAGAGAGAGAGCAGACTGCTAGACACTGCCTAGCCACCAATTCAGAGATAGCGTTGGTCTCTGCATGCAGAGCCTGGCCAAGCTGTGAATACTTTCAAACACTGAGCTCCACGGGGGAGATTGCAGCACCTACTTGATAGGTGAGGAGCTCTGGATTTGAGGCCTGTTTTCACGTGAATCGAGTTACTAGTTGCAAGAAATCACAAACACAGACTACTCCAACCAGAGATTCAATACAAAGCAGTTCTTGAGAAATAATTTTTAACCCTTTGGGATCAGAGTACTTAGATTTACCACAGTAATTAGTCACACAAAACAGGAAGGAAGGGTGCAGGAAACGAACTCCAGAACTCCTGTGGCAACAGCAAGCTTTCTGCTGGCCAGTGGCTGGGGCAGTAGCCTCCGAAGGGATTGCCTGGAAAATCCTTGCACTTTTTGATGCACTAAGTTAGAGATATTCAACTTGATAGATAGGCAAGCTACCTTCTTTCCATGTTTGAAACCACGGAATGTCCTTTTCAAAGCCAAACTGGAGTAGCATGCAAGAACCCATCGCTTCCTGTGAAATACTGGCTATGCTCCATGAGTACAGAAAACCTGATGTTTCTGGGGAGCCACATTGTTTAAGGGTTGCATGCCAAGCAAGCTAGTTCAGAAGAAAAGATAAAACTAAGCAGGCCATGAGCAAAAGCTATGGCTGTGTCTGTATTCCATTCAGCCCAATTCTTTTCTGTCACTTCCACTATTCCTAATGGTGTGAATGAAAAAAGAGCAGTGCTCCCAGTCCATTTCCCACTGGTTCATCTTCTCTGTGGCTTCATTCCTGAGTTGGTTCTTCCTCCTACTGCCTCACCGCAGTTTCACCATCACTCCAGTCCTTTGCAAGCACGTATCTGCACTGCAGGGGGGAATACTGCAAGTCAGTCAGCACTCCCTAACAGTCCATTTGGTTACACACGATGTGCTGAACTTCACTTCAGGATTGCCACCTGAGGCTCCTTCTAAAGAATTACTTGCAGTCTTCCTGGGAAGGCAGTCTGATCCAATGAAAGGGATACAAGAAAATCAGGAAAACATAAGCTTTTATCCAGAAATTACAAAACCCCAAGAGGTGCAAAAAGGGAAGTCAAATGAAGACTTCAAAATTTCTGTGGGCAGCATCCTTTTGTTTGATTTCATTTGACCCAGTGAAACGATGTTCACTGGAATTCATTCAACTGCAAGCAATAAAAATGTAAAATATAGGGACTGCGTAATAAAATGGCAACAATACAGGTTAGCTCTGTTTGCATACACAAATGTTATCACTACAGTAAATATTTAGCTCCTATGCTGACTTGGATGCAGAACAAGGCTGCAGATATTAAATCCTCCTCTCACCCCAGTGACTACAAGAGAAAACAGCACACCTGGGAATGTCAGAGGTCACAGCCAGTCCATTACACAAAATATCTCCCCTAGTATTTAATGGCTGTTAGATCTTTAGGTCACTGACTGGACTCAGATGTCACATTCATTTCATAGAAAGGGCTAATTATGAAATTACATTTAATTCAAGAGCTGAAAAAGCTTCTTCGGGAAGACTACTATGTGAATTTTTTTTTTCCCCCCATCAAAACAGTTCCAGGCAATACTGTAGTACCACACCAAAACAACATATGTATTAGCAAAAACAATACATAAAAAAACACTGAAACAAGTGGAACTTAGTCATAGAATCACAGAATCATTTAGGCTGGAAAAGACCTTTAAGACCATCAAGTCCAATCGTTAACCCAGCACTGCCAACTTTACTATTAGACCAGTCCCTAAGCACCGAATCTACAAATCTGTTAAATCCCTCCATGGATAGTGACTCAAGCACTTCCTTGGGCAGCCGGTTCCACAACAATACACATCCCACCTGTGATGCTCTTAGGCCAAGATGTAACACATGTATCACCTTCAGACTTCCTACAGCTACTCTTGGCATCAAAGCCAAAACTTCCTGGTGATCTCCGGTAGTACTCTGGGTTAACTCTTTGGTTTTCTCTTAGATACTTCTTCGGACTTTAGATAAATAAATCCCATCAGCAGCAGCGATTCAGTTCCAGACTCTGGGGTCTTGCTAAGTATTTTTGTTATTTATCATTATCTTTGCAGACACAGCTTTAAACCTTGTAAATGCTGCATTAAACAACTACAAAAGGCCTTTAAGATACAAGGAATATATGAGGATTTAAAAACTCCTCTGCATTATTCCTGAGCTCACTTTGATTTGGCATCCATAACATGTAACTTGGGAGAAGGAAATGCAATCATTTTGAGCAGCTCCTCTCTGCAGTGGTCTCATCTGGGAGAACGTACTATCAGCCAGAACCATCTCCTGGAGATTTGCCCTCATTTTCTTCCTGCGAACTTGTATAAAACTGTCTCCACTCAGCTGCCTCTGAATAATGTACAACAACAGATGAGCGACAGTGAGTGCCAAGGGAGCCCCAGCCAACGGCAGCTAAGCGAGCCCATCGCTCTGCTTCAGCTTTCAAAAGCATTTTAAGGTTATCGGAACAACACAGAGTTACTCAACAAAGGTTCAGATCATTAAAAAATACATGTGTGCAAGAACAAAGAAAAACTGATACTTCACTCAGGACTGAAATAAAATTGCCAAATCTGTTCTGTTCAGTTTTCCCAGCTAAAACACAGGTGGCTCCGGAACCCGTACCAGACCTTACACAGTGAAAAGTTTGTTTCCTTGACTCTTTATATCCCAACTCTACTGCCCTTGGTTACTTCATCCTTAGAGAAAACTGGCAGCAGATTTTGTCATTTTTTAGATTTCTTTTCTTCTCTTTTTGAAAGAGGGTTCAACTGTTGATAAAAATGCTGGATTCACACTTTAAAAAATTAAATCCATCAGAAGGGGAGCACAAAATTCATTCCACTCACACCTGAGATCTCGCAACTGTCCAAGCAATGCACAACTGCCTGCCACTCCTCAGGCAGAAAGATAGATGTATTTGTTCTTACAGCACGCTGAACATTTGGTACAAATGCCAACAGGGCCCTTAGTCAGTACCTTTTTGAGGGAACACTGAATCTTTCTAGAGAGAATAGGGTTAAGGTGTTCGAACTGGAAGATTTCATTCACACATTTCATATTGGCGAGGCTGGTCAGGTCTACATATGCAAAAGGATGCAAACTCTCAAAAGAAAATGAGGGAGCCACAAGAGTCATGAAACACAGAGTGCTCTGGAAAGGCATAATGCACATCATGGTGCGATATTACCAAGCTCCACTGAATCTGCACTTGCACTATACACAAAGTCCATCACGTAACTTATTCCACCTCAGATATTCTGAGTTAGGATGCAGATGTGTCCTTTACTCAGTGTTCCATGAACAGATGACATTTCCTCTTTAACACTGCCCGTTCCTGGCTACGGAATACTCAGTCATGTGAACTCACAGTGCTGAATCTCTCCTTGCATAGCATGACTGTGTTTTGGCCTCCTACATTAAGTTCCTTCCTGAAAAGCACAGGCCAAAATCTTCTGTGTGTACTGAATCCAACCAAGAATTCAGCCAGTTTACAGTAGAGAACAACCTATCCATCACTTTGCCCAATAAAACACCGAGAGCTCACTCTAACCTTTACCAAGAGGCTGGCTGATACTGATCAGCCTTCCTAACCAGTTTTTCTTACTTCCCACTTAAACAGGCACACGTGTACACATTTTAAAAATGCTGGTGTTGTTACCAGCAGCATTTTTGCTGCTGTATCTGTTTTTATTCTATGCTACATTACTCAAGAGACCTGCTAACATACAATACAAGTTGTTACTGTCATACTACTTCTTTACACTGGGCTCTTACCAGCTTTACGGTCTACAGAGAAAAAGAAATATTACCCAAACCTAGAAAATAATTTCTGTCTGTATTTTGAAATCCCAGTGAAACATGAATCAGAAGGCAAAGGGGCACCTAGATCATGGGAGCAAAAGATTATGGGAAGGTACGGACAGCTGGAGTTTGTCTGTTGTATGACCCGTTTACAGTACTACTGTATGGCTGTTGGTGTGGAACTGCAACAAGAGATCCATGACACATGTCAATTCTAGCTGCCAACGTGTAATCAAACTGCTGGGAACAAAAATGTTTATTTTCTCTACCCGACTTTGATTCCCACCTGAATCTAAAGTCTTATCCTTTTTCCCATTGTGCAGCCTGTCCTCCCATTAATCCACTGTCCATTTCCACCAGTCTCTCTGTGAAGAACCACAGGTTACATGCTGGCCAGTCGATCACAGAAACAGAACTAGAATTAGCCACTGGAATTGAGAGCTTCAAGAAACAGTCAAATGGCCGCCTGCAATGGGCCAATAATCCTTTCCAGGGATTTGGTTTAGGCAGCAAAGGCAACTCAAGCAAGCAGTCTGAAGGGCCTCATGAGATAAATGTTCATGCCGCAGAGCACAATGCAGCCCCAGTGGTTTGGGATTAGGTCCTGGAGATGACAGTGCAGATTAAATTTATTAAACATTGTTTATTTGACACTTTTTCCATACAGAGATGAACAAAATAAAAATTATAAACAGACCCTGCTTCCCTTCGACAGGAATTTTTGTACAAGAGCCACATCACCAAATTAGCCAGGAGTACGGAGGGCTGGAAATTATGGGAAAAATGAACTACTCACTTTCCCTAACCACAAACGAAAGTTTGGGAGACGCAAGCAGTCTCAGTTTGGAGAGCTGCTTTATTTCACATTCTATCCAAGTCTAACAGTGTTGATTACAAACAGTAGGCATTTATTGGTATCAGGCATTTAAGACACATCCTATTCTGTATTACCAACTCGGTTTTTCTGCAGACCTGAAATGTTCCATAAAACTTTTAGGGGGCTCCTCCCAATCAAAAGAAAATGTCATAACATGCTTAAGATTACATGTCATTCCCAGACTTCCAATCATTTCATGGTTTGTGATCAAAGCATTTCCTTATATTTATACAAGAGGTGACATTTTCCATAGGTTTCCCCAGTCACGCCGGGGTGCACCTTGCTGGTGTGAGAGCACATGCATAGCAAGGTGTGTTGGGCTCAATCAGAAATTCACACATGGGTCTGTAAACATCAGGAATCTATATGTGATACTGAGTAGTGCAGCATGTTATCCAGTGCCCTATGCTTTGCTGTGAAAAGCTATAAATGCAGTTAGTTAACAGCTGCATTTGCATTGTAGAGACAATGTGCAGACAACTGGTATCAGTTAGCCAAATGTCTCCTTTACAACAATGCCTAATCCACACAGCACTAGTAACAAAAAGAACTACTAGCTTTGCATCAGCTTTCTGGATCTCTTCCCTGCCAATTGATAGCAGGAAAAAACGCTTGTTGTCCCTTCCACAGCAGCACCAAAACAGGTCAGCCTCTCAAATCCAACCCCATATATGTGAGGAAATAAAATAACCTTCTAAACAATTCCAAACAATGAAACAGACACAACCTTGAGAAGACAACCAAATTAAAAGGAACTGGCAGAATGTTATGACAGTACCAGTCATGGAGGCTACCACAATAACCACCCCATTCAAGGGCTTCCCTCAGCCTGATTTCCGCGCTAAGGCAAATTGGCATTGGAGTTGCAGTGCTACAGAGGAGTCAGAATGACCTACTTTCACTCTCTACAAACTGGGATTCATCCTAGTCCCTATTAATAATATACACACTTCAGTTTAAATCATGTGCTGTAATCTGAATATTGCTTTAGTCCTTAGAGTAATAAAAAACCAAAAACCTAGTTTACAGAAACATCTTTAATACATGAGCATTTCAAATGCTTTCCACAGATTCATGAGAAAGTTTGATCCCACAGAATGCGTTCACTCTTGTTGAGTCCTTATTGAAGTTTCATCTCCTTTACTTCAGTGAGTTTGGCAGATTACAGCATGAGATCCCCCCATTCTGCTCTCACAGGTTATGAATTTTGTAGATCAGATGTTATTAAAGTCGGCAAAGCATCCTTTGTATTCCTCTAAGGTCTTAATAAAAATTAAGCAAATATTTTCTCATTCCAATACTTAATAGTTCTATGACAGGGAAATAAACAGCTTTATCCTATACTGTCAGATCACCGTACCCCTGGTCACCAGGAACCTCTCACACAGAGCATCTTCCAACCTAAAGAATTTCTAAGTGCTTTCAAAGCTTTAGCTGCTTCAGCTTTAAGAGTTTACATTCTGGCCAGAAGCAAGAGGCAAAACAGACTTGGACAAATAAGTGGGGATTACCTCTCACCAGCCAGCAAAGGCTACTGGAAACACATAATTATGTGCAAACTGTCATTAGGAGAGTAGGTAAATTCTTACCCTGTAACTCAAAAGAAAACAAAAACACTTCAGAACCTTCTGCCCAGCCCACAAAGTAACAGTCCCGACTCCTTTTGGGAGTCTCCTTACTGTAAAATAATCCAGGAATAAATGACTAGGGACATGTAATTTTCCCAAAGCAAAATAGGAACCGGTTTAAATTATCTAGGCAAAAGATCAAGAAAAATTCAAGCAGTAAACAATGTACTTCCAACTCAAACAACAATCAAGGTTCATAGAGCCTCACTGCAAAGCTCTGAGAGCATGGCCTGGGGAAGAAACCCTCCACTGAGTAGAAAGAGGCTTGTCGACTCAGCACCATGAAATTGAATAAAACCTCTCTTTGTGGCAGCATCCAAGGGAGAAGGACAAAGGGCCTCTGCCACTGTGGCGTTTCTGAATGACAGAGGCCTCCAGCACCTCCAGCACTCCTCCCACCAGCAGCAGAATCCCAGGAAACTGAGTGCTTATTATTTGGGCTCTGTCCATTTTCTGAGTTTCCTCCTGCATCCTCCAATGCCGAGTATTTAACAATATCTTCTTTTAGCTTGCCTCTTGTCTGCCACTTCCCTATTTAATTGCAAGTTCATGGGTCTTAAGTGGCCTGCACAGCTGAACCAAGTTATCCTGTTTGCAGGCTCCCCTTCCTCAAAGAAGGGGAAACAGTTCTTTCCCTGTCTTTCTGTGTCTCCATTTCCCTTTCCTAGGTCATTTGCCGCCTTCCCCCTCCCTCCTCTACAATTTTTCTCTTTCCTGTTCTCTTTCCCTGTCTCCCTATAAATCAAATTCACACTTCTCAGAGATGTTGATGCGTTCAGGGAAGGGACAGTAAAGCTCTCAAACGCCGGCACCTGTTCTTAAAATGGCTTCCAGGCTTTCACAGGAATTTCTAGTCTGCATCAATGAATGTGGCAGAACAAAACACAGCAACCCACTGCTATTCCTCCAGCTAACTGTGTGGGCAGCCTGCTCCACATTAGCATACCTCAACAGCAGCCCACTCATAGCTAACCCTTTACAAAGGTGGGATATCCTTGTGTCGTACAGTAAATTTCAAAGGCAGACACGTAAGCCATGCCATAACTTCTGCAATACTTAACTAGGGAGAAGAAGCAGTAACAACACACTCCAATTGGATAAACAACACACTGCAATTTCCCCATTGCGACATGAATTTCAAGTCAGCACAGTGGTGTCACTTTCTGCTGTTGCCTACTGGGTGTTTACCAACACTGCCTGCAGTGGGTAAAAAACAAAGTCAGGAAATAAACGTGGCAAGATGTGTCAGCTTGAAGAGACCTGGAGTCCAGGCTGGGCTCCTGACAGCTGCTGTATCAAAATAGGGTAAAATCTGGCACCAAAACCAAGCGCCACTAAAACAACCACTGCCCAGTGAAACCCAAGACACAAACCCCCAGACAGAATCATGCCATGTTAACCAAAACTTCACCTTTCTTCTATATCTTATCTCTTCAAGCTCTCCAGACACTTACAATGACAGTTTTATTAAAAAAAAAAAAGTAAGTCCTTACTAAAATACCCACCCAAAAACATGATTAAAGGCAAATTCAGTCTACTAACTTTTAACATTGTACTCACAATGATCTTTGTTCACTGCATTTCCAGCTCACAAAACTGACAACACTGATGTTAAAACTTACCATCCTGCAGGACTTCCAAGTATACAGACAATAATTAAGCAGGGTTCATAACCACTCTGCGTAATGTTATTGTCATAGATAGAATGCTATATTGTCATATAGCAGACATAGAGGATCAAGCTGCCAAGCCTAATGCATCTACTGAACCAGTGTGAGCACAGGAAGAAAATCCAATCATGAAACTCAGTCTATTAGTCAGTGACAAAACCTGTTTTTAACTTCTCTAAGGAAAGGATGTTCAGCCCTTCCAGCCAGCATCTGAAACAGGAGTCTCCTGCCTCAGCCACTGTTGAGAGGATGTTCAATTGTGATCAGCTACTACAAAGGACTCTTAACTCACCACCTGCCAGTGTCAAGATACAGCCACTTGACATGAGTTACCTCCCAGATTTGTAATTAAATACTTTCTCCATGAAAAACATCGTATTTGCTGAAGTTTTAAAGTTCATCAGGAAACTGCTGTCCTCCACACTCAAATTCTGTCAACACAAAAATGTAAAAAACCCCAAAGCTTTGAAACAAAAGTCTGAAATTAAACTGTGCTGTAGGAAATTCCTGGGGTTTGGCTAGAAATTTTCATAAAAAGAAAGGAATGTTATAATCTGCAGGAAGAAAAACTAAATTAAAATAAAATAAATTATGAACATCTTAATTTTCAACTAAGCTATATATCTGATTATAGGATCTGTCATGTCAAATATCTTACTTGGAAGAAGCAATTGAAGAATCTACTTCATGAGAATGTGGACGAATATTTGCCTGAATGAAAATCTAAGGGGCAAGAAGGGAAATTGGAGAAAATCCATTCCTTGTTTCTTTGAGAACTTTCAGAAGATTTCAAAAAATATTAATGAAATCAAGAGAACTTATTCTTTCAAATCAGCTAAACCAGGACAAACCAAGCATCTTAGACTTCCCTTTTTCTTCCCCATCCTCAAGACCCCGACCATCTCAGCCCTTGCCCCAGCATCTCAGTAAGAGAAGATACAGCACGCAGAAACTAGTCATGACACTCCTGCTAAAAGCAAAAATTATAAGCAAATCTGGTTAACAATCTGATTTGAGGACATAAAATAAATATTGTTACAATTTATTTCAATCAGTTAAAAAGCAGTGTATTAGGGAGGAGGCCTTCTCAGCAAGGGTCAGAACAATACTGAGTGTTCTGCTGTGAGAAAACAGTTATCTATGTTTTTAATGCAGCTGTTTGAGCTAATATTGACATGGAAATAGATAACTCTCCCCGATTTTGGAGATCTATGTGATTTTAAATAAATATTTACAGAGTTTGTTCTGCAGTACACTGCACAAGATACAAAGAAAGTACAAGTCTGTATTCTAAATAAACTGCCCCAGCACTTCTTTAACATGAAGACAACCTAGAGCAGCAGAGTCATCTCCACGCAGAGCTGCAAGATCAACAAGGTAACACCAGAACACAGTCTAATCCATTTGCTCGTTGGTTCATACGTTCTCTCTCTCTGTGCTATACACACATCTCTTCTGACTGGGAGCGTTCATGATGTGCACGTGTTTATTCACAACACTTTCAGAGGTGCACACAGAGAGGCAGTGACAACAGTGAGGTCAAAATCCTCTAAGAAACACATTTCAAAACTGACTTTAGTTAACAGTATTTTGTTGTCAGAAGAGTAAATTTTTACCAGTTTGTTGCTGCTAGGATGGTGACTCTTAGCAAGACAGATAAGGCTGAACTCTTCTCTCAGTCTCACATACCAATTTTGCCAAATAACCAAGTAATGGTCCACAAATATCAATGGTTTCTGATGTCACAACTTCTTCCACAGGCTATATTTACTAACAGCTTGTCTGGAAATACATGCGTTGCTTCTGCACTGGAAGATTGTAGAAACAGGACTATCAAAAAGCTGCAACACCAATGCAAGATAACAGACCCACCCCCCTTCTGCTGCAGAAGAGAGCTCCAGCCTCTCTTTTACCCAGCAGTTAACACATTGTTGAGATTTTATATCCACTGAAACAGAGAAGTCAGATTGCCTCAACAAGTCTACACATCAAAGCATGTATCTGTTCAGCAATTGTCAACAGCAGCTGGAGGTCATTTAAAAGAGGCTTTGGACCTGTGTCCTAAATGTTTTGTGCAGTGTGGCACCAACACTCAAAAGCAGGTTTTGCTAAGTTCTCCTGAGTCCAAATTTGTGGAAGGTGATGGTAAAATATCTGAGTTCTACAAGTCTTTTTCGCAATGCATCCACTGTGATTTGCAAGCTCAGGACAAAAGTCATTTGAAGAATATCTCCCCCTTAGTTATTCATTCTCCTCAAAGCCAGCTACTAATGGACTTAAATGTATGGAAAAACTAGAGATCTATCCCGGGAAGTGGCATAGTTCAGGCTTTCCATGGAAGGAGACGATGCTGCCCATCCTCCTCCTGCTAAACTGCCAGCATGATTTCTACCTAAAACAAGCAGTGTAAACTGACAATTACAGACCAACAAAGGAACCACACGGCAAATGATACAGAACAGAGGCCTACCGACCTAAGAGAGTTCAGCAGTCTTTAAAATCAAAAGGTTTTTTGGTAGAGGGTTTTGGGGGAGCAGGGGGTGGCGAGAGTGTCATTTTAATTCTTGGCCTTGTAGGTTCTGAGCCTTTCAGTGCTGGTACACTTTTATGATGCAAGCCGGTCTCGACTGAAGCAGAGATTTCACAATACTTCATTACACACCTCTGCTGTACAACTATAGTTTTTTCATTCTGCTGTCCAACTTTTCTGCTTTTATAACTTGTAAAATTGAAGCTGTCTGAGACCTCCTCAACACCTTCTCTGATAATTTGCACGCTTACAAAAAGAAAAAAAAACCCTAACGCACACTACACTCCGAAGATGATTTTTTTTTAAGTCTTGAAAACAAGGGAATGTAAAGAGATACCAGAGAGAGAGAAAACAAAAAGAGGCAACACAAATTGTATCAGATTAAGTCCACAAGAGAAACTAGGGAGAGTGTGCAAGCTGGGAGTGGTCATGTGCAGCTGGGACACAGCCAGTCCACAGCACACGTACATCACAAGCAGCTGGCACTGATGTGCCTTCTGCAAAACCACATCCCCTATAACAGCTAGAGCTACCGGCAAATGTCTCTCAATACAAAGCTAGTAATTATTACTAATGGTATCATTAATTGTCATTTTACTACATATCGTAAAATAGTATTTTGTTCTCATTAAGCCGGAAGAGCACAAAGTATCTCGGAAACAATTATGACAAAATAACAATTAAGTCTAAGCAGCTTTTAGACATTGCCTGTGCTGCTGTGGTAAACAAAAGGATCCAATCCCACTGACTCAAGGCATTTAAGGAAGCACATCTTCGATACAGCCAAAATAACCAGGAATCCTGAAAGGAGATCTCCTGAAAACAGCTGATCAGGCATATGCTCAGGCAGATCGTATCATGCAAACAGATTTCCAAAGCAGACCTGGAAAAGAGCACCATCTGGATCAAATTTGCAATTCTATCCATAAATAAGGAGGCACAGATTATGGCAGCACTGCAAGCGTATTTATAAAGTGTGGGAATATTGGGTTGAGAGGCAAGAGTGCAAAGGCGAAAATGCCTACAGGAGTGAAAAACGCAGCTGTAAAACTAAGGAAGTGGTGTGAAGAGGCCACTTCACAGCAAAATGAAACTGGTCAGGCAAAGATGACTGGAAATGAGGCAGCTGGAAGTCAAAAACACACGCAAAAAATGATGAAACCAGCCAGGTTCTGGAGCTAAACTGTAACTTATGACCAAGGGACAAAATTGTTTTATCTGCACAGCAAACCTCAATTCTACTATGGTGCTCCTCTGTATGGAGACAGAGCCAGGCATGTAGAGAAAGCTGACAGGCAGCACCCAGTTCCCCCAGGACAACCTGGAAAGAGGATTTCAATGTACAGTTGAAAATGATCCAGTGATTTAAACCTTTGAGAATCCAGGCAGACAAAAGATGCTGTTATTCTTTTGACTCCAGTGACTGGCCAGAATGAGAGGGAGTTGCACATTGTCCCAATTAGAAGGGGAAAAATTCTCAATCAAGTTAGGAGCACCCCTTCTATGAGGACACGCTGAGAGAGCAGGCTTGTTCAGCCTAGAGAAGAGAAAGCTCTGAGGAGACCTTATAGCAGCCTTAAATGGGGCAAACGGGAAAGCTGCAGAAGGGGCTCTTTATCAGGGAGGACAGGGATAGGACAAGAGGGAATGGAATCCACTCTTACATTTCTTTAGGGATTTGTTCTGTTTTTAAACATGCAAGGATTTTGGAGATGTTAAGGTAACTTGTTTAAAGTGGTTTAAAAAGCTAAATCACATTTACTTCGCTAAGGATTGGAGTGATTTCTCTTCTACTTGGTTACTGCTTCACTGCTGAAAGTTACTGTGCCTGCTCTCCAACAGTCCATGTGAGCTACTGCTCAGCTTCAGCACACTGTCAGCCAGCTTAGTTCAAGGCACCAAAAGAACGCTTCAAGCTAAACTCTGACTTTTTACTCAGATGAAAGAGCCCTCACCAATTTCAATGACACCAAAAGGATAAGGGTTATGAATACAAAAAGTGAGGTAAGAGAAAATAATCAGACAGGAAAGTTGCCTAAAAGCAATTCTAAAAGCCTTTGACTAATTCCTCTCTACTGCTAAAAACGGAAGAATAAAGGAAATCAGGACTATGAGAGATGAGAACACCACCCCGCACGCCAAGGCAAGAGCACTGGAACTTGCACACTTCTGTCAGCACCTTGTCTCACTCGTTCTCAACAATAACTGGTTTCAGACACTTCACAACATGCCCTCTATTTCACTGCTTCATTATCCGGACTTTTTGAAAGCATCTCCTAATTTTCTCATTTGCTGCAATTTAAAGCCATTACTTCTTGAATTGTCAATAGTGGATACAGAGAAGAGTTTACTCACTTCATCTTAGCAATAGGGTTTTTTAATATACTTTGAAGACTACTATGTGTCCTCTTAGACTTCCCCTTTTCAACCTCAGCAACCTAAATTCATTCAAATTTTGCTTTAGAACATTCCTATTGTTCTTTTCTGGACACCAGCAGCTTGGGAATCTTATACACAAAAATAAGCACTATCCTGTTGAGCAGAGAAACACAATAATCAAATGAATAATTTAATAATGCCTTCACTTTTAGTGTTACAGGTATAAGAATTTTACTCATGCCTGATTTTTAACAGATGCAGATTAATCCAAAAGAGGTTTCCAGAATTTATTCATTCTTGCTTTGTAGCCCATTGATCTTTTTCCCCGACCACACTATCTTCCAAAGCCTTCCTTCCCTGTCCTCATATACAATGATTATATATGTTGTGAACACAGATAAACAAAACCCAGACTCAGTAAATGCTATGATCACCATGCTCATTTTCTAAGGAGCAGAGCCAAGGCTGCATACGCTGACTAGCATAGCATCCAAGCAGTACACTCGAGGTGGCAAATCCAGACAGGGAAATATGGACTGGCTTTGTGCTCTTGTATACAAACACTTAAGGTTTAGACACAGGAAAGGTTGTGAGCCAGCATGTCAGAGAAACAGCATTTCAGTTTCTCCTTATGCTAATGGCTCCTTAGTTCCTTTTTAAAGGAGAAATAGATCTCTGTTCTAAGTCTTCTGATTGGATTTTTTTTTTCTTTTCCCTTCTCTCTTCAAAAATCCTTTCTTTTAATTCTTTTCCAGGGGCGTACCTATGCCTCACCCTGCCTACTCTTAGCTCTGTTGTGAGCTCATCTGTTCTCCAACAAAGAAAGCTATCACCCAGAAATGAAGACAAATGCTTTCTTATTGCTCCTTCATACCCAGCCCTTGAAGCAAGCATGTTATTCTGTTCAAGTTACTTCTGCCTCTGAAGAACTGCTGGCCACAGTTTCCTCCAGTCATTTGTAGATTCCATTTTTTCGTCTTAACACTCAGAGCAGCAGGGATTGAAACTTCTACTGTGTTCTCACCACTCAAATAAACCTATACCTCCCTGACATTTTATTTAATTAAAGGTTTACATGGTAGTATACAAAAAACTACCAACATTTATTTCTGTTGTGTTATTTTGATTCATTTTGTTGATGAAATGGGCACTGCAGCTAAAGAATTCTAGACCTGGAAAGCAGCTATAAGCCACTAAGGAATAGCAGCAGCATCTAATATTTAGCAGCACACTCTGTATGCATGAATACCCACCATAACGCACTGCAGACTCTGCCAAGATTTCCAGCTCATGCACGGTTTAGCAGTTGGTACCACACATCAATAGGTTATGAATTTGGAGTTATGACTGCTATGTAAACTCATCAAAACTCCACTTGAATCAGTAATAACCAAGAACTCGCTATCAAGAAAAAAGAATCCCATAGTTCTCCTGTAGTCTAGAAGGTACTTTACAGTATAAACGGGCGTAGGGTACGTGTTGTGTGGGAGGAAATACCCTGGCCCAAGTTTTAGAAAATAAAAATCAGGAAACTGCTCCCAACTAGTAGTAATTTACTGTCAGACAAGATGTTTGGGGAGGATAGTGCCAGGCCTCATGGTTTAACTCTTCCTAGGCAGTAAGTAGGGTGCAGCACCTTCCTGCTGCAGAACACGAGACCCCAGGCACTGGACAGGCAGGAGCCAGCTCACAGCCCCTCTTTTTGCGTGGGTACAAACCTAACTGAATCCCTTCTCTCTTCTACTGCACAGAAAACCAATTTCAGAGGTGTTTTAGAAATATTACCACTCCTGCTTTTGATATACTGCCTGCAAAATTAAGTTTTTACGTAGACACAGACTATAAATACAGCTGAATCTGAAATACGTCAGAGACATTATTTTTCTAATCTGTTCTCCTCTACCTTCTTTACATCTTTGGGTATATATTTTCTTTATAAGGAACATAAGAACTTTTACAGGAAGGAAAAATAAAGACACTAATTCTCACAGGTCACACACTGTTAATCACCTTGAAGGTGATAAGTACTGGAGTCTCTTTGAAAATAGTTATTTTATACTGCAATTGCTTTAGGGGCAGCTCTAATCACAGCTGGACAATTAACAGCAAGAACAGGCAAACTCAGGTAAAAAGCAGGGTTTTGTGCAAGTATCACCAAAAAAAAGCAAAACCCCTTGCCTCATAGCTCTGAAGATTAAATTAACAGTTTTCCAGCATTCTCCCATAATCTTGAATCAGGAGACCTTTATACAATTACCTTCCTCAACTTCTGGGCCCACGAAAACTTTCCTAATTGACTATATCGGTGAAAAACCTTTATACCTTTCTGTCTCACAATAACCCTCCCCTGCCCACACACAAGAGAGAACCCATGGAGCACCAACATTCATGGTTACTCTTTCTCTCTCCTGAAATTTATTCTTTCTGAAACCAATTACAACTTCTTCATTGGATATGAAATTCTGGTATGCATGACATACACCTCACTTGTATCTCATTTCAGTGCTGATTAAAGATACGAAAAGAGAACTTGCTATAGGATTTTACTGCACATTAGAATTTCACTCTATGCTTGGAACGAATCCAAAATTGAGATACGTCTTTTGTCTTCCTTCTCCCTCACTCCTACAAACAGGCTACAAGAACAAAGTGTGATAAAAGGACTGCCTCATGGGCACAAACAGAAACCCCACTTTCCGAAGAATGCTGTCAAGGAGATCCACATAGCATGGAGCATAAACATTTTTTCTGCCAGGTACTCCAAAGCAGATTACCCCTTTAGAGAGGCATCCCAGAATCCTGACAGCATCACAGAACCTCATATGCTGGAAATAATGCTGAGGGTCTCTAGCCCACCACGTTCCCAGTGGATGGCATTGTGTGTCCTATTCAAAAGCTTCTAAAGACAGCAGAGTTGCCCCAGAAAAATAGGAAGGCTTGACAACTGAATATCACGTTACCAAGACATGCAACTTGGGAAATAGGGGGATATTTGTAACTAGTTCACATCCTTGTCTGGTGTTTAGACTGCTGGGAAAGAGAGAGTTTTTGTCCCTTAAGAGAAGACTTATATAATGAGGAGTGAAGACAGAAATTATTCATTTAGCCAAATTCCACTTAAATGCACATTAGAATGGACAGGTAATATATCTAATTAAGAAGCACCAAGAGGAAAAGATCATGCCACCACTGCTGTATCGTTCATCAGAAAAAAAGCACAGTCAAGCCCAAATTACTCCTCACATAAAAAAAAAAAACAACGGAATTTGTTTTCACTTCACCCGAAAGTGAAAGAAACGGTTAAGACCGCTCTGACCAATTCCACCAGCTTAGCTGAAACTTGCTTACACGGCAAATACAAGAAAGTAACATAAGCCTAGAAAATAGAAGCAGACTAAGACAGCACGTTTCTCTTCCTCCTCTGAAACTGTCACTCAAATCTCATCTGTACTTAACCAAACAGCAAGCTTCTGGTTGAAATTCATTGCAGATGGCTTGGGTGACCAGCAAAGGGCTGGAAGAGGCATCAAAGCTCACTTTAGATGCAAGCAGTCACACAGCTCAGATGCTTGAGCACTTCTACCCTCAAACAGTTCCAATCAAACTGACATCTGCAGTGCAACACTCATCAAGTGTATTCACTAAAGATACATCTTCGAATGAAAAGGGTGCAGTTGAAGCCTTGGAAGACCAAAAGTAAGCAGAGAGGTGCAAAGGCATACCAAAAAAAAAAACATCCTGCCCTGAAGGACTGTTTTGTGCAGTGAATTTCAGGATTCAACTACTTCCCCAATTCTCCTTCAACCTTTAGGTTTGAACCTTGGAGCTAAAAATTAGAGGGGAAAACTTCCTTTCTGTGGCATCTGTGAAGTTCCGGCTCACTTCATTTCTGCCTTTTACACCCTTTGCACTCAATATATGCTTGATTGCAGAACTCAGGCTTGCACTTACTGTTTTAAGAAGTACTTCTGCATAGCATTGAGAGGAGTTAGTTTCAGCAGTTAAGACATACACAAGCAGACTAAGCAAGTGTGAAACAACCAGATGTCTGAGTGTTTGCACTTGCACTTGCTGAGTTTCTAGCATAAGCACAACTGTTCAGACAACTGCTACTAAGTAATTCTGAGACATATCACAGCTTCTTTATTTACATTTTTATTACTTAGTGAAACCACTGGGAAGCTGCAGACTGGCAATTCCTGAAGAGCCGAGACTTATGTCCTACACCATATGCTCACATATAACCACAGCAGGAAAACTGTCTAAGCCCAGTCTCTTGCATCCAGCAGAGGTACTCCCAGAGCAGAAAATTGTTAATGCCTCCCATCCCTACCAATTCTTGGACTGTGCAGAGAGACTGTCAATACTGCTTCTGGTTATGCCTGAATCCCCCTGGAACTGAGCTAAGACCACCGATTCATCAAGCACTAGCTGCCAAGAATGTATCACTGCTGCCAGAAGACTGAATTACAGAATCAGAATTCTCATTGCACTTTTTCCACAGAGAAATATAGTTTGTGTGACATCTTTTGCTCTGCTTTTTCTCCTAGAAGAGGTAAGGAATGAAGACAATAGTTAGCGTCAGTTGCTGGCTCTGCTAGTTACTTCTCCTCCAACCTTTGGACAAGTAATTTTGCCTTTCTGCGCCTCAGTTTCTCCATCTGCTAAACACTGGTTTTCTATTTGGAGCTAATATAGCCAAAAAAGCGCTACATAACCACAGACTAGTATCTTTATTAATAATGCATTTCAAAGCAAAGTTGTCTTCTCAAAGTAAAACAGCCCACAACTTTTCTTTCCACTGGGTTAAGCCGGTTTTTGATAGTACGCTGCTCCAGCAGCCTACTCAGAGCATTAAAAGAGAACTGATGTCATACAGCCTTGCCTCCACACACACACCACCTGAACATAGCAACTGCTGCCACTGCAACTTAATTCTTGCTTGCTGGTTGCAGATTTCAGTTCCTCTGGCTGTGTACTGTAAAAATTTTGATTCATGCTTTACTTTCCAAATACTGTGGCTTTTCTTGTGCAACTGCTTAAGAAAGACGCGTTGTCCCCTATTGCACAATAGCATCTCTTATGACACATATATAGTGCATACACAGTACAGCAGACAAAACCAATCAAGAGGCTGGCTGTTCTTTCTGGCTTTATTTCATGTCAGGATGCATATTAAGCTGTTTTTAAATGAGGAAGGAAACAGAGGTCAGAATGAAATTCCCAGATGTATCTTGCTGTTTGTGATGTTCATATTCTATACACAGAAAATGCTGATGCTGCAAGGTGCCAGGCACCTGCTAGAATAGGCTGAGCTTTCCCAGCTCCTCCTGGCTTCCGCACCCTGCAGGACAAAGTCCATAGAGACAGGAGAATCCTCGAAGTGCTCTACCAGACACAATGCAAAACAGAGTATCATCCTAGTAATTTTTCATTTTCCCTATTCCTCTGCTACTCAGTGTAACTGCAGAAAACTTCCCAGAGCCCTTCACCAACAAATCCATCCATAAAGCAAAGTTTTATCAGCTTGATCTGTTCACCATGTCAGAATCAAGATGCAACTAAGTACACTGAGTATTTAAAGAAAGAGAGGCTTAACAGTAGAAAAAAGAGGAAAACACACATTTCTTCAGGGAACATTTTGCTCACCGAGTAAACAGTAAGAAAACTTTGCCCCTTTTGGCAAACATACATAAAACCAAACCCAACTAACAATGAAAACCAAAGCAGAGTAATAAAAGCTGTGTATAATTTAATTGATAACAGGAACTGGCCATAGCTGATGTTTTCAGAGAACCAGAGTTGGTGAACAGTGAAAGATTATGTAATGATGTAATATATCTGCAATGACCTGTTCTAACTCCAGAAGTACTGATCTGTCCTTCTTTTGACTTGTTCCATTCACCTAGAAGCAATACGCTTTCCAATTGCATTTAGTTCAAAAGCCTTGACTATACATTAAATGTATTGGTCTGTTTTTGTTTCTAAATGCTAATTGCTCTTGCTCCCTAACTTCTAAGTGCACTTAATCTAGCAAGGACTACTTGTAAGTGCCAAACAGAGGAGAAGAAATACACAGAAGTAAAAAAAATGTGCGCAGTGAGATTAAATGTCTTTGTGCAACAGCTTTGCAATACACTGCAAGGGAAGGCAATGGGAAACCAAAAATATGGGTGAAGGCCAGAGGACTGAATACAGCAGAGTTCTAGGAAAAAATCATCTTTGGTTCAGATGTCAGTAAAAAAATAATGATTTTCAGGCTAAGTTTTCAGAATACAGTCTCCTCACACGTAAGCAAAACACTTGAGCCAATGTAAAGAAGGATACCTTTTTGCTACAGGGCCAGTTTCATATGTAAAGTTTAAGAGCCAGACTCTAGTAAAAGCATCTTCCCAACATCCACCTCTCCTTTTCCTGTTGAGGGAGCATGCCTCTGACAACTGAATGCTCACTGCAAACACACTTCTGCGTCTCGCTCTGGAAATCTCAACCTGCTGTTCTTCCCGTATTCTGCGTCTTGTCAACACCTCTCCTCACAAACAGCTGCTTCCCATCTGAGCAGCTTTCTGAGCAGAGTGTCAGTAACACAAAAGAGATAAAACCACTAGCACCCAGAGGGATATGAGCTAAACAATTACATGCAAGTGTCCAGTGACTATCATTTGAAGCCTTGGATTTTCCACAATAAAAAGGGAAGTTAATAAAACAGAAATGAGCAAGCAGCATTTCATGTGAAGGACTCAAGTGCGTTCCATATATGATATCCCAGCTCACAACTGCTAGTAATCACACTCGGGATTAGGTAATTAACAACCAGCTCCTTTTCACACTGTCCTAAAGTAGGCCCACCCACTCAAGTTGTACCTCCTTTCTGTTTCTTCCTTCTCCAAAGATGAAGAAAATAGAAGACCTCAGGTAATGAGACAACAGAGTCAGTAACGACAAAAATCTAAGGAAGGCTTACAAAACATATTTCCAACACTCCTGGCCCAGCACCCAGAACTTTCATATAACAAGAAAGCATTAGAAATAAACCCATCTGCACCAACCAACAACACAGAAAAGTGAGCACTGGGTGTGCGTGTCAGCTCTGGCACAGACATTGCTGTTCTACCAGAGTCCTACTCTAGGCATACGTGTCACAGCCTGGGATGCGAGCTTGGGCTGTGCCTGCAGGAGGAAGCTAACAGTGCTGGGACATGGACCTGAGCCTTGAAGTTGTGTTAGAAAACTCCTGGAAAGTTCCCTAGCACCCTTTGGCCTAAGCCTACTGGCATTCTCCTAAACAATTCTCAGGCGTGGTGCCAGTGTTAGGATGGGGCAAGGACCATTCCCAATAGGCAGCCATCCTACTTGGAGACACAGAGTTCACTGGTACTAGACAAGACCAGATCATGCCAGTTGGCCTCAGGGCCAGAGAATAAAGCTTGACACTGTTTGGTTTGCAACATTTGTAGCCTAAGTCTTTGGCTTAAAAATACAGGGCCACTGATCACATCTAACAAGACAGAAACATTTGCCTCATTGCCTTCTCTGTGACCTACATATCAAATAACACACTGCCTGCTCATATATACCTACATTAGGCTTGTCCATTGTCCCCGCAAGAAACTGGATTCTGTTTAAGAATCAGGTTTCAGAGTCTGAGGCATTTTACCAGGTCAAAGGTTTTACAACCTTCCGTTACTGCCCCTTTAAACAAAATGAAAGGGGCTTCCCCAGCCACCTAGTGATGAGGTTAACAGCAAGGGGCTCCCTGTGAGGTGATGAATTCAAAGCAATTGTCAGATTAGACAGAAAGTGCCAGGAGACCAGAGTCTTCACTGTGTAGCTCAAACCCACCCACCTAACTGAGATAAGAACTCACTAAAATGCAAACTCTTATCAGGAGTCTGGCCCCAAAGTAGGGCCCTCCACCAATGACACAAGACACTGAATATCAGGGAACTCCTCTCATTATCAGCTTCCTCAGCCTCCAAAATAATGCTCAACCATAACCTTTTCTGTTTCCTCCTCTTTCCTGACATGTATTTCCCTTATGTATCCTGCAGCAAGTTGTTCCAAGTTACTCAAACCACATTAGGATGCCAGAAGCGTGAGCAGGCAAAACTTTCAAAAGTGTTATCAGTGAAGTGATTTACTGCAGATGAGAAAAAGTATAAGATGACTTGGATGATGTTCTTAAGCTTCTTTAAATCTAAGCCCATTCTATCATGTACAAAGGCAGTTAACATCTGACAGCCATCCAGTAAAATGAGCCTCACAGGTTTAGAGCTGTTTCTTACTAAATTGCTCAGGTCACCAGTTGCAAAGGAGTGTGTTAGCTTCTCTCTTTAAAAGTGGTCCACTCAGGGAACGGGTGAGCAGTGTGACCTTTCGGCAATCAATATTTGCTCGTTCTGACACATTAGGGCAAGACACATTAGCACAAACAGGTTTGGTGTCACCGGTAGTGACACTGGTTCACAATTAAACCGGCAGCCTGATAAGTGCGAAGTCAAACTCCTCACCCAATCACATCAAGTTTCATAACCAAAACATAGAGCAGTTCCTAAAAGGTGCTTGAAGGAGCCCTGAAAACTTTGGCCCTAACTCTCAGACAACAGCAGCTAAACAACTGACAAATCCATCAGGAATATATAACCAGAGCCCTGCATGGTAGATTGCTCCTTTTATTTAAAAAAAAAAAAAAAAAAAAAAAAGCTTTTGGGAACCAACAAATTAGCCTATTGGCACAAGAACTGACCACAAGTAAAACCAGAAGCATGAAACAGAAGCTAGTTTGAGAATGGTCACACATTTTACTCCATGAGTCACAAGACATCAGATAAGCTGCAGAAGACATTATTTGTATGGCTGATATGCTTTCATGAAAAGAATTCTAGCAATGGCAATAGCAGTGACCCAATATCTTTACATGAACATATATGTTCCTTTAACTCTGCTCCACACAGTCCCATCATCTGAGTAATCATCCACTTTATTAAAAAATCAAGATGTACTAATCTACTGCTCTCCCTGCAACTGAGACACACGGCACAGAACTGCAACTGTATCTGGAACTGTAGGAAGTGGCATTGCCAGCCAGTTTGTGACAGTTCTTGTGCTAATCACACTGGGTTAAAAAGCAGCATGATGCCCAGAAGGGTCAATACCGGTCTTTCTGTCCCTAGGCTTCCAGGGGCCTATTAGGGCTCCCATTCAGCTTTGGGTAATCCCTATCTCATGACTTGACATATGGCTATCAGCTGTGTAAGCAACAAGTTATTCTTCTAAGGAAGAGGGCTCATTAGGAGGAGTGAAGGAGCTGTTTTCTCTTACTCCAGTCTCGAGATCTGCAGTTCAAAGAGAGCCAAGGCCTCTTCAGATGAGTGGCTCCAACGGAAGGGTGAAGGAGAGCGTATGTGCAAGAAGTCAGTCATTTCAGTCCAGATAACTACCACGAGTTTCTCTTCCAGTATAGACCCACAGCACTTCTGAATGCTTGCTGCAGCTTGACTCAACCATCTGCAGAAGGCAGTGTTAAAACTTTCATCAGGCTTAGCTAGGCAATCAAGTAGGAATTTATATCTGCAGTAATATTTAAATCTAAGACTCTGCTCAGGTCTTAAGCACGCTGTTGGTGCAACCCCCAGTCCAAGCCTCAGTTTATAACCCAGCAAGAAACAGCAGTACAAGGTAACATTCAGTCTCTGTATGAGAAATGGCTTTGCATGAATTGCATCACTCCACAATGTGGTCTCTGTAGCTGACTGAGAAATGACATCGTTGCATATTTCAAACCCATTTCTTGCCTCTAGCTGTTAAAGGCTGAGAATTCTGCAGTCATTCAAACTGGCAAATGGGAACTCTTCAAAACAGATAAGAAAAATGATAAGATAGTGATGCTTCCAGTCCATCCTTCAAAGAAACAAGACTGGTTGCTTCAATACAAGTTGAAAACAGAAAGCAAAATATTGAGACAGAAACAGGCAGAAAGGCAGGGGATTAACGGATTGAAGCCACATCAACACAGGAGGAAATAGGAGCCATCCCATGTTGCAAGTCCAATTCTACCTTATTTTCTACATCCTTAATTCAAACAGCCTTCATGCACTCCAAAACAGCACCATCTCTGCCCTAATCAAGAGATCATCTGTCAATTCAGAGCATTTAATGGAAATACTGCTGTGTAAACATGGATTAAGTATCCCACCACAAAACAAAGACATGGGAATAAGCAGCAGCATTAGTGAACTACAACATGCCTTGCTGCTCTCTAAAACACAAAACAAAAGGGCCTAGATGAAAGATGACTGCAAAGAAACCTTGCACAGTCAGAGAAACTGAGAGATACAACCATTCAGGACAACTTTCTGAGATCTGACCCGCAAAATAGATTTCTGTCATCATGGCAACTGCTGCTTGCAAAGTAAAAAAAAGTCTTCACAAACTAGATGAGACCACAGAATATATTTCTAGTTCCTATTTTCAAGAGTATCTCAAAAAAGGAGACGATGGACAGGAGATTTGAAAGTCTTTGCCACAAGAAAGGCCTGGACCAATAAGATCTATGAGCTAAAATAAGGTTTCTGCAAAGCTTTGTCACTAACCCTCCATTTAGTGCAAGGATGTTAATCTTTGTAGGTAATGAAGGCATAGGGAATAAGAAGATATATGTGGGTCAGCAGTCCTCTCTCTGGTGGCGACCAGCATACTCGGCCATTGCACAGTGATTCTAAGCATCACCAAAGTCAAAACATACATTACCATTTACATCCTAAATCACACTACAAGCGAGCAAGGCCTTTACCAAGAAAATCATCTCAGGTTGGAAACAAAAACAACAGAAAAGGGATTCTACAGCTGGAAAGAAGAGGGAAATTCACACAATCCATTATGTTTTCTTGCAAGTGCCTGAAGGAAACCATAGGCAGGCAACAGAAGTAATTTCTCGAAAGCTTCATCTGCTGTGGACTCATCTGGATGCCTGCACTTGGGAGATACTGCTTTTTCCAGTCCTCAGATACCCTCTCAGAGTGGGATGCCTCTGGGACTGCCAGGATCTGAACACAAGAACACTGGCTTGAAAATACATCACTCTCTTCCCTTTAAGGGTTCAGTGTTGCCCCTCCAGGGTACGTTCCAGAAGTCTAAATATTAGACTGCTCCCATAAATCCTCTATGCAGATACCCAGTCATGGTCACTGGTATGAGGAATGAGTTGTCTTCAAATGCAGGCGCAAACACAGATAAACCTTTCATGAAGCTCCTGTGCTACCATAACACTCCTGTAAAATGCATAAAAAATGTAAAGTAATCCATTCCATCACACAGCACTGCTAAAGCCTTGGGAGTGTCTTGTGCCTGTGTTTCGGATACTAGAGTTCAAGAAACATATAGATCACAGAATCCAGATAACACTACAGGAATTGTTAGAGGTAAAATCAAACAGTTTGGGCTGGGGAGGGGGAGAAGGGGATAAACCCTCAGAAATTACCCTCCTTTCAGATCAGAGTATGATGAGATTTGTCAAGATCATCTCCAAGATTATTTTTCATGATTTTACAAATTACGAGATGTAAACTATAGAACTGCAAAGCCATACACCTGCCTCAAGCACAAACACTGTATGAGACCTGGGAAGTGGAAAATCAGCAAAGCCCTCAAACTTTTTCTCTTCCTATGTTCAGGGATAAACAAGCTCCTGTAATTGACACCAGTCTGCTTCCTGCAAAATCAGCCAGAAACTGTAAAATCAAATATAGATTCAGGTACATGTAGAGCAACTCACTCAGTTCTGCTGTCTGTGATGCTCATTTCACTTTCTGATCAACATGCCCTTTCCTACCAAAGCCCATGGTCTCTATTCCTCTCTTGGGCTCACTCAGCTCCCAGACTGCTATTGTAAGTGCGGTTTGATGCAGAGGCACCAGCGTGGCACTGGGAAAGCTCAAGACAGCCAAGCTCTCCCTCCCTACCATCAGATCACAACACATGTTCAGACAGCAACTGGCATCCCTGAAGTGAGAGGGAGGGACAAATGGCAAACGGGCTGACTGATGATATCATTGCCACTGGGAGGAGGGGGAGCGGCAGAGCCAGAGCCGGGTCAAACACCTCATTCTGAAGGATGTAACCAGACCAAAGTAGGACAGAGATAAATGATAACGAGCATCAGATGCACACCACGCTGTAAGGAGCTAAGGGAGGCAAAGAGAAAGGAGTTTCAGTTCTCACTTGCACAGCAGTAAACTGGTGAAACTACGTTAGAGAATTTAGTGATATTTTCTCCTTGTGGAGATCCTGTGAGAGTGCAAAAAGAAACAAACAGCCTTGTTCATCAGAAAAATCTGCTGTACTCCTACATACCTTTGATTTGTAAAACCTTGCTGCAAAATGAATGATCTGGTCAAACAATTTTCCAAGCGAAAAACTAAGCTCAGACATACATCTTGGGGTAGAAAAGAACCCAATAATACTGCATCCTGCATCTCTGCTCTTGCAGAGACTTTGCAAACCACAGGATCAGATAAATACATACATTCAGAGCTTTCTCTCTGCTTTGTCTTGCTTTCCAGTTAACTTCTGCTTTACTTTCTACATACAGACTGTTTTCTTCACATTCGCTCTTCAGAGCAAAAGAAGCTTTTGATTTACGTGCATTTCAGCCTTTAGGAGCTCATTTTGCATTACACTTTTTCTGAGCATAAAACTCCGCTAGCACAATTGCCAGCCCAAAATATTCAAGAGTCATGACACAAGCCCCTAAAAAGCTCATCAGCATTTACCTTTTACTGATGTTTTACCTTCAAACTTCCCTTTACAACCAGAAGTACTAGAAATGTACCATTTAAAATAAAAGCTCCTCAACATCACCAACTGGACTTTTAATAACTGCCCAGTGTTGTTAAGACTCATCAGCAGAAAATCTTGGTCATTGACAATGGTAACAACTGGCTATAGGTGAGCGCGTGTGACTAACTGACTGAAACAACAGAACAGCAAAACTACTTTAGATTACTTCCAAACATATTTCCTTTGCCATCTCCTTCGTCTCCCCAACTGCTCTTTTAGCAGTCTCATAATAAAGGAGTAACATTACCCAAACTATATGGTTCACGTTCCAAAATCAGAGTTTATCTGTACCTACCAAGGGTGAAACAAGCAGAGAACTGGGTAGGACAGGAAACCACACCTCACAGCTGAGACAAATGGTCTGTTTGCTACTCTGAGCACCAGAGCCCTAATCTTGGATGCAAACAAGATTGTGAAATATGAAAAGAAAAAAAGACTTGTGATGCTTATCATATTTCGACATGGGTGGAGTGCAAAATCCAGAGATAACAGATCAATTACAACTACAAAGCAAGCAAGAAAAGGGAGCATAACATAAATATTTTGAGGCCATAGGATGTAGGTTAATTTATCTGATAGCACGTCCCAAGTAACATATTTATACAACTGTTAAGATGGAAAAGACTTCTAGTCTTCATACAAAAATAAACGATGGCATAATGCTAATATATAAAAATAGTCCTGATACAATTACTTATCCAATTTGATACCCGTCTGATAAGGACAGTTCAATTTTCACTGTTTTCATGCCTGCACAGAGAACACAGCAACTGCTCAAGGTAGAAGTACATCCTGTCATTCTGACATTAGAATTTATAAGTTGGCAGTTTTGTCTTTGGAAAGAACAATTTGGGTTTAGATACTTGCAATTACCTGACTAAGCTGTGGGAGCTGCACGTGCAGGTTGGAGCAGAGTGTTCAGTGAAATTAAAGGATGGCAAAAAAAACACCAAACACATCTGCAACAAAATACCTGCCTTTGCCATCTAGTGTATTGGATAATTACCACACTTTCATATGTAATTCACATGATTATACCTACAAACTGGGAAACCAAACATTAAATACTTGCATTTAACAGCTGTGTACCCACTATTCCATCTACTTCTTAAATGATGGTCAATGATTATGCCTGAAATTGCTCAAGGCTCCTGTGCCTCCTCACTTGAAAGCTGGATTTTAATTACTGCAATACCAGTGTTATGAATTGTCTGGGATTCTGTGGAATGGCCATGTGGCATTCAAATGGACCACACCATACATTTTTTCAATGAACTGTCTATGACTTTTTCACACAGTCAAGAACAGTCACACAGAGAACAGTAAGCTTAAACAACTGACTTAACAACAAGCTTAAAGGCTGCAACGTGATGACACTGCACTTCGGTACCCAAACACTCTAGGACAGCCACATATTCATGTGCAAGACCACATGCCACCAGGCAGATGGTTTGACATTTACCCAATTGGTCACTCAAACTAAGTTATCATCTGGTTTAATTTTGTCACATAGAAAAGAAATATTTACAAGATCCTATATGAAATGTTAACATTTCTGCATACATCACAGAGAGTTAAAAGAGACCAAAGGTAAGCAAAGGATTAATGGAATTTTGAAGTCTGGAGACTGAAAATCCTTATGGTTTATGATCTCATCAGAGACTCAAAACAGAATTATCTGCCTGTATCTCTTTGAAGTTTATCTTACTCCATCATTAACTTTTAGTAAAGTTCCATTAGCTGCTGATAATTTTCCACTTTGCTTCTTATTTGACCGGTAGTTCTTCAGTGACGTTGGCAGCATTATACTTCCATCCATTCCCTGTAGTTCTCCCACTGCTTAAAAGGTTTCACTGTGTAATAGGCCTTTATTAGTAATGTATCTGCATAACTGCAGTATTAGCTATTAATACTCTTGATTTACATTGCATTTCTTCAATAAGTACACTGTATTTTGCAACAGGATACCTGACTAACAAAAAGATATATAAGACAGGACACAATACAGCATCTGAATACACATAATTAAATCAATAACTGCAATTCATCAGCCTTGAGCTGGTAGGAAATTTTGCCCTCTTAGCATGATAACCTCTCATTTGATGCTTAATCCACGAAAAGCAAGACTATAAAAATCACAATATGCATGAGTATCACATAGATATTGTACTACCTTTTAATATAAAATCCAGACTCTGTTTAAAAAAAAATAGCTATATCTCTTGTAACTGATCTTGTGAGATCTGGAACAAACCACAAAGAAAAGCTACTGGGTTTCATTCTCTCCACAGTTCTGATACAGAATACTGTCAACAAGACCTACCTACAGGAGTACCACAACTCAACAGGAGCAAAACTGACTAGGAACACCTTCCTAGGTCCAAAATCCAGTGGATTAAAAATGTTACAAACATACGCAGTGAAAAACTAACTGTTTTAAACCTAACAGACTAAGTAGCTGTAATGGCATGGGACTTTTAAGCTAAATTCACAGACAGAACTCCTCTTGTCAGAATCACATGAGGTACGAAATATAACAGATTCTAGAGACTATATTTTATTTAAATAGGTGAACATCTAGAGCAGTTTTATAAAGTACTTGTAGCAAAATGTTCTTCGCGGTGACTAACAATTTTTATTATGAGAAAAGAGAACTCCCTGTTCTGTAAGTTTAACAATACCCACTTTATTAATCTATGGAAGCAAAATAAGGACTAGAATCTTTTACACAAAGCAAATAAGGATTGAGTCCTTATATCTACAGCTAGCCTACTTTCCCTGCAGCTTAGCAGGGCAGAGTTTCTAAGCACACAAAAAAAGAAGAGGGAAACTTTTCCTTTAACATGGCCACATATTAGACTTCTAAAAAGGATCAGAATATTCTTTATAAATCAAAATTACTTTATTTGCAAATCCATAGTATCAAATACTTCAAGAAATTCTTCCACATTACCAGGAAACACAGGAAACTGCTGCTAGCATGCAACCTCAGTGCTGTGAATAAACCCATAGAATTTAGTTATTTGCTTTTTAAAACACTGTTTAGTGAGAATACTTAATGAGGACTAGGGTTTCAATAGCAAATATTTAACAAAGAGCACAAATTCCCTCACCTAACCTTTTTCTAAAGCACAACTGTCCCATCCTACTTAGGGAAAGCTCATTCTGACAACATAAAAATATGAGATCTAGCCTTCCATTATTTATCAAAACTATTAAAAGTTTCTTAAGCAAAGGAATCTGTATCCCTCACAGCTCTCTTCTCATGTTTGACAGGAACATGTTTCAATAAGATCTAGAGACCGCAGCTGTCCTGCACAGAGGAACTGCAATCTTCTGTCCACTATAGCAAAAACTGCTTCTGCAACATATGGAAGTATAAACAATTTTAGTACAATTCATGCTATATAAATACCCTAACATCATCCAGCCACATCTGAATGTTAACTAGGTGTATTACGGCAGAAAGTGTACTGGTTTACATTTATTTTGCACTGCTAAGTGCTATTCACACAGAACACAAGACAGTAAGAGCCATGGGGCAGGAGCAGCAGTTCCCATGCAGCGACACCAGAGCACTCAGAAAAACACAGTAATGGGAGTAAAGTGGACTTCATTTGTGTGGCCCAAGTATATTTGAGAATATGGGATCCCACTGCTACAGCATTACTTTTATTACCATCAAAAAAACATAACTTTTGTCCTATAACCGCCTGCAATTCCAGTGACTATACAGATAATACATATACTATCCTTGCATGTCATGTCAGGGGTCCAATGTGTAAGGCGGGGAATAATTCTTTGTGATATTTTGTTAGAAGGTGTTAAGTTATGGCCATTCACCAACTTAGGGAAAAAACAGGTCTCACTTGAAATTTTACTTTCAAAATTTCACACCACTACTGCTCTTTTTACCCTCTTGTAGTGCAGCAGACCCTCATCCTCTCCTCCTTGGTGCCAGCACCATTCAACTATCTGAATGCACTTGCACAGAGATTCAGTCTCTAAGAACTAGGTCAATGACTGAAGAAACTGTCATTATTTAGGACAGCACATGAACATTCAACACATGCTTGAAGTTAAGCCTGTGTGTGAATGTTGTTCTAAACTGAGGACTAAAAATATGAAAGATCCGATACCTCAGTGCTTTGTTCAAATGTAAGTACTAAACACAAACTCCACAGAGGGGTAAAGCTGCACTATCAGAATCAGCCCCCAGGATAACACCACAGCCTAGATACACGGAGCAGCCAGTAACAATGTGCCTGTGACGACTCCATCTGCAGAGCCAACTCGAGAACACAGCCAAGTGTACTCCGTGTCTTCTCCTACCATTACCTAAGGCATATTACTCACTACTGCTCTCACAGCAACTGCCAGGTTAATGAATATTAATAAATAAAAGACTTGGTTTGGTTTTCAATATATGAAAATGTCATTAGTTAACACCGTGAATGCATTTAGCTGCATGACCCAATGCTAAAAATATATGCAGTTTGAATCTGCATTCCAGTCTGCAGTTGACAAAATCCCAAATTCAGTACTTAGGACAGAGGAGTTTTGTGAGGGTTTTTTGTTTGGTTTGGTCTGTAGGGTGGGGCATTTTTGCAACTTGCAGCTCTTTTAAGAATCTTCTCACAGTGAGACAGAGTTCCACTTCTAAAGGAAGCTAAGTGGTACTTCAGTCAGAAGCTTTCTGAAATTAAAGGCTGAGTTCAACTATTTGAGAGAGCAAAGGAGGATTTAAGTAGAGACTAGTGCATAAATGAAAAGGATGTGGTTGCTTTATCTTTTACGCTAGACAGTTTGCACTTGGATGAATCTGAAAAACGCTGAAGACAAACTGATTTTAAAAAACAAACAACCAAAAACTTTGCCAGGAGGACAAGTCAAAAAGAGGCCAGGGTCTAAGCCCATTTCAAAGAAATAAGGGTTTAGGACTTAACTAGCAAAACACCAGAAAGAATTTCTGTCCTGATCAATCTTTTTGACATCTCTGCAGAGACTTCCCTTGCTTTTTGATCTCTATGCGATCAAATAGTTTATTCTTTTTTATGGCATATCTGTTATCTAGTAACTTTTACAGCAGGATCTCCTAGCCGTCTGCAGGAGCATGGTGGTATGCTGATGGATTCCACATCTATATAGGAAAAAGGAAACGTCCAGATGGAGTTTTACTTCGGAACTAGTCCGTGGATAATTCAGAGGGTGAGTATAATAGTCTCCACAGGCACACCCAGCCCCATCACATTTTTATGTTCACCATTAAAGCAAAAGAACACACATAGCATTTATTTATTAATAAAAGGCAGCTGGAGTAGAGTTTCCACATGGGTCTAACAGCAACTTAGACGCTGGCGTTCTGGGAGCAGACCCAGCTCGGGGACTGCCGCCCGCGCTCTCAGACACTGCGGGACAGTTTGCCCCTGCGCTGGGAGAACGCGCGGCTGCCCCTTGCACACAGAAACACACGCACACGGGCACACCCAGAGCCCTCTCGGCAGGGCACTCCAGCCCATCGCGCACACACTAACATTTGCTTGCACACACTAACTCAGAAACACACAAACACGTGCGTAAATTACTCTCACACAGTGTCAGTAACGCGCACACTCACAGACACACTCAAACACATTCAGAAACGTGCACACTCAGACACATTATCGCTAACACAGTAACTCACTTGCACACACTCAGAAACACAAACGCATGCACACACAGTAACACACTCACACTCATGCACACCCATTCACTCAGAAACACAAATGCCTGCACACACAGTAACACACTCAAGCACACACTCATTAAAAACAGACATGTGCACAAACACACACAGTAACATGCTCAAACACTCACGAGTACACACTCAGAAACACAAACACATGCACAAACACACGGCAGCACAGTAACTCATCCACACACACAGTAACACACACTTGTGCGCACACACTCAGTAACAGACGGGCACAAACACAGCAACACCCGGGAACACACACACACGCTCAGAAACATACAAACCTGCACAAACATAAGGTAACACTCCTTCAGAAACACAGAAACTCACTCCCACACGGGAACACACACCCACACACACAGAGTCACACACTCTCACACGCAGTACCACAAACACACACCCGCAAGCACTCAGAAACACAAACGTGCACAAACACACAGAGCAACACGCACACTCAGGAACACGCGGACACGTGCGCGAACCCACACGGAATCACCCCCGGACAGCCCCTCGCCGCCCCCGGCCCCGGCCTCGCCCCGGGACGCCGGCGGCGCCGCTCACCGACTGCAGGAAGCGCAAGGTCCCCACGTAGTCCCGCTCGGTGCTGAGGATCTCGTTGAGGACGCAGAGGCGGAGGCGCAGCTGCCGGTCCGTGTCCTTGGTGCAGCCCGCGGGCTCCGCGGCTCCGGGCGGCGGCGGCGGCGGCTCCATGGCGGCGGTGGCGGCTCCCCCTGCGCTCCCCTCGGCCGCTCAGGAGCCCCCCATGGCCGCGCGGGGGCCGAGGGGAGCCCGGCGGGACGCGCCGGGGCGGCGCGAGGGGCAGCGAGGGAACCGGGGGGCGGGGCCGCGGCGCGAGGGGAGGGGAGAGCGGGAGTCCCGCGCGCCCGGCGGCTGCGCGCGCACCTCGTCCCGCAGCCCTCGCAGGTGTGAGCGCCCCACGGCCACACACGCCTCGTCCCGCAGCTCTCGCAGGTGTGAGCGCCTCACGGCCACACACGCCTCGTCCCGCAGCTCTCGCAGGTGTGAGCGCCTCACGGCCACACACGCCTCGTCCCGCAGCTCTCGCAGGTGTGAGCGCCTCACGGCCACACACGCCTCGTCCCGCAGCTCTCGCAGGTGTGAGCGCCTCACGGCCACACACGCCTCGTCCCGCAGCTCTCGCAGGTGTGAGCGCCTCACGGCCACACACGCCTCGTCCCGCAGCTCTCGCAGGTGTGAGCGCCTCACGGCCGCACACGCCTCGTCCCGCAGCCCTCGCAGGTGTGAGCGCCTCACGGCCACACACGCCTCGTCCCGCAGCTCTCGCAGGTGTGAGCGCCTCACGGCCGCACACGCCTCGTCCCGCAGCTCTCGCAGGTGTGAGCGCCTCACGGCCACACACGCCTCGTCCCGCAGCTCTCGCAGGTGTGAGCGCCTCACGGCCGCACACGCCTCGTCCCGCAGCCCTCGCAGGTGTGAGCGCCTCACGGCCACACACGCCTCGTCCCGCAGCCCTCGCAGGTGTGAGCGCCTCACGGCCACACACGCCTCGTCCCGCAGCCCTCGCAGGTGTGAGCGCCTCACGGCCACACACACGCCTCGTCCCGCAGCTCTCGCAGGTGTGAGCGCCTCACGGCCGCACACGCCTCGTCCCGCAGCTCTCGCAGGTGTGAGCGCCTCACGGCCACACACGCCTCGTCCCGCAGCCCTCGCAGGTGTGAGCGCCTCACGGCCACACACGCCTCGTCCCGCAGCCCTCGCAGGTGTGAGCGCCTCACGGCCACACACGCCTTGTCCCGCAGCTCTCGCAGGTGTGAGCGCCTCACGGCCACACACGCCTCTTCCCGCAGCTCTCGCAGGTGTGAGCGCCTCACGGCCACACACGCCTCGTCCCGCAGCTCTCGCAGGTGTGAGCGCCTCACGGCCACACACGCCTCGTCCCGCAGCCCTCATGCCTCCCACTACATCAGGCTGCCCACGGCCTGATCTACACATATATACAACAAATATATATACAACAAATTTATTTCATCACCATGAACCAAAAATACCGGGTTTTTTGATGTTGGTTGTGCAAAGCAAATGCGAGGGGTAAGGGTGAGGGCGAATGAGGCAAAGTGCACAAAAATGAGACCAAGTCCTGCATTTCAATGCTGTTCCCACTGACTCCCAAAAATCTAACTTGATTCATGTCAGTGGAGATTCTCCCCGATGCCTTCACTACACCGTAAGAAAGCTGCCAGGCTTTTGTCAAACTGCAAATACATATTTGTTTAATTTGACTTAGGAAAGAAGGGTTTCAAGAGGAAATTTTAAAAACACTAATAATGCAAACTTTTAAGAGACATAAGGATAGAGACGCATATCAAATCTATTACTTTAAATGCTAACACAAATAATGTAATAAATCATCTTCCTTAGTCTGAAACAAAATACCTCTTTGGGTATTTTACCTTAATAGTGACTTTCTCTATCTTGACTGATCTTCTTTGTTCAAGTTGTTAAGGTTTCTATCCAGGAGGAAATTATGGCAGTCTAACATACAAAACTGTCATCCTAAAGTCTGATTTAGGCTTCATGGATATCATATTACATGAAATGAAAAAACAGCTCTCCAGTCAAGATATAATTGCAGCAGGCTGCAGGTCTGAAGTATAAAGAAAATACTTCAGATGCTTTCAGTCCTAGGTGTGGAAATTGCCTTTATCAAGTAACGATAATATACTCCTTTGCCACGTCTCCTTATGATGTAGCCTTGGGTCAAGGTGCACAACGTGCGCCTTCACAAACATGACCCTCATGATGCCTTGTAATTCCACTTTCTGCAGCCTCATCAATGAGAAGTGTTTTCTTCACTCTAAGTTACTCTGAAACACGATTGCTCAAAATGGGAAGAAAAGTGTGGGAAATCTCTTGTCTCCGTAAATGCAAGGGGTCTGAGGGAAAAGCACTGATGAGAAGGGAATGACAAGGATTAATTCTGGGTTTCAGGCAGATCTCAGAGGCACGAGGAGCCCGTTGAAGCAAAGTCTTCAGAAGGTCAGATTAGAATCAATTTCACCAGGTTTCTTTCAAGTTGTTTATGTTTAAATTCCTGCTTTCTTCTGAAAGCCACTACAGCATTTTCATTTATTTAGTTAGTGGGTCTCCAGTTGACGTCTTTTTAAAAATCATCACATGTTTTGTCTCTTCTAAAAGATCCTAACGGTTTAAATAACAATATACGGTGTTAGGAAAAATCAGCATCCCCAAAGCTACGCCCCCACCCTGTGGCAGAGTGAGAAAGCTGTTAGTTTTGACGTTGCTAATTTGTTAACCCTGTCTCTCATGCTTGCCCCTAAAGTCTTAGAATAATTTCTTTTCCGTAGCAAATGCTGAGACAGAAGATCATCACAGAGTCAGTAGGATGCTATCTGAGCGATGCCTAAACTACTGTGGTGCACGTGTCTTTTTGTTGAGGTTTAATATGAGCTACATTGCTTCAAAATACTTTTCTAGTTTTATTGTCAGCATTAGCAGTGTTGCTACATAAAAACTTTTAAAAGGATGTAACTTGTGACTGGGAAGATTAAAATGTTAAGCAAAAAGTTTAGTTTAAAATACTAAGCAAAAGTCTACATTAAAATTAAAGAGAGATCTTTCGCCCTATTTTAAAAATGGCTTTCTTGTAGCTGTAGGAAAATTCATTTTGGTAAGTCCAAATTAACTCAGACATACATGTGATCCTTACTTTAGAGTAGATATTTTAATAGTTACTAGCATGGCTTTTCATTTTAAAGACAAAAATCTGTAATTAGCCAGCAAGCTTTTTTTATTCTTAAAGAGATATTATGGGTTAACTGAATGAAACCTGAAGACTCAAGTGAATATATGTTCCTTCTTGCTTGTTTTCTTTTTGCTTCTTTTTAATTTTCTTAATATTTTTTAAAAGCAAGTAGTTTACAACTGCTGTTCAGTTTTGAAGAGAATTTTACTGCTAATATATTGTCAAGTGAGCACTTCAAAAGCAAACAAAAAATGCTGGTGCTTTGTAGTACAGTCAGGGAGTCAATTATCAGGAGGCTGACATATCAATTACCATGCAATTTGCCATCTTTCGCAAAGATGTAATTAATTTGCACGTGCTTGTAAGTTGTTCTGTCATATTTATATGTTTCCACCATGGTGGCATCAAGGTGGCAAGCTCTTTACATGGTATTGCAACAACAAAGAAAATAATCATTGCTTAAGTGTTTGTCTGCACAGTGGCAGCATTCGCTCTTGTAGGACCAAATATTGTTCGCTACTGGTCTGCTGAAGGCTCTAGGAGAGCTTCCAGAGAGTTGTTGGGGATGTGATTCAGACCCTATTTACTATGGAATAAAATTTAGAAGTCCAGAGTGGTTGTAGAATTTATTAGTTTATACACCCTTCAGTCTCAGCAAAGGAGATCTGATAAACCACCCGCCTGCCTTTTAACCACTGTTTTAATTCTCCTTTTACCATTGTTATTCTTGTCTGAGAGAAACAGCTGTTCATCAGGCTTCCCAAAAGCATATCACTCAGATGTTTGCTGAAGTTAGCAAGTATTCTCTGCTGACTTCCTGTTTCCCTGTGAATGTTGCTGAAGCCTTTTGCACACATTTGAACTTCTGGGTTTTCCAGCATCCTTTAGCAATTGGTTCCACATTTAGTGATGTACTGTATGAAAAAAATACTTCCTTTTGCTTCAGACCTGATAGTTTATTTGGTTGCACCTTAATTTTAGTATTGCAAAAAACAGAGCTTGAGCACTATCTCTGCTTTACTCACCATTTAAGGCTTTGCAGACTTCAAGTATATTTCCCCTTAGTAGTCTCCACGTCAGGTTAAAATGCCTTAATCTGTTGGACTCTCCTCATATTGAAGCCATTTTATGTGGCTGACCATCTTTATTGGCCTCCTCTGTACCTATAGCAGCTCTGATATATCCTTTTAGAGATGGCAGTAAAGGATTTCTGCAGTACATTAAAGACAGGGATTTGTTCATGGCACCATGATGTGCCACTGTGCCATTCTAAAATGCTGTTTTCTTTTATGGCCGCTGCTGAGCAGAGAATAACCCCTTCCTCCAGGAACTGTTTATTGAATGGCAGTAGCTAATTTAAAACTCGTCATTGTATCTGTAGATATGCAGAGCAATTCTATAAACTTCAGTCAAAATAATGTAGTTAATAGAGATTTCCATCAGTGTAATTGAAATCAGATCCTGGCCCATGTGTAGTGGACATGAATCACCTCTCACCTACAGCTCTATAATTCATTGCAGCTAACTGATTTCACTAAAGCCACTGATGATTTATTCTAGCTAAGAATTAATCCCTTTGATTTCTACAAATGATTTATCTGCAGGCAAGATATATTGAGGTAGTTTGTAGTGAGCCTTACAGAAATAATTTTTCAGGTTCTCACTCTTGAGGAATCCAGACTGCCAGGAGAGCATTTGCATTTCTTTTTTTTAACATCAGCATGAACAGAATTTTAGAATAAAAATCCTCAGGTAACTTACCTCTAGGGTGACTTGGAACAAATATAGAGAGGCTTAAAGTGAGCATGGAGAACAAAGAAACAGAATTGCTAGGCAGGGTGGGATGGAATTCTCTTTGATTAGAGGATAGTGTTGTACACACATTCAGTTAAACTCTGAAAGCACTTAATTAGACTCATGGTGTGTGGCAGAAGGAGGTAAGTATTATTCTGTCCATTTGAAAACAGAGAAACTGAGATATAGACAGCTGAAGTGGCTGTCTGAGAATACAGTGTCAATATGTGCCAAACTGGAATTCAGGAATTCAGAGTGCATGGCTTTGTCTTACAGAGTCCACTCAAAAGGGGCCCCCATGATGTCACACAAGTTTCCAGCCATCAACTCAGATTTTAGCTGTTCAGGCCATCTGGGAGTATGAAGAGATGGCAGTGCCTGAAGCCTGTGCTTCTCCTTAGCATCCCCATCTATCTATTAATTTGATAACTCTAATATCCCTGAGAAGAATTAAGGTTAGCACAATTTCATGACAAAAAGGTTTCAGGAGTTGTGAAGGAAGAACGGGATCCAATAAGCTATGTCATGGGGCCTGCACACATTGCACACAAACATTGTAAAATGTAAAATTGTCAGCATCATAAGGTCAGATGAGATGGGCAAAATTTATTTAATATATTCCTGTTATCGAACTCACTGATTAATTGGAAATGCAGACTATTTCCTTTTCATAGACTTCAGTGAGATTTGTGTGAAATTCTGAATACATATAATTGGGGAAGAAGCTTGTCATATTTCAAACATTCTGTAATCAAGTCAAGACATCCTGTTTTTTAAGACACTCCAGGAGAAGGTTGTATTTGTCATTACTCACTTCACCAATATGATTATTCTTTCCACTGCCCGATTCACCTATTTTTTTCATATTTCCCCTCTTCTGCTCTTTCTCAATCATACCCACCTACTTAAAACTAATCACATACTATAAAGTGCATAATTAGATTTTCATGATTCTCTTTCCTGACATAATTTTTGATTATGTAATTAAGGGTTCTCGTTGGCTTCTTGAACTGAGAGATTTTTAGTTTAATTAATCAAAATGTCTTGCTCAATTCAGGGTGGTTTTAAGCAGTTTTGGTTTTAAGTAATGTGCAGAAAGCATTTCTATTATTCCTGACATATAATGTTATGTGACAAATTCTTTACCTTCTTAAGTCACCAGCAGAGAAACATTGTCTTGACATCAGGCTTATGCACTGTTATCTAAAGCACCAGATTTAGGGGTAGGGAATAGAAAATACATTAGACATCAATATGCTTAAATTAGGATTATTACGGGTTTTTTGTAAATGCAATTTTTTTTTTCCTTGAAAATTGGAGGTCTGTCAGGTTTTTATGAAATAATTAAACTGCAATTGTTCCAAATTGTTTTTTCCCATATGAGAGCACCAACAGTTTTGCAATTCCTTTACATTTTTTGCTGACAAATTAACATTCTCATTTAATGTACTACTGAAAGAGACTGATGGAAGTTTTTCAGGTTGTATTGCAAATAAGTATATTTGCCCTGAGCTAACACAACCAAGCAAAAGTAACTTTTTGTATTTTTTTCTCTATAAGCATGTAAAAGAAAAATAACATGAATTATGCTACTCAGCTTTGTTTAAAAATCTCTTCTTCCTAACAGCATGTGCATTATTTTCAACTGTCATCACACCTTACAGGAAAATCCACATTCCTTTGTGTCAGCACAACCCATGTGTGTGAAAAAAGTAATATAGAAGTGGAGACTAGAATTATGCAGCCATTTCTAAACTCCTGTGGTTTTTGTAGCTAAAGCCTGAAAAAGTCTCTGTCATGGAACAAAGATTTGAAGATGAGAGAAAAAAATGTGTTATGAATGTGCAAGCTCTCCAGCAGGAATCCATCCATCCATCCATCCATCCATCCATCCATCCATCCGTCCAATGGCACTTCTTTTCTCCAGTTCTATTCTCTACTTCTCCCATGCACCTCAGTGGTTTAGATCTTCAGAAGATGTAGATCTTGATTTTGCGGGCTAGGGACTGGCAATAGCTCAGTAATCTGTGGCCTGCTGACTTTCAGCTGCGACATGTGCTTAAGAGGTTCGATGGATCATGCCCAAGTGATTGACTCAGCTGGGTCCTACTCATTGTATTGGTGTAAGGGAAAAAGGAGCAAGACACTGTATAGCACAATGCTGCATCAGCTGCTGCTCTAACACTCAGTGCTCCAAATGTATTTGAAGAGATGTAATTTCTGGTTTTTATTGCCTGCACATGCAATTTTGGTGAGATTAAAAAAATAAAGAAAAAAATTCTAATACTCAGGATCACAAGAAATGTAATATGCATTTGTGAGATGATATGTGAACTCTTCTCAACTAAATACTAAGAGGTCTGCATTTGATAAACTGAAGATCTTTTACTAAGGATGGGCTGAACAGTTGGGTATCACATTAGCATGAAATAGATAGCTTTATCATAATACATAACTTTGCCATTTATAGTCTTCTTGGCCATCTTGTATTCAGGGTAAAACTCTCTCCATGGCTATTGTTGTGTGTATATTTTGTATCCGTAGGGCAGAATTCATGTACTTGGGAAAAAATTAGCCATGTATATAGCTTAGACTGTGGTTTTATGATTGGACTTGAGTCAATTTAAGTGTGAGCTACCCTTTTCTCCTTTCTACATTGTCTGATGTTTTCACCACCTCCTTTGTGACATTGTAGTGAATGGGATCAGGAACTGATCAGCTGATCCAGCTGAAAATTAACCGGAAGGCAAACAAACAAAAGACCCTTTTTTCAGTCAGGTTTGCTCCGTGAGTGGCTCAGTGTGCAACCCCCAAGAGTAACTGCGGCGTGAGGGGAGGTGTAAGACCTTGTAGGAAAGGCTGGGCTAGGGGGTGGCACTGCCTCCTTTGGCAGTAACTCACATGCAAATCAGTTTAAAGCCATTTATGAAACTATAGCTTTGCTCTGCTACATGCAGCAATGCTGAATACCGTCCATGCAATTATAACCACTTGTATAAAGTCAATGCATGGGCTGTGAACTCACAGTGTAGGAGCAGAAAGGCTTTCTGGGGAATCATCACCTGTCTCTAAAAGAACACTAGTTGTGTGCAGCAGTCCCGCTAGAGAATTGAAACTAGGCTTTTTTTGCTTTATTGATGTTTTCAAAGGTTTTTTTTTTATTTTCTCTTTCTGATTTTGTGCAGAAACACTATAAGTAGGTGTAGCAATAAAAATGCCGTTAAACTGACAGTATCGCTCATGAAATCACACAACACTTTCATTTGAATTACAGTTTAAGTGCTGCGTAAGTCATAACAGGAAGCCGGTGATAGCAGATTAAAGTTAGGAGGAGGCCTATATGTCAGTACAATATGTTGTGACTAAATTTTTGTATAGAAAGCTTCCTTAAAACAGTAGCTGGGTTTTAAGTAGCAGAGTACAGACATATAGGGGTAAACTAGAATGCTAAAATACCAGTTTTAAAAAGAAGGCCAAAATAGCCAAAATAATGATGAGATAGAAACATTCAAGAAGGTTGTGGAAAAGTTTCCAGTGACAACACAGAAGGTCATTTTGCTCTTTATAAATATAACCAGTCCAGAGGGAGAGAGAAAGAATGGGTCCCATACCCCAGTTTCTCCACAAACATGCACTTCAGTTTTGTTAATACATTTCTTTTGTTCCAATACTCTTTAGTCTCATAAAATATTAGGGAAACGCTACAAGGACAAAGAAAATGAAGCTGAAATAAAATAAGGGTGACTGGAGAGCTCAGTAGACGCTGTTAGGTTGCACGTGTTAATTCTGGCCCAGCAGGCAGAAGATACAAGGCATGAAACCAGAACAAAGCTCCTGTTGTCTAAATGAAGATTCCACTAAAGAATACCTAAAAGCAAATTGAGAATAAATGAATACAGTAATGAGCAGAGAGAGGAAGCCCTTCCTGCTGAGAGGAAAGGAAACAAGTCTTCTTAAACCCGAATCAGGGAGATAAGGAACTGTCTTGAACTGGCATTGTGAAAAACATGAAGCTTTGCACGTGCATGAATAAAATCTGTACTGTATGGTAAATGCCAGGTACATTTCTTGATGACTTTCTGAGTTTATTACAAGAAATGATGAGGTACAAAGATCAGATGAAAGGTCAGAGAGAAGGTCATTCATCAATGTAATTTCTGGTGCTAACAGTAGCTCTTGTTGTGACTGAAGTCATCCCACTAGTAAGCAAAACCAGGGCTAATGCAGAGTCATGTGTGTCAGAGGTGGAGAGCAAGTGCTAAAGCCCTGCAAATCTGCAAACATTGTTCAGCTCCTTTCAGTTTAAGGAACTCCGACAGAATATTGTAATATTGTAAACCAGGGTCTTTAGTAGCTTGGTATTCTGTTTCCTTCATTTTTACTGAATACAAGGTTTGTGTCAGCAAAATCTGAATAATTACACTGTTACCAATGTGAAAAGCATGAAATACAATGCAAAATAGGCTTTTCTGTGCACAAAATGGAATGTGTAACAAGTCGGTTCTGTGGCATTCAGATACATGCAAGTCTAACTAGCACTTACTTGCGTGGCAAATAAAGTCTCATTATCACCTCTCAGACAGGAAAAATCGCAAGCAAGTGACTATCCAGCCTTGGGTCTTCTCCTTCCTAGGTACTTCAGGGTGAGGGAGCTACTCAATTCCAGTTGTGTCTTTCCACTCAATTAGACTTCTCACTCTGCAGCCAAAAGCAGTGATTGGCAAAAATATTTTTCCCATCTGCTCTCTCACTATGACTGCTATTTTTTAAAAATAAATACTCTACTATTTTTCTTTAAAGACAAGTTGTTTCTAATGATTATATATATTTAGGTAATTGTAGGCTTTTCTGGTCTAGGCGTGCTTCTAAATACTGTAAAAGGAAAACAGCCTCAAATTTTCAATCCTGAGTACGTTAAGCTCCTTAAAATGACTGGTTTTAGGGCTGCTACCCACAAGAAGTGCACACTGATGTCAGTCAGTGGGAGCAGTGGGTGTTCAGTAAAGTAGTTCAGTAAAAAGTAGGCCATCATATTTGGATACGAGAACACTTAGATTTCAAATCTGATCTTCAGATCCCACTGCATCTCTGGCTGTCCAAACACTGTGATGGTCCTAGCAGATGCTGTAATTGTTATTATGACGATGAACAGAGACAGCAGTTCAGGATTGAAGTGTCCTTATCTGCTTCTGCATAGCACGCCTGAAGATGTGGTTTACATCACATCAGTTTTTCATACTACCCAATAGGTACCAAACCACCACTGATTTCAGTGAGGAACTCCTGCTGCCAGGACTACTGCAAGAAAATATATCTCTAATTTGTTTTTGATTGAGATGTGGGATTTTAATAAAATTATTCTGTGGCAGGAGTGTCTGCTTTCTTTGGACATGTTGCTGATCCTTTGAAATGTGAAAAATATGAAGCCTCTAGATTTTGGGTTTAGCCAAATTGTTAGTTTTTCAGATTTTTATGTAAGAATGTCTAAATTCTCTTATGAGAGAGAGAGCTGAAAATCTGATCAGTCCTGTTGGCCTTATAAAGAAGGAAGAATTTATTTTTTATTGACTTGGAATTTTATAAATCTCAGATATTCTGTATATGGCTAATATCCTTTGTAAACCACTTCAAGGTAAAATATTAAGGTAAAAGGTAAAACATCAGCACTGTGCAGAAATACTGATGTAATTTTTCAGGGGCCTTTCTGTGGAGGTAGAAAGTATCATTTGCGTTATTGGGATGCTGTATATGGACTAATTACTGAAACAGCTGGCCTAATTTCTCTTGCACAGCACCATGTAAATGCAGCTGCATTGCCTCTCCTGTCAAATGATTTTTTTTTTCATATTGTGACATTGTCTTGTGTCATTTAAATACATTGTTAGTGTCCTTTTCTCAAATTACAGTTTGCTTGGGTAGGAATGCAAGTTCAGTGTGAAACCACTGGCAGTAAGTTGGTTAGGAAGATAGAGTTCAGAGATCTGGTTTTGAATAAAACAGTGGAAATGAGAGGGAGGGGAATTGTACATAAACCTCACGATGAAATGTCTTGCTGATATTGTCCAAATACTCATATAAATACCCACCTAATAATTTGGTTTAGTAACCCTTCAGTTACTGCAATCACATTGTTAGCGATGGGACAACTCTCTGCCACCTGGATTTATTGATTTTAGAGCATCCAGTGTTAAATTGCAAAAAAAATTTAGAGAGCTGAGACAGTGAATCAAATGCAGAGTCCCCTGGGAAATGCACTAGTAAGTGCATTAGTGGACAGCAGAGAAAACAGCTAGAGGCCAAGCAGAATAAATAGAATCAGTCCCTATGGAAATGATTAAAAATGGGCAGCAGAAGGGAAAAGAAGATGTACAAAGAATTTCTGCTAAAGCTGGACTGGGAACTGAGCTGCTTTACAGATAGGTGCTGTTTTCCCAAGAATTTTCCTATCCATTCTGCATCTTTTTCTGGGATGATGCTTCCTTCCTAATGCAAAATACATAGCAATATGCCAGTAGGGGAGCGCTTTGAGGTTTCATCCCTGTCAATCAGTGAGGAGCACCTGGCCCCTGGGCAGAAATCCAGAGAAGCTTCTTGCCAAGGAAGTAGCTTACACAAACTGTAAACTGTGTCCACCTGTTAGGCATTGTATGATCTTGATTTATGTCTTGCACTACAGGCATATTTTTACAACTAGCTCTTTACATCAGTTTAATAGTAATTCTTGTAATTGGTACTGAATTTACTTGCAAGCACATACATGCAGATACAAGTGTTCTTTTCCTGTTTATCTGCCTTCCGTTCTATATGAAAGGCTTTCTTTCCTTCTATGCCTCCAACCATGAATACACATCATGCAATTAATCTCTGGATGCAGCCCAGCACCATATTCAGTAGTAATGTTCAGCTAGTCTACATTGCTTTTGAATTAGTCAAATCACATTCTCTACTCAGAAAATCAACTAATGCGATGCTAAAATATTTTGCTGAAAAGAATTAAAACACTTTGAAAATAGTTCTGAGAATGATACCAAACCCATTATTCACTCCCTGCAGTTAGCTGCAAAATCTCATTTCAGTGTGATGAGAGCACTATTTGCTGTGTGTGCCTAATTTGACATTAGAATGGTGTGTCCTGGGAGATTAAGACATTTAGTGTGCTGAAAAGCATTAAGACACATATGCCATGTGCCGGAAAGCCCAGGTGCATTTGGTACTCAGGTGAAAGAAGCCCTCAGTGAGGCACTGTTCAATGTAATGTAGAATAAAACTTTTTTTTTAATGCTATATCAAGCAAGTAGAGACTTTTCAGGAGGCGAAAGGAGCTCCAATAATACTGTGTCAAAGCATGAAGCAGAACACTCCTAAACAGGGAAAGGGCAGAGCTCTTAGTGTCTTACACTGTTGTCATGTTGATGGCTATTCCTTATTGACAGGCCAACTTTATGACTACATCTTGGCATTTTCCTTTTACTGGACTCTAAAATAAACATTCTATACTCGTGTGAAAATATGTGTTTCTGCTATATTCCCAGTGCTGTTCCTAGCAGTTGGATTACCGGGGTGGTACCTATTAAGTTTGAAGGCAGGATATTATTTCTTCCCTTTTTTGGTATCATAAATGTTTTTTTGCAAAGAAGACTAATGTGTTGTTCTGCTAATTCTGAAGTTCCACAGAGTTTAGCCATGGGAATTGTACCCTTGTCTTATATGTCCAGGTCATTAAAAAATAAATTTGTTTCCTGTTTTCTCATCAAAATACAGAGATGTTAGAAGAGTGGAGGAAAAAGAGTATGTGATCACCTTTTTATGAGATTTCTGGATGAAATCAATCTAAATCACTCTGCCTAGTCAGAGCTATTTTAAATGACTTTCTAGGATGCAATTTCTCGGCTCATCTTCACATATCCTGTAGCTGAGGACTGGCCACTGCTGCTTTAGGAAAGTAGCCATTATTTATGAGAGCATCTCTTTCATTTTCAAGTGAATGCATAGCTTTTGAGATTGGAGAGAAAATCTTCAAAACATGAACCCTTACAATCAGAAAACTAATAGAGAACATACAAGGTTTAAATCCTGTAAGATATCATGCCTTTTAAGGCAATCTGATAGTTTGGAAAGCTGTATTGCTGGTTCGCAAGTGCTTAGATTTAGCACTGCAGAAAAAGCCAGTTGAGATAAAGCTGCCAGGTTCTCACCATAGAAAAGGACCTTCTTCAGCTACCACATAATCTTGCCAAGACATACTGACTCAATCACACGTTGGCATAGAAAACAGAAGCCTGGAATATATTTAATATTTATCTTTGTATATGGTGCTAAACTTCCACAAGTGTTGCAATTTAGAATAGAGAAAAGATTCTGTTCCTATTGTCTGCTCTCTGTATCTTTAAATGAACCAACTTGCCATTCACTGACAGAAGCTGTAGGTAGTTTTTACACATAAATTGCAGGTATGTGTTAGAGGAGGGGTCACATAAAGACCTGCATTTGTTCTCGGTTTCCTTCCTCAATCTGGAATAAAATACTTTGTGGACTGACACATCAGCGTGAAGTTGTGGCATACGGAAAACACACCCAAGCCACTGGGGGCTGAAACAGATAATCTTATAGGCTGGGCACTGACATATAAGGATAAGCCATAATCAAAGTCATCCAAGCCATGTTATCAACAAATTTTGAGGTATCAAACAAAATATGAGGCAGATCCAAACCAGCCCTGGCCAACAAATTCTTTGGCATAAACCATTCTCCCATTGTGCCTCACTCTGAGCTCTCTCTGTGGTTGAACAGCACTGCTGGGTGAGCTGTATTCCACGGGGGCCTAAAAATGGTTGCATTGGGCGAACTTGCATCATACAGCAGAGGGTCCCTGTTGACTCAAGACCAGCCATACTGTTCATCGTAGTTCTCCTTGGCTAGCTGAATGGCTAGCAACATATTAGGTTTTGCAATGGGCATAGGAGACAAAGCACATTTGTGGGAATTCTAGTGAGATCTCCAGACTTCTGCTTTCTTGGCTTCTGAATGCAGGCAACAAAATCACTGGGGATTTCACTGTTTATGAAACCACTGTGCACATTATTTTCTCATAACTATGGATCTCTTCCTGCTCAGACCTCACAGCTCTCTGAGTGATTAACGCTGTGACTGGCTGTGGGCTCTTCACAGAGTAATGGCAATGCATCCATGCTGCCTGAGCAGGTGAAAATCAGGTTACTCAAGGTCTTTCCCATCTGATTGACTGTACTACATGGCATAACGTAATGAACTTGTCTCCAAACGTCTTGGTTGTGTTTTGGCTTTGTCTGAATTAGCTGGTGCGGAAACGATGTAATGCTGCTATTTTTTAAAATCTCTTACTCCTGCTTTTTTATTATTTATAGTAAAATATTACTTAACCACATGCCTCTGCTAAATGGATTTCTAAATTCCCAGTGCTGCAATTTAATATGACAAGCATATGAAGCCATTGCAAGCATTTGAAATTTTCTGTAAAGAAAACACAAAACCCATCATGGATACATAGTGGTCTGAAAGAGACAGGGACAAGACACCACCTAAAGTTAAGCATCTGTCTGTTATTATAAGAACATATATCTCATTATCTAGGAACTGCTAAAACTTTTAGAAACGGAAAGACATATCATCTTGTACACTAAAAACAAGGCAGAGTTTTATCATGCATGAGTTTATGCAATTTGCTGTAAGCAACCAGCCATAACACACAGATAAATGATCACGGTTTTTACTAGACACATCTTTAATTGGAGGCAGAATCCAGGTTTTGTAGTATATTTCTATAGTGCCTGGAAAGGAGCACAGTAGTTTGGGTAAATGGTTGCAACAGTTTTAGTTTTTCCAAGTCTTTCTTCCCTCCCCCAAGCAAGACATCTAATAGACATTTGGTTCAGGTTTGGCACCCCGATGTCATTTGGTTAAGAAACACGTCACATGCAGCCAGTGACAGTAAATTTTGATGATTTACATGTGCTGCCTCCATAACAGTGTATGCAAATCAGATATACAATATTCTGAAAATCTTGTCAGTTTTCATATGTGCTGACACAAGTGTCAATGGAAACAGCTCAGTCGATTTAAAATCACTGGGTGGTACAAGTCACTGAAAAATAGCAGGGTTAAGGAAATGTTGATTAGATGAACCCACTGTAGACAGAGTCCAGTATATCGCAGGCATAAGGGAATGTAGCTGTCTCTCTGACCTCATTTGTTGCAGTGTGGTTTCCATATCATGCAATAGGGGCAAGGTTGTGCTTCTGCTGGTGTTCCCCACTGTGATCAGTATCACTGTTGACAGTGCTGTCCTAATTTCCCTGTGTGCAGTACAGGAGGACATGTTCATTGAGTATCTCACTTTTCCCAGAAGACCTAGGACAGTTCAGGATTTACCTTATTCCCTTCCTTGCCTCTTTCCCCTACAGTTTTTTTCTTCGTCATCCATCATCGCAGACATTCTGGAATGCCTTGCTTAGTCAAAAACACAGGCAACCCTCCCACCTGTCAGGGGGCAGATAAGCACATTTAGACTTCTCAGTTTTGACAGGTTTCATGCTTGTAATCTCTTGCCTGCTTTCCATGTCCACTTCAGTGAAACCTGGGAATTCAAGTAACCACACAGAGCTCATTGTTTCATATCTAGTGGTTGGGAAACTACCATCTCTAAGAGAAGTTGCTGTTCTATATAGACTGAGTAGGACAGGCAGTAAAACTCACAACCAAGGAGGGAGACTTACTCTTCCACATGCTACCTCAGTGTTTGTACTTGACTACATGGGGACTTGAGCCACCTAGTTGTTAACAGCGTAAATTAGAGGAGGGAGGGTCATCTGGGTCATCAATAACAGAAAAATGTTAGCAATGAAATCAACGTTGAAAGGACCCACAGTTTAGAGCAGCCCTTCATTCAGGCTCTGGTTTCTCATATGTGATAATTAATACATCCTGTCTTGTTGCATTTTCATTTATATAGTACTGCAAGCAAAACCAAGCTACACCTGACAAATTCCAGGAGGACAGAGAGGGTTAAAATGTCTAAAACCATGTTGGGAAATAGTCTTCTAGCTCAAACAGACTGTAAATGTTTCAGATTGGCTGCCAGATTATTCTTAAATAGTAGTCATATAAATAGTTACATAACGTCATTAGAGACATTTAAACCACAGCCTGGCACATCAGCATGACCGATATATTAGTCATATGCGATTTAGCTATGAAAAGTAGCTTTGCTTATGACAGCAATGGAATATTTCTTTTGTTACCTCTTAAGTTCAGCGAGTACTTTACGGCTTGAATGACAATTGAGTTGTGAAGAAGTGACAGAAAGTAGATGCTCTGCTTATAGATCTTTAAAAAAATAATAAAAATAAAAATACCATTGTGTAGATTAATGCCATAAAGAGCTCTTTGAAAAGGACAAGCCAGAGGGAAGAGAACGATAATCTGAATGAAGTGAACTCTTTAAGCCTGTGAGAGGAACCAGATCTACTGCTAAACTAAATGTTAATTCCTGGAACTAAAACAAGCAGAATGGTAGCTGTGAATTTGGACCTGTAGGGACTCCAGGGACTAGGATCACATTGAATGGGGACAAATACAAACCAAATCTTCCAGTCTTTGTTTAGCTTAGTGGACTAACATTGCCATGTAGCTGTCTGCTCACCTGTGTGGAAAGTGTATTGATAAAGAGGAGCAGATCTCACACTCTCCTCCATGAGCTTCTGGTCACCTTCTGATCCAAGGCAGACAACAGCACACGGCCATCTGTTGTGGTCTCTATGACTACAGTTTCTTTCCACCTCTAGCACCCAAGATTTCATCAGCTTAATAGGCGTAATTAAAAATCATTATTTACACTGTGGTGATCCTTTTTGTGTCTCACGGTTCTCCCCAGCAGGGTTCCCTGCGGGCTCCAGCCCCTTTCCGCAGCCAGGCCTTGAGCGCCCTCAACTGAAAAAAACTGCTCTAAACAAGTGACAAGACTGGGAAAAACATAACCCAACATAAAACAGCTTCGAAGGAAAACGGTGTAATCAGAAACAGTGTGTCTTACTCAGCACGGGTGTCTAGCTCTCTTGGCTTTTTAAAGTTAGTAATACTTATGCAAATGTGCTCCTACCTGCTTCAATGCTATTATATCTAACTATCAGGATAAATTCAAATATCATCTATGACCACCTACGTAACAGGCTTGATTTTTAAAAAGCCAATTGGTTGTAACCTTACGCTGATGTCAGTAGGAGCTCTGAGCAAAACTTAGCCATTGTCAGAGGGATTGCTTTTGCTTTGCTCATGGGTGCTGCCCACTTTTTCTTTCCATAGACTGCTTGTATGTAGATGTGGTTTTAGGTGACCTTTCAAATTATTTTACTTGTTTTCTGCAGCTCTGGGGGCTTTCTTTTCACTCCATGTATTGATTCTATAATGTGGTGGTCTTTTTCGCTATGCTAATTGAAGAACTGGGGTTTGTAAGTGAAGCATGGGGTTCATGATGATACACCTGTGAGGGGAAAGAATACGTACATTCTGTCTATTGATCATTTTCTAGCTATCACTTTCTGTCAATCCATGTTTGAAGTTCTACCTGATCATGTTAGCTGGTTATGTAAATCACACAAAAAAGTTTCTGCTCCCCAGCTGGATGAAGAGATTGCACTCGGCAGAAGTGTTCTGAAAACCCACAAGAGCGGTTCAGGCAGGAGTAGCAAATAAAAAGAACATAAAGTGTTTTAGAAAATGTGAAAGCTTTTTCTTTCTGCTCTGTGCAATCCCTATGGACTCTAGAGAATCAGGACATGCTGCAGATTGTTGGCTTGACACAACATTCAATGGAATGTCTTCTTATTTCATACCTTTTGGTTTGTTGCATTTTTGTAGCGTTACCTGAAAAAGTGCAGGCAGATCCCACCCTGTACCAGAAAATTTCCTCTGTTGAAGCATTCTAGTCAAGAAACTTTCCATTAGCAGTGTCAAGCAATGTTTTTTCCAGTAAAATGCATACTACTCCCAGTGTGAATACTGAAAAGCAGTATTTTGTGCAAATAAAACTAAACAGGTTGATCTGCACGGCCTCTGAATAGGAACCACAAGGCTGCCTGTGGCCTTCCATTTCCATGGCTGCTTCACAACTCCTGATCATGGGTTGCTTAAGGACATATTAAATCACTCAGTCTGCCTGGGTAACAGTCTCATTGGCAACATACCTCCAGCTGACTTTTGGATCAGTCCTGAACTGTGTTGAAAGAAGACATCAAGTGGCCCATAAAACACATTCTGACTGGGCAAAGTAAAATATGTGAGCAAGAACTGGTTTCTTTAGCAATAAGCAAGGCCTCAAACAGGCAGGGATGACAAAAGAGATCTGAGCCTTTTGAAAGGCCAATGTTGCACACAGATATCATTTTTTATTCAGTAGCCGTTGGGCTGTGTGAGCTCATAGTCTTAAATTTCTGACACTGTGATGAGGTCCCATCCAGGGCTGATCCATCTCTCTGCAGCTGTTGCCCTTACATTAAGTGAGCATGGAAAATGCTCTGAGGGAATTGTCTCCAGATGTGTGTGCCCAGTGAGAGCAGATATCACCTCAGGGAACACCTCCGAGTAACACCCAGTCTAACTTTTTTTGCATGTGAGTAACGGAAAAAGGTCATAATCTCTCATAAAGGCTGCATCCACGGGGTTATGTTTTCTTTTAAATAGTTTTTTAAAAGAACTGTTCTCCACTTCTTCCACATTTTATTTCTTCTATCATCAAGCAGTCTTTTGTCTGGTTAAATCATTAGTTTTGTACAAATGATTCAAGGATCCTTGGTTACTTTACCCAGTAGCACGCAAACTCCTTTTTAGCTGACTTATCAAGGAATGTGCTTGTATTGTAGAAATACTCAAATTTCTACGAAAGAGAAAAAGTGAGAAAGAAACATAGAGGAAGTGGGCTCTTTTTCAAGAAAACAGAAATGAAAATGGTTCTGAGTTGTGGGTGAGAGTTCCTAACATGTGATCCCTATCATGTATGGGCACAGTGGCAGAAGTGCAACAGCCCAAACAAATGAGACACTGGTCAAGAATCAAACAGGAAAGCATATAAATAATAAACCTGCTGTCCTTTGTCATGGACCCAAAGCTAGGCAGGATATCACTATGGGGGTGAATGCCTCGTTAAGGCATGAATGCTAGTATTTCTGACTTACTTTTATTGTGATTGAGGCAAGCCCTCTTCTGGAGAGCTACCTTGTTCCCTAGGTTTTGTAAACTATGGTATTGAAAGGCTTTAATCTGCTGTTCTGTACTGCTGCAGATCCCATTTCAGTTTCTCAAATGTCCTATTTTATTACATTTGTGAAAATTCACTATAGATTTTTACCAGGTGTGCTGTTTTGGTTAGTAAACAGCACAGTAAGTTTTCTTAGGCCATTGAAACAAATACAAAAGCTAGCTGGTGAGAAAACAAAACAGACTCACAAGAAGTCAAGCAGAGAGAACGGGTCCCACAGAAAAAAAATGCAACATACAGAATCCATTGTAGTTTCCTGGGGGAAGTCCAAAGAATTTGCTAGGAACAAAAGTAACAAGTAGAACTGTGTACAAGTGGGGGGAACTAATAGGTTTACATCACTTTTATAAGTGAAAAGAGAATGAGCAAAGTGTCTTTGAGGAGGTGTCCTGAGAATGATCTGGCTACTTGCACTGGTACATTTAAAAAAGTTCTCTTGGCTGTGAATTCTCACAAAACCTAGTCTTAGGCTACTCAGTGTCCAATCAAACTATTTCTCTGGAAAAAGTGTTAGAAGTATTGCTATCACATATGCAACACCAGAGAACAGGCACTTCAAATATGGTTAGAACTTTACATTTTGAAATAACAGCTGATCACTTCAGCCAAGAGAAAAAAGATCAGTGCAGTGAGTTAAGCTCCACCGCAGAAATTTGAACTCCAGGATATCAATTTAATGCTGCTGGTCTGGAAATAAACTGTCCCGTCATTCACTGCTTCTCACATTAGCCTTTTCCTCCTTACATGAACTCATGCCCCTTAGTGCCATTTACTGCCAATTAACAGCAAGATTTGGTATCATTGCACTTGGGGTGAGCTGAATATGCTGCAGCACCTCACGTTATTGAGATCAAAGTATATTTTGACCTTCTAGTAAAAGTCCCTGACTAGAAGTATTAAACATAGATGCACTGAGCTGCTGGCTCAGTACATCAGCTGGCAGTTCCTCAAGCCACTGGACCAGCCTGGAAAACTGAAAATGTACTCCAGAAAACGTCTCATTTCTTTAACATTATTACTTTGAATATAAACATAGCAATAAAATATTTTTCACTCCAGTCTGACTACTGGTTAAGCTGTAGCAGCCAAATCGTTCCTTCTAACTTGGTCATTGTGTTCTTCAAGGCATATTCTTACTGAAATGAAACAACTTCTGAGTCCAAGCATGATCAGTTTGTCTTTTGACTTCTGAGCTCTCAATGTCAGTAATTGACTCTGTGACAGGTGATCCTGTTCTCTCTTTTTTGTGTACTATTTCTCCATCTCTCTCTTCCTAGTAGATAGGCATTATCAGGGAGACATCGAACCTTTTCTTATTTTGAATGTGCTAAATTAAACTGGCCACAAGAAATTTGATATTGTTCCTTTTTTTTTTGGTCAGTAATGAGGCTCTTAAGGTTATTATCAAAATCTTGCCCCTTGGAACACAGCAAATTAAATCAGATGTTCCCTGGTTAGTAAGACAGTCAGTGAGGTACTCTGTGGAGAATGTTTGAGAGCCTGCAGTATAGCAGAGCTACAGTGGAGCTGGGAGTGGGAACTAAAGGAGGCAGCTGAGTCATAAGATCACACAGAATCACACAGAATCACACAGAATAACCAGGTTGGAAGAGACCCACTGGATCATCGTGTCCAACCATTCCCAACAATCCCTAAATCATGCTCCTAAGCACCTCATCCACCCTTACATTAAACACCTCCAGGGATGGTGACTCAACCACCTCCCTTGGCAGACTGTTCCAATCCCTAACCACCCTCTCCGTGAAGAACTTTTTCCTAATCTCAAGCCTAAATCTCCCCTGGCAGAGCTTGAGGCCATTCCCTCTCGTCCTGTCCCCTGTCACCTGGGAGAAGAGGCCAGCTCCCTCCTCTCCACAACCTCCCTTCAGGTAGTTGTAGAGAGTAATAAGGTCTCCCCTCAGCCCCCTCTTCTCCAGGCTGAACAACCCCAGCTCTCTCAGTTGCTCCTCATAAGATTTGTTCTCCAGCCCCTTCACCAGCTTTGTTGCTCTTCTATGGACTCGCGCCAGAGCCACAACATCCCTCTTGTGGTGAGGGGCCCAGAACTGAACACAGTACTCGAGGTGCCGTCTCACCAGTGCTGAGTACAGGGGGAGAATAACCTCCCTGGACCTGCTGGTTACGCTGTTCCTGATACAAGCCAAGATGCCATTGGCCTGTTTGGCCACCTGGGCCACTGCTGGCTCATGTTCAGTCGGTTGTCAACCAACACCCCCAGGTCCTTCTCCTCCTGGCAGCTTTCCAGCCAGGCTTCTCCTAGTTTGTACCTCTGCTTAGGGTTGTTGTGCCCAAAGATGCACAGCCAGCAGCCTTCCTAATTCTCAGAGACACACTGAATCAGCATTAACCTGTATAGCCTATTTTTCAGACTTTGCTTTTTGGGAACAAGGGTTTGAAAACTACAATTAAATCCCATAATTCTATCTGTATTTTATTTTTTAATGCAAATAAATTCATCCACCTGATATGTAAAGCGCCTCTCAAACTCCTGCTACCCAAAGTGGTTTACTCAGAAATGGCACACTTAAGTCATCACAGGCAGAGAAATACAAATAGGGTTTAAAACTATAGTGTGTTCACAAGTCCAAAGTGTATTATGAAATATTTCATTGAGCCAAATACCCCATGAGGTTTAGGCTGGACATTAGGAAAAAATTTTTCACAGAAAGGGTCATTGGTCCCTGGCAGAGGCTGCCCAGGGAAGAGGTTGAGTCACCTTCCCTGGAGGGGTTTAAGAGATGGGTGGACGAGGTGCTGAGGGACATGGTTTAGTATTTGATAGGAATGGTTGGACTCAATGATCCAGTGGGTCTTTTCCAACCTGGTGATTCTATGATTCTATGTAATGACTTAATACCCAACACTTTTAGGTGTGTAACATACTTTAAAAATAAACAGCAAATACTTAAATTTTTTACACAGCTGATACTATTTAAAGATAGTAGCATAATGAACCCTGCTAGGAAAACAGCAGGAAAAAGTATGAGGGCATTCTGAAATCAGCTGCATTTTTAATACACAAAGGATCAGCACAAAGTCTGAGGATGAAATCTATTCAGTGTTAAAACAATTATGTTACTGAGGCTACGAGAAGAGTGAAATCAGCTCGTCTGTATGAAAACAGTAACGGATGTCTTTTGTACAGGAGACTAGAAATTCAAAGAAATAAAGGAAGAACCAGGCTGTAAGATACTTTCAGTTCAAAAAAACCCAAAACTGTATTCACAATCTGGACGTGTCCTCATTTAAAAAACAAAACAACCCAAAACATTTAACAGCCTGATTTCTACATTATTTGTCTCTATTTTTCTGATGTTCCCATCGCCATAATAACAGAGTCCTTCCATCTGCTAATGGATAGCAGTTATCACCTGGACCATGTATTAAGAAGAATTTTCAAAGTGGACAGATGGTACTGAGAAGCTATTCTGCCTTTGTGCTTAGAGATGGTAGATGAGGTAGACGAGGTGCTTAGGAGCATGATTTAGGGAATGGTGGGAATGGTTGGACTCGACGATCCAGTGGGTCTCTTCCAACCTGGTCATTCTGTGATTCTGTGATGGACTAAATGATACATTGAAGTTCTTACCAGCCTCCTTTTTCTGTGGTTCTGACTTAGAATAGCAATTCATTCTGAACGCACATTGTTCACTTAATGCAGAGGAAAGTTTAAGTCAGTGGCCTTACGACAGCTTCAGCTGGCAAACTCTCAGAAGGACTTCAGCCTTCAACAGGGTCTCACCTTTATTACCTGGCACATTTTCTGCTGACGTAAGAGACAGAGCATACTGGTTGTCTTAGTTTGATTAAGTCCACTGTGAATGACACAGAAGAGATGACTGACTCGGGAGGGACGGATGCTAGAGGACGGTAGAGAAGGTCAGTGGAGCAACCCCTGGGGTTAGATCCAAGGATCACACTGACTTCCAAAGAGTCCAGAATCCGATTCTGGGCGTAAGGTACCCTACCATCTATGACAAGGGTAAAAGGAGAAGATGTAATCAGGAGTAAGAGTATAAGGAGACTCAAGTTTCTGCGATTTGAAATTTAATTGTTAGTGAGACTTCTTTGATGTCTGACTGTGGGTCTGCCACGTGTTCTTCCTCACTGCCTCTTTATGAGGCCTGCTCTGTGAAAGGTAATGGTGCTGATATAACAAGCAGAATATTCAAAAGTGGAATATTTTGATTTGGGCTGGAGCGCAGCTGCATTTCCTCCAGGCTCCAGCCCCGCCCCGTCATGGAGCCCCGCGGCCCCCTCGAACGGCCCATTTTATAATCCACAGTATATAAACACGCCCCTTGAAGCCCCGCCCCAGTATGGCCCCGCCCCTCCCGCCCGGGGCCCCGCCCCTCCGCGGGCCTCGCCTCTGAGCCGACTCCCAGTCCCGCTTCAAGCCCCGCCCACACGCTACCCCCGCCCCCCATGGACCCGCCCACCGCGCCCTGCCCGTCGCCGCCGGCCGCGCGGAGGGGTCGGAGGGCAGCGCGGGGAGGCGGGGAATCAGAGCGGGTCACGTGACGGTGCCAATATGGCAGCGCCGTGTCGGCGGCGCGGCGGGTGCTGAGGCAGCCGCGTCCCTTCCGGGTGTCGGGGCCGCGGGCTCTGAGCGCCGCGGGGCCATGCAGCCCCCGGGCCGCGAGCAGGACGCCCGCACCAAGAGCATGTTTGTGTCGCGGGCCCTGGAGAAGATCCTGGCGGAGAAGGAGGCGAAGCGGCCCCCGCACGGGCAGCTGCGCAGAGCCTGCCAGGTGGCGCTGGGTGAGTCCGCGGAACCCCGGCATCTGCGGGCTCAGTTCCGGGCTCGGTGTGGAACCAGCACCGAGGCGATCCTTTATAAACGTCTAAACTCTGTAAGAGCGGCTGGGGCAGCTGGGGGTGTTTAGCCTGGGGAAGAGGAGGGTAAGGGGAGACCTCATTGCTCTCTACAGCTGCCTGAAAGGAGGTTGTGGAGAGGAGGGAGCTGGCCTTTTCTCCCAGGTGACAGGGGACAGGACGAGAGGGAATGGCCTCAAGCTCCGCTAGGGGAGGTTCAGGCTGGACATCAGGAAAGAATTTTTCACAGAAAGGGTCACTGGGCCCTGGCAGAGGCTGCCCAGGGAGATGGTTGATTCTCCAATCCCTGGAGGTGTTTGAAAGATGGGTGGATGAGGTGCTCGGGCATGGATTAGTGGTTGATGGGAATAGTCGAACTCAGTGATCCTGGAGGTCTTTTCCAACCTAGCGATTCTGTGATTCTATGTAACCCTGTAACAAGTTTTCCCCAATGCATGGATGGGCTGGCTGGAGCTGTCACCAGCTCTGCTGGGGGCGTACAGTGTCTGGGGTGGCTTGCAGAGCTGGAAATACTTATTGTGGAGTTGGAAGGCTGGTCCTGCAACCTCTTGCGAGGACAAATTGATGATATAGATAACTGTGTTAAAGTTTTGGAAACCTAAGATGTGTCACCGGAGCACTGAGAGGGAGGCCACAGGAAAGCTAGAGTGGGGCTCCTTATCAGGGAGGGCAGGGATATGACAAGGGGGAATGGGTTTAAGCTGAAAGAGGGGAGATTTAGATTAGACATTAGGAAGAAATGTTTCACTGTGCACAGGTTGCCCAGAGAAATTGTGGTTGCTCCCTCCCTGGAGTTGCTCAAGGCCAGACTGGAAGGGGCTTGGGGCAAGCTGATCCAGTGGGAGGTGTCCCTGCAGGGGGGGATGGAACTGGATGATCTTTAAAGTCCTTTCCAACCCAAATCATTCTATGATTCTACCACAAATGCGAGAAAATAAGTGAGGTAAAGCAGTAAAACAGTTGGAGTTCTCTGTAGTCTTTTATAATTTAAAGTGTTATATGTATTACACTTCTGGTTGCTGTGCACCAATATTTTTCCATTAACCAGAGGAATTTTATCATATCCAGAACAGAAGAAAAGAGAAGTTGTACTCAACTTGTAAGGACAACGAGCAGATGCAAGTTCTATCAAGCACACTGTGAAAGCAAGCTTGAAAAACAGCTGTCTCTTATCTTCCTTCCCACAATCTTTACCTTCAAGGAACTCATAGGATCTAATTGTAGCGGTAGTACCTGCAGAGGGATAACCAGATAGACATTTTCTTCATGAACAACAGTACAACACCTTTGCCCCAGCGGCTGGAGGCTGCTTTTCGTACTTACTTCCTTTTCCTGATTTCTTCCCCAGCATGTACCCAACCCGTTTACAGGCCTGGGAACCTGTTTTGCTGCTATGTAAATTATGTTTAGAGGGTGAAGAAGGGCACTTTCAAGGAGGACAACAGATGAAGGTCTTTGTGTTTACTGACACATCAAAGATTATGAATTTGGGAGTGGATATTGTGCAATACCCACCTGTTAACACTTGCATGTTGAATTCCATCTATTCTATGTCTGTGTATTTTAAGGTACAGTTTAAGGGTAGTTAATGCTTGTAATGATGGAATTTTTTGCTGATCTTGCTTGGAAAAAACTGTCTGTGTGCTTTCCTAGACTAGAGCAAGGGTCAGCATGGATAGATAACCTGTTGCCCAACTGCCCAGCCCTAGCAGAGCCTTGATTACTGTACTAAGGATCTCTGTTGTATTTGGTAAATCTTGCTGCATCATTTCAAGTTGCCAACATGAGTATGTTTTCTTCTGTTTACTATCCCACAGCCCCAAGTTTATTCTGTTTAGGCGAAGCTCTTTTTTTCTCAATTGAAGAAAAAAACATTTTGTTTACATATATTTGAGCATAATTAAGTTTACCTTATAGTAAATAAGACTACAATTTCATTTTCAAAAATGTTAGTTTAATTATCAAGCCCTGTGCAATAGTAGATATGTTAGGAGACGTGGGAAGAATGTTACTGGCATTCTGAGGAATTCATGCCAAACTTTGTGATGTGCACAAACTGTTATGGGCAAAAGAAGCTTCAGTGTTTTTAATAATAATAAAAAAGTCCAGTTAACTCTGAGTAAAACTAATTCTGTTTGAGGGAAATGTAAAATTAACTTTACAGAACTGGTAGATGTGCCAGGTCTTCTTGTATTTTTTAAATTTTCTCCATGTCCTACTAGGAATTATTCCTTCCTGCCTCTTGCTGAATTCAGTTTTATTTAAACAACGGCCTTTCTAATGGACCTTTTATTGAGGTGTTGTACCATTCATAAACCAGTCAACATGGGTTGTGCATAAATGATGTCTGCTCTTGGTACTAGAGAAGCCTATGGTGCATCCTTTTTTGAAGTAAGAGAGGGATAGGTGTATGCCAGAACTACCTAACAGACATTATCCTGCAACTGTTTCTACAGTTTCTGCTGTAGTGTTACTGCAGTAGAGTTTCTGCTTTAAATTTTTTTTGTTTGGTGGGATGGAGGAATGTATTTCTAACTGTGGGAAGGATGTTCTTGTTTTCTTTTACATGCGTACTTATTTTAAATGTGTTCAACTTCTGAGAGCTCAAGTAATTTACTACTGAAAATTGCTGTTATTCTTATGTAGGAAATATAGATATTCTTTCATTTGAATTTTGAACTGTTCTTACCCTTCTTTCCTTTTCTTTTCCCAGTAATACATCTTTCACTGGACTAATACTGTGCAGTTTGGGACTGTAAAATACCCTCATGACTTGGTAGAATGAAAGTATCATAGGCTCAAATAGGACATAAGCGCAAGAAGGGTGGGAGAAGAGGAAGAAAAAAACAAGGGGGATTGTTTTGTTTTGTTTTCTCTGTGTTAATGTTGGGTAAGCAGAGTTTCAATAGATTCCTTCTTTCAGGCCCTTGCTTCATCAGTAGGTGTAACGATTGTATCCTGTACTCCTAGTGCTAGGAAGCCCCGGGAGAGGTTGGGAGAAATGGAGTTTTTAAACAGCAAAGCAGTTCTGCCCTGCTTTAGAAAATGGTGTTATTGAGAAAACTGGTTTTCAACAGACAGGCGGTGTATTGTATATAAATAGTCACTTAATAAGCATTTATGTGGAGCTCTAGGTACACATGGTTCTAAGTAAATCTACTGAAATAGTCTCTATCCTGAAAAGTTTACAGCAGTGCACAGGCAGTGTGTATTTCAGCAGTTCATACTGCTCTAATGCTGATTGTGCACATGGGCTTCTCATAGCAGCTCTTGCCCTGCTAGGACTGCTTTTAATGACATTGTGCAGACAGCCTGGTTTTGTGACCTTCTTTGATTGCCTAGGCACATCCAGGTATATATCTTCAAGCTTTGTAAACAGTGGAACTTATTTAGTTACCTTGTTAATGAGTTTTTTTAAAAAATTAACCTCTTAAAAGTGTGCCTTCGTTTAGTGCTCTTAACTGTGTATTTGGGAAGCCTCTGGGTTTAAGTGACCGATGTCTGAAATGAGTTTGTGTTTTTTAGGTTATAGCAGCCTCTTGACTCTCAGAGGAGAGTCTTGCCTCATTGTGGCAGCCTGTTCTAAAGGGTTCTCTATAGATTGATGGAATCAATAAACGCGGGGTGCTGAGTTTAAGGCAGCCTGGAATTAGGCAATGCAGCAGGCTTCATGGGGCCAGGGGGAGGGCAGCATTTGCTGCTGCTCTGTGTATTTGTGTTGGCACCGCTGCCTGGTGTTCTGACCAGCTGTGGAAAGACGTTGCTTGTGTCCTTGTGCGAACAGAAGCTACGCCATGCACAGGAACTAGTTTGCTTCCACTATACTGTATGCTAATATAGGATGCATCTAATTGCAGGCAAACAGTTTCCTCCATTTTAATACATAGTTTTCAATATGAGCAAACTTAAACCATCTGTCTATTATAATATGGAATGGTAGTTACTCCCAGCATGAACTCCATCCGGCTTTTATTATGACCAGAAGTCCTGGAAGAAATTACTGCAAGGCCTTGCTTGTTATTCTGGTTGTGTTGCCTGGTAGGAATGCTGAGAGGCTTGCGTTGAGTGGGCAGCACATGTAGCGCCTAGAGAGGAAGGTGTTTCTGGCTGAAGGAGATGTGATGTGTGCCTGTACCTCCTGGCCTGGGTAGCTCTGATAGTCAATGCACTAAGGGAAGGGTACGTGTTGCTGGGATGACCAGACTTTGACCAAAATTGAGTCTGTGCTCCATAGCTGTGGAAGGGAATGGAGCTATGTCCCGTGCTGCCTGGACTGGAAGAGGAGGGTGATGGTGGCAGTAGGTTTCTGGAGGGTGGCTGTGCCTGGATGGGGCTTGGCAAGCTGCTCATGGCAACAGACTTCAGTTAGGAAATGATTTCTGTGTCACTCACTCTTGGTGGTCAGACCACCAAATGAGCGCTTCAAATGTGGCGATTTCCAAACTGCTTTGATGCAATCAGTAGCAAAGGCATGCCTGTAATGTGTTTTGTCCTTTCATTTGTTCTTTTCTGCAAGCATTATTTCTTTAAATACTCTTGAGGTACAGATGTTTTGATATGGATCTAGAAAAGCCTTTGTATAATAAAATTGTGGGGAGCTTGGTTAGGCCTTGGTTAGATTTATTATTTGAGTGTTTGAATATGAAATTGTTGTTGCTCTAATATTCTTGCATATTTTTGCAATGCAAGATCTATCCCTGGAGATGGCCATAGTCATGTCTCCTTGCAGCTAAAATCTTTGAAGTTTTGGTTCAAAACTTTTTGTGCTATGGTGCTTTGCTAATAGACAGTACTAAGGGGGAAGTGATCTCTCTGAAAGAAAGAGGAAATATTACAGTAGGGATATAGGGATTTGGGGAAAAAAATAACATTACATGGTTACACTGAAGATGTGGAAGTGAGTGCTTCTGTAGCTGAGAGTAACATAGTCTAGCAGTGAAACTATTTTCTTGTGTGGTATTAAATTTTACAAAATCATCTTTTTATTGGGTGGGCTCATTGCTATAATATTCCTGCTGTAGATTGATTTTTATTTTTTTTTTTTTATTTTTTTTTTTTAAGAAACAACGTTTAGGTGGGGGATTTCTATTTTGGACATCCCCAGGGACCTCCCAACAAGCCCTCCCTGTGCACCTCCCATAAAATAGCATGGCATACTGAAGATGGTGTGTAACCTTCAGCTTTCCTCCTGCCAGAAGCTGGGTCACTGGGAAGAGGGATGCCAGAATTGAACTGAATGAGCTGAGACAAGTTTGGAGCAATATGCTGGCCAGAATAGTGGACACTGAATAGGCTCCTGTTTCAGCTCAAAGGTGACAGAAATCAGACTTGTCCACAGTTCCTGAAGTGGCTGCAGCTGAGGAGGAGTGGGAAGGGTAAATGTGCAAACAAGAAAGCCCCTAAAGAAAATTCACATTCATTGAGTTAGATGTGTCAGATACAGATATCTACATTTTTACTGTATCTCTGATGATATTCACTTTATTGATCTTCCAATGAGAAAAAAAATTACAGCAACTCTTCTATACATACAATAGTTTTCTATTTCATGTGCTGTAAAAATACCCGTGAATATTGAAAAGGTGTCTAGTCTGACTTGACTAAAACATTACTAAATCAAGGAAGCCTTTTATTTCCAAACTAGACAAATTATCATTTTTAGTGCAAGGAGAACCACTTGCCTAATGTGGGCAGTCTTTCTGCTTAGGAAAAACTAACATAGTTCAGCAAGTGTTGAGTTTTCACAATTGCTGGAAGAAACTCTAAACCCCAGTTCTACAGAGTGTCTGAAATACGGCACTAACTGTGGTTTAGCTGACCACCCTGGCATCCTGCTGTGCTTGGGATTCAGGCTATAGCTACAACATACCTTTCTCTGCCAAGACCTGGAGGCAGGACTAAATGTTCTGTAAAGCTGCCCAGAAAACTGTTTTAAGCAAGCAATTCTTGTAGGTGCCAGGAATACGCTGCTCTAGTAACATGACAGATCCAAATAGGTACGCAAGAACCTATAGGTGTGTATACTATAGGTGGGTCCTTTAGTCTGTTATTTCCAGTAGCTCTGTGGATCTTACTGTGGTATTAGGGGTGGGAAATAATAAAATCAAGAGGAATGAATTCAAATTTTGCTGAATTGAAGTTCTGACTGGCCATCTTGTTGATAAACCAAGTGGATACCGGAATGAAGAAAGCAGTGATCCAAGATGTGCCGTGCTAGGATTTACATTGTCGGTCTGTTTGACATGGGAACCCTCGGTTATTTCTTACCAACAGTGTTAATTCTGTTGACTCTCCTTACCAGTTCAAGCCTGAAGTGTTAGGGGATGATGATGCCAGGTTTGCACTGTCATGGAGCTGCAAAGTTACTTCTTGTTCTGAAATCCCAGGTGCTGGAGCTATGTGCATGGCTCCTCCCATTGCCTTGCTGCTGGCTTGCTCAAGCTGGCTCCTCTCACCTTGGCAGGTGAGAATTGTCTCTCCTTTAAAACTGCGAGGCACAGTTGCTTGCGTTGATGGTCTTGTCCAGAGAATGGTGGGCTTGTGAACAGCCGTGATGCATTGTGAGCTAGTGACTCTTCAGTTTCTCTACTGTCTGCTCTTTTGTTGACTACTGGGTGGGTAGAGTTTGTTAGTTCTTGTCACACCATTTATTGCTAATGGATGTTGTGTTGCGTCTTTCTTGACTGCTGACTGCATTGGGCTAAATTAATGAGAGACTGGCAGATAGAGTAGCTGGCATGTAGTTTATCACTCACAGCTTGTAGTTATACAGGTTTCCTCTGCGTTTTGCTTCCTTTTGCTCAGTAAAATAGGGGTGGAAAGGTTACAAACCAGGCATGATCTGCAAGGATTAATTTGTGTAACATTCATTGAACAACAGGACTGTGCAAAAACCTGTAATATGTATTTGTTGCATTCTTTGTTTGTTAGAATGTTTTGTGTATTGATGCCTCTGAGATGGAAGAAATTATTGATGTTCACAGACGGCACTGAAATCATCTGAACTGTGAACATCTGATAACAAACAGTAGTGCCTCTCTAGAGCTGTGGAGAACAAGTATTGAGTGAATGATCTGTTTCTTGTAATTTTACAATCAAAACAAGTTTTGTAGGCGTAATAATTTGCAGGTGCATGAGATAGGGTGGGATGGGCAGGATTCTGCCTGGTCTTAAACTATCGTAGCTTTCAGCCTCACTGTGTGCTATTTTCAGTATTTTTTGTCACTGTTCACATTATGTGATTATTCTATCTGGTGTAGTGCAACTCTGGTCTGTATTGTGCATTGTGGTGATACATTAGAAATCCTCAGAACACGATGCTAGGATCTTTGGGATTTGCTGCTGTATGCAGTAGAAATGGGAATGAAAGGAGTGTTTTCTGTATCTAATTTTATGAAAAGCTCCCTAAAAATCTGTGGTTTTTAGAAAAAGAAAAAGCTGTGCTGACAAAACAAAGGATGTATTTTAGATTTCTTATCTCTTGCGAGTTTGTTTAGCTGTGATGTCACGTTGTGGTGTGTAACAAAAGCAGGGTTACTAGCATTGTCCTTAGCAGGGAGATCAGAAGCATTGAACTAAGGGTTTATGCAGTGGCTTAAAGACTTCTGCAGTACTGAGCTCTCTGTGATGTAGATTTACTCTTGAATAAAAATTGCACACTAGACCTGTGGTTTCTAAAGGTATCTTTTGTTAAAGTTTGGAAAAATAAGCTTTTTCATGTAGAAGTTGTGAGGTGCCTTCCAATCAATGGTGAAACTGTCGGAGATTTCTGAAGCTGCTACAGGAAAGGAATAGCAATTACTGAAGTGCAAGACTTCTAGTTTTAAACATCTTTATTTTATTACATTTTCCTTATTTGTGATATTGATAATGGTAATGTCTGTTGAGTGTTAAATGATTTGATTTTTTTTCTTTGTTCCAGATGAAATAAAATTGGAGCTGGAAAAGCAAAGGTAAATTCGTAATTGCTGTAAACTATGCCAGAAACCAGCAAGTGGAATAATTTGGTGGTGGGAATATGAGTGTGTGTACGTTACATGATTTTCCCCCAAACCATGCTATGGCCCATATGTTTTGATTACAAAATGTTTGTGGCTATGGGTACTCAAGGCATAACTGCCTCTGAATTTCACTGTGAAAAAAATTGCAAAACTTCTAAAAGGTACTAGTTTTTCACTTCCTTCTACTAGGCTTAATATAGCTGAGTAGGAAATCATGAAGAGCAGCAGGTATCCTCTGTTTGATGGCATATGCTCTTAAATCGGTATTCTTGATCTAGGGAGTTAAATATTACTTATATCCAAATTTTACAACACTTCAGCAGTGTGCTGTGATTTAAGATGAACTCCCAATTGTGCTTCTCTTTGCTTGGTATCCCTTGTACGGGCCCTGTCCAATTAATTCAGAATAACTGATAGATTTATTACAAAGTTGTGTAGGGGTCCTGCAGTATTTCAGGTAGTGGGACAGTGTTGGAGTGTAGTGGGGGAAGAGTTAAGTTGGCGAATATGTGAAAAAGATCAAGTGCTGCATAAATAAATGTAAAGTCTTGTTTGTGTGGGTTTTTTTTAAAGAAAATTGAGCTTGCTTTAAGAAAGTCTGTGTGAGAGAAATTTTTATTAAGATTGTGTGCTGCTATCTGTGTACTCTTCAGCTTTAAGTTTAGAAAAGGAGGAAGGGTAGTTTATGATACACATCTTCATAAAAATTAATAAGCCTTCTTGTCTGACCTAGAGAAGGCACTGCTGCTCCACCAAAAGCAAACTTCATTGAAGCAGATAAATATTTCCTTCCGTTTGAACTGGCCTGCCAGTCAAAGTCTCCACGCATTATCAGTACTTCACTGGATTGTTTACAGGTAAGTGTTCTGTTTAGACTTGGGCAGAGTGAAATGGGGAAGCAGGCAGATGCACGAATCTTGTGTGCAGTTGGCATTCTTACAGTGAAGAAGAAATGCTGTCCTGTGTATATGCAGCTGTGCAGATGCTCACTGTGGCTACGTGGATGTATAAACCATGTGAAATGGGTTATTGTTAGTCTTAGCTGAAAGTGCAACTTGTCAAAGTTGGAAGCATGTGTGGTGTTTTCTAGTGAAGCAAGCCTTTGTTGAATCTCGTGAAGGCTTACTTTATTCAGTAAAGATGTTTCACCTGTGTTGCTCTAAAGGGAATATTTACCATGGTGTTTGCAGTGCTGAAGTACTGGAAGGTCAGGCTCTGAACTCTTTTTGTTTCTCCTTAGATTCAGAAAAAACAAATAGAACTTAAAGGGAGAGCCTTTCTGTTGTGAATAGGTACCAGATCGATGATAAAATTTTGTCTTATTATGGATTGGGAGAAATAGTCTGGGTGGAAAAAGCTTGTGTTACCACTTACTGAATCTGACTTGTCTAAATGTGTGTAAGTCCGTAGCCAGACTATTGATGATGTTAAATTTCTGTGTTAAAACTGGTTAAGTTAGGTATGCTGTCTAAAACTCCCTTTTTATGCTGTACCTAACTGTGTTTTAGTTAAAAGTATATGGTTCCCTAACCTCTGTTCTTTGTACCTAGAAACTCATTGCATATGGACATATCACTGGCAATGCTCCAGACAGCGGAGCTCCTGGGAAACGTCTGATAGACCGAATAGTTGAAACCATTTGCAACTGCTTTCAGGGTCCTCAAACAGATGAAGGAGTACAACTGCAGATAATTAAGGTATTTGATTAATTTTGGTGCAATATTAATTTGCTTTCTCAGTCTTTGATTTTGTAACTGAAAAAAAATCGAATATGAAGCACTATATAGGGCCCGGTTTCTCCATTTCTTACATCGTTAAATGTGTCAGTGAATTTAGGGGGGCTGTCGCCAAGTCAGAATCGGTACGTGAAAATTATTGATGAAGCAGATAAGGGAATACTTTATAAGCGTTTGTCCTTCTTTCTGGCACGAGCTATGGCCTGGATACTCCATCTTGCAGACAGTTTGATCTTCTAGGATGGTAATGCCCGCCTTAGGCCAGTGGATTGCTGGCAGCCTGAAGGCACTGTGGCTGTGGTGCAGTATCCTGGTCTGCTACTCCAGCCTGCCTGCTCTTAGGTCCATTTCTCCAGAGAAATCTGCAGTATACAAACAGATCATATGTTCTCAGCAAAGCATAATAGTAGCAGTGGTGTCTGTTCAGGTTCTGAAATCTACTTGGCTGACATAGCTGAGGTTAGAAGCTGGTGAACCTTGTAGTGATCTAGTTTGATAGCAGTGTAGACCAATTGACCATTTTGTAGGAATGAAGCTATAGAATATAATGATAATTGTTTCATTTGGAGGTAGAATATCTCCCTTTGTGGAAAACTAGTTGTGATAAAACACTTCAACAGCTCAGGAAAGAGCAGAGGTATGTTGAAGTTGTGTTAGTCTCTTTGATTTAAAATGTCATTCCAGAGAACTAAGAGTTCCTTATAACATCTTATAAACAGATATGTGTTTGATTAAAAATTACAGATTCTTATCGATGACCTGCATGAAGTATATTACTGCCTACTTGCTTCAATTTCATTTCTTACTGTGTTACGGACTTTTTCAGGCTCTCCTCACTGCAGTAACATCTCCGTATATAGAAATTCATGAAGGAACAATTCTTCAGACTGTCAGGACCTGTTACAACATCTATCTGGCCAGCAAAAATCTTATTAATCAGACAACTGCCAAAGCCACCCTTACGCAGATGTTAAATGTGATTTTTACAAGGATGGAAAATCAAGCTGTATGTAACTATTGCTTTTGCTCATCTTAAATGTTTAAGCTTGACAAATGAACAGAAACCTGTTTTATTATTTATTTTAATGAGTCTGCCATTGTAATTGGATATCAATCGATTTGCAATTTGAAAGAAAATAATTGCAGGATTTGACAGCTTAAAAACACTGACTGATTAAAAAATAAAATATGAAGCTTATTGCTGGCAATAAGATTTCACATTGGAGTTTCTGCTGCATGGCTTTATATACACAAATGATGGGATGCCTTTAAAATAAGCTTGAAGTGCGTCATTTTAATTTGCCTGGCCAAGTGATTGCATATTTAGTGTGTGTTTCTTGTTAACACATGAATTCACAAAGAAACATTGGTTATCATAGACATCATGTTCTCTTAGCATATTTAGATTAACTTTTTCATACTGTTTTTTTCAAGATACAAGAATCCAAAGAAGTAGAAAAACCAAATCAGCAAAAATCCCAGTCTTCTGCAATTCAAGCAGTGACCAAGTCTCCAAAGATGGGTCAGTTCAGGCCCAGCTATCAGGAAGCCAAACCCACTGGTCCCTTAAGTGTGGAATTAACGAATGGTGAGCCTGAGAGGGCAGAAAATGGAGACATGAAGTTGGAGCAGGACCTGACTCTTTCAGCATCAGGTAAACAAGAGTAGGTTGTGTCTGCTTTCAGTTGCAATGTTTCTGTTGGAAAATGCTCTTTTAGGCTGTTTTGGGAAGAAGTGTTTGGGGTTATTGGCTCAAATCTTACTTGGGTTTTCTCAGTAGTTATTCAGAGCGTACAGGCTGTCCTTGGCTCATATGTACAACATTAACTGTTGAAGAAAGACTTGTGTTTTCCGTAGAATACTGGTAACACTACGTATAGTTTGTATTTAGAATTGTAATGGAATATGGCTTGATTAGGTTGACAAGGGTAAGAAAAGGAAGAGAATAATCACAGTACCTGGGAAGTGACAGGATCACTTTGAGGTAATTGAAGTCCTGTGGTAAAAATAATGTGTATTATGAAGACCTTATCGTAAGCATATACTGTATCCCAATTAGGATATTGAGATGTTCAGTGTAGGATATTCAAAAATTAAAACTTTGCAGCAATTTATAAACACAAACGATAAAATCACTGCATTAAAAGTAAATTTAATTTAAACAATGGAAATAACATCAATGAGTATTTTTATATGAATTCTAGGAAACTGCTTTAGAGGAGAACTAATAAAGATGATCTATAATATTTAATCCTCCTGCCTCTGTGTTTCTCCCTCTAATCTAAACAACAGTACTAAATACAAAATTATCTCTGTATTTCATCAGAGGAAACAACTGATGGAGGAAAGGAAATGATTAAAGGCATCTTGGAAGATGTGGTCAAGTCTGCTGTGAAAGGTAGCAGATTCTTCTGAAGTAAAATAGTTGCATGTGTATAACCAAACTTTTGTTCTCCTGATTATAAAAGCATGGTAGTTATTTTTTGTTGTTAAGGGCCTGTCAAAAACACCTACTGAGGCAGTAAGAACAGGTTTTTATTGTCTCCCAGTATTCTTTTGCTGGTAGCTGAGAAACTTTGTTTAACCAGTGCTGCTTCTGTCTCACTTCATTGTAGAGCTTTACAAATTGATGGGATAAAAAAGCTCAGTGTGGGATTTTAATCAGTTTTCCTTTTTCCCCCTTTAGTGGCTGAAGAAAAGCAGGTAACAGAAACAATGAAGGCTCTGCCTGTGTTAGAGACTGCAGATAGTGCTCTCTCTGGCTCTAGTAATGAAAATGTACAAACAAATGGGATTCCAGATGATGGGCAATCTGTTTCCTCTACTGATAATCTGGTAAATAACTTCATTGGATGTTAATGTATATTTAGGAAAGGAGAAACGTTTTTACCATGCCAAGTAATACAGTGGGATTTTGGGGAGGGAAGGGACAGAAACTTCAATGTTTGTGTTCTGTTGAGGCTCGAAAAGGAATACGGAACTGCAATTTAAGTAGCTATTGAAAACAGCTGTTCTCTAACTGATTTAGTTTTATTTTAATACTGGGTGGGGACAGAGGGGAAGAATCAGCCAACACGTGTGGAAAGATCCAGCTAAATTGTAGTCCTATTTAGGTTTAGTTTAAACTTTGCCAAATTTACCTTTTTTAATTTGCAATTCTAGTTGCTAATTCTCTGAGGAGCTGTGGAGTCTTCCTAATTGGTCTGATCCTTTGTCTCATTGCGGATCTAATGTGTTTCTTGCTCTCAAGGAAACAGATGTATCTGGACATCAAGCTGCTGCCAAATTTTCCCATGTTCTACAAAAGGATGCCTTCCTTGTGTTCAGGTCATTGTGCAAGCTCTCCATGAAACCACTTGGTGATGGACCACCAGATCCCAAGTAATGAGACTGTATTTATTACACTGTCCTCTTCAGATAGCTTTTGGAGACAATTAATTAGCTGCTGTCTAGTAAAGCAGGTATTCAGAATTCACCTGTCAGGCCCGTGTTTCAGTTAGCTTGATGAATATAGGATTGAAACTTGCTTAAGTTTATTAAAAATATTACTTGAGGGTTGGGTTTTTTTTGTGTAATGGGCTTATTAATCTTACAGTTGAAGTGGCCTTGACTCTAGCATTTGAGATGCTTTTGATGAGAGAGTGGGGCAGTGATTTGTAGTAGCATTGAGTTGCAACTGTTACCCTAGGCTAAGTTGTTGATACTCCTGGAAAATATCCAAATTAAGATGGTAGATGTCCAAAAATCAATGCTTACAGGCTGATTTTCACCCCTCCTGCCTGCATTGAAATTAATTAAAATACCAGTAATTTCTTCTTGACATGGAAGATGTGCTGTGGTGCTTATATTGGATACAACTATGTAATCAGAACTACAATAAAATAATGTTGATTTTTTTTTTTTTTTTTTTTTGTTTTCCCTAGATCCCATGAGTTGCGTTCTAAGATAGTGTCTCTCCAGCTGCTTCTCTCAGTACTGCAGAATGCTGGTCCGATTTTCAGGACACATGAAATGTTCATCAATGCAATCAAGCAATATCTTTGTGTAGCATTATCTAAAAATGGAGTTTCTTCTGTTCCTGATGTATTTGAGCTCTCTCTTGCCATCTTTCTCACACTGCTTTCGAATTTTAAGACCCATTTAAAAATGCAGATTGAGGTGAGACACTTTATCTATAGTTTGTATGATGTTCTAGTTCTCAAAAAAAAATCCTGCAATAATGAAAAGACAGCTGGAACTTGGACGTTAATGTCTTAGTTTTGTTTCCTTACTAAACTAGTATATTACTACTGTATTCAAATTCTGATCTGCATGAGACTATACTTTTAAGGAGAAATTACTGAGTAGAAATAGATTTGTACATTTGACATGGTTCTAATACGTTTCAGATCACCATGTCATTTACGTCATTTATTTTACAGGTTTTCTTCAAAGAGATCTTCCTGAATATTCTAGAGACTTCTTCAAGCTCCTTTGAACACAAATGGATGGTGATTCAGACTTTAACTAGAATTTGTGCAGGTATTTCTATTGTTTTGAAAAGCACTCGCTTCCTCTGGCAGCAGATGAAAATTATTTTCAAGACATATGCCACTTAAAACGTTTAAGTGTGAAAAATTGAAGTTGATCCATTACTGTTTGGGTTAAATATCTGGATTCACCCCAATTGCTTGCTCCAGCTGGCTGATTGCTTTTAGAAATGCTGTTAAACTGAATCCTAACACTTGCACTATCTTTTCTTTTCAAGATGCCCAGTGTGTAGTGGATATTTATGTTAACTATGACTGTGATTTAAATGCCGCTAATATATTTGAGCGCCTTGTAAATGATTTGTCCAAAATTGCACAGGGACGAAGTGGGCATGAGCTGGGAATGACGCCTTTACAGGTAAGAAAACCAGCTTTGAAGATAAGGTGCTATTTTTTAATAAGTGATGCTCTTATTTTTTTCATAAATGGTATTGTCTCTGCATTGTTATTGATACTTCCAGTGGTTCATGTCTGTAACCTACTGATGTTACTTACTTTTTATTAGTCAGTTAATTAGCTGACTGCTAAAGCAGTCCAAATTATTTACATGGTGATTTTGCTGCATATTTGCATTGTGACGCTAGGCTTGTTCTGGGCTCTTCTGTTGGGCTGCCATGGAAGAGAGCCTTCCTCTGCCTCGTTCAAACCTAAATAACTAAGGGGCAGAAACTTTGCATAACCAATAGTTTTCCACCTAATTGACGAGCTTTCTAAGATTTCAGTGGTGTGATGTAATGCCTTCTAAACACTTGTGGATATACATATATTGCTTTGGGGATTTGGTGTTTGTTTTTCTAGGAACTAAGCCTGAGGAAGAAAGGACTTGAATGTTTGGTTTCAATTTTAAAATGTATGGTAGAATGGAGCAAAGACCTTTATGTGAACCCAAATCATCAGGCTAGCTTGGGTAAGATTGCTTCCTTATGGAGGGACTGATTTGTTGTGGCATTTATTCAGTATTTAGAAGCTATTCAGAAGTGTGGGCACTGAGTTTTTACATAACTACTCTTGTACAAATGAAGTATTTTACATACAAAAGCTAATGATGTTGGATTAACCGACTCTCCAAATGTCTGGTTCAAATAACCAGCTTCTATTTAAAAGCATTAGCCAGGCTGTTGTCTACAACATACAAATTGTCTTGTATAGAATAAGACATGCAACAAATCTGACATTTACTAAGTTGAAGTGCAGTAACTTCTCCATAGCTGCTGCTGCTCTTCTGATTTTGTTGGATTATTGTAAGAATTGCATCAGTACCACATCATCGTGTAGACTAGACTACCAAAAGGTATCCGAGGTAAAATAAGAATGTCGACTCATAAATTGCTACTAAAAAATTCTGTAACTAAAACCTTTTGACTGAACAGAATAACTTAAGTCTAGCCCTGTTTATAAATAGGTTCATATAAACCATCTGAACAGGAAATGGCTGAAGGTAAATGCCTCGAGAGTGGAGGGAGACGGAGTAGTGTCAGTTCCTTGGACTCCACTGTGTCATCGGGAGTTGGAAGTGTTGGTACCCAGACTGCTATCCCAGATGATCCTGAACAATTCGAAGTTATCAAGCAACAAAAGGAAATAATTGAACATGGTATAGAACTGTAAGTCCAACATGACATGAAAATAAAAATTCACTACTTAAAAAACTGTGTGTACAACCATATTGTTTCTTATGGGCTTACAGTCAAACCTGCAGGGGCACTTAGAAATTGATCTTTATGCTGAAGGCTCTTGCCTGCTGTTGTCAAAAGCTAACGATGGAGGCGATTGTAGTTAAAAAGAATTCAGTAAAATCTTGAGTGGAGTGTAGGACAATTTCACAGCTTTCCTTTGTGCTGGTTCAGCCACACAAGAGAGGAGGATGTGTACCCCTAGAGAGAAAGTGATTTGAGCAGGCAGGCTTAACAGTGTCTTATAACTGTTAGACCACTAGTTATCTTTTATTGAAACTGACTTTGGAGAATTAAATCATTGTTCAGCTAGGCTTTAATTGTTTTTATTAATTTGAGGATCTTTATGACTGTAAATGCTGTAAAAAAGGTCTTTAACAGCAACATTTTAATGTTTCATAGAAACTGTCTAATTTTTGTATTGTAAAAGGGTCCTCTTTCAAGTGAGTTCTAAGCTCATCAGCAATTGAGCGTACCTTGTTGGATATAGCCTAACGGGTGATATAGTTAATAGATTTCTTGTAGTTAATAGATTGTTTTGGGGAAAAAAGACAGAGTTGCAGCACAGAATCTTTGTTTTATAAGGGCTCAGTCAAACTAAAATTTTGTAGGCTGTGATATTTTCCAGTGTATGTCTGAATTTTCCCATGTTTTTGATTGAATAGGTTTAATAAGAAACCAAAGAGAGGAATACAGTACCTCCAGGAGCAGGGAATGCTTGGCACTACAGCAGAGGACATTGCACAATTTTTGCACCAAGAGGAACGCCTCTGTTCTGTAAGACTACATGCAACATGAGATAATTAATACTCTCACCTCTGTCATCTTCTCCCCTGTCTTCTGATGTCTGTGCTCTTTAGTTTGTATTTCGTTACTAGATAACTGATAGTGTAAGAGTTCTAATTAAGGTACTTAATACCAATGCTAGTTTCTATTAACTTGCTCTCACAGACTTTTTAGTAAAGTAGCTGTGTTTACGATGAAGTGCTGAAGGGATTCCCTGTAAATGGGAACATGGTTTTATCTGCATTAACAGTATCTTACCAGCAAAGGAATATCATGTACCTCAGTGGCAGAACTTTTTCTCCGCTACTTGTGAAACTGGGCACAATTCAGCTTTCCTTGACTTTACAGTAATGCAGATCTGGCCTTGGGGAGGGAGGGAAGCAGAAATATGCAGACTACAGGCATTTTCTGATGAGACTGGTTTCTTGTCTCCCCTGTAACGGTTGCTCTGCCTTCTCAGTGAAGTGTATCAGTCTTACAAAACTGACAGCTGTGCAATTCTCGTTCTATAAATTCTCTTGCAAAGCTGGCAGTTGGATTACACAGCAATAACTGTCTCTTGTGATTTGTAGACACAAGTAGGGGAATTTCTTGGGGAAAGCAACAAGTTTAACAAGGAAGTGATGTATGCCTACGTAGACCAGCTTGATTTCTGTGGAAAAGACTTTGTCTCTGCTCTGCGAACATTTCTGGAAGGTTTTCGTCTGCCAGGTGAAGCCCAGAAGATCGATAGATTAATGGAAAAATTTGCTGCTAGATATATTGAATGCAACCAAAGGTAATTCAAAACCTTTGTATTGGATCAATGCCTGGAAATGGCAGTGTTGTTTGTGGCCTACAGGGTCAAGGTGTAACTCGCACTCATATCAGGTCAGGAGCTTCTGCAGGTTTCTGTGAGGAGCTGAATACATGGCATAAACACCTAGTAAGATGTTACCCATGTTTTTGTTCGCCCATTAGACATTGAACAAAATGTATATATATCACTTAACATCTGTATATATATTACTTAACATCAGTAAGCAGTGTAGCTATTGTTTCTAATGCAATAAACTAGCATTGAAGTTTAGCTATGTATTCAGGCTTAATTGGTTCCCACTCCTTAGTCTAATTGGTGTATCACTGGGTTGGTTTTGAATAATTCTTTATGAAACCCTGGTGGTGAAAAAATAACCTGTTCTTTAGCTTTTGTCAGATTACCCAAAGAAGGGTACTGTATGATCTTTTGGGAATGTACTTGAAAATTCCAGACATTGCCAGTTTTCAGCATGTGAAGATGATGCTTTTATATTTTTTCCCTTTTTATTTGCAGTTCAAAACACTCAGGTCTTCATGCATTTCTAAAGACTAATTTTAGGTTCTGTTAGATCTTTGGCTAAATGTGTAGCACACTGGGTATTTCTTGTGCATATAGAAATAGAGCTAACGGAGTGAGGAATTGGGACTCTAAAACCTGTTTTGTTTTTTTTTCTCCTTTAGGCAAACACTGTTTGCTAGTGCTGACACTGCCTATGTTTTGGCGTACTCTATTATAATGCTGACTACAGACTTGCACAGTCCACAGGTAGAACTTAAACCCCCAAACTTGTAGAAGTTCAGATTTCCCTGGAACTTGTGTCCAAAATCTGATATCCAACTTCAATTCTCCTTCGCAGGTAAAAAATAAAATGACAAAGGAGCAATACATTAAAATGAATCGAGGAATCAATGACAGTAAAGACCTACCAGTGGAGTATTTATCCACAATCTATGAAGAAATAGAAGGAAAGAAGATTGCAATGAAAGAGACAAAAGAATATGCAATTACAACAAAGTGTAGCAAACCAAGTAAGAAGCAACTGGAAACTGGAAGGAGCACACTGCTCTTGAACTATTACAGTAACTTTGAGGATGACATAGTGGAATTCGGATCCTGTTTAGAAAAAAACCTTTGTGCAATACATAAATTATACTTATGACAGCTAATACATAGATATTTGGAATGAAACTGGCTTAGTTATTACTGAATACTGCTACTTCTGTGATGGAAGCATAGCTGTGTAAGGGTATCTGGCACCATGGCAGGGAGGCACTAGAAATTAGATTTGTTTGGTTTTTCTAAGTGGAAATGTGAGGGTCAAATGGTAGAGTAACTGAAGGTGTAAATTCACTTTTTGGTTTTTTGTGCTACACAACAGATGGGATTTTGTTTTGAGTTGATTTTTTTTTCTCTGTCAGCACCATGGTTCAGAGACTGGGAACCGCCACAGTCTTTGTGATAATGTTTGGAAAAGGGAGAGATTAGAGAGTTTGACTTTATAGTCACCTGTCCTCATCAAGACCAAATGAGGACTTCTGTATGTGTTGTACGCTATTTATCAAGTTAATGAGGGCTACTTTTGTCTTGATGACATCAGCCTAAGAAGATGAAGGATTTTCCATCCATTTTTACAGGCAGAGTGACTTGATCAGGTATGCCTCTCTGATTTCCAGGGATTAGGTCATAACATGTGGCGCATAATAAAAGGCTGAATTTTTTTTTTTTTAATAGAATACAGTCTTAAGTTGGGGTGTGGATCTTAGTGCCAGAGTCCCTTGCTTGTAACCTGTGATAGCCTCGTGAATTCTAACACTGGAAGACTTTTATCTTTAGATTTCATTCGCAGTACTTTCATTTGTTGTTTTGTGATGCTCAACACAAAGACGTGGAATATGTTCTTATAAAAAGGAAACTGGTGCAACTGTGTGATGTTCCCTTTAGGTGTAGCTAATGAGAAGCAGCGGAGGTTGTTGTACAACTTGGAGATGGAACAGATGGCTAAAACAGCTAAAGCCCTCATGGAGGCCGTAAGCCATGCAAAGGCTCCTTTTACTAGCGCCACTCATCTGGATCATGTCAGACCCATGTTCAAAGTGAGTGTGAAGTTCTCCTTATATCCTCATTGCTAAGAGTTCTAAGCATGGGAAAAATTGCAAAATCTCTCTGAAGAATTAGGTAATGCAGCAGGTGGACTCCTTGGGTATTTTGTGTTTCAGTTACCTAGTGTTTTGGGCTAGAATTGTAATAGATTTCTGAACTGAATTTCCTCCTTTCTTTAGCTTGTATGGACTCCACTGCTGGCAGCTTACAGTGTTGGCTTGCAGAACTGTGATGACACAGAAGTTGCATCCCTTTGTTTGGAAGGAATACGATGTGCTATCAGAATAGCCTGTATCTTTGGAATGCAGGTTTGTATAAAACTTAACATGGGGCTTGCTAAACGGGAGTGGAGGCTCTGGGAGGGAGAGGAATAATTGTAAACTCGTATGTAGAAAATGAAGCATCTCATCTGATTTTTTGAAATGGTAAAATAAAACATCACAATCTTGTTTTAGTTCCTTTCAAGGTCTTGATATCCTCAAGTGTTTCTTCAACTCTGCTTTCTTTTTATTGCTGAGTCTTCTGTTAAGAGTGTTTGCTAACTAACTCCCTACTCTCAAGTATCTGGAAGGTGCTCTAATGTAATTGCCAGCTATACATAGAAGGGAAATTGTGTAGCTATGCTGGACAAGTGGTTTTCTCTACCTATTCAGGGACTTGATTGCAGTGCTTGTTTCTCTGTCTCATAGCTTGAACGAGATGCTTATGTACAGGCCCTTGCTCGGTTTTCCTTGTTGACTGCCAGTTCCAGTATTACAGAAATGAAACAGAAGAACATAGATACCATTAAGACACTTATTACAGTTGCTCACACAGATGGCAACTATCTTGGGAACTCCTGGCATGAGGTAACAACTTTATTAGTTTAAATAATGCGATTGCATTCTTCTTTGAAAACTTGCAGGACTTTTTTCTTGTTCTACTACTTTCAGTCTTAAGTAATTGCATTTAGCTCCCAATGTGTGTTAGAGCCCTGTCTAAAATGTGGATGCAAGTATGTTATTTTGTTAGTGTTTTTATATGTATATATAAAACAATGCACTGCATTTTTTAACAGACATTATAGACATCGTGTGATCAACTTCGTAATTTCTGTAGGTGCCTTTAATATGGAATTAAGACCATATTAAAATCTCACTTCTCTTCAGTGAATTCTGTGCAGAAACTTTTGTATTCTTGTTCATGTAAATAAACAAATTCTAGCTCACAGGTCCAGATTTCTCTCTGAAGCATTTGGCAACATGTATGCCATGATTGCATGAAAAATTAGGGCTGTAATAACGTGGTAGAGGATAGGTAAGGATAAGTTATCGGAGATCATATGTATTTTCTTAGAGCATGTTTTCCAGGAGCTCTTCAGCCAGGCCTAAATCTGTGCTGCTGATAAAAGGGGCATTCCTGCTGTTCTTGGGCACTAGTCTTTGACTACATCATAATATGAGCCAAAAGCTACTCTCACTGACAAATTATTTGGACGTGGCTTACATCATACTCAAAAATGCTCATGCCAGTCCAAGAAACGTTACAGTGGGGGGCTAAGAAAGAAAAGAGTCAATTTTATGGTAATGGCAAGGCACAGTTTTGGCATTTACAGTCTGTGTTGGAGCATTGTTACTCAGTGCTAACTGCAGTCTTATAATCTGCCTGGGACAATGAAACCTCTGCAAGTTCAGCTCCAAGGGGTTTATAGTTTTAAAAACTGATGTCGTGAGAAGGAATGTAAAGGTTTCCCCTAGTAGGTGGAGACCTAAACTAATATTTTCTCATATTGGAATGATTTGTGACAGCTGATGATCTTGAATTAATCGCTCAACTTTATTTCTGGTTGAATTAGTAATGTTTCAGCTACATCAAATGTTTTACTGTTGTTGAAGTTGTTTTCCCAGATTCTCTAGCCTTTAAGGTTATTCCTAGCTTATGTTTATAGTTATTATTTATAAAAATATGGTTCCTAGAAACAAAATACTTAATATTTTTGGGTTTAGATCCTGAAATGTATTAGCCAGCTGGAACTAGCACAGCTTATAGGAACTGGAGTGAAAACTCGGTATTTATCTGGTTCTGGACGTGAACGGGAAGGAAGCATTAAAGGTTACACATCTGGAGGGGAAGAGTTCATGGGCCTGGGATTAGGTAAGATTAATAATCTGGAACTTTGCAAAGATGCATGTGTAAGTGAAGTGCAATGGGTAAGAAAACCAGTGTTATGAGATATAAAAATATTTTTACTGGCTTCCAGAGGAAGCTATGTGGGAGTAATGATAAAGCTGTTTAACAAAACCCCTTCAGATTCATTTGTTGGAGTATTTTATTGTCAACACTGTCTTACCATCCGTACTATGTCATGGTTTTGTTCCGATATTATCAGTTCTTTCTCTTTATGCTCTGTTTTTAATAGTAAAAATGTAAGCCGTTTATCTTTAGGAGCTAATAAGTGTTGCCATGATTGATAATTCATTTTCCAATGGAATTTTATCTCTGCATGTTCAATTTGCTGCTCCACTTCCTACTGTTCCTGCACTGTGCAAGGAACACCTTAGATTTTAAATTGTAAATTTGAGAGACAAGGCAGGTTGCCTTAATCTTTGGAAAACCATTGAGGACATGTTTTAATTGGAAAATACTCCAGAGCTGATGGGATACACAATGATGATGCTGAATATAACAGAACTGTGCCCAGTGTTAACTGCTGTACTGACTTGGAGTTAATACTTCTAAATAATATTTTCTCATTTCCAGTCTTACTAAAAGCATTACATCATCTTAACTTGATAAACGTGATGCTCAAAACACAATGCCCTAAGAGGAAAAAAACATGTTTCTTACTGGATGTTTAATTTTGGAAAAATGTGGCACGGATCTGGCAAAGGCACCATCTGCTCCATGTAAATTACAAGCCAGTTGGAAGCAGTAGTCTTTGCCTACTTGTATAAAGTTTGGGTTACTATAAATTCACGATTTCATGGTGCTAGATACTGTTTCTAAATGGCTTTTCTTGCAGGTAACCTCGTTGGAAGTGGAGCTGATAAACGGTATATGGCAAGCATTCAAGAGTCTGTGGGAGAGACCAGCTCACAAAGTGTAGTGGTAGCAGTGGACAGGTACTGCAAATATCTTCTCCTAGGGAAAAAGAGACTTGAAGTTACTCACCATCCTCACTTCAGTGGCAGACTGATAGAGACTTCTGTTTTTGAAGCCTGTATCTTATGAGAAAGATGCTGATACTTAGATGCTTTCTGTGGACAAAATAATTACAGCAAGTCTGTTGTGTCATAAAGTCAAACTTATAGTGTTTATTGTTACGTAGACATGTCTATTACCACATCGAAGTCTAAAGGATTTGAGAACATTTTCTGCTTATCAGTATTTTGTATGAACTCTGATCAGTGGTCTCAAGTCCTCTCAAGACTCTGAACAACTGAAAGGGAAGAAGCCACACTGGTGCAGCCATTGTCGTTCTGCAGTCTGTTTTGATGGCCACAACTTCCAGTATTCTTGAAATGTGTAGAGATCAAGCAGGTAGCTGGCATCCAATGAAGTCTTGCAACAAAACTTTCTTAATGTCTTTTAATTCTCCATGTGAAACTTAACATACTGTCAGCCAAATGAGTGTTCCAGCACTACTTGCCCAAATAGAACTGTCAGCCTGTGCCTGTTCCCTGCAGTGAGGAAGGAGCAGAGTAGACTGTGATTTGCAGCAGGGAAGAGAATGCTTAGATTAAGAGAAGGCTATGAACTGCTGCCAAGAAGTTAGAATGAAATAGCTGCAGAGTGGCCTGGAGGATTGAAAAGTACCTCCAGGAGATGTGCTGACATTTGCCTGCAGCACTAAGATGTGATTGACTCCTGTAGATGCACAGATAAAATTGCAACTCATTTGTTTGTTCCACAGGATATTTACGGGATCAACCAGGCTGGATGGAAATGCAATAGGTATGTGTGCTGACCATCCGGTGGGTTACAGGAACTCCTGCAATGTAACATCCTGAACTTACAGAAGTGTTTTCACATTCAGTTGACTTTGTCCGATGGCTGTGTGCTATTTCCATGGATGAACTGGCTTCCCCACACCACCCACGCATGTTCAGCCTGCAGAAGATAGTGGAGATATCATATTACAACATGAATCGCATTAGGCTGCAGTGGTCAAGGATTTGGCACGTGATTGGAGATCACTTCAATAAGGTATTTTTTAAAATTGTATTCCAGAACATACATGAATGGCAGGATGGGTTTAATTAGCTTTATCCTTTTATGTTCTTAGTAGTGTAGGTTGTGATATTTTTTAAAAAGAAATCCATTTAGGGTGCCTAAAGGAAGCACCTATTTAAAAATCTGTGGTGCATAAATAGAATGGAAATGTTTATGGGAATGATCTTTAATCACGTTATTGTATGATATTGTGTTTGTGAATCTTATTTATTCAATTGGCTGATCAAATGCCAAGTTAGTTTTCCTCTAAAATGTATACAGATTATTCTGGATAACGGAAGTTATTTTCCTTAGGAAACTGGACCATATTTGGGTGGGGGTTTTTAACCTATTTTTTTTTTTTAGTATCTGACTGGCTGTTAGTTCTGCACGTGTGTACAAAAATGGGTCTGTTTAGTTGGATCAAGTGACTGAGAAAACCCTCTCTGAAACACCCCTATCTTCTATATATCTGAAAACTAGAGTGTGCCTAGTGATTTTTAATACACTGTCATGAAACTTTAATGATGAATTTGTTACTCATATTAGTAATACGTTAACTGGTAAGTGTTTGAAAATATGCTTTTCTTCTAGGTTGGATGTAACCCTAACGAAGATGTTGCCATCTTTGCAGTAGACTCATTAAGGCAGCTGTCAATGAAGTTCCTTGAGAAGGGAGAGCTGGCCAACTTCCGCTTCCAGAAAGACTTCCTAAGGCCCTTTGAGCATATTATGAAGAAAAACAGGTGTGATGTGCTGCAATTTCTGTTAACTTGCTTTAGTCCTACGTAAAGATGTTACTCAGTGTTGTTAGATTGTCAGGCATGTGGAAGTGGCCCAGCTACTTTGTGCCAGGGTAAAATTGTGAAAGTCTTCATTTCCTTTTTTAAATTTTTTTAAGATCTCCAACTATTCGGGACATGGTGATACGCTGTATTGCTCAGATGGTGAACTCTCAAGCCGGTAATATTCGTTCAGGCTGGAAGAATATCTTTGCAGTCTTTCATCAAGCAGCATCTGACCATGATGGCAATATCGTGGAGCTGGCCTTTCAGACTACAGCTCACATAGTTAGTAAGTAATGCTTGACAGATCAAGTACCCAAATTAGTTTAGCTGCTGGCATTCTGGTTTAAAAGGCCCATCTGAATAAGATGTTTGTATTTCCAAGTGAATAAACAGAGGATCTTGCAGCCAGACTGCTTAAACTCTGCAGCGAAGTCTCCTAATTTCTATGGACAGGAAAAAATTAGATACAGATGTCCTGCTATAAAAGTTTGGAATAGGTTGAATAAGTTTGTATGTTGCTTCATCTGCCACAATAAATTGTTCTGGATTAAGGAACACATTTCATGAACTTCCATGCTGATTCCCTGTCACATGGTGGGGATCATCGAGCTTGTGATGCTAATATGTTGCTGCTTGTGGAGTTTACTCTATACAAGTTGACCTGCTTGAGAAGTATATTTGAGCATTGTGGTGCTGCCCCTTTCAAAGGGACAAAACAGACTCAAATATTCTTCAAATGGACTGATCGTAGCTTTCCTAAATGCCCTAACACTGCCCTCTTCCATTAAGTAGCATGGAGAAAAACAGCTATGGACAGTAGTAATAAATGCAAATAGCACCAAAACTTTTTTTGCTAACTTGAATTATGTAGATCTTGGGAGTTTTTTCTTCAAAAGCTTGTGTGCATTACATTTAGTTTGCATTCAGTCTGTCCATTAAATCTGAAGTCCAACTGCTTTTTCATCTTGTGCTACTGAATATGAATAATTACAGGCTTAGATAATTTAGGTAGATTTAGGTAACTTCATTCAAGCAGAGAAGCCAACATCAAGCTTAATTCCTATTATCTCTCAAAGTATTTTAAGAGCTTTGGGTTACAGATGCTGTGGGAGGAAACTGAACTGTAGAAGAAGCCATGAAAATTAACCCTAGATTATAAAACTGGTAATTACCTAACCAGAGAAAATATGATGCTGATGAATTTAGGGAGTGGAGTGGGATGGGGAAGAATGCAAGGGAAGACAGAGAACCATATTTAATCTGAAGGTCTGATCCTTTCATGTGTATCTGTTCAGAAGGGGCACGCTGTGGCTGACATCTGTAGATCAATGCCAGTTTATCTACGGATTTCAATATCAGTAAATTTTAAAAAGCGTATTTGTTCTTCACAGCAAATATTTTTCAACAGCACTTTCCAGCAGCAATTGACTCATTTCAGGATGCAGTAAAATGTCTGTCTGAGTTTGCCTGTAATGTTGCATTTCCGGACACCAGCATGGAAGCTATTAGACTCATTCGGTATTGTGCAAAATATGTTTCAGAAAGACCACAGGTATTTTCTTTTAATCTTTACTCTTGTGTATTCTTACATTACCTACCTTCTGTTGTTAAACTGAGGTTAAGCTATCGTGTTCAAACTTCAGTCTCGCAGCAGCAAATGTTTGTATTAACAGCTTGTTCAGAATTGGGTGTCATTTTGGTATTATGTAAGCAGTAAACTAGGGCTAATTAAAAAACTAATTCTTATGAGTCCAGATTGGAAATAACCGAAATAGTCCTTCATTTACAGTGTTAGGATGACATGTAAAGCAATAATTCTCACTCAGTCACCCTAATTACATCTAGTTAAATCTATTACAAACATGCGTGTTTTTCTACATCAGCCTATTGTGTGAATACTTAATATAATAATCACTTTGCTGAAAAGATCCTGGAGTTAGATTGCAGTTGCATGTTGAGATGTGCATGCTGTATTCAAAATGCTAGAAAAGTGTCGAACTGGTTTATGCCAAACTTAGAATTCCTTATTACTTGTATTTATATATTTGTTGCCTGTTATTGTTATATTTCCAGAAGTTTGGACTTTAGGAAGCAACTTGTAAAGCCTTTAGCAGGACTTAAGTAAAATGGATTTAAGTGTTTATTTTCCATATTTTTTTGCAGTATTTTCATGAGTGTCTTTTTTTCCTGCCCATCTCCAAGGTATTAAGAGAATACACAAGTGATGACATGAATGTTGCTCCCGGTGACAGAGTATGGGTCAGAGGGTGGTTTCCTATTTTATTTGAACTTTCTTGTATCATCAATCGCTGCAAACTCGATGTTCGAACAAGGTAATAAAGCTTTTCTTTCTTTTTTTTTTTAATTCAGTTAGTGACGAGATCATAGGTATGCATTTTAATATCTTTTACTTTGTTTATGTTTGTTGATAGAGGCTTAACAGTGATGTTTGAAATAATGAAGAGTTATGGCCATACCTTTGAAAAGCACTGGTGGCAAGATCTGTTCAGAATTGTTTTTCGTATTTTTGATAATATGAAACTCCCCGAACAACAAACAGAGGTAAAAACAACCAAAAAAAAAAGGCATTCAAATGTTAAAGTTGGGGTTTTTTTTTTAAGAATTCAGACAATCAAGGCAGCAGTTTTTATTGCTTGTCTCAACAGTGTATTTCCACGCCATGCTGCCCCAAACCTCATACAGAACACTGTATTCTGTGGTGTGTATAAAATGTGTCTTGGTATCCAGTGGCCTTTTGGTCTGAATATTTTCAAGGAGAATATTCACTACTTTGTGAAAACGTGTAGTTTTCTGAACAGTATTCACGTGGCCTCTAAATGCTTCTGACAAGGCATCTGCAGCAGTGTGGGGCTTTTTAGTTTTATCTGAATTCTGCTCCTCTCCTCAGAGACCGCATCCTTTGAACAACCATGCATGAGCTAAGTGCAATCATCATAGAAGAACCTATATAAAAACAAAGACTTCTCTTCTTTTTCCCCTAGAAATCTGAATGGATGACTACTACGTGCAACCATGCTCTTTATGCCATCTGTGATGTATTTACACAATTTTATGAGGCTTTAAATGAGATCCTTCTTCCTGACATACTTGCACAGTTACACTGGTGTGTAAAACAAGGTACCTTATTTACTTGTATCTTCTGATTAATGTATTTAAATGGTTATTACTTAAGAAGGGGAAAGTTAACTGAATTTTGGAAGAATAAGTACCATTAGGACAATGTATTATGTAGTAGATGGATGAAGTATCTTAAATATTCTGTCATCGTTCTACATAATCAGTTCGGCAGCTCTCCTGTTAATGTGTTCATGGTGCTCTTGTGACAGACCAGAAGCTTTCAATGGGTTGCGTTCAACTTCTGCCAAAAACCTTTCTCCATTTGGCTGCATGGATAAAATACGTCATGTATTTACACATATATATGTATACATGTGTATGTTCTGATTTTTTTTCTTTTCTCCTCCATTCTCTCAGCCATCTAATATTTTAAATAAGACATTCTAAAGAATGTGTTTTCTTTTGGGTTCCAAATGTTATACGTGAAATCCTGCATATTGCTAGCATGGAATGCGGGGTCTACCTTGCAAGAGACCGTAAGCTTCTAAATGATGCCTTTGTGTGCTTCCTTTCTGCTTCTCTCTTGTCCTTGATCCTTCCTGTTCTGGGATTTCAAACTCTTAAAGTCTGTTTATAAACACTTTTCTTTATTCAGTAGGTTCCTAAACTTGATATTATTGTAATATACTTTATAAGTAGCTATGATACACCCTGCATTTCATAATATTGGTGAAAATGTTTAATGGAGCAGTGATAGAGAATGCTTAATTTTCTGTTGATGCTGTAGAAGCTGATAAATATGGAACATTTCTTTCACAGATAATGAGCAGTTGGCTCGATCAGGTACAAACTGCCTAGAAAACTTGGTAATACTAAATGGACAGAAGTTCAGCCCTGAAGTCTGGGGCCAGACATGCAATTGTATGCTAGAAATCTTCAAAACTACTATTCCTCATGTGTAAGTTCATAAATTCAATTCTCATGCGAATACCTGATTCCAGAGCAGCAATGTTCACATTTTTTGGTTTGTTTTTTTTATTTGTGAAGGTTGCTGACGTGGAGGCCTGCAGGAATGGAGGAAGATTCATCTGAAAAACACTTGGTAAGAGTTAATTCAGTGTAATAAACTAACTTACAGGGGGTTGTGTTATCTTGGCTTTTGAAACATTTAATTGTAGTAAATGCGCTTGACAACAAATACTCTAATTGACATTAGCTTGTATTTGATGTCATTGTAAAATAAGATACTAGGAATGGATGCAGGAAGCCTTTGAATCTAAGGTTAGTGAAGTCATCTGAAAACTGGTAGCTGATCGGTAGATATTGTTTTCAATTCCTACAGTTGTTCTGTATTCTTTTCCAGGATTTAGACCTAGATCGCCAGTCTTTGAGCAGCATGGATAAAAATGCTTCAGAGAGAGGACAAAGTCAGTTTTCAAATCCAACAGATGAGAGCTGGAAAGGTGGCCCTTATGCAAGTAAGGAAAATGTGCAGTTTTATTAAAAGCTGTTCTTAGTCCACTTATGTATTTCTGTAGAGAAAGATTTTGGGCATTAAACTTGGGGTATATCTTTAGAACTTGTGTTTATGCCTTGCAGTGATTATAAGATTATTCACAGCATCATGAAATACCAAAATGCTAATGGTAATGTAGTTGTCATAAGTGTCTTGTGTTACTCTATTTCATTAGACCAGAAACTATTTGCGGGCCTCCTCATAAAGTGTGTGGTACAGCTGGAATTGATACAGACCATTGATAATATAGTGTTCTACCCAGCAACAAGCAAGAAGGAAGATGCTGAGCATATGGCTGCAGCTCAGGTACCATCGCACTTATAAATAACCTTGTTGTGGCAGTAAAGTTCAAAGGCTGTCCAGTGCTCTGAAGTGTTCACAAAATACATACTCTCTTTCTTTTTCTGGCTCTCAACACTGCCCTGAATGTGTGTGTCATTAATCTTAAGCTGTGATTTTTTTTTTTTGTCTGCCTCCAGTGTTTCCTGGCAATCTGCCTGTTGCATTATTACATCAACGCTATTTTTATTATCAATACAATGTATTATCATTGCTTTTCTAACCAATTCATACTCATCAAGAATGTTTTTTGTTTGTTGGGGGAGAGCATTCTTTTCTGTTGTTTAGGCTGAGAGTCTTCATTTAGCCACGGCTGAGGCTCTGCTCAGCTTCTAGGTGTGAACACAGGAGGAGATGCAGAAATTGAACTTGAGCGAGGTTAATGGTCAAGATTTAACATTTTACCTGCCTTGTTCCTGAAAACCCTCTGATTTTAGGGAACAGTGCAAAGTAGCTCTTGCTTGACTATATTAATAAAGCCCTAAGCTAGAAGTCTGCGCTAGTGCATTCAGGTAGTGGTTTGCGGATGGTGTAGTTGAATTCCTAATGAAATTAGCTAAAAAGTATTGATCAATTTTAATGAAAATTGACATGAGCCAAAGATGGGCAATTTCTATGCTGTGTGACTTTCACTGTCTTTGTGATTCACCTCGGTGTTTTTCAGTATTCAGCAGACTTAGTTGTCTCCTAGAGGGAAGCAAATGCTTTATATTGTATTGCTGAGACTTTTTTATGCCTTAGTAAGAGAGGTTCTTTCCTTGATGTTAATGATTATTTTTCTTATAAATATCTATGATAGATCATAACTTCTCTCTTTTGAAATATCCTACTGGAAAGAGTATTTGATACTCTGATATTTGACAGGACCACTTTGCTGTGTTTTATTACACTAATTTCACTTGCATCTAAAAATCTAATGAGAAGTTAGTGATATTAACACTCCTTTAACTCTCTCTCTTTTACCCTACTTTTAGCGAGATGCATTGGATGTAGTTATCTACATTGACACGGAAGACCAAGGAATGTATAAATATATGTCATCACATCACCTCTTTAAGTTACTAGATTGCCTGCAAGAGTCTCATTCATTTTCAAAAGCCTTTAATTCAAATTATGAACAGCGAACTGTGTTATGGAGAGCAGGTGAGACTATTATTTTTAGTTTGATAAATACTGATATTTTTAGTTTGATAAAATACTAAGCTCTGCTTCTAACTTTAGCTGTCAAGGTATAAAAGTATCCATTGTCGTTATCTCTACAGCTAATCTGGCAGTGCTACATGCTTTTATTATTTGTCTCCTTCCTGATAACTTGAATAATTGTTTGCAAAATTATCTGCCTTTTGGATTGAAGTAGAGCTACACAATTGGTACTACTGTAGTTAAATATCTTTATGAATAGGTCTCAAACAAAGTCACGAAGGAAGAAATACCATCTGGACAAGAAATCATTACTGTTCACTAGTGGAGATATTGTTGATAAACTTTACCTTGCCTAGTAACTACAAATGTGAATGTTTCCTCTCTGTGTGTAACTGATTTTTTTTAGGGTTCAAGGGTAAATCAAAACCCAATCTCTTAAAACAAGAGACTAGCAGCTTGGCTTGTTGCCTGAGAATACTCTTTCGAATGTATGTGGATGAAAACCGCCGGGACTCATGGGATGCCATACAACAACGATTGCTTAGGTAAGAATATCATCTTTGTTTCGGTGCATTCTATTTTCAGCCTGTATGGTGCATGCATGTAGTGTGTGAAGTCGCTGAGCAGAATGGGTGAAGTATATGGAGATATGGATGCTGATATAGATATGACTACTCTATTAAAAGTGAAGTTAGCAATAAGGAAGCAAGCTACTTGGAATAAAAGAAGCACTCTCTTGCCTGACATAAGCTATTCTCTAAAAAAGTGGTGGTGTATGAAGACTTTTTATATCTGAGTACAGAATAATATTCAGAAGTATAATAAGGTAAGGTAAGTAATCTAAACAGTGCAGTGTAGGCTGCTGCATACCTGAAACCTAGGTAAATGTAGAAAATGATGCAAAATGAATATAAAAAGGTATTGGAGTCCCTTTTATTTGAAAAGTGGGTTGTTGGTACATAAAAGTTCAGAGTACTAATCTCTCATCAAATGTAAAGAACTCTAAAATCGCTGTTGGCATTAACACAGTGGATTCCAGTAGCTTTCTGATTTATCAGCATCTATGGACATTTTAATCTTTTTAGTGACTAAAAGAGGAGTTTCCATTCCCTTTTAATGAAAATAGTGACCCCAAAACACCATGGTAAGTGGTACAGTTTGTGCCTTGTGTTGATGGGCTGCAGCAAGGACCAGATATTTATTAATGCAATAGAAATGCCTCTCTAATCTGTGATGCTGAGCTCTGCAGACCTTTACTAAAGCAGTCTAGATTTGGAGGGAAAGCTCTTTCATGTTGCTGTTTGCCTAAGTTGTCCCAGTGTAAGGATCAGGAATGATGTTTGCAGGTTGAAGGTGACAACACTTTAATTACAGAGTGCTTACGAGGGAAATCACTCTTCCACCTTTGGCTCCATGGTTCTCTGTTGACAACATGAAAACTATTTTAATTCAGTTGTCTGTAACAACTACTGTAACAGAAAAATCGCCAACACAAGTCTTTGTAATTAAAGTTGTTGCATGTGACTGAAAACTTCCCCATGGAACCGCATCTTGCTTTTGAAAACAAAATACAGTGAGAGGACGAACAATGCATGTTGTAATAATCTTTTTTGGGTTTTCTTTATTATTTGTGTGAACCGTGTCATCTATTCAGTGTATGCAGTGAAGCCCTGGCATATTTTATTACCGTGAACTCAGAAAGCCACAGAGAAGCTTGGACCAATCTCCTGCTGTTGCTTTTAACAAAAACACTAAAAATCAGTGATGAAAAGGTAAGAACAGGCTGGAAGTCGTGTGTTGTTCGCATTCAGGTATCTTTTCATTTCTGCTTCTGCTGAATGCAGCCTTCACTATTATCCATATTGCAGTTTTACTTCACTCTTGTGTAGTTTGGACTATTCTATTGTGATTTACCAATATTTTAGGAAATTAGTAGTACTGGTGCCTTGGCATCTCCATAGATCAGCAATTCAGTGATGTCTCATGGTTGTGAGAAGCCTTAACTCTCTGTAGATAAAACTTCAGGTTTCCCATATCTTAGTACACAATCCCAGCACCTGTTTTATACTGAAAGTTCTGTTGTGAAAGTGTTCCGTCAGCTTTCCGTGTAACTAGTACTGAGCATTATGAGGAAGGCAACAGAGGACAAAACTAACTTCTTGTGTAAATTCATGACAGATTTGCATCTTGGATACTGGTTGCAGTTCTGATCCCTTCTATCGAAAGGGGTGTAAGAGAGCTGGAAAAGGGTTGAGGGAGTCTAATAGGAATAAGGGATATAGACTGGCTCTCATACATGGTACTGTATGTAGATTAGACTTAGTCAGTTATCTTTTATCTGGAATAGAAAAATGAGAGGTGTCGTTAGCACAAGGAGATGGGAAGGACATACTGCAAGAGAGAGTGAATGAGTTTTGGAGATAGCAAGGCACTGGAGTGGGTTAAACTCCCCAACGCATGCATAATGGAGATACTTCTTCACGCATTGCTTCAGCCATGGAAGGCTTTGTTATGTATTATGGGTGATATTTTAAAGAGGCTGGAGAAGCAGCTGACAGATTCATATCAGAGGGTGGTGCTTATACAAGTAGTCCCCGGTGCTATCTCTAGCCTATAAATCCCCGAGCCACAGAATAGGCTGACTCTCTTTTAGGGAAGTAATGCCAAATGCTTGCTTTGTGTGTGGTCTCCTGTAGGCATTGGCTGAGGCTACTGCTGAAAACACTGGGCTTGATGGCCACTTGGCCATCCAGGGGGACCTTTGATGGGGTGAGACTTGTGTCCTGACAAGTTGATTTGGACATGAAAATGGAAAAACTGTACTTTCCTGTAATAATGGAGAATAATGTTCTTTTTTCATCTTTTCTTTGATAGTTTAGGGCACATGCCTCAACATATTATCCATACTTGTGTGAAATCATGCAGTTTGACCTGATTCCTGAGCTTCGAGCTGTGCTACGGAAGTTCTTCCTGCGTATAGGTGTTGTGTTCAAAATCTGCATAACAGAGGAACAGATACGGACAACAGGGATGAATTTACCCTCATGGCAGCCCTAAGTAGGGTTGGTTACTTTTGCTTGTATATAAGGCTATGTTCCAGAGGTGGATTAAAGAGAGTGGGGGGAAAAATGGGACCCTGGTGTATCAGCACAGCATCAAGTTATGCTTACTACAGTGGCATTTGGGGAGAAGGAAAGAATCTTGTTCTATCCATCCTACAAAACTCTCAGCAGTTTTATTTAAATTATTGCTTACAGGGTTAATACAGTAGATGTAAAGTCTCTTCGTTTCAATGCTAGTCATCCTTATGATCAAGTCTGTCTCTTCTAGTCTTTTATCAATTGTTCAGTCTTGCATCCCAGCTAAATCTGATAAATCAGCTGGATTCCTCAACAGAAATTACGCCCCATGGAAATAATGAATATAGTTGTATAGCCTTGTGATGTTAGCACGTGTTCATAATAAACTGTACTGCAGTGGCTGATGACCACCTGAGATCATGCTGGGTTCTTCTTTGTGTGTCCATGACAAGGCCAAGCAGCATGTTACATTTTTTGAAGTGGACAGCCTGTAGGATATTTGGGAAAGGATTTTCCTCCTGTTTAGGAAGTTATTTTTAAAACTTTTTGTTTTAATCTTATTGTTTCATCTTCTCAGACTGGTTTTATGGAAGGTTTTACATCAGGAGCACACAATAGTATCTGCTCCATCAAGCTTGTTAGTCTTGAGTTACAGGCATTTAAGAAAAAAGAGACAAACTTCCATTTACTTTCATATGTTGCCATGGGCAATTCATATACATTAATGTTAAAAACAAAGTTCAGAACAAATAAATCCACCTTTTTTTACCCTTGAGCACAATATATTTAGTAGTAATTGTCTGTTCAGCAAGAAGTCCTGTCCTTAATAGATATGAGATTCTGTCACTTTTTACTGCAGATCTGCAGCCTCTGATTTGTCTTTTTTGCACACACCAGTTTGTTCTCAACTGTTAGTTCCTATTGTAATCTAAAAAAAAAAAAATAAAATGAATTCCCACAAAAAAACTCTAACAAAATTAAACAAGTTTACTCATATAATTTAAGAGTTACCAGTACCTTTCTATGCTTTGAACATATCTGTGAAGCAAACATGACTGGGCACTGCAGCTTTGCTTTGCCCTAGAGATCTGACTTGCTTTGAAATTCAGCAGTTTTCTGTGACGACTATTTCCATGACAGAACGCCAGTTTGCAGTTGAAGTACTACAGGAATGAATTCTGTCCTTTGAAATAATTTTAGTTTCAAGTTTTAAGACTTCTCTAAACTGGAAGAATGTGGCAGGATGGGAGATGTTCCACTTCCTAATATAATGTATTATATTAACTAAAAATACCTAAAATATAACAGTGTTTTAAAAGGAAAAAACCAACCAACCTACTTGAATGGTATTAAGGTTTAATCTCATCAGGTTTAACCTGGTATTTGCTTGAGTTTTCTGGTAGGGTGCCCTTAGTTGAGGTTGTCTTGGAATATTCCACTCTGAGAGCTGTTGGGACTCCTTTTCCCTATTTGTTTGGTGTGGGTGTGTGTGAGCTGTTTCCAGAGGGTTCATATGGTGCTCTACAGTAAATTGGCTCGTTCCACATCAGTATTGTTTGGGAATGGTTTTGTAGTCAGTAGTAGTGATAGGGCTTATTTTGACTTTTTTTTTAACCAAAGAAAAATAAATGGTGGTTGTGGCTATTAACCTTTTAAATGCCCCTTAGATTAAATCTATACACTAATGTTCAGTAGAAGGGAATATATGGCTATATTCTACAATAGGAAAAGACTGAAAAAGAAGCAATGCTGATATTTAACTTGCTGCGTTTGAAATGTCCTTTTGTGTTGCATTTAGTCTAGTTGCTCATTCCCTGGTCATGTAACTTCATTCATTATAGTAAAAATGAAGTATTTATTTTAATTCTATTTAAATGTGTAAGAATTGGTTATTCCTTTTCTTCCAGTCCTAGATAGTTCTAAAGAAAATATTTGGATCTTTATTTTTCAGGTGTCGAATATGACTGCCTCATTGAATGTATACCCTGTCAAAACACAAACTTTTAAAATTTGCATGCTGCTTTTGTGTTTTACAGTTTTGAAAGCCCTACAACTAGTCTTGTAAGAAGTCTTTTAATTTCTGTATCCTAAATTACTTCACTGTTGCATTGTGGGCTTTCTTTACAGTAATGAGCAACATTTGTATTCTCTCCGCATATAGAATAAGGGCCTCTAATCCATCCTTTCCTTCAGCCTTAGTTCTGAGACTATTCTTTTACTTAAATAAAGCTTTTACTGTATTTATACCATTTATAAACTGCTGCAATTAGGTGTGTGACATCAAAGCATCCTAGACTCCTAGCTAGGTGAAGAAGGGGGACCGGAATGCAGTTGGATTACGACAGCCTTAATCATGTCAGTTTTCTGGAACTGATTGTACTTGTTAAAGCAATAAGAATGGTATGTGAAGCATACTACCTGCAACAGTTGTATTTGCATCCGATGTTTGGTGTCCCTGATTCAGTCAGAAAGATCATAATCCAGAGACACCTTAATGCAGCTAAAATTGCTGAGCCAAAACTCTTGTAGCTGTCAGTGCTGGCTTGGCTCTTGTCCTGGCTCTGCTAACACAGGCTGGAGCGGAGCTGGGGCTGAGAACAAGGCTCTGTCAGAATGTGCTGGTGGAGATCGAGGCATCTGTGCAATACATGGAGTAACAAGAAGTAACCTCTTAGAATTTTAAAGTAGTGTTATGCAACAAATTAAACTGTAAACTGATTTACCTGTAATGGTCTAAATAGGGTGACTGCATGATCTTTATTGCCTCTGATTTTGGAACCCTTGAGGAAGTAGGTAGGCGGGGAGGATGCTACTGAGGAAAACCCTAAAAACTCCCTTTCATCTTGATTCTATTGTCTTATAGCACAAGAGAACATTATGTTTAGAGCAGTTTATATCCATGTCTCATATCTCAGTTTCCAAATCAACAGAACAATCAAAACCAATGCCCACTAATCCAAGCAACTCCCCTGCCTTGGCTCAGTGCTGAGAATAAGATTAAAAATAGTAACTTTTAGTCCGAAGTAGAATGAAGCTTTGGCTGGCAAAAGCACAGCTCTCTTTCATGTCAGTTCCCTGTGTTCAGCACCTTTAATATTATTTCTGTGTGAAATGTTATGTTTTTGCATATTTAAAATGCCTAAGTTCTTTGAAGATCTCCATATTAAGTGCATTTACTATCAATAATTTAAAGAGCATTCCTTGCCCAATGGATGTACATTTTCGAGAGAAAACCAAAATTATATATGGGGGGAAAAAAAAACCTATGTAAAGTTTTCTACATGAGAATACGCTGTACAATACTGTTATAATATTCCATGCTTTAATCGAGTGGTAAATCAATAAAGTTTTAAGAAGCGTTGCCTGGTGGGTTTTTTTGCGCACTTATTAACAGTCGCTGGGGCCGGCTGGGTTTTCGCTGTGGGTTGTTTCAAAGCGCAAAGTGGGTGTTTTCTTTGCTCTTTGGGCCTCTTCTAATGACTTAAAGGGGCTCCCCTCCACTCCCACTATGGCGCCCCTGAGGCGGGGCGGGGAGCGGGGCGCGCTCCCGCCTGGCCGCGCGGCATTGTGGGAGGAGGCCGCCCATTGGCGGGGGCCCCTGGCGGAGCGGGGCCGCTATTGGTCGGCGTCGGGCCGTGCGCGGCCCCGGATTGGCCGCGCGTGCGCGTGACGCCACGGGGCCACGTGATGCGGTCCGGGTGGCGCCGCGCCCTCTCGCCGCGGTTTGAATGTGAGGCGCAGCCCGAGCGCTCGCAGCCGCCGCCCGCAGGACCCGCCAGGTGAGGCCGCGCCGCGCAGCGCCGCGCCCCGCCTGGCCCCGCCGCCCCGCTCGGCTCGCAGGCCCCGCTCCGCGCTGCGCCGGAGGGTCGACGCGCTGCTCCCCACGCTGCGGCGCCTGGGCCGCCCCCTGCGCCTCCGCATTGGCTGGCGCCGCGCCGCGCGGCCTCCGCATTGGCTGCTGCCGCCGCCACTCGGGGTGGGGGGTGGGGGTGTGCGATCCGTGCGGGGTCCTGGAGCGGCCCCGGCCTGAGGAGAGGCCGCCCGGGCCGCGATGTCTCCGGGAGGGGCCGCCCCGGGGCCGGCCCCCAGTCAGGGGCGCTGGGTGGGAAGGGCTTGGGGGACGGGAGTGGGGGGGGGTGTCCCCCTAAATCCGGACCGTGAGCCCCCTTGGGCACGCGGGCGGTGGGGGGGAAGTTGGTTTGCCTGTAAAATTGGGCCTGTGAGCACCCTGAGGCGGACGGTGTGAGAGACCGCGGAGGCGGTGGGCGTGAAGGTTCTCAGAGTGGCGGGAGGGTGGTTTTCCCCCTAAATCCGGACTGTGAGCATCTGAGGTACGTGGATGTTGTAAGCGCTGCGGTGCGTGATCGCAGGGACGGTGGGTAGCGGGTGTAAAGGTCCTCAAGGTGGCGAGAAGAAGGCTTTCTCTGTAAAATTGGGACTAGGAGCACTTTTAAGGCATGCGTGTGGTGTTGAGAGACCACAGGGGCAGTGGATGTGTAAAGGTTCTCAGGGTGATGGGAAGGTGGTTTTCCCCCTAACTCCAGACTGTGAGCACCCTTAGGCATGCGGGTGGTGCAGGTGCTGCGGTGAGTGATTGCGGGGATGGTTACCTCAAGTTCCACAGGGAGTAGTGCTTGCAGGACAGTGCTCTTGATTGGGGGTGCCCCCCAGAGTGCTCTGCCATTGATTTGACTAAAGCAGTTAATGCTTCCTCCTTGGAGAAGTGGTTCTGAAACGTTCTGGCCTCCCGTGGCCTTTCTTCAGGGAGTTGTGCACAACAACAGGGCAAAAAGCATCCCAGTGCTCCATTGTGGAGATGAAAACTTGCTATAGCTGAAGTCAGAGAAGGAAATAGGAGTAAGCACGGTAGTAGGTGGAAATATTTATCCTTTTGTATGAGGGACTGAGTAATGGATTCAAATCTTCACATCTAGCCCTCAAAGTAAACTCACAGGCGGCTCAAGGTGTGTAGTTTTTTACATGTGCCCCTATATTACATGTATATGTGAAGTATTTGTACAAGTTGTCACCTTCTCTTTCAGGCTGGTTTCCCATTTGAGTCTAGATAAGTCTTAATAAATGATTTCTACATGGGGTTGCGTTTTGGCCTTAGAATGTGCCCTGGAGCAGATAATTTACATTTTCTTTAATTATGAAATATTTAAGTATTAGTTTAAACATCATAGTAATGATGCGCGAGGCCATTTTGTAGAACAGATTAGGCACCTCTTACTGATATGGTTTGCTTACGCTGCCCTTCATTGGGATTTTGTTGGTTGATGTGCATTGGTGAATGAGACCACAGACATGTAAACACCAAAAGGGAAGGAGAGTGAAATGTGGGGGCAGGTGGATTTTTAGTTTATACAAAATACGTTGGGATCTGAGTTATTTATTAACATTCATGTAATTGAAGAGGATATTATAGCTCGCTCTTTTAATGCTACTATCAGTTAATCTATAGCATTAAAATTATAATATTGTTATAGATGCCATAGTTAAAGTAAAAATTGTGTCATTAAAACTCACTGCCTTTGCAAGTGTGCTTAAATTGAAACTATATTTATTGCACTGATAATCAACATAAAAGAAATCCAAAGTGGGACTGACAAATTTCAGTCTGCCTTACTAATTAGAAACTCCAGAGAGAAAAATGGAAATCTCTGCTGCTTCTTCTGTTGTGAGTGAAGAGTGTGGCTGGTGGTGAGAAGGATGGGCAGAACTGTTGATGGTATCCTGAACAGCATGTCTTTTAAAGTGTGTCTTGCAACTGGTCTAGTGTTACTCTAATTTTAATTATTCCAATTAAAGCTGTGAAGTTAAAATATCACAGTGGTAAGTATGAGGATGTGTGTGGGAGGATTACTAGAGTGGACTAACTTGGACTTACTGCACGGTTATTCTATAATAAGTATTGCAGTTTAAATTGTCTCCCACCCTGATCTAAGTTAATTTTACAGGGTGGACAAATCCTCTGGCTTTGCACAGTCTTTTGTTTCTTTACAAAAAAATTATTTTTCTATTGAGAGTCTTCTTTAATAGTGAGTATTTTTAAATGAGGCTTGACTCTCCAATAGCATCATAGAAAGGTTTGGGTTGCAAGGGACCTTGAAGATCATGTGGTTCCAACCCTCCTGCCATGGACAGGGACACCTCACACTGAATACACTTTGAACTGTTCTGTTTGCAATTCTGTAGGGCAGGACTATTCAGCTGCTTCAACCAGGAACAGGTTTCTGGGCCTGACAGAAATTCTCAAAAGCAAATCCAACTCCTGTAGTTCTCGAAGAGCAAGAGATCATGTTTTGGCTGTACCTGGTTTGCTGTATGCGTGATCCTTTTCTAGAGGTTTGGTTTCAATACACTAGACGATAAGAGTTACGTGTAGTTGAAGAATTTGACTATTTTCTGTTTCGTGCACGCTACCTGTTGCTTTATTGGATGCAGTATAATAAGATGGGACTGTGCTTTATGAGGTATAGTCAAGAAGAGCTGACGTTCTGCTGATTCTGCCGGATCTCTTCTTACATTTGTGTACCTTATAGGATAGATTTTCTGATCTGTATTTATAACAAAACTGTTTGTGGGTTTTAGGTTCTGTTAAGATGGAGCTGAGTGATGCCAATTTACAGACTTTGACTGAATATCTAAAGAAAACTCTAGATCCAGACCCTGCTATAAGGCGTCCTGGTAAGTGATTCCTGTGAATGACCAAAATGGTTTAGTTTCTTCTGTCTGTGTATAGCAAACTTCAGTGGATTTTTGTGCAACAACCTCTTCAGAGAGGTTCTCAGCACCCTTTTAAAACAACAACAACCCACCCACCCCCAAAACTAATGAGGGATAGATAAAAGTATACATTTATGTTGTTTGCTTTTTGTAACTGTATTTTCCTGAGTTCCTGATTATTTTTTTGTCTTGCTGTTTAAAACAGTGCTGCTGCTCACAAGAAATCACAGGATTTGAAAAATAGTGAGGAGGCAGTATTTCCACATCCTGCTTTGAATTGAAAGCTTTTGTTAATAGCAGAAGTGTTAAGAAGCTTAGGAGTAAAGAAGCTACAGTACCTTTTGTCAGGCTTGTTCTGTGTTTCTGATTTTGTGAAAGTGATTAGAAAAATCAGTTCAGCTCTTGTTAACCTTTGTATATTCTCTTACAGCGGAAAAGTTTCTTGAGTCGGTTGAAGGAAGCCAGAATTATCCCTTGTTACTCTTAACACTGCTGGAGAAATCACAGGAAAATGTCATCAAAGTTTGTGCATCTGTAACGTTCAAGAATTACATTAAAAGAAACTGGAGAATTGTAGGTATCTTAGAGAGTGGTTATGCTAAGATGTAGTAATCCTTTTAAGGTATAATTAGGTTTTCTACAGTACTATAAGATATTCTGCTATACCCTTGAAAAACATGTGTATGTCTGTATTCTGTGAGAGAAAGCAGAGCATTCAGAGAACAAACACGAGGTGTGTTTTACTGGTGAGGAATAGTGTGTGGTGGTTTATTTTGGTGGCCTTGACAGTTCGTAGTGTTGCCATTTGATGCCATTTTATGTTTTAATTTGAAGAAGTCGGAAACATTTTTGATTCAGAGCTTTCATCATGGGTGAAGTTTAATGTATGGTAAAAAGTTTTAGATTTGAGAGCTCCCCTTCTTCAGCATGGGAGTTTTTAACTGGTACTGTTTCTCCCCTGTGTCACTGAAAGTAGTGCATGTATCTGAAAAATAAATAGATCATGTTGCTTTACAACAGGGGCACTGGTCAGTATTTCATCATTACATCTTAACAGCTGCCTGTTTACAAAATGCATGTGATTTCTCTCCTGCTCTCCATCCTAATATTAAGAAGCTACCGCAGTCCCAGGTCAGCTTATGTTTGATAGGATCAGTGCATTCAATCTGGCACGAAATTTCTATAACTTTGTTTCTTTGGTACTGAATTCTCAATCATTTCTCCCAAACTGCAATTTTATCTGTAGTATGTTTTAAGTGGAAATAATGTTCTGTTTTGGGAAACATGTAAGTGGCTTCCTATTTGTAGATTGCTGATGGAATTTGGTGGAGATGCTATGCAGTAAGCGCATCCAGAGGACTGTTAAAAATTGCTATGTGGCTTCAAGCACATTGTTTTGTCTAAAATGGAAGCTTTCACTTCAAGAGGCAGCTGCATGGACATAAAGCACAGCCCTAAGGCTAGCTTACCTAGATAAATGGTTTAATTTAGCAGCCTTGGGACCGGACTGATACAAAGCTCAGTGGAAGTAAAAGGGTTTTACCTACTTGAGGACTTTGATTTGGTAGAGCCAGATGTAAAGGGCGCTTCTGGAATCAAGGAAGAGTTTTTAATATTTATTTTTAAAGTATCTACTGAATACCCCCTATGTGCTGCCTCTTCTGTAAAAAGGTCTGATCTCTTTGAGAAAATCTTTGTTAATAATTCCATAGTAGGATTTGCTGTTCCTCATCTTTCCACCACCTCTGTCCACATCTCTAAAGTGAGTCCTGCCTCCCTACCTGGAGCTTGCCTGATACAGTTATTGCTGCCTTTCTTAAATAAACTTGCAAAGCTCAGGTTTTAAAGATCATCTTCCTTTTGTGGTTATTAAGGTATATATAATGATTCTGTACATTCTTCTGATTCAGTGCAATGTGATAGAAGAGGAAAAGCAAGTTCTCTGTTTCTTGTTTTTATAGTTGCTTGTATATAGTGAGGCATAACTTGAAATTTTGAAATTGCTACCATTTTTTTAGTTTATGTGAAGATGGTGAAAGGGAGTTGAGGGGGAAAGTAGTTGTGCCATCTGGTTTGAGACATCCTAATTAGTCTTTGGAAGTGCTTGCCTTTTCTAATTGCTGAATAATTTCTACGTTTCTGAACCTCAGTGCTGTCATCAAAATTATTGTGGCTATCACTGCCATCGGTGGTTCTTGACAACTCTCCTCCCTGGTATTTTACTTCTTTAGTAGAAACTTTTTAATTTACTACCTCTTGGCCCTATTGACTGGCTGGATTTTGCACTCCTAAAGTCAGTGTAACAGTTTTGATGGTGTAACCTGCATCTCCAGTTACAGTTCCTAGAAAGGATGGCTTGAGGCAGCTTCACAAAGTAAATCTGAGGTGGGCAGAAGTGAGGACAGAGATGTGGTTTGGTGTGGTGGAAGAGGAGACACTTGGTTAAATGTATGTGTGTTATTGGTATATGCACCCACTCTTTTTACTACCAAAATGCTGGTTTGAAAAGTCACCCTTGGAGAAGGAGACAACCAGTGTGAGGTTTTACAGAAAGGTCTAATTTTTTGAGTTTTTTTCAGGTACTGCTGCTACAGATTCATTGTAGGCAATATATTTAACAGATTTTTTTTTTTTGCTTGCTTTAACAATGTAACAGTTACATGAATTGGTATAAACAATTGGTTTCTGAAATGCTGGTGTTTGCATGTTTCCTAGAATATACCGATATGCCTGTGATTTAATTATTGTTTTAATTGTAGGTTGAAGATGAACCGAACAAAATATGTGAATCAGACAGGATAGCCATTAAAGCCAACATAGTGCCCTTGATGCTTAGCAGCCCAGAACAAATTCAAAAGCAGGTAATGTGTCAATTCCTGGTTGTGTCCATGAGACTTCTGGAGTATTTTAGGTGTGTCTAGAGGCTCTGGTTGTTGACAGAGCTCAGTTCCCTCACCAATTAGGTCATCCCAATCCAAATAACTTGGAGTATATTGTAGCTGCTTCTGCCTACTTTTTTATTTTAAAACAGGCAGTTACTGTATAGTCTTAGCTAAGTTCTATCACTAGGTGTTAAATATAGTAATTCTAGAAAGTAAGACTATGAGATTAATTTATTTTTTGTGAAAAGGAGTAGATACTTAACCCAGTAATTTTTTAATCTGTCAAGAATAACAAGCGTCTTCTTACATATTTGCAGCTCTGACATGACTGCTGCATTTTGTTTGTAATGAGGAGCCTGCTATTACATCATGTAATGGTTTTATTTCCTTTCCAGTTAAGTGATGCTATTAGTATTATTGGTCGGGAAGACTTTCCTCAGAAATGGCCAGACTTACTGACAGAAATGGTGAATCGCTTTCAAAGTGGAGATTTCCACGTCATTAATGGGGTCCTTCGCACTGCTCACTCTTTGTTTAAAAGGTATTGGAAATAAAGGAGATGTAGCATTTCTGTTCGACTCACAAGTTTTTACCATTAGACTTTATTTTGTGCATTTACAAAGACTATAGCTGCGGCTTCTACTTGTGCTGACTAGCTTTGTAATAAGACTTTAAGTTGCAGAATTGTACACCTTGCATGTACTTGAACTGTGTTGTGTGGTTCTCTTTCACTTGATGGTATTTGTTTCAAGGTTCAGCACAAAAAATTAATTGTATGCAAGTTAATTTGGTAATGAATGTAAAGACTGCATTCTATTCCTTGTGTATTTGTCTTTCACTTGTCAGGTACCGCCATGAATTTAAGTCAAATGAATTATGGACAGAAATCAAACATGTCCTTGATGCCTTTGCTCCACCTTTGACAAATCTCTTTAAGGTATTTCTCGTTGAATAATTTCTAACACCAGTTTAACGTTCTGAATTGCTTGTTGTGAATGCCTGTGAAGTGTAAACTTAGGAGTAGTGGGTTTGAAACTCTTGATGAGGTTCAAACATGAGATGAGACCCGACAGGATCAGTAAGGGATGGGAGAGGAACTGTATTTTCTGGTTTTAAAAAAAAGTTATGTGATGCTTTTCAGTATTTTTTGTCAGCATTGTTTGTGTGTGTTACTTGACTAAATCTTGTGTTTTTTTCTAGGCAACTATTGAACTTTGCAGCACACATGCAAATGATGCTAGTGCTTTGAAGGTTCTCTTTTCTTCTCTCATTCTAATTGCAAAGCTGTTCTACAGTTTAAATTTTCAGGTGATTCTCCTTATTCTTCTAATAGTTCTGCTATGGTCTTACTTACCTGTTATGCTTTTATTTATAGGATCCATTTGAGGCAGCCTTTAAGGCCATACTTTATTACAAAAACGGAAGTTAACAGTCTGCATCAACACTGGAGTAAAGGCACAGTGAGGATGGGGTTAATTAACACATTACCGTGGCCCTATCTAAAGAAAGTTCAAGAGGGTCCGAGCTCTGGTTGTAGCAAGGAGGCGCTATATAGGCCGCTCTCCGGGTATGAGCTATGAGACTCAAATGCCTCAGTTCATACTCACTGTGTCTGGACTGAACATGAACTCAGACATGTAGATGAAAGTCAGTTAAAACTAGCAGCAAGTAATTCTAGTAGCAGTGTGTGGGTTTTGTTTTGAAATCAAATCTAAATTTCTAACATTATTAAATAAATGTCCTGTATCAAAAATGGTAAAAAGCTATGAGGTGACCTGTATTTATTGTTTCAAGACAAACATAAGTCTGGAGCATGATGATCATGCCTTGGTTGCTTGGGCTGTTCTTCTGTATTGGGCAAAAGAGCAAGCTGGAGTTAAAAGGGAGGCTTGTGCTTCCTTGTTCCAGCAATAAGAGTCAATGAGGTTCTTTATAAATAAACTGTAGGCTATGTAGGGTGTAAGCAACTAGTTTCCTTGGAAATTTTGTAGTCTAAAGCCTCTGTCTGGAGGGGTTTTGTTTAAGGGGAGGTGTAAGGGCTAGTGTTCTGTTTTGAAGATCATCTTCCGCACTTTGTCCCTCGGTAGATTTTAAGGTGAATGGATATTATTTAGAATGTTAGGTGTGTTACCTAAGCAGTGCAGTTGGAAATTAAAATGTAGATTTATGCTTTTCCTTCACAGGATCTCCCCGAGTTTTTTGAAGATAACATGGAAACGTGGATGACAAATTTTCATAGTCTTTTAACTTTAGATAATAAACTTTTGCAGACTGATGTAAGTATTGCATAAACCTCCTGACTTGCCTCTGTGTAGGTGAGAGGATTGTCTGGATACTCACGTCTAAGTCTGATCAAAGGAATAGATTGACTACAAGGATATGGGGTTTAAGAGAAGTTGCCCTGTTACCTAACAAATTTGAGGTCTAGTTCTTGAAGTTGTGTCTCAGTTACAGGCATACCCAACTGTGCACAGAAATAAATTACAGATACTCATCAATGAGTAGACTCTTTTGACAACATGTGCCAAAGTAACCTGATCTTAGACAGTCACAGTGCTCAGGTTTTTTTTACTTTTCAGCTGGTACATGCACTGTTTTAGAAAACAGGTTATCTTAATGAGCTTGAAACAGGTGAACACAGAAGGCTGGACATCTCCAAGTATGGTAGTTTGGCATTTGCTGTCTTTGTCTGATACAAGAATTAGGAGTTACGCAGGCAAAAGGTAATACCAGGTCATCAAACCTCAAATTAATTTTGTGCATCCTTTCTGCATTTTACATGCTAGTGTCTTCCAGATACAGTACAATAGTTTGCCATGTGATGGAGCCAAAGCATCTCTATGCATTTTTTTATACATTACATAGAGATTCTTATTAAGTGTATCCTGTACTACAGTTTCACAGTTGTATAAAGCTGCTGCTAAATGAAGCTTTGCTGCTCCTTTCTCTCTGTCTGTGGGCTATTGTGCAGCACAGACATTCATGCAGCTGTGTGCTGAACTGAGTCAGAAATTGATAAGCATTAAAACTGAAAGGCGGGGGTTGGGGGAATGGGAGGAGATGGAACTGCAGTGGCGTTTGGTTGTTTTGTTTCTTTTTCAATTCCATCTCAATTTCCTAATTCATTGTGCTTCTGGGAAGGGGAGGGAACCACTTTTACAACTAATCCAATTGAAATACCTACATACAACATTCTCTAAGCGTATTTTTTCAATGCCTTGTGTCGTCTTTTTCCCATTACATTTGTAAATTACTTTCATGTCAAAATTTTATCAGGCCTAATTAATTTAAAATGCATAGTGCTTTCATGTAAACGTAAGTGAGATTTATAACTTACAGTGCAGTTCCAGTACAAATCAGCAAAATACTGTAATTCTAGAGATGTAAGAGGGATTTCTTTCATCTCTTTAAAACATGGTAAAATTATAGCCTAAGTATTTCTTTCAAACATGTTGATACTACTAATATATAAGTAGTGAAGTTTGGACGTTTAAGTTTTTTGTTCTGTTTTATGTGAGGATGAGGAGGAAGCTGGATTACTGGAGCTCTTGAAATCACAAATTTGTGATAATGCTGCTTTGTATGCTCAAAAATACGATGAAGAATTCCAGCCCTACCTGCCACGTTTTGTAACAGCAATCTGGAATCTGTTAGTCACAACAGGCCCGGAAGTGAAATATGACTTGGTGAGTTGTTATAAACTGATATTGTCCACTCTAAAAATGAACTATTGATTAGTCAGTCTTGCTAAAGCTGAATGTGTCCTGTTTCTGTTGTTCTAGCTGGTTAGCAACGCAATCCAGTTTCTGGCCTCAGTTTGTGAGAGACCACATTACAAGCATCTGTTTGAAGACCAGAATACACTGACAAGCATCTGTGAAAAAGTTATTGTTCCCAATATGGAATTTAGAGGTAACTTTTTGAGACTTAAGTTTTCAAAGATACAATAAAATGTAACTAATAAAGATATGTTGCTTTGTAGACCTGAAAGCTGAGGACTGCCTCTTGGGTACTTTACTACTAGATTCAAAATTAAGTCTCCACAGCAGATGCTCCCCAGTGGGATTTACGGAATTGTGTGTATAATCATTTCTCTGTCTTACTGGGATCTCAAATTGAATAGTATAGGAAGTCTAAGTCTTGTGCCACCAGTAACTTTTCATGCTTAAATTGAATATCAAAATAATTCAAGGATTCTTGGGTAGGTGTGGATATCAGGCCCGCTAAATTATAATGTCTATTTCTCCAATTTTTTCCTGGCTCATATTGATCTGAGTATTTGAAGTGCAGTGGAGATATGTTGCAATGATAAGCTTCTCTCTCTTAAGTCTCTGACTCTGGAAGCCTCTTTAAATACACTTAATGTCACATAGATCTTATCTTTTTTTCTTTCTTTTGATTTTTTAATTGGGAATACATCAACTCATGGGCTTGAAAGACTTAATCTGTGGGGCAGCAGCAAGCTAAACAAGCTAGTCTGGCTCGATATTTCTGATTGATTTCTATTGATGTAATAGAAAAGTACTTGGAAAAAGTAGCAAGTTGATAATAATACACCTTTTTACCCTAAAAAGAGAGACCTCAGTATTTAAACTTCCGTGTATTTTATATTTCCAGCGGCTGATGAAGAAGCATTTGAAGATAATTCTGAAGAATATATAAGAAGGGATTTGGAAGGATCTGGTAATCCACAGCTTTATACTGAGAATACTTGATCTTTAAATATAGCTCTGTAGAGGCAATTTAGTGAAGCTTTTATAACTTATTTTTAAATTGGGGAGGTTCACCCCCTTAAGAGAGTTTATCCTCTTTTTGATCGTTTACTGTCACAATGTGCCCATCACGGTGTCTTTTTTTATTTAAACAATGTTTTTATAGGACCTTTTCCTCAATTGGGTTGATATGTGTCCTGTACTGCACACAGTCTCATTTCAGCAAATACAGCCTGTAGGTTGATGCCGAATAGTGGCCACACTCATGTTTTTAGTTCCTGCGTGTAAAGTTTTAAATAACATGGGGAGATGGTGCCTGTATTTTGAAGTCTGTCACGTTTAAACTGAAATCCTGGCTGGGGTTACATACAAACCCGAGATCAAGCCAGCTGGACGCCAGCCAGCCCTTGTAGGCCAGGGCTGTGTTCAAACCAGTACAGTAACCATCCCGGACACTGCGCTGTGCTAACAGAGCTACTGGATTTACTCATTGTTGCTGCCTGGTCTTCAGCCAGGCCAGAGAACAAATGAACCAAATCTAGATCTGTGTGGTAATTCTGCGTATGCTGTTCTGTGCCACCAACAGTTCACTGACTGACACTTTTGAGATTAATGATACTTCATAATAGATTTAAGAATCTCCTGTACACTTGAGTGGAGGACAGAATTGGTGGAAGATGTTTATGAACTTTTTTTCAAGCGGGTTTATCATCATCCTTATTCAGGTTGGGCTGCATTTTAGGTATTTGTGAACCTTTTATTTGTTAGCTGCATCTGCTTTTAATGGAATTGAGGCAAAAAGTATTTGTGTTCTTCAGAGGTTACTGCAGAAATATACTCTATTGCATATAAATTGATTTATTTAAACTTTATTTTCTTTCTGTCCCTTCTGTTATTATATTGTATTAGAGGCCAGTAGCTGGGATTTTTTCCTTTCTTTAAATAAGAAATTGTGGTTTGTTGGTTTTTTAAACAAAACTGTACTAATTCAGGGCAGCTGAGCATCACATAGGAGCTCACTTGCTCCCCACCCTGCAATGGGATGGAGGAGAAAATAGGAAGGGTAAAAGTGAGAAGGTGTATGGACAGAAGTAAAGCTAGTTTAAAGTGAAAGGAGGAGGAAGAAAGAGAAGGGAGGTAAAAAAATAATCAATGACTCACCACCTCCCACATGCAGAGTGATGCCCAGCCTGCCCCTGAGCTATGGCTACCTCCCAAGAAAACCTCTTCCCTCAGTTTTTATTACCAAGCACAACATTATATGGCATGAGATATCCCTCTGGTCAGTTTGGATCAGCTATCCAGGTTGTGTCCCTTCCCAGCTACTTGCTCATCCCCATTTACTTGCTGGGAAGGCAGAGCAGGAAAAAGAGAAAGACTTGACACTGTGCGAGCACCTTTCAGCAACAGCCGAAGCATCTAGGGTGTTCCCAACAGTTTTAATCACCACTACAAAACACCATATGGGCTGCTGTGAAGAAAATTAACTCTATCCCAACCAGAGCCAGTACCTTTGAGTGCCCAGTTGTCAAGGTGGTAAAAAGCCTACCCCTGCATGCTTGCTGCAGCCTTCTGTAGAAGGCAGTAAAACCTGTGAATGCGCATGAAGTGTGGATAGGTATCCATCCTGCTTTCTGTTGTACAAATAGTCCCTATTATGACGGTAAATAAAAGACATAAATGTCTTCCTGTGCATTAACATGGGTGATTGCGATACCTAACATAAGTTGTTTCTGTAACTTCAGAAGCTGTGTGTTATTGATATTGTATTATGATGATGATGATGTTTGTTAATATGAAAAGCTGTATACTTTCTCATATCCAAAGGGCCTTTCGTTCTCTTGCAGATATTGACACCAGGCGCAGAGCAGCTTGTGATCTAGTCAGAGGCTTGTGCAAATTTTTTGAAGGGCCTGTGACAGGGATTTTTTCTGGATATGTTAATTCTATGCTGCAAGAATATGCAAAGAATCCATCTGTTAACTGGAAGCACAAAGATGCAGCTATTTACCTTGTTACGTCTTTGGCATCCAAAGCTCAAACACAGAAGGTACTTTTACATTCTATTCATTCTAGTGCATACACATTCAAATGTTGGAGAGTGTATGAGGACTGTGATTTTCTTCATGCTCTTTCAGGATGGAGGTAACTGTATTTGTAGTAGCTTAATGTTCATGAGATTAAAGTTGTCCATTGTATAACCCTTGTCACAGTTGGTAATTTGCTGGTATCCATTTTTCAGGTGGATTGGGCAAAGGCAACAACTGCGTGTGACCATTTGGCAGGTCTTAGGAGCATGTGTGAAGCAGCTGTGCAAAAGAACAAAATTAGCTTGGTTTTAGAACTTCTGAGCCTTTTTAAAGTGGTACTGAGCCAGAGTTTGTAAGCAATGGAAAGCCAAATTTAGCTTTACAGAAAAAGATCAGCAGCATTGTGAACCGCAGTCTGCGGGCAGTTAGAAAACTGCTAAGTCGTACATTTCACTTCTTCTGTGTTCTTTAATGTCAAATATGGGATAACATCACTTAGAACACTTGATTGATAAATATCCATGTGAAGATCCTGTTTTAAAGTATTTAGTTGCATTTTTATAGGAGAAAACATAAAATGTGATTATTTTGGTGCTCTGATTCAGAATTGGTATTTGAATCCTAAAGTTTTCCTGTCCAAAATGTCTATTATCAAGTCAGATGTTAATATTTTCTAAAATTTTGGTGTGTTAGGTACTATTGTTCCTCAACTTGGAGCTGGTACCTTTGAAGCTGAGTAGTTCTACATCTGAAACATGAGCACTAAAAATACTAGGAAAAAGAAATTGGATGGCTCTCCGCTAAAGATGTGGTTTCAACAATATCATCACATGCGTGTACACTTCAGATTTCTTTCATTAAAAATATATAAAAATGATTAAGAAAACTAGCTGAATGTCAGCATCTAAAACCTGAGTTGGTTTGTTGTTTTGTTTTTCTAGCATGGAATAACACAAGCCAATGAACTTGTTAACCTGACAGAATTCTTTGTAAATCACATTCAACCTGACTTGAAGTCTGCTAGTGGTAAGTTTAATGTTAATTTTATACGGCAATTTTGTGATAACATCTACAGCCTTGACAGTGACCATTGTTTCTTAAAGCTCAAGCATTATTATGGGAATAATTCAAATTTGTTTGGCCGGCAACGAATAACCTTTTAAACAAAGGTGGATTACCACATGCTATCTGCAGGATCAAAGCATGTACACACATGGTTGCTATCAGCTACATGCTTAAACTTGTTTAATCAAAGTAGTTTGCTTTCTGCATTTGAGACCTGATGGCAAATTTCTGTGCTGTTCACAACCCCGAGAAGTTAAAATGCTGAAGGCTAGGTTACAGCTTGTATCAGCCCATATTGATGAGATTACAGATGTCTAGATTAAAGCCACATCATGTATTTTATGCTTCAGCAATTATCTTACAATATTTATGATGTAGTGGATTGTCTTGGAATATATGTAATTGGAGGCTGTTAAAATCAGAGCCAGAAGGGGAAGTTTAATGTGAAAAAGTTGGACTGTACAGTTAATGGTGTGATTTATACCTAAAACTGATATTCTGCCTAACAGTACTCATGCAGAAGTGCAGAACCTAAGCAACATAGAAAAACATGGTCTATTTTATTTGAGGGGAAAAATCATGATTCAATGTCATATCTATATATAGTGTATGTTCAGTAAATGCATTACTATGGAAAGTATTTTTAAAAATGGCTTATTTTTCTATTGCAGTGAATGAATTCCCTGTGCTAAAAGCAGATGGTATCAAATATATCATGATTTTTAGAAATCAAGTAAGTTTTTCTTTTACTCTTATGGGAAAGACATATTGTAGTTTGTTACTTTATACTTGCCAAGCCTAATTTTTCTCACTTGGCCATATGTTAACAGGTGTTTGATAGTCATATGTAACACTTCATGCTGAATCGTTAGTTTTTAAAGTAAATGATATTGTTATAAATATCCAATTAACATGTAGTCTGTATGCTGTCCATATGCTACAGGAACACTGAACATCTTAGCATACTTAGTTCTCTGACACACTCAGACTTTCAAGTGAATGTTAGTCTAAATATACTTGATTGCTCATATCATTGCCGTAGTTGTTAGAGAAAGTACAGCAACTGTTACCTTTTCTGATTTGTGAGATTCAGTAAGAATATTGAGTATTATTTCTAAATTTTAGATCAACTTTGTGCGTCTTTTATGAAATAACCTGACTTTTTGTTAAGCTTGATTTTAATTTTTTTTTTATTTTTGAATTGCCTATTAAGACAAAGTGAAACAGGAATAGAAGTGATGTGAGGAATATATGCACTTCCTGACAATCAAATGTAACCTTGATATTTGGGGGAAGTATACAGGCAGTGACAGAAATAGGTACCTCTTGACTGTCAAGGTGTGATTTAGCAACTGGAAGAGCCTTGTACAATTTCATCCTCTGCCAAGTGTTCAGTGTGTAGCTGATTAGCTGAGTGGTTATGCTCTAGTGTTGAGCCATCTGTGCGTATGTAACATACGTATAATGTTGCTATGTTTTTGTAGGTACCTAAAGAACAACTGTTGGTATCTATTCCTCTTTTAATCAATCATCTTCAGGCAGAAAGTATTGTGGTCCATACTTACGCAGCGCATGCTCTTGAAAGACTGTTTACCATGAGGGGAACAAATAATACTACCCTGTAAGTTTTCAAGTGGAAATAAATTCATTGCTACGTAGGTTTTGTCTATTAAGGGGAAGAAATATCTGTAAGGGAACTTTTATTTCTTAGTATTACAGTATTGTAAAATGCATGAAGTTTGTCTATATCTTTCATCATTAAAGAGCTGTGTTTTACTTAACAGCATTACAGCTGCAGAAATGGCACCATTTGTAGAAGTGCTATTAACAAACCTTTTTAAAGCACTGACGCTTCCTGGCTCATCAGAAAATGAATACATTATGAAAGGTAAATGCTTTGAGTTCTGCGATACAGGAGTAGCTTTGTTAACTTGAGGTAATTGCTTAGGATTACAGGCTACTTACTTATGCAAACATGCTGAAGTGGTACGCGCAGTTATCTGCCAGGCTAGTTTATGTCATGTTTGACCCAACTTATGGTACCAAAGAGAAGGCGTAAAGGTATTGTGACAAATCCTTCCTGAAATGTTAGTCTTTGTATCAGGACAGCTACCAGGGCAGTGTCAGCAGGAGATGTGAGCGGGTTATTATTGCTAATAGTCAGCCAAGATTTGGGACTTGCCCAACGTAAATCATGGTCTTTGCACAGTTGTTTAATCTTTTGTGCTCTGTCTATAGAATGGGAATAATGAGGCTTTGCTTTATCCTTTGTCATGATCATAGATTGATTGCGCTTGCAGCAGGTGCTCTTTCTTACTGTACCTGATTCCTTTGGATCCAATTTAGTAGTAAAAAGTGAAGCATTTAAGCATAAGATGGATGACTGAAGTGCATGTTTGTCTCCAGAATATAATACTTTTGATTTATTTGCAGCCATCATGAGGAGTTTTTCTTTGCTACAGGAATCCATAATTCCATACATCCCTTCTGTCATCGCACAGCTTACACAGAAACTGCTGGCTGTCAGTAAGGTAAAGAAATAGACTGTCTATGCAAAATGTTACTTTTAGCACAGTCTTTCAAAAGATTTAGTGTATCTTATTGTTTGTGTTCTGTTAGAATACTATTCGATATTTTCTGACTAAAATAAGTGAAACAGCCTTCTAGTGAAGTATTGTCCTCTTTTTAGGACATTCTCTCAAATCATTCTCCCCTGCTGTGATCTGAAATTTGGAAACAGTGTCTGAAATACATCTTTGTAATACTAATTTGTTCCAGCATAATAAATGTTTGCTGGTGCAGAGGCCACCATTACAATAACCTGTTCATCTCACAACTCCCTTATTCTTAACCATGAGGGTTCTGAAACTACTATTAAATTTAGTGTGTGTTTAAATTCAATTAAATTTTCCTCCTGCTTTTGGTGGGTGAAATTCTCTTAGCTTTTTGTTCAGGCTGGACTAATATTCTTGAACATTGACATTGAAGAATGCTTTAGAATACTTTCATCAACTATCTAGAAAACTTCTACTATGTATAGTTCAAGCTTAGCTGCAGAGTATAACAAGTGTTCAGTTAAGAGTTGACCAGAGACTTATAACTGTAAATTAATTTTTTCCCAGTTTTTGGTTTGTGATACTTTAACTGCTTGTCGTTTTATGTAGAGCTTCTGAAAAGCGCTTGTCTTTGCAATATTTATGGAACCACCCCTCCCTTATGCTTTAAAGGCTTTTCTGTTTGCTTTTATCTGTGGAATTAATTTCATTAGCATATTAATGAAGAAGTCATAAGTGTACTTATTCCCAATTGCTACTTCAGACTTCAGTTGAAATAAAATATATGTTTTGCTAAACAAGTGACTTGGCTTCGAGTTTGGGTTGATATATCTGTCTGTGACTTGTCTTTAGAATCCAAGCAAACCTCACTTTAACCATTACATGTTTGAATCGATATGCTTGTCGGTAAGAATAACATGTAAAGCAAACCCTGATGCCGTTGGAAGCTTTGAAGAGGCTTTGTTTATGGTGTTCACTGAGATACTACAGAATGATGTGCAAGGTAAATTGAAATCAGTAAGTGGTTGTGCTCTCTCTCCTATAATTGGTTGCTATGATTTACCTCATGGCAGTTTTTCTGTAACATGGGGAATTCAAGTGAGAATGCAGCAGGTTCTTAGCACTAATTTGAGCAACCCAGATGCTTCCTCCACAGGGTACATCAACTGTATTAACTTATTTCTAAAACAAGCTGTGTTTTAAAAATATCCAACAATCACTACTCCAAAGCCTCTTATTCTTCTTAATTACATTGCTTTCTTTCTAGTAGTTTGTTTTCCATGTTCTGAAACGTTAACAAACAGAGGAAATAAAAATTGTATATAGACAATGCTTGCAAATTTTCAAAATATTTATATTTGGGAAGATAGACATTTCTTGAAGATTTTATTTGTTGGAATCTTTGTGTTACTATCTTAAAATTATGGGCTCAGTCAATGGTTATGAGGTTCCTAGGAAGTGACAGTGACTATATTTGCTGAATTTGTAGATGTCATTGTTTCTTTTTCCAGAGTTCATTCCATATGTGTTTCAAGTGATGTCCCTACTTCTGGAAATGCATAAAAATGAAATCCCATCATCCTACATGGCACTGTTTCCTCATCTACTTCAGCCAGTATTATGGGAGAGGACAGGAAACATTCCTCCTTTGGTCCGACTCCTGCAGGCTTATTTAGAGCGAGGTGCCAATACAATAGCAAGTGCTGCTGCTGACAAAATTGTAAGTTGATTTAGTCTCAGTATATGCCTCCAGACATGCTGATTTAGGATTAAAAATTAAAAGGGGCGTTTTCCTTTAGTAAATAGCTGGATTTGTACAGAATGTGGGCTTATACTTGAAATTGATGGTGTTTTTGTAGAAAGACAAAAATACTATGAATGCAGGGTTTTGTGATGCTTTTCTATTATGCAAATAAGAGAAATCTTAGACTGTCATGCTTTTATCAATTAAGATGCGAAATTCCTGCACTTGCACTTTTGCAAGCAGGTAAGTCTCCACAATTTTCCTGTCTTGTTTGCCTTATGTTGAATACTGTGGATCAGGAAAACTCTCGGGTTCACAAGAGCAAGTGAGGAGGAGCAAAATGTAGGGTGAACTCAGCGTGAGATTTATTCTGCATACTTAACTTCTATAACTTTTGCTGTGTGATCTGCTGTAGCCAGACTTAATTAGACAATACTATTGATGAAGCAGACGTATGTGTTCAAATTGGTTTTGGTGTTCACCTGATCAAGGTTAATCTTAATGCTCAAAGGAACATCACTTGGTCTGGACAGGTAACTGTCTTCCTTGTCTTTAACTGTAGAAACAGAACTCTGTTTTCAGTTAGGAAAGCTTTCGCCTTGGTGTACCTCCTAGATGGCAAGGGCTAACTTTCTGCTAGGTCACATTTGAAGAACTGTTGTTTTATATTTAAATTTTATATTTGCTTTGCTTTACAGCCAGGATTGTTAGGTGTGTTCCAGAAGTTGATTGCCTCTAAAGCTAACGACCATCAAGGATTCTATCTTCTAAACAGTATTATAGAGCATATGCCTCCGTGAGTATGAGTTGAAATTACATTCAGAACTAATTTCTGTAGACTTTCGTGTGTTCGTATGCTTCATAGTTAATGTTTAAGAACTGAAAAATGTCACATTTACAAGTAAAATAGATTTGAACAATTCCATACATGTTTTCTGTGAAGTGTCATTAGTAAAATCCTAGTATGGATTAAATAACCATTCTTCTACATTTCCAGGGCATCTGTTGACCAGTACAGGAAACAGATCTTCATTCTACTATTCCAAAGACTTCAAAATTCCAAAACAACAAAATTTATCAAAAGTAAGTTCTTTGCTATATGAAAAGCCTCAGCGCTGGTGATGCCAATGGTTTGGAATATGCAGCCTTTTTTACTCTCTCTGATATCATTACTTATCTGAAAGTGTCTCTATTTAATCTTCAACTAATACCAGCAAACTTTCACTGCCATGGGACACAACTACACTTTATTTTGTTACATCTAGCTGTGTTTTAGTACTGTTAAATATTCTTTGCACTTGTGTCATTCTGCATTAATATGACTGAAGTTATTGATAAGGTTTTGTGTTAAACTAGCAAAGCTGTGACAGATGGTTGAAATAGATATTCTAGTTATTCCTGCTGTTACAGGAGGATTCTTGTCATACTGGTTAAATTATTTTAATGATACTATCACCACACAAATTATGCAATGTCTATTACGTAATCCTATGAAAGCTGGGTAATGCCACCTGATAGGAGCAAGACTGATAGGATTACATATAATGGTCTTCCATAAACAAAACATAAGTGGTGCTTTTAATGTATTGTGTCTGTGCTTTGGTACAAAGGCCATGCAGAGCATTCACAATGGATCTGAAAAACTGCATTGCATGAAGCTTTCAGCTAAAAGCATTGAAGAGTTCTTTTGGTCCTTGATCTGAAAAATTTGTAAATAGCTTTTCTAATGCTTCATAGCTGCTGTAAGGGGAAGAGGACTGTTATCTTCTCTCAGTTGTCTTACCACCATGTTTTAGTGTGGTGCAGTACAGGGAAAGAGCAGCATTGTTTAGAGAAACTTTAAGGCAGTAAGTAAATGTCATAAAACCGAACATTTATATAGATCATTATTTCTATCCTCTTGAAAATCTTGCTAGAATGTATTTTGCTGTTGGCTCTAAAGCTATTGTATGTAGAGCTTCAGTTCAACCTTTTTCTTGTTACAGGTTTCCTAGTCTTCATTAACTTGTACTGCATAAAATACGGGGCATTGGCTCTGCAGGAAATATTTGACAGCATACAGCCAAAGTTAGTGTGATTTTTTTTTTTTTAAATTTAAGTCTGCTGTGTAAATTTTGTCTTTTAAAGGTGGAAATAATTGTCTCATTTAGCTGCATTTGTCACTAATCTGACTAGCCAAGGGTTTCTTCTAATGTGGTTGGTTTATTTTTCTAGAAATTTTTCTTTTTCAGATTTGCTGCCCGCAATTCCTTATTGATAGTTCCAGATACTAATCTTCTAAGCAGATTGTAAAAAGGGATGACTGATGTTTTTGTTCTCTGTTTGTGGAAAGCTTGTATGCTTAAATTTCTACCAGGCATCTACTGCAACAGGGCAGCATCATAACAAAATATCTGGTTTTCTCCTTTTTCTAGTTCTTTGTGTTGTTTCTGAGTTATTTTGTCTCTGTGAAGCTGATATGGCTTTCTAATACTTTTTCTTTTAACATCATGATAGGATGTTTGGAATGGTTTTGGAGAAAATTATAATTCCTGAAATACAGAAAGTGTCTGGACAAGTTGAAAAGAAAATCTGTGCTGTTGGCATTACAAAAATATTAACAGAATGTCCTCCTATGATGGACACTGAGTACACCAAGCTATGGTATGTAAAACACCTCTTGAGGTTCTTTAGTGAGGCTATTTGATTCTTTTGAAAACGTGAACTGCCATCAAAACCTATTCTTCAAATAAACTCCACTGATTTTTTTCAGGCCTGCTATTGTTATGAAGCTGAGTTTCAGGCTTTTCTTAACACTTTCTTTTCTCAACAAATAAAATTGTATTTTCAAAGCAGATGCTAGAACTCATTTGAGATTTTTGTGGTGGAGATAGCACTGACTGGGCTACCATGACATGCATTTAAGAAAATACATTACTTTCTTTCACCTTGTATTCTTTTTGAAAAGCTAGGCCCAGTTTTGACTTTTAACTGTTCTGCTAGTTAGGAGACTTGAGCATAGATGCTTGTAACCTGACAGACTGTAGGATAGTAGCATTTGGGGGAAAGTTGTCTGGGAAGATTGTAAGCCAGCGTAGCAGTCTAGGGTGCCAGGTAGCCTGAATTTCATGACAATAACTGGATCCCCAAACTAGTACTTAAAGAAAAAGTATAATCTGGAAAATTGCTGCTTTTCCAAAGTATGTTTCATGAGAATTTGACCCGATAAAAAAAGAAATGCAGTGTGCTTTTAATGTGAGCACCTACATTGTGCCTGCAAAATACATAGACTCACAGTTATCCATCTTAGTTAATCCATCTTAGATTGGGTACACAATTTTAGCAGCCAAGCAAGTACCATAACGGCTAAATTGTAAAGAGTTCAGAGTAATTTGAGCATTCTTGTAAAGAATGTCCTAAGGGTCTATTTTAATCACTCCAATTTTGTCCTCCCCGCTCTCTATATATAGGACTCCTTTGCTGCAGGCCCTCATTGGCCTCTTTGAACTGCCTGAGGACGACACTATCCCTGATGAAGAACACTTCATTGACATAGAAGATACTCCAGGATATCAGACTGCATTCTCTCAGCTAGCCTTTGCTGGAAAAAAAGAACACGATCCTGTGGGTCAAATGGTGAACAATCCTAGAATCCATCTGGCACAGTCTCTTCACAAACTGTCTACAGCGTGCCCAGGCAGGGTAAGTGACTTTTATACGTGGCATACTAATGCTTCATTCTACAAAGAAGAAAGGAGTTTGATAATGGGCCTCTTCTGCTCTGGGTCTCTCTTTTGTTTGATAATTAGCAATTAGGTATGTCTTAACCAGAATGCCACGTATTGCTTTCTTTTATTCTTAAATGGAATATAGGTTTTGTGAGGTTTTTTTCCTTAGCAACCTTAGAAAAGCTGTATTTTCACATTCCTTAATTCAGCAATAAGCTTAAATATGTAATTTCTTGCATGAAACTGTATCCACTTGTAGGTCAGTAACCATACTCATCTCCAGTTCAGTTGTATGCACTCAGGAAATCTAAGGCAACTCATGTTAACTTAAACAAGTTCAGTTTACAGTTAACCGTTTTAACCCATAGCATCTTTGTTTTGTTCAATGTTTTGGTAAGTATTGTCTAAGAAATCTCATGTTTGATGCATTCAGGTATCTTTTTCAATAACTGAAAGTTTTCTCTAATCTTCTTCCATCTTTGGTTCAGGCGAGCAGTGTGTAAAACTGTCAGCATCAGGAATTTTAATTCCAGCAACTGCTTTCACAATGAAAAACTGTCATTTGCCTTTGTACCATACGTTGACACCGTGATTAACAGGGTATAGCAGTGATTTAATGTATATACACATTGACATTTCTGCTCTATCATGTGTTTTAAGGTTCCATCAATGCTGAGTACTAGTCTGAATGCAGAAGCGTTGCAGTATCTCCAAGGATACCTCCAAGCTGCAAGTGTGACACTGCTCTGAATTGCATATATTTCACAAGCAAGATCAAAAGTTGTTTCATTACACAGAAGGTTGACACTGACTTTTTTATAGCAGAGCTCAGACAAAATGAAAAATACTACTTGAAACCGTATTGCAGAATCCATCTTGTAGATGATAAATGTGGCTTTAAGCAGAAACTGAAAGAATTTGGTGGTTTGTGTACTCATAGATAAAGGTGGCTAGCTTCCATTCCCAATTCAGTTTTAAAGGGAATTGTCAAAGCGGTTTGTTATGGGATTTATTTGAAATCTGCATCTGCAGTGTTTGGATAACATTTTGAAATGTATGGAGAGCACTGGCTGTAGAAACTCAACTTCTGTCACTAAAATTCTGTTTTCATTTTGATGTTGTCCTTTGTATTTCTTTTGTCTTTCCTTAAACTTTATCTAAATTGTGAATAAATAAGAAATACTTGTTTAAAATGCCTGTCACTGTGCACTTACTGTTTTAGAAGAATGTTGGTTTAAAAAAGACATTTAAATTTAGGATAGAATATAAATCAGTGGGACTGTGAGGATTTTTGTTTATCTTAAGTAATAGCTTAAATACATCGTAAGATCATACAGAGCAAATCTAAAACTTTGGCAGAAGATCCAAAGCTATTATCACTCACTGTTTATCAACAGGTGCAGCCCTTCTCTTTCAACAAGATGTGTCAGTGCAGTGCAGTAAAAGCAAGTAATAAACTCTCTGAGAGCAGGTATCAGTCCTCCCAGTGAATTTTTAGTGATGCATTGAAACTGAAGCAATGATCTTAGAGTTAAGTTTAACTCAGATGTTCTCCCTGTCTCCTCATAAACATACTGATTAGGTTTGGTAGCCTTGAATTCTAAGTGTGTCAGTTTACCTTATAGTTATGGCTGTTTAAGTGAAATGTCTCAGCTGTACTGTGTTCTCAGGTGGCCTGGGCACCAGGCTACCAGACCATAGATTTTTAGAGTACTGCTGCTGCAGGAATATAAATAAATCTAATTACAGGGGCTGAAAAACTCTGCAGTAAGAGTGAGGTTTCAGACTTCTGTAGTATTCAGTAATGTCATATGTAAAAGATTTTATTTTTTTTTAGTTACTTGTCCACAGAAATTCTGCAGGTGACTTGAATCAGGACTGGGTTTTTGTAGCTATGATGCCTGTTGACGCTGGGCTTTGTATCAAGAAAGTTACTGGATTTACTGAGGGTGGACAGAATCAACTGAGTTTCAGTTCTTCCTTAGTATCTGTGAGAGTGCATGCTGGCCGTATCTCTTAATATATAAAGAAATTAGTTGCTTGTTAGACAACAGATTTAAAATACTAAGTGCCTAAAAATGTAATAAGTGAGTCAGCATCAACAGATTTTCTTGAATCCGGTCTTTAATGCAGCATTAAACCCTCTTTGTTCTTGGATATGAAGTGAAAGCAGTTCTCAAGAGCGAAATAATACAGTGGTGACGGTGAAAAGCATCTGCCTTAATGCTCATGAGAGAGACTGTGATGTGTGTTACAAGTTTGCTGAAGCACCTTGCAGAATGAATTTCAGCAGACAGGCTGAAACCCACATGGGAGATGTGTGACATTTGCAAGGAACAAAATGCCTACCTTGAATGTCACTGTTAATTGAGCTGTGGTCATTGAAAACCTGCAAGGCAAAAGCATACTCCAAACTCTGTCTGCTCTGCCATTTTGTCTTTTTCCTGTCAGCCTCAAAGAACCAAAATTAAATTGGTACTGATGGTCATGTACCAGTAATTTGATGCGCTACCTTTGCATTTTCTCAAGCAGACAGCCTATTATGCATGTATGCTAGATAACCTCATGCTGAAATATGAGGTTTCTATTAGAACATCGTAGTTTTGCAGTTCTAATCAAGATTTCCTTTGGGGAGAGGTTGCCGAGCTATGTAAGTGAACAGATGTTTCTTATTTTACCAGTACCAGCCACAGATAGAAATGGACAGGATTTAGAGCAACAAGCAAGAACCTGTTTGAGAGGCAGCCAAATTAAAATTGGCTTTTCTGAATGGAAAAACTGTCAGTGAAACCTGACATTCAGTCTTGCACTTCCTGCAATGCATGACTTTTTGTTGTTGGACAGAGATTCCATGTGAATAAGTGCCTAAGTGACTTCAGCAAATATTAGTGGCATACTTGTCCTTTAGTTCACTCAGAGTTCAGTAACTTAGACTTTGTAGACATGGCTGTGGCTCTGTTATGTGTTATTTAGTCCTGATATATTCTGCAGATTTCATAAGGCATGCAAGCGTTTCTATACAGACCTTACCCTTTCAGGGAAATGAACTTTTCAAGTGTAGTGCAGGCAAGCAGACAGATCTCTGCTCCAGAGCCCAGGCAAAAGTTATAAGCAGTGCCCTCACCTTCATTTAGGTGGAGGTCTTATCACCACTCCTGTTCTCAAAACTCGTGAGGCAACATGATCTTCCAACTTTATTTAGAAACTGAAGCAAGGAATGTCCTAAGAGTTTTTGCAAGATAGTTGAATTTCTCTCGACCACCCTTGGGAGCTTTCCTTTTTAACAGTTAGGCAAATGCCAGCCTCTTTAGGAAGCTGGAAACCCCTTGTATCTTCTGAGGGCACTGAATTCCATGTTAGACAATTAACTCCTGCCCATCACCTCAGACTCTCTTCTGAAATACTTCTGAAAATTAGTAGCCAGTTCTGCCTTGTGAGTGTTAATGTTAAGAGAGTATTCATGTTCCAGGGCAAAAAGATTGTTTGCTCTATTTTTAGTACGAAATGGGCAAAGGGATGCCTGTATTGGGATCTTTTGACACCACAGAATTCTGATCTGCTCTTTTTGGAGCCTACTGACTGACTTGTAGTTGTCAGCTTCTAAGTAATATTCTGAGGCTTTTGTAGCAGAAGAAACACATTATTGTTGGTTTAAGGAGGGGGGAAAAAAGCCCCAAACAATCGCACCCTCAAGACCTGGACATGTTCTTCTTTTCTTGGGTTGTGAGTGGGCCAGATATTGCCAGCATCCTCACAATGTTGGTAGCACATACTATAGCAAAGTTTCAGCACATCTTTGAATGAAGAAATAGAGAACTAAGATAAAAGTCATCTTCTCAGTGAGCCAGATGTTTCTGTAAAAATTCTCTGATGATGCCAGAGCTTGTTTGTATTCGCAGCTGACTTCTGCTTTCAGAAAACTTGATTTTCTTTAGGCTCTTGGTAGCTTGCTTGAATGTGCCTTCAGTCAGGCTGCATGTCTTTAATTCTTGCATGTCCTTTTGTACTCATTCCATGACTTTTCCATGGGAACAGCTTTCATGAGAGCTGTAATATCATCAAGAAGGGGTTGGCCAGATGAAAGCTGCCAGAGCATGTCTTTGTACTCACCAGCACAAGTTAACCATAATGCATTCTGCGAGACTGTGGCTTGGAGCTGGTCATAGTGGTCTGTTTGTTTCCAGTTCTTCACCCTTCCCTGCAGTTCGCTCACTCTTGTACAGAACACCTTTAGCACTCAGTGAGCTTCCCTTTACCCATCCCAAATCTCTCTGCTTCAGTCTGTCAAAAGTGCTGCTAAAATGCCGGCGAATCCCTTGGAAAACTTTGAAAAAACTTTGGGAGAAGTTTGCAGTGCAGCATCCATACACTTGCATGAGCTTGGACGGTAAAACCAGCTCAGCTGTAGGAGTGTGGAGACGTGGGCGTCCGGCTGTATGTGGCGGAGTCAGTTGTCACGTGTGACAAGCGGCTGCCTCGGCCAGACTCTACCTGGTATTCCTGGGGACCTCCCGGTGCAGCCGTGCCCTGTGCTCCAGAGCAGCTGCTGCTTTCCTTGTCCCACAGCTGGCCAGGGTCAGACCTTGAGTTTTGTCTTAAAACTGCTTAATCCTTCATAGAAAAATATTTCTTTACACCTATTACCTGTTTATTCCATCAACAAAAAACAAGGCTGGGAAGAGTTGTGCATACTCTTTCAGCCCTTGGCAGAAGTGTTGCAAAGGCATTTTCTCCCATTTCTGTCATTTGCTTTTAAAATTGTGAGGATGTTAACTGACATAAAGATTTGCTCCAGGCATGACTTCTCTCTGCAAATTTAAATCTAGCTAGGTGGCTATGAGAAAGCAGGCAGAATGCTTTATTTTCCCTTGCCTTTCTACCCTGACTTATTTAAATGAAGTCATTATTGCTTTTAATATAATTTAGAGGAAATTTGAGGTGTAACAGTACATGAAAAGCTCAGTGACTGCTGTTGATGAGTGGCAAAGAGACTGTAAGCTTAAAAATTTTCTCTCAAAATAATATTCTAATTCACGTGAAGTCAAAGTTTATGCTGGACTCACTGTATTGTATTTAAGATGAGAATAGAAGAATATACTTTAATAATAAGGTAATAGGTCTTAATAGAAAGTAAAAGATATTTTGTTACCAATGAGTAAGGTCAGAAAACCAGAGTAAAGGAGGTTTAGCACAGTTAGTTCATACATTTAGCTTCCTAGTAAAAATTCAAAAGCTGTGAATGTAAATTCACACACTCTTTTTGTGCCTGACATAAGGGGTATTTTGAAGCAAATATTTAACAAAGAAAGTATATTAATAACAAATATCAGATTTCTTCATGAACATCTAAAAATACGGTAATTACAGTGCTGCTTCCTCTGTAAAACAAAATGAAAGCTTCAGATACTGTACAAATTATTAGCTAGAAATAGGTCTCTGTCCTTGTTTAAGCTGCTGCATAAAGAAGAGTGGAAAGTCTTTTGAAACGTTTTTAATAATTAATCATTATACACATACTAGAGGAGTAAATATCCTTTGGATAAAAGGAGAACTGTGTTGGATATTTCAGGTGGTGTGCCAAGTGTTTGTTGGACTTTTAAATTATATATGTGTTACTTTAAATTATGTTCATAATCTGACTGCGGATACTTTTTGTCCCAGTTGTGCAGATTTAACACTTATCTAGACGTTCACAGTATCCTGAGAAAATGAGAACTTAAAGCTGAATTTTTAATATAACTCAGTCTGGGGAGAAGAAAAAGATAGCTTTGCAATTCCCTGTCTCCACCTAACTTTCTACAAAAGAACTGCACGAATGTTGTTTCTGTTAGAGACATTGAGACTTGCAGTAACCATTACACAACAGTTGAAATTTCATTTCCTTCTGAAATATAACTGTTGTTGCTGGCTTGGAGTAATTAAAGCATCTAACACCACGTATTATTATGCAACAAACCACAAGACCATATGAATAGGTGTTTAAATGTGATATGGGATATATATCTATATACTTATAAACTGGAGAATGTCTCTAAAATGCTATATTGTCAATTGGTTTCAAGTGTATGATGTATTTTCTTTATGGTATCTTTAGAATCCATATTAGTATTAAATACAGAAATGGATATGGAGTTTCAGGTATATTGTTTTTTATTTCTAATTTGGTTTTGCTGAGATGTGGTAGCTGTGATTCTCCCCACCAAATACGGAGGCTTTTGTGTTGCTGTGTATTTGATTGGTAAATGTGGGCTGGGTGCCATGGTGTTCACTGAACAATGGCAGAAATTACTGACTTGCAATTTATTGATGCCATAGGGTTTAAATGCCACCTTGTAACTTAAAATGTATTTTTTCCTATTAAGAAAGATAAAATATTTCTAAACCAAAAGGTTCTTGCAGTATCTTTTTCTGACAGAATGGACTGACCTCTTCTAGCCCGACTGGGGAACGTGTAACATCATCCTGTTGTTTTGCTAGCGTCAATTTGTTATAAAAAGCAGTCGTATTGCTTTAAGAAATCAACAGGTTAGGAAAAGTGTTGTCTTTAAAATACTTAAGGATACTTACAAAAAAATTAATGATGGCATTTACTTAAATCTCATAGGGCATTGTGATGGCTACAGCAACCCAGGAAGGGAACTTTGCCCTGGCTCAGGAGTGAAATGGACCCTGCATGCGGTGCTAAAGTAGTTCCCACTCTTCTCTCAAGAGCTGCGGTGTCTGGAGCAGCGTAACAGTGCTTAAAGGCTCAGTTTGTACGACAGATCTAAAATGATGAGAAATTGTAGACCAGTATAATGCTGGCATGCTAGAATTTTTCCCTCTCAATGCAAAATCCCCCTGTACCTTGGTTTCAGACTTTGATAATGCTCATGGATTCACTCCAGGTGAATTTCAAGAGTCGAGCAAAACCATGGAGCTGGTGGTGAGGGCAGAGATTCCTGGGGGACCTTTTGGTATGGGGGCTGAGGAAAGCCATGTGCAGGCACCAAGCAGATGCTCGCGTGCCTTTTACAGACATGCTTCTGCTCTGAATGGATCAGATGGAACTTGGGTGTTCCTGTCTGGGTGAAAGAGTGTCAACTGGGAGAATCATAGAATAGTCTGAGTTGGAATGGATGTTAAAGATCATCCAGTTCCAAACCCCCTGCCATGGGCAGGGACACCTCCCACCAGACCAGGCTGCCTAAGGCCCATCCAGCCCGGCTGTGAACTCCTCCAGGGATGGGGCAGCCACAGCTTCCCCAGGCAACTTGTGCCAGTGCCTCACCACCCTCATAGTGAAGAAATTTTTCCTTATGTCTAGTCTAAATCTGCTCCTCTCCAGTTTATAGCCCTTGTCCTATCACCACGAGCCTTTGTGAACTGATCTTCCCAAGTTTTCTTGTAGCCCCTTCAGGCACTGGAAGGTTGATATAACATCTCTTCAGAGTCTTCCCTTCTCCAGGATGAACAACCCCAGCTCTTTCTACCTGTCCTTGTATGGGAGGTTCTCCAGCCCTCTGATCATCTTTGTAGCCTCCTCTGGGCCCGCTCCACCAGTTCCATTTCCTTCCTATGTTGAGGGTTCCAGAACTGGACACAACACTCCAGACGAGGTCTCACAAGAGGGGGGCAGAATCCCCTCCCTCACCCTGCTGGCCATGCCTCTTTGGATGCAGCCCAGGGCACGCTTGTTTTCTGGGCTGCGAGCACACGTTGCCGGCTTATGTCGAGCTTCTCCTCAACCAGCACCCGAGTCCTTCCCTGCAGGGCATCTCAGTCACAGCATCTCTATCGTGTACTGAAATCGGGGATTGCCCCGACCCAGGCCTAGGACCTTGGCCTTGTTTGAACCTCATGAGGCTCTCACAGGCCCGTTTTCCAGCCTGTGCTGGAGAAGAAAATGATAACAGAAACGAAGCCCGGCGCGAGGAGGCTGAGCCAGGAGAAGGCCTGCTGACCCCGCCACCGCCATCTTAGCGGGTGCGGCGCGGGGCACGCCGGGAGCTGTAGTCCCCCCGCCCCGGGGCGGCCTCAGCGCTGCCACAGGGTACGCCGGGAGTTGTAGTCGTCGGGGGGGGGGGCCGCTCTCCGCGCTCCCGTTGGCTGAGCGCGCGCGGGGGGGCGGGGCCCGGCGGGGCTCGGGCGCTGCCGATTGGCTGCGCGCCCGCCCCGCCTCGCGGCGCGATTACGTCACTTCCTCCCCGGCCGGAGCTGGCCCCGCTCATTCTCTTTAGTGTTTGCCCTGTGCCCGCCGCCTCCCTCCGCCGCCGCGGCGCCCCCGGCCCATGGACTGAGCCGCCCGCTGGCCCGCACCGCCCGCCGGCCCGGGAGCCGCAGCCCAGGTGAGGGGGGCGGCGGCGGGGCCTGCCGGGGCTGTGGGGAGGGGGCGGCCCCGCGCCGGCCTGGCCCGCGCCCCCCCCGCGACACTCCGCCCCCCCCTCCCAGCCCCGAGGTGCGGGGGGTGATGGGGGCAGCCCGGTCCCCACCGCTCGGAGCGGGGAGGAGGAGGGGCAGCCTTGTCCCCACCGCCCGGGGCAGGGGGTGCAGCCGCAGCCTTGTTCCCGGAGCGGGGAGAAGGAGGAGGCAGCCCCAGCCCCGTCCCCGCCGGCCCTGCCGAGCCCCTCTGGGCCCCGCCGAGCGGGGCTGGCGGCAGCGCCCCCGGTGCCCCCGCGAATCATGCTGGGGATCCTTCTCCGCCCAAAGTCCCGCTCCAGCTGGGAACGGGACAGGGGTGGCTCCCGAGCCCCTCGGGAACAGAGTTGGTGGCAGCGCAGCTGGTGTCGGCTCTCCCAGCCCCTTGGAGAAGGGCTGCAGCCATCCTGCTTCTCCAGGTTGCAGGTGACAATGGTCGCAAGATTCTGCAGAGCCTGAGGGGCAGCAGAGCTGACGGGACTGAGCCCCGCTTGTCTGACTGTTCCGATAAAAGCTGCGGATACAGTGGCAGCAGCAGGAGATCCCCCCTCAACTTCTGGTACAGGTTATAGTGCAAACACCCAGACAGCTGGCAGTGGCAGCATTAGTTTTCCTTCTAAACGCATGATCTCCTTGTTGCTCACTGATTTCCAGCCATCCCAGCGCCAGGCTCGCTTTTCACTGATTTTGGTCGTCGCGGTATCTTTTTCAGGTGATGCAACATCAACACGTTAAATCTTTGCTCTGCTTCCCTCTGTTCTAGAGGTTACACGGAGCTTGATTGTTTAGGTTGCCCATCTAGGTGATGCTGGTAGCTGGTCATGTTGACAGCCCTTGTGTCTCATTTAATCATCTGTTGGGTGGTTTTGCCTTTGCTTTTCTGGTAGGTTTAGGCAAACCTGAGAGGAAAATCATTTGGAATGTAAATGAGGCCTAGGTGTGTACGTAGCAGTGAAATAAAATGCCTGAATGAAACTCTTTGTCTGCTTTTGGAATAGTACATTTACAAAATCTTTCTTCTAACTGGAATGTGCAACTGGGCTATGTAGTTCCCTTGCTCAAACTGGCAGAAATATATGTTTTTAAACTAAAATTGAATATCAAACTTGAGTTTTAATGATGTAGCTAGAGCTATGATGCAATAAAGTGATCTCTGATTTGTCTGTTGATCATCTCATATGCAACAATCTTGTATGTTCAGAGAGGTTCACTGGATGTTTGTCACATCTCAATGAAAATTTGAAGAGCTGATGGCTTCAGTTTTTTTACTCTATTTTCTGTTTTCTGGTGTTGGAACAGAATCTCATTTCAAAACTCTCCCTACAGGGTGTATGCAAGATGCACTTATATTCTTATTATTATTTGAACCAGTCTGTCTTTATTTGTTTGAAATTTTTTATAACAATTATCATTACTCATTTGTTCCCTATCAGTACCAGTCACTATTGGGTATTTTGCAGCAAAATTACAGTCGCCATAGGTTGAAGTAAATTAGGGGTGATGTAGCTGTACAAAGTCAGAACTGCCCTGTGCCTTTCACATCTTCCTAAAGAACAGCAACTTTATTCTGAGAATGTATGAACTTTCAACAATTTTTTTCTCAATTGCTTTGCCTCGGATCTGTGCCAGAGAGCTGATTGTTTTGGTAGAGTTATTGAAAGTGCAGTTGGAACAATAGAAGAGATCTGTGCCCTGATTACCACGTTAACAGCAGTCTGTGTCAGTGAGCTTTTTTGACCTGTTCTAGTGCAGGAAAAAAAATTCGTTAAGTATTTTGCTATGGTACTGATTCAGCAAAAAGGAAACATGTAAACATTTATTTGTGATTGACTTGTCACTTTCTGGTTTGTTGTTTTGCGTTATATGTGCAACTGTCTGGTTGAGGTGCGCCTCTGCCTGTTCCCTCTTTTCCTTCAGATTTCACTTTCAGGTTTTAGCTTTTCATCACCAGCTCTTCATTAATCTTAGCTCCTGAACTAATTTGCTTAATTAGCATTTCTAGCCTTGAAAATACATCTCACCAGTACTCAAAAAGAGCATCACCTTTTTCTGGAGTGAATGTTGCCTTTGAGATGTACCTTGTCTTGCCCAAGTGTGATAGAAAAAGGTTTATATAAGAAGAAATCATTGTTCAGTGAGTGGTTTGCATTTTATTTAAGTAGCCTTAAGTCTGTAAAATGTATAGTCTTCTTGAAAACCTGGATTGGTAGTGAATATTTATTTAGACTTTCTGATTATAAATAGACAGATGTTCTTAAACACTCTTGCAGCCGTTACACTATGTGTTAGAAAACTACCCCAGATGTGGGGTTTTCAAAGGTGCGTCAGGAAATGACAGATCCCACAAACCTGTTGTTTAACAACAAAGCTGTTGTCTGCCTCTGATAAGAGATGGAAACATGCCTTTACAGTCAAGCACACAAAAGTATGTTCCCAGTCATGGGGATCCATCTGGAAGGACTTGAGGGAGTGGAGAAGTCCATCCCTCTGCAGTGTCAGGTATCCCTGCCTCAATCTGAGAGGGTGTTTATCAATTACTGAAAGTTTGCCAACGCTGGAGTTGCTTCTGTCACCCACAGCAGTATAATTCATTGCCACCATTACTGTCAAAGTGTTTTCTTGATGCACTTTTAAGCCTCTTGCCTCTGGTTCTGTTACTTTAAGTGTGAAGAACAGATTATTCTTTTCCACTCCAAAAACCTTTTATGTGTTTGCAGACTCCTGGTTGTCAGGCCCCAGCCAGCCCTTGCCTTTCCAGCATATACAAGCCCAAATCCTTTAGTATTTTTCTTACAGGTTACATTTTTTTCAAGCTGAGTGTTTTGTGCTTTTCAAACTTTGGTTTTGCTAACTGGGTCCAGATCTGCCTTGATGCCTGGTGTCCCTTTGTGGGTGTGATGCACGGGCTGAGGGCTTGGTGACAGAGTGCAGAGTAGAGGATGACTGCAGGTTCCTCTCCGTCTGTTTTCCGATTTCTACATGCCTGTATGTTGATGGCTTTTTCTAAAAGAGCCTGCCAGCATTGCCTTCTGTTCTGTAGTGATGTTCCGTTGGTTGTAACTCTTCTCCCGCTCTCCTGGTGTCAGTTGGTGTGTTTGATCCACAGGTGGTGCCTGCTCAGCACCTGCAGAGCTCAAGTGATGGCTCTTGGAGTCTGGTCAGACCACCAGAGATGACTGGAGAAAATTCAGTTATCTTTATACAGCTAGGTTTTGGTCCCACCTGGGAGTATAATCCATTTCCTTGTTTGCCTTGTGCTTAATTAAACCTCCAGAAAAATTTCCTGAAGAAAAGTTGAAGGGATAGGCCTGTAATCCTCTTGTCTCCCTTCTGTACTCTCCAGTTAAAAAAACAGGCATGATCTGCCTATTTCAGGCTGCGTCCTCATCTATTCTGCAGGACTCCTCTAACATAACTGGCTCTAGCTTTGAGGTTTCTTGTAGGACTTTGAAATGTCTGAAGTAAATTCAAGAGGTTGTTTATCTCTGTCTCCTTTTAATCTTAATCAAGATTGAGATCTCGCTCATTTTGTTGCTGGTAGTAGTGTTGCTAGCATCCGTGCGCCGTTGGCTTTAGTCATGGAAAAGAAGGATTAAACACTTTGTGCTATATTTGTAAGCAGAAGAAAATACGTTTTGATTTCCATTGAGCAGTCCATGCAGTGAGGGGTTTCATATTCAGTACTGAAATGCTTTTATTCTAAAATAGCTATAGTTAGGTTGATTTGTTTATGTACTTATTTATGAGTGAAATCATCAAACTGGAAATGTAGCCAAAAGGTAGAATTTATATCAGATTTTTGCTGTTTCTAGCTGCCACAGTTTCTCAGGTTAGTGGCTTGCGTTTGGTTTGGCTTTGTGAAATAAAGTCTGGGTCTAATTTCAGTAGCTGATTGCTAGGGCTGTTAAAATGAAGGTGAACTTCTGCAGAGCTGGAAGCCTTACTGGGAAAGAAAATCTGCAAGTGCCTTACAGTCCTGTAAAGAGCTTTATCGTGAGATTGCACTGTTTGTGTAAGAAACATCACTTGGGTTTGGGGAAAGGGCAAGGAAAGAAGATTCTTGGGGCAGGTTGGAATTTCTGCTTGGAAAAATATTGCTGCCTCAAGCAGTCTATCAGGGAGAAGTTAATGGCCATGCAAATTCTTGCCATCCACGGGGGTGAGGCAAACTCAGTACAGTGGTGAGATGTTTACTGCAGAAGATCTTAGCAAAACGCTAACTCTCTGTTTTTCCTTTTAGGCATCCTCCATCATAAATATCCTATTCAGAACTAAATCCAAATCTTCACTCTCTGGATCTCCTAAAGGTACAGGAAACTTACTTAAAACGTTTAGGTTTCTTACCTTTTATTTGCCTCATATTAAATAAACCACAAGTTGTGGTAAAACATGGTTATCCACAGGAAGAGTCTGTTTTTTGTTTGATCCTCTGGCTTCTATCTGCAATACTTATGAGAATTACAAAATAAAAAAGCCTCAAGAGAACTTTTATCTGAAAATGCTACATTCTTTCTTTTTATAGGAAGATTTTGATTTATTTTTGGCTGAGAGGACTGAGACCACATTCACATCTTTGTGCATTTCTTTGCTTGCTTTTTGGTTCCTTAGTGATTTCTAGAGTTTGCATTTTAATGTATTCAAAATTTCTGGGATTATTCCAGGCATTGACACACAAAACCAAAACAAATCTAGAAGCTGGAGTAGGGAACAGTGCTCCGACATCTGAAAATCCATATCTCTAAGCTTGTTACTCTCTGTAGATTACTGAATTGTTTGATGGCAGCTGTTACCATCACAAGGACAATATTCTAGCACAGCACTGTCTCAATAAAATTTAAAATATTAGCGTCTGAGGTAGCAAGAAGTAAGTGCAGAAGAGTGGGAAAGGAGCAAGATGTGATTAGCTGCTGGTTAAGGTGGTCTGAGCAAAACATTTGTTCTTTTGCCTGAATTTTGATGATTGTAAGTGGCTGCAAGACCTAGCAATGCCTCGAGTATTGTATACAGGGCACTTATTTGTGCGAGCATTGGCCTTGAAAGATTTGAAGTAGGTAGCCCCCGGTTACGTGGTAAAAGCACTTAAATATTGGCATCTCAGTTTCTCTCTCCACTGAAATGGCCTTTGTAAGCTGTTAGTCTCAACTCTCTAGATTATGTTCCTTTTTCTTCGATAGTTAAGATTTTGTAAGCCTGTTATAGTGTAAAGGACATACTACTTTGTAAAAGCACCGTCAACCCTTTTATAATCTCGAAATAACCTGTAATTAAATGTGCAGTGATGGACAGTGAGTTCTTACACCCTAGTGAAACACTTCACACAAATCAACTGCCGTATTGTAAACTTCACAGGCAGCTGAATACGTACAAACAACATTCCAGTTTGTTTTGTCAGACCCTTCTTTGCAGTTGCTTGTCAAAGCCTGAGCTAAATGGTTTTACAAAGGAAATGTAATGTATATTTGTATAGATAAACTTGTAAGGTATAATCTTGTAAGTTACTACCTAGTGTCTAAAATAGTCAGAAATTGGTAAAGTGGGATTTCAGCAATTCACAAGATGTTTTTAATGCCTGCTTTGCTTTGGTTCTGCCTGAATTCAATCTAATGAGCTCTGAAATAGTTCTGAATTGGTGATAACTTAGAGGGTGTAGATTCAGGTTTTGATGTGAGTGTAAAAACATGTGAAATTGATGTCTTGGTGAAGCAGAGAGGAACACCAGGATGCAGTGAATTATGTAGAAATGATGTAGCAGTTTGTGTAGAAACAAGCATTTTATAGTCACTTAGGTTAAAAATGATATGTTCATGGGAGAAGTTTTATTGTCATTGCAATTCAGTTCCCTCCCTGATAATAAATTTCAACTTAGCTGTGGTGAAGGACTGGCTTGCTTGGGTACACAGCTCCTTGAATGCTTGGTGATAAACCTTGAACACAGGGTCCTACAGGGTTCAAATTTCTGTTTCAAGTACAGATATAGCTTATTGATTCCTTACAATTTCTTTTTGGGTCGGCATGGCATTGTACCTGTTCTTTCCTCTGCCTTTAGAAATAGTCATGGAAAGGAAGTCTGCAGAATCTTGAGTACATCTTTTCTTTCTTGCTAAATGAATGGCTCTAGAGGCCAGGGTATTTATATGGTAATTTTCATCATCAAATCATGGCTACACTTACCAATGCAAAGCATTTTGCAGATAAAGATGGGTGGGATTGTTACTATCTTACAGACACAGTGAGCTGTGCTTAAACTCTCAATACTTGGTTTCTTGTGAGGTGTGAAGTCTTGCGGATCCCCAGAAGGTACATAACGAACTCTTCCAGCTTCGGGAAAGACTGGGGGGAGGGCGTGTGTTGAATTCCAGCGAGGTGTGCTTCAAATGCCTTCTGAGGTCCTTGCTTGCTCTGTTTAGCTGTGACAGAGCAGCTGGGCTGCTGAAGACGCTGGGCAGTGGGTCTGTGCTGAGAATAAGCAGGTTATGAGCCGAGAGGCTGGGAGTGTGTCTGCAGCATTTTTTTTTTTTTTTTTTTTTTTTTGGTCTGGTTGTGGAATGTGAACAGCTGAAGTCTATTTGGAATTGGATTGGTTTCCAAAACCTTCTTGTTTCAAGCACTAGGATGTGACCTCAAGTCTTCACATGTCCTGAATATTATTCTAAGCAGAGGTGTTTGACGAAAAGCTTATTCAAACTGAACACTGGTGGCTGTAACTCCTGCTGGAGAGACCGCGAGGCAGAGAGCAGTCTGAGCTGTGCCAGTGTGAGGTTCTCTAGGACTCTGCAGTAAATATAGAAAGTGAACTAATAATATCCATGTCAGTGACTTCCCTTCTTGGGAAAAAGAAATACTAGGGATCAGTATAGTGTTCACTGTGTTGTATGTCTAGAAAACCACTTGAACGTATGTATTTTGGAGTTGAAACTCCTTGTTCCCTAAAACCAAGTGATGGCAAATAAATGAAGGGTGGTGCCTTGGTCTGAAAGTAAAGTGCTTGTAGGCAGAGTTTTCTGAGAAGAACTTGAGACTTCCATTCCAGCGTGGTCTGACAGATCCTGATGCTGTTGCCATCAAAGTGTAAAATTCTGGTGTCATCTGCTCAAAACGTGGATTAGAAAAACTGTCTTCGGTTACATTGAAGGGCATTGTACTTCAGCAGGAAAGGTGAATTAGCCTTTTTTTATTGCACTGCAAGACTTTATAGTCTTTTTCAGGCAGTTATTATTGTTGTATTATGTTTGAACATTTCCACTGTTTCTAGAGGTGCTCCTGGGAATGAAACTCAGTGATTAAAAAGTTATTACTCTGGAGTCTTATTCTACATACTCTTCATCTTTGTCTTAGAACTTCACGGAGCTCCTTTAGCTAAATGGCTTCATACCCTTTGCACAGTTAGAATGCCCCCAATGCGTAACTTCTGCAAATTTAGTAGTCAAGCATAGGGTTTGTTTTGAGTATAATCTACATGCAGGTTTTCTGAACTAGTAAGATCTGAACTAATATTGCTGTCTAGTAAAAAAAAAAGAATAAATACTTATGATTTTTTTCAAAGTGAAATATTCTAGATGATAGATTACTTAGTGTATCTGTTGTGTCCCAGTAGCTTCTTTTTTCTCCTCTTATTTAATTAATAAGTAAACCTTTGTCTCCATGAGTTTGTATACAGAGATTCTCCTCTTAAGTTTGTTTTGTCAGTAAGTAGCTAAAAACTTCACTCTGACTCAGTGCTGCTGCTCTTACATTTGGAAATCCATTCACAGGTTCAGAATTTCAAGCTTACAGAACACTACTGGAGTTGTGTTGCTACTAATAGTTCCCTGCTGGTATCTGGAACTGGGATTTCTCTTCTCCCCTTTATATGTAAATTATGAAAGAGTAAACCCTCTTTTGCTGTCCTGATCAGATCTGTAGGTGACCAGTTTATGCGTATATGCCTTTGTGTGTAAAATGTATTAATTTGACTCTAAAATTCATTTTTAATGAATAAATTGGTCTGTGGGTCGTAAGTGGATATGGGCAGCTGAGCCCTGGCAGCAGCGATAGCCTTCAAACCAGCAACCTGTTAGTGTATATTTAGGTTTGACTGCCTGAGCAGGAAGATAGTGTTGCATCCATGTGTAAGAGAGCTGTAATGCTAATTTGTGGGTGGAGGGTAGCTCTATCCCAGTACTTCACATTGGCTGGTGCAAGTTAGTTGCCTGGAGATATTTGTTCTGAAACGAATGTGGATGCCCACGAGCATTTCCAACACTTGTTTACAGGCCAAATAAGTCAAAGTTGGTGCTTGAACTTTGGCTGGGACACCTTCTGACCTAATTAAAAGTAGCCTTCAAAGCACATGTGGCTTATAAACTTTATGAACTCTTAGGCCGTCCTTTTTCCCAGCCATGGCTCCTTTGGTGTTTTCTGCTGGACACCCGTTGTGTGCCCCTCAGGAATGGCAAGGCGTTCTTCTGGGTGATCCTTGGGGAGAAAGTATGTGGTTGTAATAGAGGGTGCATGCTCTAAATAGTTGTTTTGTGAAGGCTGCATTTATTGCTTGCCCTTCCAAGTTACGACGTTAACGTCAGATGGTAGAATGCACGAAATGTAATCTGTTCATGAAAGCTGCTCTTTGTGCAGCAGATAAGCAGTGGCTGTCAGTTCAAGTAACTGGATTTGCTTTGTAAAGTGGGTTCAGTGATGGGGAAAACAGATGGGTAGTTGATCTTAAATGAGCAAGCATAAATAAAGCTGCTATACTACTTCTCTTTTATAAATGACAGAAATGGGAAACTTAAATGATAGGGTGTAAACATTGAAATGTACTGTTAAAACTGGATATGTAGGTGACCTGTTGCATACAAAATGGAAACTGGATTCTTGATTTAACACTTTTCCCCCTTTTTGCTAATGGAGAAATAATTGCAATAGACTGTTGGTTAAAAGATGCTGAATATTTGGTATAATCTTTTTTTCATCTTTACATTTTAGGTCAACAGTTTGGCTTCATCGCGCTGAGTTTGCCTGCATTCAAAGCTGTTTACCTACAGTAACTTGCTCTGGTTGGAAGTGAACATGTCTCAAGTTCAAATTCAGAATCCTTCTGCTGCCCTTGCAGGGAGCCAAATATTGAATAAAAACCCATCTCTGTCACAGCCTTTGAGTATTCCTTCTACTACCAGTTCTTTGCCCTCTGAAAATGCAGGTAGACCTATCCAAAACTCTGCTTTACCCTCTGCATCAGTTACATCCACCAGTGCAGCTGCAGGTACGGTTGAATATCAATAAATGTACACATTCTTAGTGGTCACGGTTTGCATGATACATTCATGATGTCTTGCACCTATAAATACTTTAAAAGTAGTATTTATCAAACTACTGCTGTAGTACTGCTTTCTCTCTATTGAACAAAATCTATTTGAGGCAGATAGAAGCATACTTTTCCACGAAGTTCTGATAAATAATTAAAATGTTTATAGTAGCAGAGAATATTTAAAAGTGTACAACATTGAATTTTTAAAACATTGCTGTTCATCTTTGCTGCAAGCAGCTTGTTTTAAATAAAAGATGTTTGAAATAGTTTTAGTTCTATTATCTTCTTTTATGACCAGTTCAATGATAAATATATTGTGCTAATGAAACATAATAAAGCAAATGAAAGGTAAGTAATGAAAAGTAGATAGTTGGGGAAAATAGGAGAAGAAAAACCAAAGTAACTGACTTTTGAAATCATTCAAATCAATGATGAATACTTAGAAAATTTGTTCCTTGATACATTGTACATAAGATGCAAGCCAAATGCAGGAGTCTCCTAACTTCATACTTCTGGCTTGCATTAAAAAGGTAAATTTGATGAGTTTCCTTTAGGCATGTGCAGTGCTTGGAAGTCCCAAAGTTCAGGAGGTTCTTGTCAGTTTGGCTAATGAGAGAGCTGTCTATTCCAGGAAATCTTTTCTGAGAAGTGGTTTGTTGCAGACAGCCAAATGCTAAGCCAATGAGATGATTTTTTTTTTTTTTTTTAAATTAGAGATTGTAGTAGAGCTCATAGCTACCTGTTCAATTATCTGGTTTAATGCAATCTTTCAGCTCCTTCAAACATGGCAAACCCCAAAGAGAAAACCCCCATGTGTCTTGTGAATGAATTAGCCCGTTTCAACAAGATTCAGCCTGAGTATAAGCTTCTGAGTGAGCAAGGTCCAGCTCATTCTAAGGTAAGTATTCATGTATGTTTCTTATTGCTGCTGTTCATGCTTCCTTCATTTCATAAGTGGAAAGGCAGAGCATATGCTTTCGATACGGGATAATGCAGAATAATAGAGAGGAGCGGGAAGCTGACCAAAGTACCAACAGCAGGGCAGTGCGCAGCTGTTAACGTGTGATAAAATTGATTTTCTGAAGTATGTAAATGTTGAACTTCCCTGTTCCCCAAAACTGTGTAGCTTTTTTGAGGAGTTATTTGTCTTAGCTCTGTTATGAGTTGCTTGGCTTTGACTTTCATTTAATCAAGCAAGGTTTGTACCTTGCAGTCTTTGCTAAAAAATTTTGTTAAATACGGATGATCTTTCTACAGTCACTTCCTAGTAGCATGTTAAGCTTTTCTTCTATATCTTGCCCATTCTGCAATTTTTCTGTGTTCTTCCTGTGGTGCATTTTAATATTTTGAGGTTAATCCCACCAAATTTAAAAGATGAAAATAGTTTCTTAGTCCAAATTATCCCATGAGTTGTAAGAAGATTATGACGATCTACATAAGGAGTTGTAGTGCTTTTCTGTCTCTGTGGTTGGTGATGTACAAATCTCTATTTGTTCATATGCCCAGAATATGTTTTACTACTTAGAATTGTTCTCACTTGTGCACATCATAACTGGATGTTGCTTTACTGTTGCTCTGGTTTAGTTGTAAATAAAATGAAACTTTCTATCCTAATTGCCCAGTATGTGGAAAACGAGAATCTTGGTTTATGTTCTTCAGTGCCTGAAGTACAGCGTGATTGAACAGCACTGAACATTATCTGTTCTGGAGCAGTTCCTTCAGCAAAACAGTCTTTAGTTCTTCACGGTGGGAGTATAGGAATGCCTAGGGCAGACCAGCACATGGTGTGCATCCCATAGCACAGCGTATCTTTTACAGTGTGTCAGGACCTCAGTAACAGACAATTCCTTTGATGTCCTGCTTTTCAGGAATACAAGCAGTTTGTGTTAGTCCAGAGAACACCAAAGGAGGGAATTTTAGCATTATCATATAATCATATAATGGTTTTGGTCAGATGGGACCTTAAAGATCATCCAGTTCCAACCCCCCTGCACTATTAAACTTTTAATCCTCATTGAAGATCTCTGTTATAGGAGAACTAAGGGCAAGGCACACAAGGAAAATCAGCCTGGGATGTGTCTGTTTAATCTGACATCACCTCCTCAAAGTGTTTCCAGGAATCATGTTTATTGTATGTTAGAGGAATTGCCTTGCAGTTGAATAATGTTAAGAGTGAAAATCTTTGGTCCAAAATACATGTAATTTCAGTTTCAATGTGCAAGGGAGGCAAGGTTTGCACTTACAAAAATAGTGGAGTAGCTTTCAGAGCATCTGTTCACTTGTGTTTTCATCCTGATTGAAATTAAACTTCATTTAATTACTAGGGAGACCTTGGCTTGCTCTTTGATTAATTTGTGAAAAATTAGGGCAATATATATCCTTCCTTATCACATACGCTTAAAAATGAAGTGGCACAGAGCTTTGCTCTTTAATCAAATAGGCTTGTGCTCACCTGTGGGCATGTAGAAGCCTTTACGGTACAACATGAACTTATCTTCCTTCAACTGACTTAAAAACAGCATTCTAAAAACCCCACAGCATTATAGCAAGAATTGAGTTATGTAGCATAAAAAAGTCTGAATTTCAAGGTGGTTGTTCAGAACAATATTGGATACCAGCTGTCTTTTGTTTATAGCCTATATGAGCTCATGCAGTGTGCAGGATATTTACCAGCTACAAGTATCCTTATTTTAGTAATCATGGAAATGCTGTCAATGCCCAAAGTGTTTAAAATGAGGAGATGATGTGGTAGCTGAGGAAAGCTTTAATTACGATATTCTCAACTTTTGCATCACTCTAAGACTTACTGTTATGTGTTAGAGGATCTACTAAATTATGTGAATTCTGAAACTGCTCATGATAAAATTCATGTTTTCTATTTTTGAGGTGTTTACAGTGCAGCTGACTCTTGGGGACCAGCACTGGGAAGCTGAAGGAACTAGTATTAAAAAAGCGCAACATGCAGCAGCTGCCAAAGCTTTGGAGGGGACAAAATTCCCTAAGCCTACAGCTCGTCCCTCTCGTAGTGAAGGCAAGAATCCAGGTATACCCCACAGCAAACTGCTTTAAAAAACCCAAACAAATAAAATACACAGTTCCAGTTCCTTGTGACAGTTGGACAACAATTTGTATTCCTCTTTTTTTTAGACAGTGTAACCCCCACAGTGGAGCTGAATGCACTTTGCATGAAGCTGGGAAAGAAACCTATATACAAACCTATTGATCCCTATACGGGGATGAGATCCACTTACAACTATGCTATGAGAGGTGGTACTTATCCTCCACGGTATGTGTTGTTTAATTTTTTGGGTTTGCAATCTCATATCTTTGAACTTCTGCTCTCATCATCCATGTCCTTTGATGCTATCTTCTGAAAACTGGCTAAAAATACAACGTCCCTGAAAGAGATTTTCAGCCTGAAACACAGCCAGCTTATGAAACCAAAAGTCTTGATAAATACACACCATTAATATCTGTATTTTGTCTTATTTAAGGTTATTTTTTTCTTTCAGGGGAGGGGAAGTGGAGGAAAAAAGGAACTGAACCAAATGACAGAGTGTTTTTGAGAGCATTTGAGTCTAGCCAGCTTCATTAAATGAGTAGTTAAATGTTAGATAGATATTTCTTGCATTTCCTTCTTGTGTAAAACAAAAAGTGAAGAATACAGTTTGATGCTTTTTCTCAAGCAATTATATTTAAATTAAAGCTTCAGTTTGAATAATTTTATATGAGCATATTTACTGAGAATTCAAAACTTAATGGACTCACAAGTCTATAAAAGTGCAGTTACATTGCCTTTCTCTGTTCTAGTTGGTTAGAAGTATGTTCATGTTGTAAAACAAAACATTGATAATCTGTTTCAGGGTCTCTCCAGAAAATGTTTTAGCCTTTAAATCAAAATTTTGCTTTTTAATCCTAGTTATTCAGTGCTGAATTGTGGTTACTGATATCCAAGAGGTTCATCTGTGTGTAGCTTAGATTCTTGTTTACTTTCTAGGCCAAGCTGTTTGCTTATTTAAACCTCTCTCTCTGCAGGTACTTTTACCCGTTTCCTGTTGGGCCCTTACTTTATCAAGTTGAGCTTTCAATTGGAGGGCAGCAGTTCCATGGGAAAGGAAGAACACGACAAGCTGCTAAGCATGATGCAGCTGCTAAAGCACTGAAAGTTCTGCAGAATGAGCCTTTGCCTGAGAAACCAGAGGTGGGAATTAATCTCAGTGTTGTAAGCATAAATTGCTAAGATAAACTAAGATATTGTACATATTTTTCCTAATTGAGAGGAAGATGAGTTTTGATATTTAATTCTGTGCTAGTAGTGTTGACTTACTTGTAAACAGAAACACTTAGATTTAAAACCATAAATTTCTATGGAACTAGAGTTTTACCAAGTTAAGTTATATTAATTGTTTTGCTGTCATATTTTTTCCACAGCAATGCTATAGACCTCTGTCAGATATGAGCAGTGGAAACGTAGATAGGAACTAATGTCTGATCAGGTACAGATCATATACAAACTTCTGAAGAAGTGTGTAAATGGGGTACTTGCATTCCAATATGGGCAACATAGAAATCGGACATGGGTTTGCTTCCTGGGAAATATTCCTGTGTGATTTTGGAAAGAACCATGGAAGTTCTAGAAGAGCAGGAAGTTAATGGAAGAAGTAAACTCATATGAACATTTTGACATGAATATAAGAAGCAAATGTTTATCCCTCCATATATTTATGGCTGCCCAGCACTTTCCATTCCAAGACCCTGTTAACTGCGCTTTTTTCATGCTTTTTTAAGTTAGGCAGATGGTCTCTGTCTGCACAAGAGTCACTTATAGCTTCTGGGGCTGTTTGGCTGTGTGCACCTTCTCTGGATGTGTTGGTTCAGAGCTTTCGCTGCAGACCACTTCAGAGAGTGTATTTAGTCTCTCCGTTATGGGCTCGTTATACCCATGTGACTTACAAGGGCTTGATATTAGAACTAAGAGCCAGAGATCTACTGATGTACTCCATGCTGGCATCCAGATCTTGCTGAGGAGGCAGCCATGAAATACAGACCAGGAAGCAAGAGAGACCAGGACATTGCCAGAGAGGTGGGGAATGGGAAGCAGAGGTTGGACTGGTAACTTAGAATCTGGGGAACATGATAACTTCCTGAATATGGAGTTTGGCTGTGTGCTGAGAAAGAAGGGAAATGAAGGTTGAGCAAGAAGGTAACAAGGGGTCTCAGACTTGGGGTGGGGGGAAATCTGGGAGCTACTAGGAATACCAGAAAGTGAGGAGTGGGGAAACGTGTGGTGAAGCCAAGGGACATTGAGTTAAAACTTTGCTCTGATAATTAAGAAAAAGCACTGGATCCAGTGATTCATGGGAGAGGCCTGGGGAGGCAGTGATCATAGTGGTTCAGGAAACCAAGAGCTCTCCTGGAGGAATGTCAATTATTGAATGATGGGGGTTGCTAAGAGCAAAGGGATTAAAAATGCTATTGAGGAGAAGAAAATGTTTGTGAGAATGGAAGCTGAAGGAGTGGAGATGAATTCTGCACTGAACTGGTGATAGGCAAAGTGCAGTCAGGAACAAACATGAGCCTGCATGAAGAAGAGGTGAAGCCTGAGGGGGATTTTTCCCTTCAGTACAGGGGAACCCCAAATTCCTGAGTATCAGTGTTCTGTGTCATTGATGCTTAACATCCTCTTTTTGCAGTCACCCTTCTCAAAAATAGCCTACTGTCATCAGCTACTTTTCCACCTCAGGTAGCAAAGTTCTGTGTACAGGACCCAAGCTGTCCTAATTTTCCAGGAAATAGTAAGATCGTATGTAATTGAATCCTTTTTGCTTTTTCAGAAGTGCTTCTGTGCAAGTGACTTGCTGAATATTTGTAGAGTTGTGTTTAAAGTTAAGTAATGTGAGGTCTTCAGAACAAATACTGCAATTGTCTTTATGTGACCAGGTAACCTTTCCTGTAGGATGTCTCATTCCATGTAAGGGATGTAAATCAGGAGGCAAAGGAGGTAAACCTACAGAATCTCTCCTTTTTCTTCAATTTTAAGGTTATGATAAGGGAAATAGTATTATGAATGATGCAAGAAATTGCGAGAAGGGAGAATTAGTTTATGAATAAAACATCTGCAAGCTTATTGGGAGCTGAATGCTGTCTTAACCCTGCTGTACATGCGCTGGGCAAGTCACTTAATTTTTCACAAGAAACATCCATTTGTCATTTTATTTTTCTATTTTGTTGACTTGTCTGCAAAATGAAGGGTAAGAAATGTAGTTATGCTTAACGAGAGCAATCCTTTGAACAGTGTCAGCTGTTTTATAGGAAGTACTTGGATGAATCGGATCTCTGATTTGAAGTTTAGTACTTGAATGATAAGTTCATTAATGTTTTTGGCTTTCAAATACTGTAGTTTTAGGAATGTGTAAGGGAATTACTCTTTTTGTAATGATGTTTTGCAGTAGACAAGAGGTAGATAAAATAAGGAAAATTTAACTGCTGAGCACTGTTGGTACTTGCAGTCAGTGAGGCAAGGTGCTTGAAGGTTACAGTGGCAGCTGATCATAAAAGTTGCTGTGATAATGTGTCTGGGCAATGGAGGCAAATTGAGATTTCACAAGCAGATGTAATCCTGATACTTCCTACTTGTCATTTGATGGTGCTAGGAATTTTCCTTCTAAATGTAGTTATTTTTGTCTATCCCATTTGTGTGTGTGTGTAAACAGAATATGCTTAAGCTTTAACTCTTGTAGTTTTGAGGGGGGTAATTTTGTAGATTTTTATTTTTACTTCACTAATTTTTGTATTTACAAGATTTTACTCTTTTTTTCATTTAATTTAGAAAGTATTCAATACTTAAGAAGAAATAATTGAATAAAATTCCTAGACTGTAAGAGTAAGAATGACCATTTCCCACACCTCCTCAGACTGCAAATCTAGATGCAAGTGGCAGGGAAATAATTTAATTAGTTCTTGACTGGATACAGCCCTGCCTGAGTAACCCAAGTTGAGGATAAAGTCTGCTCTGCTTTGAGTGGGAGGCTGTAGTAGGAGACCTCTGAAGGGCCCTTCCAACCTAAATATCAGCTGCTCTTTATGCCCTTAACATGGAAGAAAATAGTCAGACTGAAAGCTGTGTTGAAATCAGCATAGTTCTAATCAGCAGCTCCACCTGTTGTCATCGTTTGCTTATAAGCAGACTTTGTGAGTGTTGAGAGAGTTCCTAGAAAAGGGCAGGTTTCTCTTTAAAGTAGTGTATATTGCTTTTGCCATTGGCTTGGGCGTTTTTTTAATCTCACTTTTGTTTCCTTTTGTGACTGTTTTGGGTTTCTTTTTTTTCACTTGCTAGGGATGAATTTGAATAATTTGAGAGCTGAGAGTGGTAAATGCTTATGTTCTTGATCTCATTCTGATTTAGAGGCGTAGATTCCTTGGAGAATTTACACATGAAAACCACTTTAAAAGCAGATCTTGGATTATCTTAAGGTGTACAGGGAAAGGAGAGTGTGTATGTATGATTTTTTTACTTATAAACTGATACAGAACTCAAATAGAAGCAAAATAATCCGTAAATTAGCTATTACCTGTTAATTGCTATTTTGCTATTAATTCACTCTTTCTAAGTAAAATAGTGAAGAAAAGTATCTATATTTTAGACTGTGTGAACTGACTTGGAAGATCAAGAATATGCACCGTAGTATAGCAAAATATTCCATATTAATTTGTATTATCTTGAAAGGATATTAAATAGAGGAAGCTCAATCCAATAAAGAAAAATCCTTGTCATTTTCACAAAGAAAAATGTTGAAATTTGAAAAAACTAGAATAGATCTGAAATTATATGGAGGGGAAAAGTATTTCTAATTCAAGTGATCGTGTTGAAGTTTAGACAGTAAAGGTAGTGATGGATCATTCCTAGAGATGCTGGCAGTAAACCATCTCTAACATCTAAACTGTAATAAATTAAGATCTTAGTAGTTTCAGTATTTTTTCTGCGTATATGATGCTATTCCTTTGGGACTTACCACTTCCATTTTGAAATAGGTTTTAGGCTATGATGAGCGACACTTTTGGCTCCTGTGTTCAGTCTTCTTTTGGTCAGTTTTTCCCCGGGGTGTCCCTCTGCTGAGGTACAGGGGTTCCCGTACCGTAGGGGTTGCCTCCAGGTTTCTCGTGCAGTCTCAAGCACAGGGTATCTGTCTCACTCCTCTGGGAATGGTGCCCTTGTGTGGTCTCAGTTTTTGCAGACCCGAGGTTTGTTGTTTGTACTTTTCCACATGCAGTGGGTGACTGGAGACTAGACATAAGGAGGAATTTCTTCACCTTGAGAGCGGCGAGTCCCTGGCCCAGGCTGCCCAGGGAAGCTGTGGCTGCTCTGTCCCTGGAGGTGTTCAAGGCCAGGTTGGATGGCCTTGGGCACCTGATCCAGTGGGAGGTGTCCCTGCCCATGGCAGGGAAGTTGGACCTGGATGATTTTTAAGGTCCCTTCCAACCCAAAGTATTCTGTGATTCTGTGATTAGAGCTTTCATTGTAAAGGGATATGGGGCTATTGGTGCTCTTCTGAAGTGTTTGCAACTTGAACCTGAAATACGAGGTCAGCCCATAAGAACAGCATCAAATTAAATGAGACAGTGGGAGAAGTGGAAACAATTTAATTTTACTCATATTTTGTTCTGAGGCTGCTTTAAGTGCTGGGGAAAAAAATCCTTCACATTTTAATCTAACTTGTTAGAAACAGGCACCGGGGATGCTTGCTACTATCAAAACTAGTTTTAATCGATGAGAGCACTCTAGCATATTTCTGCTGCTCCAATAAAATATTAAATCATTTTTGTTACCTGGTTGCATAACTAGTATTGTGGCATGATATAACTGGTGAAATTGTTGCTGTTCATCTTTATCATAATCTTTCCAATATCACTGCTGGACACTTAGTCTTAAAATTTCTCTGTTGCTGTTACCATGCCTCTTAGTTCATGTTGATCCCAACATCAGTGAAGACATTTTTGGAATCACAATCAAAGTTTTACCTGGATGTACGTAGAAGTGCCTGTAGGTAAGCTTCACCTGGCACTGCTGCCCTCCTAGCAGGTGTAAGTTCTCAGAGATGTATACCACTTGATTTAAGGCGAGTTCCTGGAAGTGTATTCCTCAGATGAGAAAGAAAAACTGTAGATGAAGCAGTTATAGGGGAGCATGTTAAAAGAGAGAGGATGATGCCAGGGTTGAATTAGCGATCCTGTATTCACATTGGTCCCATTCTCAGAATCTTTATTTTTCCTGCCCTTTCTCTTATCTGATGCTGTCTTAGTGCTTTTGGTACAAACGTCCAATCAGTCCATGCAAATTGTATTTCATAAAGGTACTTCCATTTGAAAATCAGTTCATTTAACGCTTCAATTTGTTTTTCTATAAATAGATTTTTAAGCCTATGGCGCCTCATTCCATTCGTTCTTTCCTGTAATGAACACATGAAAATATGAACATTTGCTAACTTTTACACACACACCCAACACACACCTCAAATGAGCTGCTTAAGTTTCAGTTCTGTAGTACGTGTGCTGCATCTCTACACATTCACGTAAAGTGGCAGTAAAGGTTAGACTACTTAAAATTTTGAGAGTTCAGTTAACTGGTTGGATGGATAAAATTCAATTTAATAGGATCATTATTTTAAATAGAGTATGCTTCTTTTAGGTTAACGGAAAAGAACCAGATGATGAAAATCTCAATAAATCTGAAATAAGCCAAGTTTTTGAGATTGCACTTAAAAGGAACTTGCCTGTGAATTTTGAGGTATGTTTATTTTACAAGCTATAGATTTGTTTTTATTAGAATATGAAGGGTACACATTAAGTTGAGTTTCTTCTAGATAACCCAAACAACTGACTTCTAACTTGTCCTGTTAGTTGTGAATACACTTTTACTTTTGACAGTCACCCTGATTGTCTCAGAGCTTATATGGTAAAAGGAAGAAAAAAGGAAAATCCACCTGTTCACAAATTCATGCACTAAAATCATAAGATGAGTGAACAGCTGCGCTGTTGTCTGTGCAATCTTTTTTCCAAGCTTTTTGAAAAATCAGTATTACAGCAAAGAAACAAAACACAACCCCACATTAATGGTTAGAACATTGAAGTGTCGAGTCGAGGCAGACTAATAGAGCTCACTCTGAAAGACATTTGTGGAAGTATTTGCCTAATTGAGCACTGATGTGGACTACCCGCACATTGCAGAATCTCACACTTAGGTTTCTTTTCTTGCCATGAGGTGACCTCATGTGCATCTTACTTTCCTTTCCTTTGGCCTGGCTGCTTGCTGCCTCTTTGCCCCTTCTTGATCATTTTAGTTATCTTAAATCAGTAGCTTCCATAGGAGCATCTCGTGTTTCACTGAAATATTAATTTATCACGCTGCTTTCCTGAGCTGGCAGAGTAATATTTGAGTCAACTATCTGAATTATTATAGTAAGAAAACACAATTGTGTGAGACTAAATTGCTTCTAAAACCGTTCTATGAAATTTTACACGAAGCTTTCAATTATTGCAGATTATCCCGAGCATCACTGGTAAAATTATAGTCACGCAAAGCCAGTTGTGGGCGGAAGTTCTTAATTAATTCCTACTTTTTAACTCTATGGATATTTTGAAGTGCAATCTGTTATGAATGGAATTAAAAGATTAAATCTGTAGTAGGCAGCTATCCCTTAGATGTCTCCAGATTTCTTGATTACTGAACTAAAATGGTTTGTCCTAAAGAATTGCTTTCTCTGTAATGTTCTATTGCCGTAACACGATGTTTTTAATGAGGTGATGTTAGCTGTGTGGAAGTACAGGCTGATTAAATAGAACAGTCCTATTTTAGTATCAAAAAATAAACTAGTAAATTAAATAAAATGGGTTAATGGCTTATATGTAAATAATGTTTGCTGCTTGCTGCCTCTGATCTTTTTAAAGTAGATGTTTGTTTGGGTGGGATTATGTTATTAGAGTAAATACGATTTACCTCTCTACTTTCTGGGTTGTATGAGAATCTATAATCTCTTTATCCGTAGTTCTTGAGAGAAGTTTGCTATACACAATGTGCCCTACCATTTTTTAATAAGTGTTTATCACGCTTTCACTCAGTTTTTCCCTCTGAAACAGGTGACCAAGGAAAGTGGTCCTCCCCATATGAAGAGCTTTGTAACCAAGGTGTCAGTTGGCGAATTCATGGGTGAAGGTGAAGGAAAGAGCAAGAAGATCTCAAAGAAAAATGCTGCAATAGCAGTCCTAGAAGAACTCAAAAAATTGCCACCCCTTCCTGCAGTTGAGAAAATGAAGCCACGAATCAAAAAGAAAACAAAATCAATAGTGAAGGTAAGAGACGAACAGATTGGAAATCTGACTGTTACAAATAATCATCAGATGAGAGACTTTTTTGAGTTAACTATAAACACTCTTCAACTGTTCAACATTTGTCACCAGTCTACTACTGCAAGTGAGATGGTTTATGCTGCCACGCTAAATGGGCTTCTGACACCACTTGTAAATCAGTACCAGTAAATACAGGATGAAAGAGAAGCATAAAAAAGGCGTTATAAAAATCAGGCTCTAACTTTCAAGCTTGAGTTTTCACAGCTTCAGGGTTTGCATGATTTTGCTTGTGCAAATTCTCCTGCAAGCCTCTCCCTCTTAATACAGCAGGATTAGAACTTGTAAAACTGTACTAGTGGTAGGTTATATGTGGTCAGCTGTGGCAGCAGAGCCAAATAAAATGAGTGTTTCTTATTGGCTGTGACAGTGTTTCATTAAGCTACTTTTGTTTCAGTGTTCTTTTAAATTCTAGAGATGAATTAATTCAATGGCACACAGCATATTGTCTATTAAACCAAATATTTACAAATCTTGGCTTATTTCCTAAACATCGTTCTACACAGCTGCAAACAAGTCCAGAATATGGTCAAGGAATGAATCCTATTAGCAGACTTGCGCAGATACAGCAGGCCAAGAAAGAGAAGGAACCAGAGTACATGCTCATCACAGAACGTGGTCTTCCAAGGCGCAGGGAGTTTGTTATGCAGGTGTGTTTAATTGGAGACATCTGGTTGCACGGCTGAGATGTCTTTTTGTTTTTTCTCCTTTTGGCTTATGTAATCAGGTTGTCATGATGATACCAAAGGGAACAGGATTACGGCCAAATTTCCATAAAATTTATTAAGCAAATATCTAGTGGCTATGTTTGAGGCAGACAGAGGTTCAAGAAAAGTGATCTGAATCGTGTTTTTTTTAAAATTGCAAAGACCAGCAGAAGTCTATGTTGTAACTGTCTAATGTTTTAATTAATAGGAATATAATATTCTTTTAAGAGAGACTGAGCTTCTTGCATATCATAATGTAGGATTTATTAACACAAACCTGGGTGTTCTTCCTTTCCCTGAGTTTTCATATGTTGCTTTAGAGTGCTGCACTTCTTGCACCCTGCATTGCAAATCCCAATAGTGTAGTCATATTTCTAGTACTGAGTGTCTCCTGTCCTCCAATAACTAAGTGCATTCCCCAGACCTCTCTCCTGTCCTGCCCAAAACAGTACAAGTGGTTGCTTCCTTTCCATTACATTAGTAAATCTGCTAAATATGTAACTTCAGTATGGAAAAATTGTCTGCGGTGATACCGGTTTTAAGCATTTAGTCTCTTGCTACAGGGAAATGATGAAATGTAGTTGTTTGTGTGACTTCTCTTGGGGGGTTTTGTGCTTGGAGCCCAATGGTCATTGATAATAAATGACAACTTGATTTGAGTAATGATCATTTGAGCTATTTTATGACTCCTAGACCACTAGTAAGTGAATCCTCATCCTACTGTTTGTTTATTTTTTTGATTCTTCTTTTGTCCAGGTGAAAGTTGGTGTACACACAGCTGAAGGGATGGGCACAAACAAAAAAGTTGCTAAACGCAATGCAGCTGAAAATATGTTGGAAATTTTAGGTTTCAAAGTCCCTCAACCTCAACCTCCAAAGCCAGCATTAAAGACAGAGGAGAAGGTAGGAGTCTTTAAGAATCAACTGCTGTGTGATACTGCACCAAAACAGTCAGGTTGGAACAAGAGCAGCTTTGCAAGGCATTAATAGTGCAGTAAATTCGCCCTCTCTGCCCTGTGGTTGTTTTGAGGTGACTGGTCTCTAAAAAGTAGTGCATTTTGGATACATTAAGGATTCAGTTTTGCAAGTAAATAAAATCCTCATCAGAAGGCTAAATGAATGTGTTTCTTCTTTATAGAATGGCTCAGAACCTGTAGTCGACATGTTGGTCTTAGAAACTTGCAGATGTGGAGGTTACAGGACTTTGGTGGCAGTGACAGTTTTGTCACCGACTGCAGTCCAAAGCCTATTTCAGGTCTCTTTCTCTGGGCCCCTGGGCAGGGAAAGAGCCCTGCATTCCATTGATTCAGCAGGTGTTACCAGGGAGTTAAAATAGCAAGTCTGATTTTGATTTTCTTTCATGGATATTCTCATTTGTCCAGTCATCCTCAGCAATGCCAATACCTAATGTTAGTGTAACTGGCTTTATTATGATAACTAGTTCCCAGTATCTCTCTTCTTATTACAAGTTCACTGGTCTGTAGATTGCTTTAGTCATTCAGTAAATAAGAAACACTGAACTTCTCTCTTTTTGGTAACCAGGTAATATTTGAGGGTTTTGAATACTAAATCTTTCAGTAAAATGTTGTCCAGTCAGATATCTGCATGTGGAAAACTTTAAAACTTAAGGGGAAAAATGTTTTAAAAGGAAATTGTGTATTTGGCTTTTGCCTTTTTATCTTTAAGACACCAGTGAAGAAACCAGGTGATGGAAGAAAAGTAACCTTCTTTGAGCCAAGCTCTGAAGACACTTCAACTAGTAAGTAACTATACGGAAAGAAGCCTGGCCATGTTGGTGCACGCGCCTGTGTGTGTAAGATGTTTCTCGGCCCCTTCAATAATATCACTATTAATACACTGCAGTGAGTGGAGGCGTGCAACTGCTGGCCTGCAGACTACATCTGCCCCTTGGGGAAAGCTTTGATTAAATCCCAAAGAGCTTATTCCTTCCAAGTCATCCAGTATTCAGCTTGCTTGGCCACCCACTCCTTAGGGAAGGGAGTAGCTGGCGGAGCCAAAAGCCTGTATGTGCTGGTGGGTCAGTTGAGCAGTTGGCTGTTCTGTTCCAGAGACCAGGCTCCTTCAGCCAAGAGCATGAGTGGAGTGAGGGCAATTTCTGTGGGGCAGAAGGTAGAGGAAGGAGGGGACATCAGCCTCTTAACAATATTTAACAGTGGCTCTGACCCTTCTGTGGTTTCATTATTTGTTCCTACAGTTTAAATGGTGAAATAAAAAAATTCTGAAAACAGAAGAGATCTAGAATGTGGCTGCAAGTGTCTGAGGTGTCTGTAAGCTTGGCTAGCCTGGAGAAACTGCTCCTGGAGGTAAAAGTGCTCCTGATGGCAGAGGCAGGTGTTGCACTAAATCATTTATTCAGTAAGAAACTCTGTCTGGACAGTACTGCATATCTGACTCACCAAATGCCAGTCAAGCTCGCTAAGTTTGCTAGTGTTTTGAAAGTAACTTGAACATGTTATTTTTTCTAGAGTAGCTCTGATGCCCCCGTATGCCTTCCTCTGCCTGCAGAAGGCCTCACAGACACAGCAGCATCTGTCTTAGTGTGTGCCTCTCTCTCCTCAGGTAATAAAGAAGATGAGTTTAGGATGCCTTATCTCAGCCATCAGCAACTTCCTGCTGGAATTCTTCCCATGGTCCCTGAGGTTGCACAAGCTGTAGGAGCCAATCAAGGACATCACACCAAAGAGTTCAGTAGGGCAGCCCCAAATCCTGCCAAGGCTACAGTCACAGCAATGATTGCTAGAGAGCTATTGTATGGTGGTACTTCTCCTACTGCTGAGACCATATTAAAGAACAACAACTCATCAGGCCACGTACCCCACGGACCACTGACTCGGCCCTCTGAACAGCTGGACTACCTTTCCAATGTTCAAGGAATCCAGGTAAATGATCAGCTGTGCAAGATTCCTTTCAAAGCCATCCAAACTGGTCGAACCTGTTGTTTGTTCTACAGCTTTTTTGTTCTGCTGGTGACTGATGGATTCTGAGGCAGTTCGTTAAGCTGAAATTCTTGTTAATGTTTTACTTCACCTATGAAATGTACTGACTTTTACAGCTTGCTTTATTTAGTTTTCAAATGCACATTTTTGTACTGCAGCCTCCATCTCATTCAGTGCCACTCAAGTCTTGAAAGGATAACATTGAAAGTAATATTTTCTGAAAATTGCTGTGATGTGTGAACACAACTTGAACTTGACTGATCTGAATTATTATATCTAAATCTTTCACACAGTAAAATTTGCTGTAAGCTGTACGTTTTTTTGTTTGGTCCCTTTAGTGAGGGTTGCATGGAAGCTCCTCTATTAATATGTTAGAGGAGCTCATTTAAAAGTGTAGTAGGGAAAATGTTAAATGTAGTTAGATCAGAATAAAGGTCCCAGCAACAACTATTACTGTGTAGCCACTTTTCAGAAGACTTGCACAACTCTCACAATTACGAGAAAACGTTGCAAGGGAAGTCAGACTTCAGAGTAGATGGTTTTACTGGTTGACGAATGATTAAAAATAAGGTTCAGCTTCATGTCTGGGCAAATAACATATGGCAATCACGATGTTTCCTGTACTTGATTAACTGAAAAATAACTAAATCCTTCTCTTTTCTTTAGGTTGAATATAAAGACTTTCCAAAAAATAACAAGAATGAGTTTGTATCTCTTATAAACTGTTCCTCTCAGCCACCACTGATCAGCCATGGAATTGGGAAGGACGTAGAATCTTGCCATGATATGGTATGATGAGTGTTGCTGAAATGCTTTCTCTTTGGCCTCCTGTGAACTCGGTCGTGCAGCAGATAGACCAAGCCTTCATATTACTGCTGGAGAGCAATGAGTTAGATGCTGTACAGTTCCTTGGCTCATTTTTGTCTAATATTTCACAGATTGCTGAAATAATTGATTAGTAATATCAGAATCTAATCTAAATAACCATTAACATGCTTAATATACGCTCATTGTTTTAGTCTACGAAAAATATTTTTGCTTTATCTTGATATTATTTTCATGAGCACTTACTAAACAAAATGTATGAAAAGGAGCTTTTAAAGCATAACAGGACATCACCTTTTTTCTGTAAACAGAATAGGCTGATAGTTCGTTGGGAACTGCAGTGCTTGAGTTCACATTACCAGACTTTCTGCTGGAACGGAATCCAAATTGCAGGAAATGCAGTTTGCCATTAGATAGCAGGGGACACTTCCAATCTGTTAAGCTCCCTTTATAAATAAGATCTTTCATTAACACTAACTGAAATATTTCCTTCTCAAATAATGATTCTTCTAGACTGTAAACTGTAAGCGACTTCGTCCTTAAAACACGTGACATATTGCTAACGTGTACACAGTCTGCTGTAATTTGAAGAGTTTCATTCTTTTGGTAGTTAGTAGTGACCCCAGTACTGACTGCAGGATGAAGTAATCATTTGCAGTATAAAAATACACTTGGGAAAACCTCATTTTATTGAGTTTTATACTAAAAAAATCTGCAGGAATTTTCTTACGTCTATAATGTGATACAGAATTCTTTGATCTTTTCACTTAATTTTGACATTTTCATACCCATCTCTACATCCTACTATGAAGAGCTCTGTAAGACCCGTCCCGCAGGTCAGCACAGTAGGTAGAAGGGGAAAGAATAGCCAGGACAGAGCTTAAACATTGCAACTGGGCCAGCATGAGAGCCTTCTTCTGTTCAGATACCCAGCTTCCACTATTGTATGTACCGTAGCTGATCGGGGGTGTTTGCACAAAGTGCACCTGAAAAGTATCTAAATTAAGCTGAAAAAAATTGTCAGTTCTCAAAGAAGGTATCTGAATTTTTCATTATCCATGTCACATGGACCCTTCTTCTCTGCAGTCACACATGCCCTATTGTGTGGTATTTTGGATTCTCGTGTATCGCGTTTTCTTTTTCTGCAGAGGACTTTTTGGTTCTGTGTGTTTTAATGTTGTTTGTCTTAATCTCTGTACCATTTCAGCCATTACTAATTTAGTGTCTTCCTCGATACTAAAAGTACTGCTGAATTAATTTCCCCCACTGCGATAACAAACGCAATGGGAACAAGTGCTAGCCACAGCACCTTTCTGTTGTTTAATGTAGCAAGATGAAATTCTACACCATTACATTTTCCCCCCATAATTATGCATCTTAACAAATACATTACTAAATGAGAGTGTTTACTTCGTTTCAAGTGAGCCCCAGTTCTGCTTTCACTAAATCAATGTAATGGACTGGGGTGGAATTGCCAAATGCTCTCTCTTTTCTTTAGGCTGCATTGAATATTTTAAAGTTGCTGTCTGAGTTGGACCAACAAACCACAGAGATGCCAAGAACAGGAAATGGACCAATGTCTGTGTGAGTGTGACCATTGACTTTCCCTGCATTAATGGAAACCTCCAACCCGAGGAGGTTCTAGAAACATAAAATACGAGGGTTTGTTTCTCTGCCAGGGGCTGTTGTTTTCTTCAGAAGGATGAGAGGGTGGGTTTTATGATCTAGCTTATAATTTTCATGTGTCAAGTGCAAATTACTGAGAAGGAGCAAGTGGATAAAATGTAACAGCTATGACAGAAATTCTGACTGTGATCCCTCTGCTTGTACTATTTGTTTATGTACGTTTGTAAATGGTGTGACTTTTCAGTGTGTTTTAAGTGCTACAGCTGTTCCTCTAGAAATCTTCTGATGTAAAATGTAAACCATGTATCGGTTTCACTGCTTGCTTTCAGCAGAAACCTGGAGGGGTTGCAAATTGCTCAATTTAACCAAGAGAAAGGGATGTTTCTTCTCTCATTTAGATAATAAGCTGTCAAAACAGTGGAACTCAAAGTGCCAGTGATTAACAATGAAGGCCAGTTGTATGGAGACACATTGTTATGTGCACCTCAAATTCTTTGTATCCGATTCAGAAGCATCTTATTCATGGAAATTGTGTTTTATCTCCTAAGTAACAGGTGTGTTCTCATTTGTAGATGTGTGAAACAAGAAATGGAAAGTGACCCTCTTCTCAAACCGGCTAACTCAAACACTTTGGGACAAACACTGGACAGCACTGCCTAAAAAAGGCTTTTGACTGGACCCAAACCCGAAAGCACCAGAGAAAATCAAATGCTTCCTATTAATGTAACCTAACTGTTTTAGAGTGCTACAGTCTTTACAGCCTACTGTAGTGTCTAAATCATAACCGTTGCTTTTCTTCAAACAGTGATGAATTTTTAGTTTCATTATATTGTTTTGATTGAAATGACACTATAAATTTTTCATTTAAAAGTTTCTTAATTGTATCTAGAACAATAGCACAGTTTAGAAACTTTGTCTTCTGAGACTGACATGTTATCTGTGAACTAACTTGGGAAGATCATATCCATGTATGCGGTTGTTTTGTTTTTATCAAAATAGCAAAGTTTCACTGGAAACAAATAGTGTACCCACCATTTCAAAAACTCCAAACCTACTTTAATTATCCAACGGTTGAATGAATTAAAACACTTGAGGAATTTTAAACTTTGTTTGATTATTTCTGGTTAATTTCTAGTTTTCTTGAGCTGGGGGTAGGGGAACTTGAATGCAATGTGACTTTAAATGATCTCTGATCTATGTTTTAAAGAATGTGTGTAGAGACAGCACACAGCTCACTACATTACAGGATATGATCTCGATGTAGTGCATATAAAACCGCAGATTGATTTTCCTTGAGTGCTTTATACTGTTTAATTACATCTCCATGTAGGGCTGAAAAAAATTACCTATGTTTATATATAAACTGTGTTGCTTTTGATGTTGTGTTATTGCGCACTGAACTGTGCGCAATAAAGTTTTTGCATATGGTCCAGGTAAAGCACGATAGCCTTGCAAGTTAAGTACTGCTTCAGTTCATTGTTTACGCTGGAATTTTTTCTCCCCATGGAATGTAAGTAAAACGTAGTGTTTGTCACCAATAAATGGTAATACTAAATTTTTTTGGTTAATTTATTCTTGTATGCCACTACAGGGGCTGCTTTTTTATAGGATTTGTAATGCTTGTGATATAGTACGGGCAGTATTGTAAAGCTATGGAGTAATTGTACAATGGTTATCAATTACATATAAATAACTACTATTTAGTAATGTGGAGGATGTGAAAGCCTGGCAAGGTCAAGGAAATTCAAAAGTAACATGGGTACATTTTGTTATTTGTGCCACAGTGTGTTAGTGCAACTGTATTAATGGGAGCTTAAACTGAAGTTATGATTATGACAAGAAACCTGGCACAATGAGTTGGTGTGATTTCAAAGTTTAAGTCTCTACTTTTAAGTTTCCTTGTTTGCTTGTAATTGAGTCATGACCTTGCCTTGCACGTCGTGATTTTTAGGGGGTGGTATGTTCAAAGCAAAACTTACCCTCTATTGACAAAAGCTGGCAGGGTGGGTGGCCACGAGAGCGTATCCCTGGGATGCGACCTGCTGACCGCGTGTGCCTGGCTGGTCGCCTGTAGCAGCTCTCCCTGCACACCTGGGTGCAGTGCAGGCAGCAGTTACTGCATCTGCTGTGACTCAAAGCTAAATGTCTCAGCCGTTTTATTTGCATTATCAGAAGCAGTTGGGCCACATAAACTGCATACCAAATTTTATTGAATCAAGTTGAGTTTGATCATTATAAGTGCAAAAACCATTGTAAAGATTTTTTTCTTTGGTTTTTTTTTTTTTTTTTTTTACATTTGTAGAACTAAAATGCTGTACATTTAAAAAATTAAAAGAAACTTGCTAGGCTGAGGCTTTGTATTCCAAATTCTTACAACTTAGAAACTATGTACCAAACAATTGATATTGTAAAACAGATACTGCATTGATCGCAGTGTAACTGGTCTCCCTGCCTTCATCTGCTGCTCCTTAGGAGCCTTCTCTCTGGATGTGACTAGCGGCTATTCTTCGGGCTGGTTTGCAGCATTCGGCGATATTGCTGTGTTTCATATGAACCTAAGTTAAAGTATTTTTGCCATAGATACCTCAGTTTCAACACTCTTAAGTGCATCTGTTATCTTAGAGATGCTCTCTAAGTGAAGGTTCTTTTGTCAAAGGCCTGTGTAATCACAGCCTCTGGAAGGAGGACTTCAGGTCACTGTGTGGATTCTAGGTGAGCCAAAGTGAGTTCTGCATAAAAGTGTTTCTTCTAAAGTGCTACAACCACTTACTTTTTCAGTTGTCTCCTGTGTGCTTCATGCAGCAAAGGCTAGGAGGAATGATTACATATTATGTGTAACCACCTCCCACTGGATCAGGGGCTCCAAGTCCCATCCAGCCTGGCCTTGAACACCCCCAGGGAGGGGGCAGCCACAACTTCCCTGGGCCGGTGCCTCACCAACCTCACAGTAAAACAATTCTTTCGAATCTAAATCTCCCCTCTTTCAGCTTAAAACTCTTACCCCTTGTCCTATCCCTTATAAAGAGCCCCTCCCTAGCTTTTCTGGAGGCCCTTTCAGTACTGGAAGCTGCTCTGAGGTCTCCCCAGAGCCTTTTCTAGGCTGAACAAGCCCAACTCTCTCAGCCTGTCTGTATACAAGAGGTGCTTCCAGCCCTCTGATTATCCTTGCGGCCTCCTCCGGACTTGCTCTCGCAGCTGTCCTTCCTGTTGTGAGGGCTTCAGAAATGAATGCACAACTCCAGGTGAGAGGCAGATCTTAATGGGTAAGGGTTGTGCTCCCATGAGCAGATTGTAGCAAGCATTTTTTCCCCTCCTCTTACTTGACTCTGCTTAAATTACCGCAAGCATTTTAGTAAATTAAGGCATTTTTTCCTACGTTTTTCCAAAAGTATTTGGCAATATGGCAGAACTAACCTGAGTGCTCCAGAATCTGCCCTATGTTTAGTGAATTGTGGAATTCTACACTCAGAATATGGTTTGGCTACAGAGAGCCCCCCTTTAATCACTTCCAAGTGGGCATAAAGAAAATAAAGTATTCAGTTCCATCTGTCAGGCTCCTGACGTTTGTGCTAACAGCAACTGAGACAGTGATTTGTTTATTTTCAGAATTTACTGTGTTATTATCCCAGGCTCTTAAATTGCAGACCCAGGGTTCTGCAAGTAGGGCTGCCCTTAAGCTACTGCTTCACAGTATGGGGTGAGGAAGCCTGATCCTTGGGGATCTGCTTTAGTAACTTCTCAGTGTGTGCGACTCGGGAGGAGGCCGGTCCCTGGGGAGCAGGAGGTGTCACCTGGCAGAACGAGCTGCTGAATTTCAGAGTGTTTCAGTCTTGTTTCTTTGGACCTTTTTTAATGCTTTCCTATCCTACTTCCAAATGTGGTGCATGCAGGCTCAAAGGAAGTAGCTGAGTTTGGAAACCACATTCTGGAAATACTTATGTTCATTTTCCTGTAGTTCAGCTTGTAAATAAAATCAGCAGAGACCGGACAGCGTAGACGATGCATTTTCCTTCACCAAAGAAAATGTCCTGTCTGCCTGTACTCCCTCACATGTCTCAACCTTGACAGACTCCAGTCTTCATGTTGTTGTTTTCTGGTGTTGGAAAGAAAGCACTAATTACTGTTTTCTCAGACTTCAAAGCCTTAAGCCAATGTCTAAATTCTAGCAGCTTTTGCATTTCTCTCCTTCAGCCTTTTGTACAAGCAAACAGCCGGGCTAAATAGCGGCTCCAGTCAAAAGAGTGAAACTGTGCCACTGGTCTTTGAAGAAGTGCTGTCAAATGCGTCTCTTTTTAATGTTTTGTGTAAGAACCTCAAGAGTGGCTTTGTCGATGTGCTGTGTGACCAGCCTGGCCAGTGAAGCCTTTTCCAGTGCTGTGTGAACAAGTTGAAGGGCGGCTGCTCAAGTGTCCAAAGTAACCAACTGCGTTCACAAAGCTGGTGTACAAGAAAGAAGGTAGTTCATGTTCACCCTGGGGTTCTGGAGTATTATCTGCTTTCTGGAATGGGTCGGTTTGCTCTCCTTGGGACAAAAAACTGCGCCACATAAAAGTTAAAGGGGAATAATGAAAATTGGTGAGGGAATATTCTTAAAGCAGAATATTTTGTTAGTAGGAAGTCCTGACTCCCCAGAGGAAGAAACATGACTTTTCGTGATCCATCATTCTTGGTTTCAGGGTGAATATCTTCAAGAAAAGGAGGATTTGTGCAAGGTCTGTTTTCAGCAATGCTGAGCTGTAGGATAACTAAAATGTGCCTACAGAACGAGAAGAAGTCTGGATTCACTGTGATACCTGTTTGTTCCATAATATTAAAATACATTCCCCTAACTTCTTGTTTGTTGTTTTGTTTTAGGATATAGACAGCTGGTATAAATCCTTAGCATAAATCCTTTCTGAAAGGACTCAGTTGAGGAATCTGGAATCAGTAGGGTACCTATTGTTGTTATTAATTCTCTGGCCAAATGTCAGTACCATACATCAGAGCTAAGTGTAGCTGTACTGGGAATTCCACTGTAACGATTGTGTTACCCAAGGATCAAACCAAACTTCTGTTCTAACCCACTGATCAAAGGTCATACTTTTATTGTGATGAGATGAATGGCGGAGGTTCCTAAGGTGTCTTACTGCAGGAAGGGAGAGGAGGCGTGCATAGCACTTCACTAATCTTGTTCTGTGAAGCAACTGTGTAGTTGTTTGCTGCTTTTATTTTAAAAGTCTGCAGTAGAAATCAACTGAATAAATGTGAGTCAATGTAATACCTTCCTTAAGGGCTTTATTTAGAAGACTCCTCTGCCTAAGCTCAGACAGAGAAATGCTGCTCCAGAGGTGTTTACAAATCTGAAAACCCTCAACTCCATCTCTGTGGCTGTGACATGTTGTATTGCTTCCCTTTGGACACGTAAACTTACTTAATAACCAGAATTTCCTGCTTGAGAACCTAAACATCACATGGAAAGAAGTTAGGAAAATAAGTTGTTAGAACAAATTAAGATTTAAAGGGTATTTGTTCGATCTCTGGATTAGAACTGAATAAAAGTATACGGCTGGTGAATAACTCACACAAGAGTCTATTACTTTGTATACCACTAGCAGTATTCAAATGCAACAAAATTGTATTTTATTAGAAATGAAAAAAAAAAGCTTTTAAACTTTACTCATTCTCATGCTTCCCATTTCACAGTATTTTTAGTAACTTGCTAGTAGAGGATGTTTTAGATTTTAAATGTCCAGTGTTAAGAATCCAGAAAAATACCATTCACAGAATATGCTTTCAATACTTTCATCCTCTGCTACCATTCTTTCATTATCTTTACCATTTCCAAACAAAAGGTAGTCTTCTGTATTTAAATGCCATTTTTTGCCCCTCCCAAACGTTGCAATCCCAACCTTGGGTCAGGGACAAAACCTCTGATAGGTTTCATGGCCAAGTCGAAATGCAAAACTTTTTTGAGGTCAGCTGGGCACCTCTAGAGACTCTTAGCCCTATTCCCTGTTTTCCAATGGGTGCAATGGATTTTTGGAACTAAACTCTTGAAAGTCTGTAGGAAGAAAAAAAAACCCCAGAACCTCATTTATGTGCAAATAAGCATATTAAGCTGGTAAATCTGTATACATCTCCCTGTCGGGTCTTTTGCTGAAACTCATCTGGGTAACTCACAGTCTTTTGCTTCTGTTTTCAGCTGCAGGCTCATGGTCCATTAGTCCATTCTGTGACTTTTCTGTTTAGAACTTTTCATATGCCAACAGACAAATGCAAATAATTTGGCAGATGCTCAGAAAGATTTTTTTCTAATACCCTGTCAGTGGCTGGCCTGTTTATCATCATCCTCCACAGGGAAGCTGCTGACCCAACAGTTCAGAGAGATCTTTTCATGGCTTTTTTGATGCTTACTTTTTGGTTTTTTAATTCTATTACAAAGTTTTATGCTAGAAAACTACAATCTCTATTAAAAATTTCCTGAATATTGGAGGATTCTAGTGCTGTGTTTCCAGTTAAGGTTATTATGCTGGGAAGTCAGAAGTTGCACCTCAATGAAAGTTTGGATTTCTTCATACTCGGTTCTGCCTTAAAAAAAACCCTGAACGTAAGGTGTGTCCTGCGGGCAAAAGTCTTGCTAATCAGCTGTGAAGCGAAGCTTTCACAGGCTGGTGGCTTTGGCCAGCAATGTCCCACGAGGAGTTCCCTGAGAATGGTCTGACTTGCTGCCTTTTGAGGAACTTCTTGAGTTCAATGAGTATTTCTACAATGAGCCCTGAGTTGAAGAACTCATCTAGCTAAAAAGATTTTCAACATGGTTCTGCCAAGGAGAATAAAACCCGGTGAAATCAAATAAATTTGATACTAAGCTCTGCTTCAGCTGTTACGCATCCCAGACCTTCTCATTTATCCTTCCTTGCCAAGCTAGGCAACAGAAAATCACATTTACAGTTCCTTTCGTGTTGTACACGTGACATGGGTTTGCAGTTTAACAAGATTAGTTTTCCCTGTAATCCTCTTAAAATATTTTTCCTTTGATTGTCTTTTCATCTTTTGGTGTTCTGGAACTTGGATTAATGGGATTGAGATTTATTCCACAAGTCCTTTTTGATAAGCTGCTTTCAGGAATTACTTGCCTACAAACACATTTAATATGGAAAAAGCATTTTACTGGCAGATGAATTATGCAGCTTTGTACCAAACACTATAAGTCCTATATATGTACTTGCAGTATGTATGTTTGCAGATACTACTAGATGAGGCAAATAAAACAAGATAGGCTCTCTCGTTTTGGAGTATCTAAAATGTCTCACGTGGCTGCTCTAGGTTGATTTGCAGAACTTTGGCTGTACGTTTGCCAATTAGCCAACAAATTGACTATGTGCCTTTTCTTGTTCTCATCATATTTGAAGCACCGTCCAGTCAGCTTGATGTGGTCCCCTTGGCACTGAATCCCTCGTTAGCTGGTAGAAGCTTGACACCAAAGTAACAGCGTGTTTGCTGAAACACTGATGTGACACTAACACTTCGTACAAGTCAGAGTAACTGAACCGCTCTGTCTGCTGCCTTAGCATAACCAGTGTGTATTTTACAGACAGGACAAGCCAAAGAGTGGAGCAATTACGTGGTTTTAGGCTAGGCAGAGCTGCTTATTGCAGTTGTTCAGCTCCTGTGTTTATAGCAAAAGACCGCCCTGCCAACTTAAAGCCCGCACACGGCTTTGTGCCTTCGCCTGCCTGTCCCCCTACCTCTCAGATTTTTACTCCATTTCAAACCCATCTCTTCAGTTGGTCTTACTCTAGCAACAGAAGTTCCTGCTGTCCCCAGGAGGTGCAGGGAGGGGGTCAGGGCTGCAGAACATTTCTGAACCACAGGGTGACACCCCCTGCTTATACAGCAGCTGTGGGGAGGGATGAAACGCTGTGCTCAGCTGGCCTTTCTGAACATGATGCACACTGGGAGCCCAGGGCTTTGAGGTCCCTTCCAACCAAAGCCATTCTGTGATTCCTTGCCCATGCCTGGTGAAGGGTGCTTGCTTTCTAGAACTCCGTAATCAGTCCAGAGTTTATTCACCTCCATTTTCGGTATCAACAGGAGCACAGGGAGGCGGCCTTGGGGCACAGGGTGATTCGAAAACACCAGCAAAATTTCCCACTTGCATGTGTGTAAATTTCCCCAGAAATCTTGTGTTACATGGACCGATTTTTAATGTTATCAGGAGCTTCACAACAGCCAAATCTCTTGCCAATTTGCAGCTTCGGAGCCAGCTGCACGGTCGACCGTATTTAGAGACAAACGCTGCACACAGAGGCGATGCAGGAGTGAACACGTTCAGCACAGATCACACGGAACACAAGACACGATCATCACCAAGCAGGTTGGAACTGTGAGGGCTTTGAGGGTCCCTTCCAACCCAACCATTCCATGGTTCTGGGATGGCTCCCTCACGGTGCCCACGCCTGATACAGGCCGCTCGCTTTCTACACCTCCAGCACTAGCGTGCGGAAACCATTTCCCGGCACCTCCGGCCTCAGAGGCCAAAGGGCGGCGCGAGCTCCCGGCGCCGTGAAATGGCGGCTCGCCCCGCCCCGGAGCGGGCGTGTCCGGGGCCACGTGACCGTGCGCCCTGATGCGGCAGTGGGCGTGGCTTGGGCGTGGCCGCCGCTATAAAAGCCCACGTGGCGCTTGCTTTTCCTCTTTGTTCCGCGTGGCTGAGGTGAGTGCGGCTCTGGGCTCGGTTCGCTGCCGCGGGGTCCCCTCTGTCTCCCCACCTTGGCGGCCGCCTGGGCCCTGGTCGCTCCCCTCCGCCTCCTCTCCCTTTCCGACCTCGGCGGCCCCCATACCAGGAGCGGTCGCTGTGACGAAAAGCGGAACGTTTTTTATTTAATCTAAAGTAGAGTTAAGTTTTAACTTAGTAACCGTATTCTTTGAAATTTATGCAGAATGTGCCTCTGATCGCGGGTTTTCTTTCAAGCTCTGTTTTTCCAGCCGCTGTTCGTTCTAAGGGTATGATCACATCTTGCGTTCAGTGACCCGTGCTGTACATGGGGCTTTGCTCCTGTATCTCCTGTGATACCTCAGGAGCTGGGTATTGAATCTCCTTCCCACTGAACATGCATGTGTGTAAATTTTAATGTTATTAATGTTATTATAGCCTTCACAACAGCCAGATTTCTTGATCGATTTGAAGCTGGCTCCAGCTGTCTGCCTGGCCTTGCGTTGGAAATAGGGAGGCTGCAAACAGAGGTATTTGTAGAAAAAGACACAACTGTTACGTGCGGGTCAAGCTCGACATAAGACGTAACAGTCTGCAAAAACACAGTTTGGAAAAGATGATATAAAGAAAGCATTCCATCAGTGGGACATTCTGTCTGACCTTAAAAAAACGGGTTGCTTGGATGGACTTGACTCTACTTCAGCTTAAATCAAGATATTCCACTTTGTGTTACAGTAAGTACTTCTATCACTGGTGTGAGTGCCCTTCCCCTCATTGTAGTCTTTTGACTCATAAACCAATTAAGGACCAGCAGAATGGGGAGGGGTTAGAGGGTAGAAGCTCTTAAATGACCGTTTTCCAGTTAAATTGAAATCAGCAATGGGTTCCTAAACAAGCCTTTTAGCACACAGAGATAGCAGAAGCTAAAACACTCACTGAAAACAAGTTACCTTTGAGGTTAGTACAGTAGGAGAGTGTAACAGTTACTACTGAGGGTGCGTAGAAGAGACAATAGTTAAAATGCATTTAACCTTTGTACATTTAGAGTTGCATGTTTTCAAGTTTTTATTCACTTTAGTTAAACAAATAACTTGGTGGCTCAACATTTTAATACATAAGTATTATAGATACAGAGGAGCTTAAGTTTTGTCAGCCACCACTGAGCCTTCACTGGTGCGGGTGATGATGGTTTTTCCCTGTCAGAGCAACAGTGTTAAAGCTTTACACTCAGTCCAGGCTGAGTTTGATGCACCAGTGGTGGGGGAGGCACTACTGGGCCCAGCGTTTGTGGCTCTCTTGGCCCTGCTCCCAGGGCACGGCACAGAGGCAGAAGGTGCCAGGCCCTTGGAGACTGACACAGCATGCTCTGCCGTGCCCAAGCCTCTGGCCAGGTGGGAATGAGTCCTTAAATAACTGACCGGTTTGGTTGCTTCTGCACTGTCCCTGGAGGGTGGACAGATGTGACCATGGAGCTGGCAGCAGAGAGGGTTTTCCACCTGCAGAAGCCTGGCAGCGAGGCCCTTTGTGCCTCCTCTCACTCCTGGTGGCTGCAGGTCCCACAGAGTGAGGAGCCTGCCGCCTGGCAAGGGTTTACAGCTCCATGCCCCTGGCTGGTGGCCATGGCCATGCTGGAGACACGTTGCCCTCTGCTGCAGTGTGGGGCAGAGCTGGGCTGGATGCAGGAGGGCGTGTGGAGGTGGGGCTGCCTCTGGATTGCCCTGCCCCACGCTGCTAGGTGTGCAGCTGAATTCACAGCATGGATGCACAGGGTTCGTGGCTGAGCTGTTCCCTCTGCCTGGGCTCTGGTGGTTGCATGGTATTTACTGCTGCATGCGTGACCTCCTTCCTTCATGTTTTGGCGGCAGGAGACTCACATGGCCATAAAGGGTGGGCCTGCAAAAGTGCATCACCTTCTATTACCTGCTTCCTCTATTATATCTGGCTTAGCTCTCCTGTGGTCTGCTGCAGAGGCCCCATACATTGTGTTTTTTCTCTGGACTTCTGCAGTGTTTCCACTGTTCTACGTGCCTGTTAAGCATGCCAGCCAGCAAGCTCTTTAGGAACGACTTGCATGAATTCACTTCTTGCCTGTGGCCAGAGGTGCAAGTGTGGCACGGCTGCTGTGGTGTGTGCCCCATGGCACTTGCTGGTGTAAGTGATGACTTGACTTTTTTCCCCATCAGAGCGACAGTGTTGATTTCTCACTGTTCAAGCCAGATCATGTCTGATATACCAGCAGGAAAGTGCTGCTGTGTTTCCCACCCTGGTATGGCCTAGTACCAACTGCTGTCTTTGTTTTTACTCCTAGGGCTCAGCAAAGGAGGTGTAGGGCCTCTGGGAGACCAGATGGCTGTAGCCGGCGATGATGAAATGTGTAGCAAGGGCAGCTGCCTGATTGGTTCCACCATGCCTGTACCCCGAGCAAGTAAGACCCATAAGCCCTTAAAGGAACTGTTTATCACTGGTTTAAATGGAATAAAAGAGAGACAATACCTTTCACTGATGGAGTTGCTTCCAAAAGTCTTTGTCCCTGGAGACCTGAGCAACTTGTAGATTGGAGTATCAGCCTATAGAGATTATTTATGTAGAGATTATTTTCATGCAGAAGCATTGCAACAAGGCCCTTTGTGTCTCCAGTTGCTCTTATTCCAGCATATCCAAAGTGGCAGATGTAGTAAGTGAACAGGAAAAGAGTAGGGCAGGAATGTACAAGCTGCACCAGTGCTGGATGAGCTGGAAGCAGGATGGTGCTTTACAACTCTGTCCCGTTTCCCTGATGCCTTGTATTCAGAGAGCTCATTTTAAGGAACACCCTGCCTGGAGGCAGAGATAGGTGGGTGATCTGCTGCTCAGAGCAGCTGCCCCAGAAAGGCACAGGGAACCTTCCTGACTGAAGTGTGTCTCCTTGGAAAGGAGGTGCTGTTTAAGTCTTTTCTTTCCTCCCCCTTGCTGGCCAGCTTGAGGAAGTGTGAGGGAGTTGCAGATCCTGAGTGTTCAGTGGTGGCCATAAGTGGCTTTGCCACTTTCTCTGCCATTAGGAGTGTGACATGGCTGCTGTGGGTGTGCAACCACATAACCCCTGGGCTTGCTGGTGTAAGTGATGACTTTTTTCCCCATCAGAGCGACAGTGTTGATTTCTCACTGTTCAAGCCAGATCATGTCTGATGCACCAGCGAGAAAGTGCTGCTGTGTCCTCAACCCTGTCAGGTCCTGGTGCTCACTGTTCTCTTTGGTTTTACTCCTAGGGATCCTCAAAGGCAGAGTGGAGGTGTTGGGCCTTTGGGAGACCTGATGTGATGGCTGTAGCTGGTGGTGATGAATCGTGTCATGAGGGCTGTTGCCTGATTTGCTCCACCATGCCTGGACTTCTAGCAAGTAAGGATGGTAAGTCCTTAAAGGAACTGTTTATCACTACGTAAAATTAAATATGAGGGCGTGGGAGGCATAATGGTTTTCTGCAAGGAAGTTGCTTCCAGGAGTCTTGACCAATTGTAGATTTGAGCATTGGCTTCGATATTGTAGTGGTGGAAGCACAGAGGTTTCCCTTGTGCAGAGGTATTGCAACAAGGCCCTTTGTGCTGCATGTTTCTATTACAGCATGTCCAAAGTGGCTGGTGTGTCAAGTGAACAGGAGCCAGCAGGTCAGGAATGTACAAGCTGCACCAGTGAGTGCTGTCTGAGCTGCAGCAGGATGGTGGTTTATGGCTCTGTCCTGTTTCCCTGATACTTTGTATTCAGAGAGCTCATTTTAAGGACAACCTGCCTGGAGGCAGAGACAACTGGGTGATCTGCTTGGGGCAGCTGTCCCAGAAAGGGACAGGAACTCCTGACTGAAGTGTGTCCTTTTTGTGGACCCAAGTGTCCCCAAGTAAGTGGCTTTGCCACTTCCTCTGACATTAGTTCATTTGGTCCTTGTGGATCTGTGGGCAGAGGTGGGAGTGTGACATGACTGCTTTGGGTGTGCAACCACATAACCCCTGGGCTTGCTGGTGTAAGTGATGACTTGACTTTTTTCCCCATCAGAGCGACAGTGTTGATTTCTCACTGTTCAAGCCAGATCATGTCTGATGCACCAGCGAGAAAGTGCTGCTGTGTCCTCAACCCCGTCAGGTCCTGGTGCTCACTGTTCTCTTTGGTTTTACTCCTAGGGATCCTTGAAGGTAGAGTGGAGGTGTGGCCAGGTCTCCTGGGCTGTAGCTGGCAGTGATGAATCGTGATGAGGGCTGTTGCCTGATTTGCTCCACCATGTGGGCCCCTCTGGCAGAGGAAGATGGTAAGGTTTTGATCCACCTTTCTGCACAGGAGCTGCTTCTGCAGTGCTTTGAGAGGTTAGTGTCCCTAGAGATTTGACAGATGTATAGATTAGGGCATTGCAGCAGGATCCCTTTTCAGTATTGGACCTAAATATCAATGCCTGTTAAAATGCTTAAGTTTCCATCTCCTCTGCAGGGCCTAACACCTTGTCATTTGTTATGCACAGGAAGATGTTTCAAATATATATGAAATGTGATTGCCTTTAACGTTGTGCTGAAGAGCAGCTATCAGGATTGCTTCAGACTTTTCCCCAGTGCTGTGCTGATGTAAACTTCTATTTTAGCCAGATTGATCCCACAGGTGTGGGATGCTGCAGTTCCTTGTGGCTTTATGTTGAGGCTACATGTTGCATCTCTCTTGCAAGGAAGCTGCATATGTGCTGTGTGCTTTGAGGGTGGGTGGCACTGGGGGGTGCTGTCTGCACATATCACAGTAACACTGATTGTATAACACTGATGTGTGTGAAAGACTAAGATAAAAAGTGAAAGAACTTTTGCTCTCAAAAGATCTTAAGTAAATGGCAGAGCACTGACAGGTTTCAGTTTAGCTTTAAAGGGCATAGGCATAACTTTTTGGTTTGCCCCAATTTAGCAGTGTTTAACTGATGTTTCTTGCAGAGTCAAGGAGCTTTACTTGATCTTTTGTCCTCCCCCCCTTTTTTTAAGTTCAGGAATATGATATCTTTTAAGAACTTGGCTGTTTGATAAGGATTTCACTAATGATCCAGAAAGTGTTCTTGACAGAATTTCATTGGATAAACAGCTACAATACATCCTATTCAGAGTGCCTGAGGGGAGAATTTTTTGCTGTTTTAAAGGAGCCCTTACTGTCTAATAGAGTTTGAGGGGGGATTTGAAAGCTTTTGCTGTTTGTGGTTGAGTGGACTGACAGAATGTTGGCTGTTTTCTTGACAGGTTGAGACTTGTCAGAAGTTGTCGTGGGACCTGCTGTGATTTCAGTCTACCTAGCAGCAAGCTGTCTTCTGCTAATGATCTTCCTCTCCATGCTGCTACCTTTTCCTTGTCTGAGCTACAGCATTCACATCAATGTGCAGCACCCCTGGTCTTCAGAGCTAGCAGGAGTAATAAATTGATGTCCTGCCAACATGCAAGACTGAGGGTGTTGTATTTTTCTTTCTCTTGGTATGAGGCATTTAACTAATGGATTCTGCATGTTTAATGTAATTGGATGCTAATGTCTGCAAGGGTGGCATTCACCCTCTAACAGCTAATGTTACCTTACCACCATCCTTAACAATAAGGAAGCCTCTTCTTAGAGACCACTTGTCGAGTATAGCAGGGGATAGCCTTCTGTGTAAGGAGAGGTGGATTCAGATTTTGGCTCTCCCCTGTTGTCCAGAGAGCTTTAATAGGTCTCAATGGCAGCCTGTAACATGGGGAAGGGGCAACTTGTATGCTGCAGTGCAGTCTGCATTTCCGTACTGCTTTGAGGCTATTTTTAATAAAATCTGAGTACTGGGTGAAGTCAGCTGGTGACTGAAATTCTCTTTACATGCGCTTAACTGCCAGTTTCTGGATCTCCTAATTTTTTGGGGGAGTTATGTGGCAAATGGTGCTTCGGTGTAGTGATTGCTTACATGGAGCAGCCTCGTGCCTCAAGCAAGGGGAAAGCAGCTTAATCTCATGGCAGTCTAGCTTCATATACCCCAATGTAAAAGTGCTTGGCTGAGACCTGTGGCTGTGTGGTAGGAAACTGCGCTGGGGCAGAGTTGTGTGTACATTGTGGCTCGGTGCTAAAGGTTGGCAACGGGCCTATCTGCTGGAGCAAAGGGAAATACGGAATTTGTACTTTGCTTCTGTTTGGTCAAGGGCTCTCCCTCAGCTTCTCCCCTAAGATTCTATGTAGAACATTGGTGGGCATTTTAGCTGGCCTGGTAAAAGGTGTAAATTGATATGTTCCCAGGTGGTCATTGTCTTTGCAAATTTTTCCATACATGAGTCTTGCAGAAAAGTGATGGCAGCCTGGGAAGGAAGTGAAGATTCTGACATCTCCCTTGTGCAGTGTGCTCACTAGTAGAAGTCACTGCTTCTGGCTAGAGAAACTTAAGTGACATGTTCATTCAGATCCTGCAGGCTTCCCCTGGATGCTGTTGGCAAAATTCCAAGCTTGCTGAGCAGGAGAATGAAATGTGGATTAAAAGTGCTGAAGCAGGTAGCTACTAAGCGAGAGGAAGGCTTTTCTCATACCCATTTTCTTAATACCAGAGGTAGTAAAGAGCCCTAAAATGCATTGCTACCTGTTCCTGACTTCCATATGCTGGACCAATTGACTGTATACCTGTGGCATCATTGTGGGTGAAAAATGTGTGAGCGCAGCTTTGTTGTGTGGCCTCTGCTCCTGCAGAGGGGTTGGATGGTGGTGAATCTGTTCTTCAGGGAGGGAGAATGCATTCTCCATCTGCTGTGCCCATTAGCCTGGTAGTTGTGAGTGGTCCTCAACATGTCTCATCCAGGTCCTGGTCTGGTAGTGTTTGTACACCCCACTGGCGATGCAAATGAAGCAAATAGCCCCTTCAGACCAAGCTGATGTGAAGAATTGGGATATATATATATATATATATATAAACGTGCAGTGCCTCAGCAGCTTCAGAGTTGATGCTCTGGGTCTAAGGATGGAAGCAGGGATTTCCCATGTGCTGCTGTTGGGAAGTAGCACAGGAGGTCTGCATTAAGGATAGAGTTGAGAACCAATCCCCAGACCCCCTGTAGCCTCATGAGGTTCCTTGGCAGCGCAGCCTGTGGAAGCACTAGCTGGTGGGTCAAATATGTGAGAGAGTGGCTGCTGCCCCCCCTGCCAGGGCTGCAGTGAGCTGGCTGGCCTAATGGTGACAATCCAGCTATGAGTAGCTGAAGGGCAAAAGGGAAGCATGGATAACTGACAGAGGAAACATTTAAGAATTATTTCTTGTGGCATTTAAAGTATTGCAGTGTTATTTTTACTGCCTGATAGCAACAGCCTAATTAGTACTTAAATGGATTTACAGCAATTTAAAGTTATTTACAGCAACTACAAGTTTAGAGGGTATTTCTGCTACTTAAAAGCATAAATAAAAGTTTCAGTGGTTGTGAGAGGGGATTTGGTATGTGAGCTGATACTGGCCGTTGGCATGTCTTTTTACACGTTTAGTAGGAAACAGAAATGATGGAAAATTAGCTATTAATCAGCATTTAAAGCAGTCTTCCATTAAACTGGGTAGGGATTTTTCTCATTCAATTAATGTAAGCAGCATAATCTCGTGAAACAACGTATTGGTGAGGGATCAGAACTGCTGCTAATGTAATTACTTTCATAATCTAATGGCCATACCTACCAACAAGCATACGTCAGGGAGCAGAGTGTGCTTGTCCAGTCAAAGCTCTGAGGACACATGTAGCTGTGAAGTGGTTTGCTGTCTCCCCAAGAAAAGTTGCTAAGGTCATAATTCAATCACTACTATTGCACATATGCATAGGAATGGCAGCTGCAACTGTCTGAAGAGACCTGATCTGAATTTCACACATGGAAGTTTCTTCAAGACTTGTGCTTGTGAGCTACTTCTGTGGCTCCCTTTCCTTTGGCAATGTTGAGTATTATTCAGTATTACTTTCATTATCAGCAGAAATACAAAAAGAATATTCAGAGACAGTAATAAGGTGATTTGGGCTTATAATGCCAATTTCTTGGACTCATTAGGAATGTTATTAAAAGTCCCTTCAGAACATCATTATTTAAAGTACAGTGACCTCTCTGGCCATCCAGATGTTTACTCCTCACTCCTTCTCTTTGCATTTATTGAATTACAGAGTGCCCTGTACCTTGGAGATCTGATTTTTCTCAAGGAACATGAACATTTGACTGGTCAATGCCTTCCTGTAACAGCTGCTCTCATTTAGGAAAATAAACTTGACCATTTCTGTAATGTAAGTTCTGTCAATTGAATAAAGCTGTTAAATAGGCAACATAGTGCTACAGGTTTTGTTTATTTTTATCCTGCTGCTACTGCATGCTGCTTCCTAATTGCACTCAGAAATGCCAGTCACAAAAAGGACCCTCTGCCTTGAGAGCTGACTTCTGTGAGTTTGGGTCAAGGCTTTAATTTTTAGCTCCATTTTGCATCACATTTTTGTGCTGCTTCTTGATATTTTATGAAGTATTTAGCTGCCATCTGCAGAGGATGAATTTGTGAAGATGAGTGGCCTTGAATCTCTTGTGGAAATACATTTGTGGTTGATAAAGCCTCTGTTTTCATCACCTAAGTGGTACCCTACTGCAAATAAACATCTGCAGCTTTGTAGATTAGCTGCAACTTCATTAGTTTATGAGGGTCAATTTACTACCTTTTCCTGTTAAAACAAGGGGAAATGGGTACATTTCAAGAGGCAATGTGGCTCTAAAGCTGAAGAGGGGCCCAGAAAGTAGGACTCATTTGTTCTGGGTCTAGTCCTACAGGTGCTTGGTGAAGTAAAAAGACCCAGTGGTGACAGGGAACTGCAGGCACAAATGAGGCTTGTTTGGTAGATAGGACCCAATGGGCTCAGGCTTTGCTTACAACATTGAAACAGTAATTTCCATGCCACTTGATAGGCAGATTGCACTAGTTTGTCTGACTCATTGCATCCATGAGATGCAAGGCACTCAGATTATCTTTGGAAGGCAGAGGTGTGGATCAGACCTGGAACTGTCTTCTTAATAGACTCCAGGAACTCTGCACAGCAGAGATTAAACTGGGGTCTGTTCGCTGACCTCTTGACATCTTGACAATTTGCTATGTGTAAAACAAAGTCAGTGTGATTGTGTGATACAGGGAGCTCCTTGACTGCAGAGATCCAGACAGCGTAATCAGAACGGAGTTGCTTTTGTCTGTGAACTTAGTTACCAGTGTCAGCTAAAAGTTTGGCTAATATTGGCAATACTCAACCTGTTTTCCAGCTGGACAATTTAGATTTCTGAAATGTTCAGTGGTACTAAACCAATTGTCTTTCAAATTTCACCTATCTTAGGCAAACACTAGTAAGTGTTCAGTTTATTGAAGATGTGCAATCTTAGGATGTGCAATCAACTGGCAAATTAAAAATGGGACCAGTTATAGTAAATATATCTTCTTTCTCCTGCAGCTTGTCTGGCTCATTACAGAGCCTGGTTAATCAGAGCGGTTATGTCTATGTGCAGTGTAATATTTCTAGTACTGTGTTTAGGCATGCTCTTGAATTTAGAGAGACACCTCTGTTCTGTTTGAGCAGTGTCTGTATTACTTTAGGATTTGCTTTGTTTTTCTTTCTAACATCTGGGCAGAGTTTTAGCAGAGTGAAAAAATGAATGACCTGGATGATAACTGTGTTGATGAAACTGTACTGAAGACTATTCCTAGCTGTCCCGGGGGACAAGTGGTGCTGTGTCACCCTGGCTGCAACTTGCATATGACCCATTTGCAATTGCTGACTCATAAAACAGCTCAACTGACTTGATGTTTCAGTAAATCAATAAATGGGGTTTCTACAGCTGTGGGTGGATTCATTTATCCTGAGCCTTATGCTGCACAGAAGGACAATATAATTTTTTATTGTCTCTTTTAGGAAAACCGTTGTTAAAAAAAAGATTGATGTTTCTCTTAGATTTATCAGTAACAGAAAATGAAGATGGTTTAGCTATTTCATCTTAATCGTATAAATAACCATCTGTGAAAAAAAATAGAGGCACCCGGATTGTGGTCTATGCCAAGCTGCAACTGTTTCCTTGCGACTAAAGAGAAGGAGAAATGGTGTCCTCGAGTCCCAGGCTCTTATATTGAGAACATTCTATCCAAAGTGATCGACTTACGTGAGACAGGATGATCTGACAGTGAGTGAAAAGACTGATCTTGTGGGGTGTAAACTGGGCTGGTGTTTTGGGGTTATGTGTGCTCTTCTTGTTTCGTCTGTAATATCTTATGCACGCTTGGAGATTTCTCCCAGGAAGGGAATAGAATGGTCTGTGCTAAAGAAGACAAAAAGTTCTTTGGAGTGAGAAAAGACCTGCTGGGAGAAGTAATTTGTTGTTTTATACGTGTCCCCATTGAGCTTTCCCATCCTTTAACAACAGCAGCAAAATCCTAGGGGCTATAACAGTGGGAGACGCTGAGCTGCAGTCCAAGTCAGTGAAAGGAAGGAAGGAAGGCTGCTGGTGCTCCTTTGCTCATATTCATTCATATGAATGAATGCATATTAAATATGAATGAATAAATGCTCAGCTTCTTTTCATCAGCAGTCTGAGCTCAAATCCCAGTTTCTGCTTTGGCATGGTTAGATCAGCTCTGAGGAGGAGACCAGCTTTTTTTTCCTATCTGCCATCCAGAGGGGAGGACCTGGGATGGGAAAACATTCAGGAAACTATAGAATCAGATAAGTGCTGTGAACACAAAACCACAGCAGTTGCTTTGGCCTTTGTGTGAGGCCAGCTTGCCCCTGTCCTGCATGATCAGTCAGGCACAAGCATAATGGACAGTTTGAAAGGGAGAGTTAGTTAAGAATAGCATGGGGTAGTTCAGTCTCTCTTTGGATTTATGTTGGTGGTCCTCTCCTCTGCTGCGCTTTGTCTCCAGTTCAGGCAGGCAGCACATAAGTGCAAACTCGGCCAGAGCAGGAGCCTGTAAGGAGTAAGAGTATCTGAAGATAAATGCTGTTGGAAATGACACAGCCCGTTTCAAAGAATGCTGAAGCACGATTTTGTAAAGGGGAATATCCCAGAGGTGGAGTGATGGGATAGGAAGAAAGGGTTGGAAGGTTTTCACATGGCTACATGTTGGGAGCTCAGATTCCAAAGGCTGAAGGAGTGATTAGCATGAGTTTTTAGCACCCAGTTTTGATTTGTACAAGTGCTGTCTGTGATTAGAGCAAAGTGTCCTTGGTTATCAGCTGTCGGAAGAGGTCTGAGCCTCTTGCTGGGTTTTGGAGTTTTGCTGCTTCTATTGGATTAGTTAGTTGTAGGAAGCTTGATCATTTGTCCCAGCTTTTCTTTGAAAACATTAAAGTTTCTGAGGGTTTCTCTGCTTCCCTGCTGACATTTAAAAGCTGAAAATAAAGTTGTTATGTGCAACTGGAATTCCTCCTGTGCTCCTCTATGCCCAGCAGGACATAGTCTGTTTAGGCCTATGTGTGCTAAAACTCTCATCAGCAAAGCCTAGAAAAGTGTGTGCCCTTGCATGCTCTCGGCATTAGGCATGAGATGGGAAGGGCAGCAGAGCGCAGAAAAGACTGCTGCAGAAATTGATTTTCAAGTTGGTAACTGTTCACAGCAGCAAAAAAGTCTAGGTGGAAATATTGACCTTTGTCATCTTTTGGACAAGCATTGTTGCCGTTGCTGTTGATTTGCATCTGGGAAGCTCGAGTGAAATGTTTGTGCTTCTTGCTGAAATACAATGAACAAGCAGAGCATCCCTTGTGATAGCCTCGGAGAAGGGTTTGGATGAGTTGGCAGACAGCTCTCCTGTGGCCTTCACGTATCTGTAGAAATCAGCTCCAATAAATCAGATCACTTGGTTGGCTACTTTCCTTCTGTGCTTTTACAGACTTGGCTGTGACAATGAAAAGTAGAATCAGAGACTCTAAACCAAACCTTTTTTTTTTTTTTGTCCTGCACACTGATAGCTCTGCTGGTTTCCTGTTGCTGAAATGGACAGGAATCCAAGTCCTGCATAGGGGACATAAAGTATGAGGGGCTGTACAAACACAGAACAAAGAAAATAGTGCTATCCTAATGTGTTCACAATGTACATATCTTAACAGATCATAGATGGCCAGAGGCAAAGTGGTGAACACTTAGGAATAGGGTAAATCCTATTTAAAAACCTAGTAGATCCTATCCAGGCTACATAATTATCTTTTTTTTTTTTAATGGGAAAATTATGGCAAAATAGAGTTTAAGAAGGTATTAGGCAGCTTTCCCCATTCCATAGATGGGTGGATCAGCCTGTGGTGCAGGCAGGGACACTGATTAACTATCCAGAGTGAAAGTGAGAGTAAGCTGCTCTTTGTCCTTTGGAAGGGACTTCCTATCTGTGACATCCTCCTGCCCCTCAGAATTCACAATGCGAGCAGGAGAGTCTCTGGGAACTGGGTCAGTGCAGCTCTAGCGCAGTGCGACTTAATTAAGTGAAGGAAAATAAGTGAGAGGGCAAGAACCCTGCGTGAGGAGCAGGCAAAGCAGCTGGGGTTGAACAAGCAGATAATGTCATGTTTCACCTGCCCTCGTGAGCTGCCTCTTGATCTTCTCTGCAGGCTGGAAGACACAGTCTCCACTGCCAAGGACAGCTCTGCCAGCTGTTCTGCTCCTGAACCTCTCCTTGTAAAATGGACGAGCCACTGTAAAGCACACTGCCTTGGCTCCAATATTCCTCACAGGACCAACAGTCATACTTCTAGACTCGGCAAATGTCTTGCAAGAAATCTGTTGCTGGGCTGATGAGGTTCAGCAATGCTCAGGCCATGTTCTCCTGGGCTTTTTCAACATTACCATCTTGGAAGCCTGTCAGGGGAAAAAAGCCCTAAACCTGAAAAATCCCTAGGTCTACGTCAAACCAGAATAAGGGAGAACAACTGCTTTCAGACTGGGAACAGGAGATGAGCAACAGAGTTTGCTCCCAAGAACTTTATGTGGGGGTGGATTAAATATAAACCCTACTGAAATATCTGGACCCAGATCAAATTTTCCTAACAGCACAGGGTCAGTCAAAATTGCAGTCTTTATGTAGACACATTGGTTTTTGAAGCTAATTTTTATTCAATCAAGGTTATTTTTTGTCTCAGAATAATGTGAATGTGTTCCTTCTAACCCAACAATTGTTGGTAGGGGGACTTGGAGCATGGAAGCATCGGTTCTGGAAACAGAAACACCTGGGAAATATTCTCTGTTACTGCCTCTCAGTTAATTGCACAAGAGCTGCACAAGCTTCTGGTTTGTGTTGACTAATTAGCTGAGTAATGCAATCTCTTTTTGAATGTACTTCCTGTTCTAGATCAAGAATGAGACATACGTTGATTAAATGACTTACCCGCAGTGGTCACATAGTGAGTGACTCATTGGCAGAGGCAGGAATTAACACCTGGTATCGTCAAATTCCTGCTTCCTAGACCCCATGGCCTATTATTTCTAGTGCTCTCCTCTTACCTCTCCTGGTCTTTTTGCCTCTGGCTCACTGCAGGTTTGTAACATGTGTGATTTCCAGGGTGACAGTATCTGCCAAGAAAATGAGATGTCTTCCTTTTGCTACAGACATCTACAGAAAGACAAAGAATCTCAAGTTCCTTTTATTTCTTATCTTCGTTGGAACATTTTACCATGTTATGCCTGAGCTGGTGCGTTGCCATGTCTCTTCTGCTCCCATGGCTCCAGCATTACACATGATGAAGACGTTAGCCTGTCCTCTAATATAATTTTCTGTTTTTCTAGAAGCATCTTTGCTGCAGTTTCCCTGAAGTGGGAACATTTCTGCCCATACTAACCATTTGTGCAACAGCACAATCAGTTGCCAAAAAATCAGTGGGTGGGTTTTATAAATCCCAGTGCAGTGTTCAGGAAGGTATAACATCTGTTGCGATCAATATTTTAGAGCAAGTCTGTTTGATAAGAAGTTACAGTAAAGTCTTTAGCTTCCTACTGAATCGCTACATAATTCACAGGAGCGGCTCTAATCACTTTAAGCTTCTTGCATTTGAAAGTAAGCAGAAAATTCAGAGTGATTCTGTAGAGAGGCAGGATAGCCAGCTGGATTCTGTTTCTCACAAGATCCTGTACTGGGAATGGAGGTTTTGGAGGTTTTAAATGTTTTGTAAAGTGTTTTCCAGTTGTTTTGTTTATTTATTTTTTTTTTAACTTTAAGTATATCCTAGTGATAGGACAAGGGGCAGAGGAGTCAAATCTGGCAAAAAAAATGGTCTTTCTCATCACTGTTTTGTGATGATGACCTTTATGTTAATTTGGCTGCTCAGTGCTAGTTTGTACCCTTTAGTCGAGGAAGGCTGTGGAGGTGACAGCACTGGGTGTGTGTGCATAGAATCATACAATAGCTTGGCTTGGAAGGGACCTTAAAGATTGTCCAGTTCCATCCCTGCCATCGGCTGGGACACCTCCCCTGGATCAGGCTGCCCCAGGCCCATCCAGCCCGGCCTTCAGCCCCTCCAGGGACGGGGCAGCCTGGGCCAGGGCCTCCCCTCCCTCGTGGAGAAGAAATTCCTCCTTATGTCTAGTCTAAATCTGCCCCTCTCGTTTATAACCATTGCCCCTCGTCCTATCCCCACAAGCCTTTGTGAACAGCCTCTCCCCAGTTTTCTTGTAGTCCCTTCAGGTACTGGAAGGTCGCTATAAGGTCTCCTCGGAGCCTTCTCTTCTCCAGGCTGAACAACCCCAGCTCTCTCAGCCTGTCCTCGTAAGGGAGGTGCTCCAGCCCTCGGATCCTCCTTGCAGCCTCCTCTGGGCCCGCTCCACCAGCTCCATCTCCTCGCGTTGCGGATCCCGGCGCGGGCTCAGGCGGTGCCGCGGGTCGGTCCCTCCCCCAGGGCGGGCCGGGCCGAGCCATGTCGGTGCGGGCCGCGCTGCCGCCGCTGCCGCTGCCGCCGCTGCTGCCGCCGCTGCTGCCGCCGCCGCCGCCGCCGCCGCCCCCGCTGCCGCCGCCGCCCCCGCTGCCCCGGCCGCCGCCCCTCCTGCCGCTCCACGGGCTGGCGGCCCGACGGCTCCCGCGGCCCCTGCTACTGCGACCGGGCGTGTGTCGGCGCCCTCGGCTGCTGCCGCGACTACAAGGACACCTGCCCAGGTGAGCGGCGCCTGCCCGGCCGCGGGGGCTCCTGGGCAGGCAGGGATGCGGACGGAGGGATGGATGCGAGGATGGATGCTACAGGCGCTCCCGCAGCCTGGGCTGTGGCTCTGGGAGGCGCTGAGGTCCCCTGGCGCAGGTCAGGATGCTGTGTGCTTGTACAGGACAGACGTGTGGAACAGGACATTCCCTGACTCAGACTCCCGGAACGTGGTTCTTGGAGATGCTGAGGATGCCTGGGGCAGGTGGCTGGCAGGGCGCGTTGGGACGCTGTGCGCTTGTATGGGACCAAAATGTGAAATGAGACATGTCCTGACCCAGCCAGAATTCCCCCATCCCTTTGCCTCTTGAGGGTTCAGTTGCTATGGATCTGCTGCTCATGTTAATCCGGGCATCCCTGCAAAAGGCAACGACAGCTGCAGCTCCAGCGTCTGATCCGTGGGAGCCTCACCCCAGCGCTGGTGCCGCTGAGGGACGGGGCCCTGGGTGATGTGGCCTTGCCATGAGCGCAGCAGCGCTCCCTCCAGAAACATCTTCTGCTCAAAGGCCAATGTGAATTAAAGGGAGAAGTTATTTTAGTGAGCGATGTAATCTCATATTCCCTTGCCACAAACAACATCCTTGTGGATTTGAATGGGCTCACCTGCATCTTTAAGTTGAGCAGTAGATTAGTAGTGGAGCTGAATTGTGAATTGAGGAATTCCTCGTGCCTGAGCACATGGGTCAGATTTTTCTATCCTTCATTTACCACTCAGTTTGACCTTGTCTACTTCTAACACTTTTCCCAATTCATCTGGTGAAGTTCCCAGTTTGCAGGGGAGTCTTGCAATGGTGTAGGTAGAGGGAGGCGACTAGATTCGTATGCACTATCCTGTCTGGAGCTTCTGGCCAGGTCATTTTCTGGGAGCAGAGCTGCTGGGAATTGCCCAACACAGCTGTGGGACAGGTGTGAGATAAGGAAGGTGTACTCAGCTGTCACTCAGCTGTCTCAAAAAGTGTTTTCCTGGAGAAGACACGTCACTGCCATCATTTCTGTAACCTTCCACATGGCTGTTGTTACTCTTCTTCCAGCTATCCCTTGTGTGGTATCTCAGTGGAGTGTCTGGAGCGGCTGTGCAGAGCCTTGCAAGAGAACGTATCGTGTTCAGAAGAGGCACATCATCCAGGAGCCCAGGAATGGAGGAGAGGAATGTCCTCCTCTGGAGGAGAGGGCTGGCTGCGTGGAGTACCAGACTCAGCAAGGCACAGAGTGCACACAATCCCTGAGTATGTCCTTGAAGATCTAAGTTTATGGGTAATCAGGGGAAGGACTCTTGTTTGGGTCAGCAGAGCTGTTCTTTCTTTACTGCACTTAAAAATGATTGTTTTAAGACACCAGTATGTTTACTCCGACTCTGTCTGGTGTAATTGAGAACTGAGATCTTCACACAGGGCCTTAGAAGTATCCTTCCCAGGACAGTGCTGGAAAGTATTGCCTGCTGTTTGCTGTGATATGCTGCGTTTCAAAAGTGAAATATCATAAGCCTGTTGGGATCTCATACAAGTGTAAATCTCTGGCAATTTCGATAGAGCTGGTAGGTTTATGCCTGTTTAAAACTTCTGTAAGGGGGTGTTGAGCACTTATTTTTTCTTTTTCTTTTATATTTGTATTTATTTTATTTTATAAGTCATCTACAGAAAGTCATGAAGGAGCAATACTCATCAAAGGCAAGGTATGACTTCTCTGCAGTGAGACAGAGCATAGGCAGAAGAGCCCTCCAAACAGTTTCTGGAGAAAAAGCCTTTCAGTTTGTTCAAATCAGCTTTTCATACCTTTACTGATTTTTAGAAGAACTGCTTGTCATTTTTGCTGGTGTTTTTGGACCAAAATCTGTCCAGTCTGGATGTTGGCTAAAACTGACTTTTTCAAACCTGTTGAAAGTTGGCATTGAGTGAATATTGCTTCCCCTCTGCCTTTTGCGTGCGCCTGATGCGTTAGGCTTACTCTACCATAAGACAGATTCTCTCTTCAGTGAGGTGGCTGATGGTCATGCATCATATGAAAAAACAAAGTCAGACTTTTCTTTCTTTCCCATTGAAGATAAACCTGTATGACATGAAGGGCCCATCTTTACTGGCTTGCAGATGTTAACAGACTTAGTGCCATATTGCTACTTATGCTATCTACTCTTTCTCTTTGGTATACACAGTCCCAGCACTAATAACAACAGGAGGGTTTGGAAAAGCGAGGAAAAAAAGAGCTGCAGCTGATGGCAATGAAAGAGCAGGGTAAGTTGGAGGTTCAGCACAGGGGCTCAATCATACTTTACCTTCAATGTTTCTCTGGTTGCAGTTTTGGGCCCAGCTTTTTACTCATTAGAACGAGCATTTCCCAGGAGAAGGGTGGCTCTTCACTGGAGCAGGAGGCTGCTCTTTCCTAAGCAACAGCAGTACCTGCAGTGCATCTGAAGGTTGTGGGTCTGCCTTAATGTCAGACCAGTACGAGACTGAAATTCAGCTGTTTGCTCATGGTATTGCTGTTGTTTAGTGCTGTGTGACCAAAGCCAAAGACCATTTGCTTCAGCTCTCCCTGGTGTGGAATCTGGTGCAGGTTGCACTTTTTGATGTGAATGGATTAAATTCTCAGGGGCAGAGTTTGCTATCTTGTTGCATGGAAGCACATCCCTCTCCCATTTCAGCCTCCCTTGGCTATAATGCTGCCTGTTTTCCCCTGCAGCGCTGTTGCACACCACAGGTACAGCCAGGGATGTGCAGCAAGCTCTGCTGCATTTCACCTTCTGAGACACAACCATCTCTGTGTGCTGCTCTGCCTCCGAGCTGGCGCCTCAAACATGGAGGAGCTTGGCATCAGCTTTCCCAGTCCTCTTCTTTCCCAGCTGAGGTCATCGCTAGCAGGGACACAGTCCTGATTGGAAGGGTTATCCCCTTGGGCTCTAATCTTGCTATTGAGCTGATATACTCTGATATACTCGATTGTTTTGGTTGCAGGTACTGTGTTGAATTCCAGCTTGTGGCCATCGCGCCGGGGTGCTTGCAAACCAACCACTTGTACACTCGCTGGATGCAGTATCTCAGGGAGGGCCACACTGTCTGCGTGGAGTGTCAGCACCCAGCTTTAGACGCCAGAAGTCAACACTGTTATGGGGATGGCAGTGGAAGCAAAAGGTAAGAATTTTAGCTTTTGTTTTCATATTGAATTTTTAATTCTTCTCCCTTCATCTGCTTGTCTTAGTTTCATAATGCGCTGCACGCAGCTTTCTGGGGCACTCTACAAATATTAACTTCCATACCATGAGTTTCTTGCAGAGACAAAATGACCTGGTAAAGCTTGTGTATTAAACCAGTGGCAGAGCCAGGACTGAAGTGTGGAAGTACTTGCACTTAGTCTAAAATCCCAGGGACTGTTAAGTGGCACAGTTGTGGAGTTTTTTTATTTTAAAGACACTCCAGCCATGCTTCTAGGGTTAGCAGTCCTGTCAGATGTCAAGTAAAACCAAATCTATTTCTGATTTTTAAGCACTGGGGATTTTGTTTTCACAAGTTCCCATTTATGAGTTCTTCTGGCGAGTGGCAGCTGGCTTAGGGACTTGGTGTACATGCTGGCACCTGAGGTTAGATGGAAGTATTGTTAAATCCTTGCACTTTCAGTATCCTTTCCCTGGAAAGCTGAAGAAGCTTTGGGGCAATTGATGAGCACTGCCCAGGTTGTACAAGTTGGGCAGACTCCAGCAAAGACGAAGGGAATGGCTTGAAGCTGTGAAATACATCTGTGACAGAGCCAGCAACAGAGGAGTCCTGGCTCTCAGTCCTCTGCTGTGGTCACTGGAAGCACAGCTTCTGCCCTGCTCTGATCCTGATGCTTTTAACTCCCTTGTTAGTTTATTAACGACATCCTCTGAAAATGATCAGCAGCCCTGCCTGAGAAAATCATTGACCATCAGTGCTGGGCAGGGCTATTTTAAAAACTTATATAAACATTGAAATTTTAACTAGAAACTCTGATCTAGGATTGTCAGGCCTCAAGCACACAATATATTGCTAATAGTGGCCCTTTTTGGCAGGGTTTTTCTCAGGCTTTTAGTAAGAGGAAGTCACGTTACAATCTTCCTTCTTCGCTTCAGCTTCTTATGTGCAAAGATTTCAAATGCTTTTATGTAAAGAAGAAAAATTCTTGACTGATGTGACCAGGAACAGCTCTTACTTGCATTCAACATGTACATGATCACAAAAAGCTTACAAGAATGTTATTTTACTAAGACACTGGAGCCAGACAGGAGCATCAGATTAAGCAAAATAAAAAAGCATATTCAGGAATTAATTTCTTTATTGGGCTGCAAAAAGATGAGGGCATTTTCAGTCACTTGATCTACTGAACAGCACTGCAAGTGAAATGGAAGCACAAAGAAAATGAGGCTGTGTCCTTTAAGAATGATGATTTGATCACCAGGTATTTCCAGGCTAAAGGCTGGAGAGGGATAGTGGTAATGGAATTGGCGCGAATAGTAACTGGTTCACTGAAGTCAGGACTTGTCCCACATCTCAGCAGGTGGCTGAGCAGAGTTTAGATGTGATGCTTGTGAAGAAAGGTGGAAGAAGATGGGAAAGCAACTGCTGCCCTGAGAAAGAGGACGGTGGGAGGCCAAAGCTGATGCCAGAGCCTAGGATGCAGCATGTGTTGGATGTGCTTAGGTCTGCTCACAGGTATCTGTCTGTATACTCAGTTTGCCCTGATTTTTAATTTTTGCCGGTGTAAATCTGCCAGGAGGCATGGTCAGTGCGTGGTGACCTCAGAGCGGAGGTGATGCCGGCTGGGTCTCTGGGGCAGCGGGCTGAGGCTGTGTGGGGACACATACACAGCTGTTGCTGTCCCACCCACACCGTGCCTGCTTTTTGCTTCTCACACTGTCAGTTTGGCAGCTTGTGCCAGCGTTTAGCTCCCTGAGATATTGTTCCAAGAGTGACTCTCAGGAAGGAAAACATCTGACAGTTTAAAATAAACTCAGCAATGCTGGTATGTTTTGATGAGTATTTCCTAATTATCTTCTTGTGTCTAAGTGGAGTCTGGCTTATAAATGCTTCAAGTTAGAGAGAGATGCTTGTTATCTGTGCCTTCCACCTGTCTCCCACTCTGTAGAAGACACCAGTTCATTTTAACCAATTATGCAGCTGAAGAGTTTTCCCCAAGTACTTGATTTAGGAGCATATCGGCAGCAATCAAGTAAGGATAGCTAGGATAATCCTCATTAGGTTCTTTGCATTGGGTTCTTTCTTCAAGAAGATTATGAGATACACAAGGTAGAGCATTGTTACAGGAAATTGATAAGTTACTTTTGGATCGTCTTCTGAAAGATCTACAAGTAAAGCACAGACCTGACATCTGCCAGCATTATTTGTGCAGTCACTGATTTGGAAAGATGTCCTGTGGATCTGCTTCATTATTTTAACAGGCTATTTTTCTGTTCAGTTCTGGCTAATGTATTGAGGACTTTCTGGGAGAAAAGGTGTTGACTGGTTGGTTTTTTTTGTCCTCTACTGAAGAGGCCTTTGAGAGTAGCCTTGTTCCAACATATGTAGATCTGGTGCCTCCAGCTAGCTGCCATCCAGGATTTGTGTTAGTGGGTAGCTCTTAACAAGGCAGAAAGCTTGGGCAAGTGTTTCAGTAATGTGGTTATCCAGAGGTGCTCGTGTCCCTGCACCTGCTCGTGTAGGTATGTGCTGTATATTGTGTGAGAGGTACTTATTCAGCATCTCAATGGCTATGGGTCTGAGAGGGAGCCTCTGAGAGGGAGCATGATGTTATAAAGAAAAATGGAGAAAGAGGGTGTTTTGCCCACTTAGCAACCTGTCAAGTGTTTCAGCACAGGAGTTATGGGGATGTTGGTGCATTCTGTGAGTCGTTGCATGCAATGCTGGGCACCTTGAGGGAATGTTTTGGATTTAACATCTACAGTGTGTGCTGCTCAGGGTTATTCCAATCCAATGTTCCTATGGGGACTGATTGTGGCTTTACTTCACTGTGAAGGCAGAATTGGGTCCATGGAGTGAAAATTGATATTAGCAACATAAATGGCATTTACCGGTGATTTAAGCCTTTGTCATACAAGTGAATTCCCTGCAGTGGAGGTGCAGTACATTAACTTTCTCCCTTTTATTATTGTGTTTCAGGAATCAGCTGTTGCACTGGCAGGCAGTAGGGAACCCTCGATGCAAGGGAACCTGGAAGAGAATTTGCCAGCTGGACACTTGCTCCTGTCCTTCTGTTCACAGCTCCTTGTTCATCTAGCTTCTCCTGACGGTCCCAGCAAGTGAGCACTGTGATGGCTTGTCTTGCACAAACATGTGGCAGCAGTAGTAACCACAAGCAAAACAATGACTTCTCCTTTCCAGATGTGCTGCTTACTTTCAAGAAGTGGCTAGTGCACTGGGGAATCCTGAATCCTCTTTGTCCATGTGTACTCCTTGATTTCCAAAGAGATGAGCCTGTCTGCTGAAGTGCCAGTCTTTTCCTGCACATACATCCCCTTTGCCTCCTCTGCTTGAGAGAGGCCTGCCTGACCCTGATGAGTTCTTGCAAACTACCCCTTTCTTGAGAGGAACAAGAATTCACCAAATCAGAAATTGGACAAAAAGGCCATAGGAACCCAGGTTTATTTTCCTAAAGTCTCAATGAAGAATCAACAAAACAAAATAAACTCATGTGCCTTCTATTCATAGTGATGGTACTTCTTTGTGGATCCTTCCTGCTTGTGCTTATATGTTTTCCTTTTACTTTCACCCTTCCTGGTCTTATAATTTCATACAGATCCTCAGTCTTACAGAGGATTGGTCTTGCATGCCTAGGTTAACAGGCAAACTTAGAAATGAGCCTGTTGTAATCTGTAAGAATAGAAGGTACCAGGGATAAATGGGCCCTTGGATTTCAGGTGTTAAGGAGCATGTCTGAGTTGCCCCAAAATGCAGTGCCGTCCTGTGGCTCGGAATAGGAAGTCATCCCAGGCGGGCTAGCTATAGCCTTGTGTATTAAACTGGAAAATATTTGAAATATTTTCTTCATATTCCAATGATTTATATTCTTACTTTTCCATAAATGGAAATAAAGGAGACTGGAAACATTCTCCTAGTATGTATCTATTTGATTAATCTGTGTAGTGCCTTCTTTTTAGCACATGAACCTGCCTAATTTCTTCCAGCCAATCTTGCTGCTGAGGCCCCTGCTCCATCGCATCATTTTGGTTTTTGCAATGAGGAATTTCTACTAAGCTGGAAGTCAGTTTCAGTTTCTCACTGGAGATACGTAATCATACTAGCATTTAGTCACTGGAAGTTTTCCTTTGTCCTGCAGAAGCCCCATATTGGGCCACAGGACCATAAAGACGCAGCTGGTCATTTCAGGACCTACTGGAAACATTTTTTCATTCTCAAAATCTACCCAAAGTGACAACATGAAATTCTGCTCTTATCAGATGCTTTCAGAATTGAGCACTGAATGGATAAAAGTTGCAGTTTTTGCTTAGTAATGCTTAAAAAACATGTCTTCTAAAAGTTGTGTTTACCCCAGTGCACCTCTCCTACAACATCAGTCAGGCGAGTAGGAAAAGACCGTATTGGAAAGTTGTAAATGATAGTGTCAAGTGGGAAAAGCTTTTCTTCTAATCAATGAAACAGCATGGCACCTTAAAGTATCTTAATTGCAATCCCTTTAATTTACAGAGTACTGAGGCATTAGCTGTACTATATTTGTTTGTAAGACTTGCATTAAATTGTCCTAACACTTCCTGTCAGCTATTTAGTCCTGATATTAATCTGTTTTGTTGTGAACCTTTCAGGAAAAGGTGACCGACACCTGCCATGAGTAAATGGTGTGAAACACCCTCCCTGACCCCAGCCCTTGTTGAAAGTAGACTACCCTCCTCCTTCAGTGTCTTGAGGACAAGGGAACCTTAAGAGAGGTTCTCTTGATAATACTTTGTCCTATTCTGACAGAAGCTGTATGAAACTAGCCAGTTTTGATATAAAGTTGATGTGTAGGAAGTTTGCAGAATCAGTCTCTCAACTGAGCAAAGGTAGCTGTGGACAGCTGCTGCACAGAAACGGTGTTCTGGGTCAGATCACTATGCAATCTGGACTTAATTACATTTTTTGGAGACTCACAGTAAGTTTGCTAAAATATATTTTGGGTTGACTGAAACTGCTTGTGAATTCATCCTGCATTTGATGATTAACCCTCATAGACAGAGACAAAGGAAAGAGGGATTTAGAAGTGGTTATGTTTTTATACCTCCTAAGTGAATTGTTTTGATCTTTGATTTTGGAATTTTATTTCAAGATTGAAACAGTCAGAGTCAAATAAAATATTTCATTCAACTCCTTCAATGTTTTCAAGTTAATGTTTTGTGGAAAGTATTGGAGAAGAACTTATTTTGAATTGACAAAAATGATTTATCAATAGCAGTCTCAGACTCCTGCTTGTGAGACAACCCCAATACTAAACCAGGCAGCACAAAATAGTCGGGTCCTGGTCTGATCGTGGTTTTCTTTGCTGTTGCCTCATCCCTCAGAGCTGATAACACGAGGTCCTAACAAGAGCTGCAGATGGTGGCATGGTAGGACTTCTAGTCTTTTGTTTCTGTCACCATTGGATGCAGGAATTAGCCCCCGAGGGACCCTCATAGCAACTATATTTCTACACAGGCTACGTCACTTGATGAAACAAGACATTGCAAATCTCTCACTGCATCAGCACATCCTAGAACAAGCTGTACAGTGTGCTGCCTCCACCACCACACCTTGGGCCACTGTACAGACAAATCCTCTTGGTGAATTCCTGGGAGATTAAAGGAGAGATGCAAGGCAATGCAAGAATGAAGGAGAGATGTATGTGTGTGTGAGAGAGTGAGCGTGTGCAGGAGTGAGCCTTTGCAGCAAAAGATAATGAAGCTGTCAGCTCACTTTCACAGCAAACAGAGATTAACTCATGGTGTAGACACACACCGGATCCTTTCTGTTTCCCTCTAGAGGCTTTATCTCTGTCCATCTTCATAATCTCAGTAATTTCTAAAGCCTGGGTTTTGGGAAAGGTAAGACCATTGGAAATCCAAGGCAAAATATTCTCCAAAAATGGCTTTGTACAGTAAACAAGCGAGGCAGCATCACGTTAAGGAGAGGCTGTTCACTGAAGATGACAGCTGTTCCCATGACAACGCTAGAAACCTTTCACCATTGGGTATCGGCAGGAGAACATCTCCCACAGCAAGTACACAAAGCCAGGATCTTAGACCTCATCTCCCATAAATCATCCTGTTGGGTACCGATAATGAGGAGCTGCCAGTTGTGCATGTGCAGCTCCATCTTCCAGGCACCATCCTGGCTCCTGATGAAAGGAAGAGCAAATAAAGCTAAAGCACCAGTGAGTTGAATTATGTAAAAGGAAAATTAAGCCAGACTGATGTTCCTACATTTCCCTCTGCTCTCCAGCTGAGGATCACGATTCTCAATGATGAAAAGCTGAGCAGAAATCTAGGCCGTTTTACAAACTGCTGAGGAGACCATGTGATTTTCTCTGTTATAGAGAAATGTTTCATCATCATGAGATTGAGAGAGAGAGGGAGGCCCTGGAGGATTCTGCTTTTCTTCACCCTAACCTTGCAGTGTATAGCCTGTGATTCAACAGTTTTCTTCTGCATTTGAAACAGGAGGTGGTAAAAGACTGGTTTTCACCATGGGATCTTCATTAAGACTATCAGCTAACAGAGTGTCATGATATGAGTGCCTGAGCTTCTGCAGCTACCCAAATGGATGACAATCATCTTCCTTTTTTAAGGAAAAAGCCTGCATGGGTTTGGTAAAAAAAGAATTAAAATGTGCCCAGAAAACTCAGGAGCCAAAGGTAAAGAACAACAAAACCCTGTAATTTTCTTAAATACCCTTGTTGCTCTAAAGACAAACTTTTTTTTTCTTTTGCTCACTGGCCAGAAAGTCAAGCACATACTGCTTGAATGGTAGGAGTTAGCAATGCTTCTCTATAAATGAGACTGGTCTGTTATCTTTAGCTTTTCAAACACATTTTTTTTTTAAATCTTTCATTTTGGGTATTTTGAGTATTTAAATATTAAGATCACTGACTTCTTTTTTTTCTCTCTCTTTTTTTTAACTAAAGTTTTTTTCTGAAGTACTTTCCAGTTATAAAATTAGTTGCTTGGTGATAGTCATGATAGTGCAAGTGGAGGAGTAGAGGTGAGAAAGGAGAGGAGAGTCTGAACCAGCAGAGATTATTCTGTTCTCTAAATATGTCTCTGCCAACTTAAAACCACAAAACAAAATATTAGCAGGAACCTTTCTTTCTTTTTTAAACCCTCTGGTTCTCCCATTCTCAAGCTGTGCAAAATGTATTTAAATATAAAGTCTGTTCTATGCATTCTGCGCGTCACCGCCTTTTAAAATCCGCAGGGATATGCAGGATCTCCAGGCTGCGGGTCTGTGGTGCCTCCAGTTGCTCTGGTCCCACGACATGTGTACACGACTCACTGTGACACTAGTGGACAAAGACAGGCGTTCAGGACCAGGTGTACTTGGTTACAACTTTCAAACATCTTAAATTCATATTCAGGGAGGAACATGGAACATGATGCAGTTTATATCACAATATTACCCCTTTTTCATGAGTTTAGGCACAGTATGTGACCCTGTGCTCCCCAAAGCCTTGAGTTCCACACCCTGCTCCATGCTGGAGATGAGGTGCTAGATTTCTTTCCATCACTATTCCCTAATCCTCAGGGATGAAGAGCTGATCCCAGTGTAGAGGTCAGCAGCGGGCTGGTTCTGAATGTTGTTTTCTTGCTGTTGTTGTGCTCAGTCCTTGTTCTGCTTGAGCTCTGTGGTGGCCTTCCTGTACTATTTGTGTGCTTTTGAATTACTGGAAGGGTGTTGTAGGATGATGCCAGCACTAATGGGTTTTCACCTTCCTCCACTTTCATAACAATTGTCAAAGCAATTAACCAGTTCTTGATTTATTCCTTGCACCATAGTTCAGCCGTTAACTGGTGGGGCAGAGGCTGTCTGAAAAATGGGGGTTGCTTGAGCTCCCTTACCCAGCTCTGCCCCCAGCCCCTGCTGGGGTGTCGACTGTGCTCTGTTGGGCACCAGTGTGAGAGTGCAGCCTGAGGTCACTGGTAGAAAGAGCTGATCACGCATAGTTATGAAATGCCACGACCATGGAGCTTTTCTTCTGCTTGGCTTTTCCCCCTCGGTTTGTCTGTTCAGGGTGAATCCTGACAGGTACCTGGGTTTGTATGCTGAGCTCCTCCGAGTGCTGCACTCGGAATATCAATATCATGTGCTCAGTTTAGGAACAAAGTCATAAGTCACTCATTTTTCTAAGGCTGGGGGAAAAACTTGCATTTTTCCAAGAAAAGCACTACTGTTTATTATGCTGGCCAGACCAGAAAGTCTGAGTTACAACATGTGCTGAGGACTGACAGCCAACACCAAAAGACATAAGGAAGCACTGGAGCCCCGGAATTGGAGCCACCACTCAGGGCAGCACGACTGTGTGCGAGGGGTACAAACACAGCACACCGCTGCCTTTTTTTGCCTCTAGCAACTAAATAAATGGGAAAGGAGTTGTGTTGTGAGAAAGGGAGAGCGCTCTAGGCTGTGGGGGAAATATTAGGTCTTTATGCAGAAGTAGATTCTCCAAAATATGGAATTATCACCCTCTGGGAGGTTGCTAGAGTAAGGTGCAATCTTCTCTGCACAAAATGACCATTTCTAGGCATACGGCTGCTACCAGCATGGGTCTATGAAATATTAACACTTCTGATGCAAGACACAACTTCTTCTTGCCCTCTGAGATTTCAGGAATAGCTCTGATCTTGGGTTGTTTCTAATGCAGATGAGCTTTTCTTTCTTTCTTTTTTTCAAATCCAAATGATACCCAGGGTTGATACTGTTTCTTGTGAACATGGTCCTATCTGTGTAAAATTGTGTACACCTAACCATCAAACCTTGGGTACAGGATCACAGGGCACGTTTTCCTCTAGCATGCCAGCTGCAGGGCTTAATTTCTATGTCAAAACACCAACAGACTGATGGCAGATAGGCGCTTTGCGCTTGAGAACTCATTCAGATCCATTAAGATATATATATTTTTTTACACATTTAAAATTGCAGTATTTAATGGTGGTTAGCAGAGGTTTCCTGGAAATGGAAACGACAATTAAAAAACAAAGTACAATAAAACTGGTGTGGTTGAGGGTGTCAGAGAGAGAGGAGTGTTTACTGTAACTAAAATCCATAGCTGATGTTCCTGATGTAGAGATGATGGTGCACTGACATGTCATAATGCATTACAGCTGCCCTGAGTTGGGGTTTGAAGGAAGCAGTGCAATCCCAGGAGACCGTTATGTCACCTGCATCCTTGAAGGAGCGGAGAGCACATCTGCTGACTGCCTGGTGCCTTGAACAACCTGAAACAACAAATACATTTAAGGGTTCCTCACCACACAACTGCCATATGAGTGCTGAGCATCACCGAGCAACACCGTGTTGTAAGTAGTCATGGGAATAAGGTCGTTCAATAAATCATAAATGTCAGAGGGAGAGATGGGCAGTGTCCTCTGCCTGCTGGATGGAGGGAGGAAGGGTGATACCAGGCTGGAACAGGATTTTGGAGAAGGGCAGGAGCAGGGGGAGGAACTGCTCTGCTATTCAATAGCAGAAGTGCTCTATAATGTTATATAGCTCCAAATGAGCTTCTGTCTGGCATTTTAAGCACTCAGAAATGGCTTCCAAAGCAACAACACTGGAATGGTTGCTACTTTTATGTATTGGGAATGGTTAATTAAACAGCTGTAACTGTGCAAATGCAATGGCAAACATGCTTGTTTATGGTAGTACTTTTCAGTAAAAATGACTTAATGACTGCATTGAAGTCATTTATTGGGAAGCATGGAAGCTGTGCAATTAAGCTAGTGCGTTTTCCAGGATTATGATCATCCAGTTTTTTTTATATATTCTGTATGTCTGCAATGGATTTATTCAGTCCTGTGTACCTTTAGTAAGAAGTGGATAGATGTGGCATAAATACGGAACTTCCCTTTGTAGCTCATGGATATGCAAAAGCAGTTTTGTCTGTCTTCAGTCTGGAAAATAACCTCACTTTTATGGACTAGTGCGTGATGGGCTGATATTTCTTTAAAATCAGCCAAATCCTTTCACTCTCTCCACAACTGCACAGCCCTGGCGCAAACAGAAAGGCAGGACATGCAAAGAGCCCCCTCCTCCCTCTGTCTCTCAGGCTGTTTGTGTGCTGTGGTCAGACTTTGATTAAAAAAAAACCTGTCACTTCAGTGTTTTTGGGGTCTTGCAGAGATTTCAAGAATGGAGCAGAATTTCTTCTTTTGTATCTTGCTTCCTGTTTCCTTCTTACATCAAACCCACCGTTCTCAGAAGAATCTCCATTGCTTAGACCAGAGTGTTTTCACAGTACTGGGTGGAAGTGGATTTTCCAAAGGCTCTGAGGCAAGTCAGGGGAAGCTGAACATTAAGTGCCCTCTGTGCTTTGAGCAGCAAGTGTTCTGCAGGCAGGAACCCGGTGAAGTCAGTGGTTTCCCAGGGGGCTGCAGGCGGCTTCGTGGTGGGGCCAGTAGTGTCCATCCTAGACTCACAGGGGGTCCGGGAGGGTGTAAAATGGCCAGATCCACAAAGGGCTTTAGGTGCCTAGGATAAAAGAGAAACATCAATTATGGAAGGTTTTTGTGAGCATAACTCCACCACTAATTGATTAAAGATGAGGAGGAAGGGGACTCAAAGATGATTTAAGGTCTCAAGCTCCAATCACACCTGCTTGCTCTCACATCTCTGTCCTTTGAGCACAAACAGAGGCAAATCAAAACCAGTTCTCACATCAGCTTCTCCTCAGTCCCCTCCTTGACCTCTGTCACAGGGGGGAGATGGTAAAGCTCAATAAAGAAATTCACTTTACACAAGATCCTGGGCCTGCAGATAGCTACATTACAATTGACTGTGTTAATTTGTGTGCCTATTTTACTCCTTTCGTAAATCTTTGCATCTATTAATTATTGCAGAATAGTTCTTACTGATAACTCCCAGCAGTTTTTGCTGCTGTTTCAAAATTATAAAATGTTATCGTTGGCAGAATGGGTACAGACATGTACAGCTAATTGGTTTTTTGCAGAAGGAAATTGCATAGTATAATAATATGCCCACGGTACCATGGGAAGTGCAATTTCTTATTGCGTTAGTAAATAGGATTGGGAGAATATGAGCTCTGGATTATAAAATGTCTTGTAATGTATCCCAGAGTTGGGGGCGGGGTGGTTCAAACCTGTTTCACTGAGTCCTGGCATCACAAGCTTAGTGCTGTGAGGGCCCCTGTTGGTGCTTATTTTCCCCCCAGCTCATTCACTTAGGTAACAGCTTTAGGTTTAGGGTCCCGAGGTTGGTGATCTTGTTGGTTACTCTCTGCCTGCAGGCGCAGGAATCATGGTGGGTCACGATGGCTGAAGAGAGGCCAACTGTGAAACCAAAGAGCTTCACTAGGGGCAACAGATCACTTCTGTTTCTCACCTCTTTTTTTAGGAAACAGCATTGGGTAGAAGTTATTGAGGAGGTTTTTCTAAGTGAGAAAGGTTGGTGAGAATGAATGTTTTTAATATCCTGCTAAATGAAAGTCTCAAATCCAAAGCTTATCTCCCTCCCCCAACCTGAATGCAAAGTCTTGGGTCAGCCTGAAAGGTGTTACACAATCTGGGTAGTGTTGGTGTCTGTGAAGACTTTCTTAAATAAAAGCATGAACAACTTGAAGGAATTTGAAGGATAAATGGAGATTGAAAGTCTATTTCCAGTAAGAAGCCATTTCCTTTGAAAAGAACAACTCCTCCCTTAAAAAGTTTGAGTAGCTGGTCTTGATTATTGCTACCTGCTGCCTTAGCTGGAAATGTCAATAATTTGATATCAGCCTCAGCACTTTGATGTCTCACGAGTGCTGCCAGCTGCAGCATGGTAGAAAAATCTGGACCCTAATTCTTGGTTCAGCTCCTGGCTTCCTGCGCACCCCTGAGACTGCAGCTCATCTCCTCTCCTTTTCATCTTCTCAGCTGTCAAAGGGGCTTTTAAACTTTACTATTTTTTGTGAAGTTCTCGGAGTCCCTCAGCGAGGTGCTTTGGATAGAGACGGTAGGCTCATTTCTTCCTGCGTATGGTGTGCAATCTCCTCCAACCATCTCCACTAATCTCATTAAAGCTCTGTTTTTATGAGTTGGGGATTTGTAATTTTTTTGTTGTTGTTACTGCTACTGCTGGTTTTCTGCATCACCACTCACTCTTATAATTAAAGTGACAGCTCTTGAACTAGTATGTCAAAACAGCACGGTTGAGGCAGAAAAGTACTGGGAAGATCATCTTTAATCAGACAACAATGATTCATGTTTAACTGGGTAGATGGTAAGTCCTAGATCTAGCTGGCTTGCAGTGAAGTTTCCCCAAGGACAGGGTATTGTTAAGAATTTTGCACAACTGTCTAGGCCTAACCACTTGGGGTTTTTGATGGAAAGTATTTAATATGCAATTTCTGTCATCGTGTCAGAGCTGTAGATGGGGAGCTCTGAACCCAAGCAAATATTTTCAGACTTATATTCTAGAAGCTTCACAAAAAAAAAGAAATGTAAAGGAAATTATTTTGGTTTGAAGATCAGTCGAGCCCTGCACCTTGATTGGAAATCCATTGTTTCTGGGAGTCCCAGCACCTTGTTCCTCAGTCCTTCTGCATCACAAAGACAGGTATTCTAACCCTGAGGATTTCTCAGTGAAGAAACCTTAAGTGCAGGTGTGTGGCTACACGACCTGTGCGTCTGCCCAGCTGTGTGCGTGAGGGGCAAGGAGGTTCTGAGGGCAGAGCAACACAGGGCTGTGAAAGCATCCCAGGAATTCTTAACTTGCTGGTTGCTCCCACTGGGGCTAAGGAAAAGGGCTTGGCTTTTGAGCTGACACAGGGAAGACCCTGATCAGCTCTTAGTCTTTAAGGCTTTTATGTCTCTCTGGGTTAATAATGCTTTTTATTACACATTTGCACCTGAAACTCTTCTCCTCCTCTGAATTTCTCACTCCTTCTGTGAGGGCTTCATGAACACACATGGAAAACAACCCCCTGCTATGTGTTCAGTTGGGCCTGATGAACTGGGGTCTTTGAGGTAGATCCATGGGAATTAGGAGCATTTTTGTGGCCCATTTAAGATGCTCTGTGACTCCGCAAAGAGATATCATGGCAGTCTGCATTTGAGGAGCCCTTTACATTAATCCTGCTTACAATGGCTGTTCTCCAGCATCCTGGCTTGTAGGGTACAGGAGCCCTGGATTACTGGCAATATTTTTATATTGCATTAAATAAGATTACATTCTTGACCAGAGATTTGTACTTCATTACATTGGTATGTTAAATGCAGTATTTATTTGCATTGCCATGCAATCTTACAATAATAATATTTGATGCTGGTTTAGATTAAAAGGCTTGGATTTCAAGAGCTGAAAGGCTTTCTAGCTGGAAGCAATCAGCCCTCCAGCGCTCAGATACCATATAGCACTATATACCATATAGCCTGAGCTAGCAGTTAATTTTCCAAGAACATCTTTAGCGCTGAAGCTACTGACCTTTTGAAGACCACCAGAGCAGATGGCCTGGTGTTAGTCCGATGAGGCATCTTCTGTGTTCCTGTGGTATTTTATTTCTGAGACAAGATTCTCTGTCTCTGTACATATGAATGGATTTTGACGCTCATGATTGGTAAGTATATGTAATTTAAGTGGAAAACCAGGAATGAGTAGGTGAGGTGCTTCTGTCTTTACACATGTGCTGCCCTCTAAAGGCAATTGAAACTGGAATTTTCTCCTTAAGTGCAGCAGCTGGAGTAGTGCAATGGATACATGAGGATGCTTTGGGCAATCCAAGTGCTGCTAGGATCTCTGCCAGAATGGAGATGAATATGTACAACACACTTGTGAATTGCTCAAAGAAATTAGTGGGTAGGAGGGGAAGAAGAGGGTAGGTGGAGCAGCCTTTTTTCCCTGTGCTGTCACACAGGGAAGGCTGATGACTGGGAGCTATTTAAATACTTATAATTGTCTAATTATGGACAGTAAATGTGATTAAAAGGGACAGCAGTCTTTCTCCAAATTCAAAACACTGCAGTCTGTCTTTGAAAGCAATTTTGGCTGTTAGCACAGGTGGTAATGTCCCAGCAACTGAACCAAATCTAATTGCACTGTCAAACTGCTAAGGAGGAAAAATGAGTTCCCTTTGGGATGCCACCTGATACAGCTGCTGAGTCCAGAGGGAGAAATGAGGGTGAGAAGCAGTTTGCAGAGCTCGGGAGGGAACGCGGTGGGACAGGCAGCCTGAGTATGGGAGCACCTGAGTGTGTGGGTGCACACTCACCAGAGAAGAACAGCAGCTGTAGGATTTGCTGGATCTGTTCCCCCCAAAGCTGTCTTGCCCTGAGATGGAGTTAGGATGGGTACACAAAGCAGCACACAATATCGTCTGCAGATGGCATCGAGTGTTCTGTTTTTGCTGAGGAAGAGCAGTAGAGCCACATGTTCTCTGGGACAATAACCAAATCACTTATATCTTTGTCTTACTTTACTTAGATGTTAAAGCAACTCCATGTCCTGGGAGAAAGGACGTTCCTTGAATTTGTCAGCAAAGCTGAGATACATATGAGAGGCAGCTGGGTGAAGACACGCTCTGTTTGTTGGACTCGGTGTGGCTGTTGCCCTCTCTTGCTCAGGCGGGGATGGTATCAGGCAGCTGTTTCCCTTCTGGGCAGGAAAAGGGAGGTTCATCCAGTCTTGCAGTGGGCAGGCTGGGTAGGTGCAGAGTTAGTCCCCACAGAGCTCTTCAGTGCTCTTCAAGACTTTCAAAAAGTCTTGAAGAGACTATCCCTGCACTCACTGATAAAAAGCCCTCTCTACCTTTCCTGTAGGCCCTCTCTAAATACTTAAAGCTGCTCTAAGGTCTCCCCGAAGCCTTCTCTTCTCTAGGCTGAACAATCCCAACTCTCTTAGCCTGACCTCATATGGAAGCTGTTAGGGGTCTGGAGGCAAAGGAAATCTCTTTCCCTTGGTCCTCTGTGGACTAGTGCTGGGGGAGCTCTGCTTTTGGCCTTTTTGTATTCAGCCACTGAGACACGGTGAGCAGGCTTCTGGCAGCCAGAGGCCACGAAGGAAAAATTCTACTGCTTTTTTTGTTAGGGGGGGACTAGCAGTTCAGGAAACCCTTCTCAGAAAAAAGTAAAGTAGAGGAATGAGTAGAAGATACAATCTTATGGTACCTGGCCAGGAGATCGCCTGGAATGCGTCTCCATGGTCTCTGTCCTTAAGATTTCGTCTCCCAACTTGTAGCCTGACAAGGAGAGGATGCTGGAGAAGAAGACTGAAAGGAAGGAATTAACAAGAAATATAAAATAGCTAATTTTTTTTTTATCTCCTGAGATATGAAAGAAGATTTTTTGCAGCTAATGAATTATTTCTGAAAGCAGTAGTAATAGCTGCAGGAAACATTAACTTCGAGTTTCCCAATGAGCAAGCATCACTTACATACTGATTTGAAATTCTAATGTGTTTTCATTTGCAGTAGCTCAACTCTAACATGACTGGGGGTCTGGAAAGAGGCCAGAAGAAGTAGCTGTGTTTCTGACAGTTTAGTAATCTCCTTACACGCAGCAGTGGAAACAGTGGCCGGGTCCTATTGAAGCCTGGGGCAATCAATTATCTCAGCAGAGAGGCTCCAGAGCCCTTTGTTAGCACTGGGAAAGTGGGGAGTTTCTGGTTGCTGTGAGCACAGCAGTGATTTCAAGCTAAGCAGAAAAATCAGTGGTGTCATAGGTTAAATAGCTCTGCTGGTATTTAAAAATGCAGAGTTGGGCCCATGGCCCTGCTGAGAGTGGTGGAACTTTTGCTCTGGACCTCAGAGGCAGCGGGGTCTCTGCCTCCTTCTCAAAGGAACTCTACTGCCAAGCTGGAGTTAAAACCCAGCCAAGAAGGTGTGCTGAAATACAGCTGTCCCCAGGTATCTGATCCCCTTCTTGTCCTCAGACGGGAAGGTGGTGACCTGGATCCCCACCTCACACCTGGGGCTGAGACTGGTGGCTATCAGGCCGTGGGGAAGGGAAATGGAGCTGCTCTGGCTTAGTCTCCAGGGCTGGGTTGGCATTCCAGTGGCGCTGCTCAGTGACTGAGAGATGTGTCATCTGAGAGAAAAAATTAAACAGATGGTAGAGGGAGTTACAGTGGGAGGAAAACCCAATTAGAAGTCCCAGCATGGTTTGTGGTAGGGATATGGATCTTATACCTTGAGTAACAGCCAGGAAAAGAAAGGCATCCAGCTTTTTCATCCATGGTGGAGAAAATTCTTGTTTCAGGCAGAGAATGATATTAAAAAAAAGCTTTTGCAAAGCTTTTGAGAGATTCTTCTCTGAAGGGAGAGTGAATAGGGACAATAAAATAGGGAGAGATTCTTCTCTGAAGGGAGAGTGAATAGGGACAATACAATAGGGAGATAGATTTAATATGTCCAGAGTGTGGGCTCATTATTCCAATATAAGGTTTTTAAAGTTCCTCCTCCCGCGAGGATGCTTAATATTTAACACAGCATCCCGGGAGTTGCAAGTCTGTATTCCCACCCCTGGGAATGACCCCAGCCCCTCCTGATATAAACACACAGTGTTTTTGAGATCCCTCACACCACTATTTTGGCCATTCAGAAGTTAATTTTCAGAAGCAGTGAGTGCTGGCATGATCTGATGTTGGGCAGCTGGCACCTTGTGGCCTCAGCTCTAAAATTCTTCATCTGTGAAACAGGGTTTTTATCTTTTCGCTGTGCACAGGGACCGGGCACCAGTTCGGACGGGTGGGTATGAAGGAAGGTTGTCACAGTGTGATTTGTGGCCTCCACTGCGGGCTGGGATGGGGTGAGGAGAGCTAAGCGTGGGGTGACAAGAGTGCCTGGCGTGGCATGGTCCTACTTGCCTCCTGTGGTGGGGATACCAGATGGTGTTGCTGTTACACAGGGTAATGCTCCTCCCTGCAGAGGTGGACAAGCAAACACACAGTCCCTCAGAGGCCAGAGGCTGTGAAGAGACTAAAGAAAGCACATTTCATTCACTGAGGGGATGCTGGACTCAAAACCAGCTGGAAAAGTGACTGTGGAAGGTTAACTGTTCTCAACAGCAGCTCAAGGGCAGCTCTATGTGTCCAGAGGGGGGAACCTTCCCCTCATCACACCACCAATTTGTGAATCTGGGTGTTATTTAACTAGCAAAATACAAACTTCAGTTGTCAGAAACTATAACACAGTACTGGATGCTTAGAGTCCCAGAAATCCTCTTAAGATACCCCAGTATATCTATTAAAAAAACTTCTTGCAGCTCTGGGAATGGCCCAGTCAGCAAAGTATCCCAACTTGGCTTCCATTCATCCACCCTGACACCAGAATCTGAAAAGCATTTAGTGGAGAAACAGGCTCTTGCAAAACCTTTCCTTCACTTTCTCTTAATTTTTGTTGTATAAATGTTATATTTCCTGGAATAGAAGCTCTGAACCACTGAACTCAGTCTGAAGTCAAGCCAGCTAACAAGCTCATTTATATTAATAGGAAATCAACTCTTTGCTGGATTCCCAGCGGAGCAGTTGGTGGTCTGCTTTTTCCTTGCAGCCATCTTACTCCATGCTGAAATGCCTCAAAAATGTTTGTTTGCTAGAAAATGTTAGTGGAAACCTATATTGCTGATGTGAAAAATAAATAAACAGTGAAACCCATAGTCTATTCTGGTCAATTAGACCTTCATAAAGTGGTCACATTTTGCATACTATCAGATATAACTTAAAAACTGTCTTCCAACAACCCCATGGCTTTTAATGACTAATCAGAAAAACTGCTCTATTCTTGGAGGAGAATGAATAATTTTTAGTTTATACCATTAGCCAAAGGGTTTATGTAACTTCTAATTCATTAATTCTTTGTCTTATGCTGTACTTTGCTTTTCCATTTAGCTGCCATTTAGCGTTTAAGCTCTTTGGTGCTACTGGGACATCCAGACCTTCTCCCCAGTGGGGGTGGCAGCACACAGCTGGTCTGAGGCTGGAGAGCCACTGTCGTCTTGAAGGTGGAACTGGGCCCAGTGTATGCACCATGGTAGCACTTGGGTCCTAACGATGAGCAGTTTGCACATTTGCATATGATGCAAATCAGTGACCTGACCACAGCAGGAGTGGCAAGTCATTCCCAGCCCCTCATTACTGTTGTACAACATTGGACTCCAGCCATGAAGGTTAGAAAAGAGGTCATCTTGCCATATTTTAACTAAGCCTTGAGGAACAGAGAGTCTTTTGGGATTTGTTCCTGCATAATGTTGCTCGAGGGCACTGTGGCCTCCTCTGTGGCACGACTGCATTTACTTTCCTCTCTCTGTCTATGGCTCAGCTGGACGCCTGACATCATCCCCCCTGTGTTGGCTGTGGTGGAGTCACAGGGCAATATCTGCACTGCCACACAAGCACCAAATGGTACCAGAGACCTGGAAGGTAAGTGCATGCTTGTATACCATTACAGGTATTTGATAAGCTCTGCCTCAGACTCCTGCACTTTGGGGACTTAATCTTTTAAGGCTTTTTTTGCTTTGCCAGTCACTTGTGATTCAGAAAACAATGCCTACAATTTATTGCATCATCTGGCTATTAAATCTGCCTGTAAAGAATAGTAAGACTAGACCGTGAACATCTATGGGAATTATTTTTTGTTGAACAATCTTAATTTACACTTACTCATGCCTGGATCAAACTTCATCTGACTGTCTCCTAGCATTCGCCTCGCTCCTGTTTGCATTTAATATTTTTGTTTAATTGGACAATGTAAAGTACTGTGCAGTGCCGTGATGTCGGGCCGTGGAGGCAGGTGATGAGGAAGAACTGCTTGAGCCTCCACCAGTGCTCGGGGGTTCACTGGGGCTCTTGTGCCCTCTTGCCAGATGGCTTTGTTTGATTAACCTGTGGGATTATCGGCTGTCACCTGTCTCAGTGTGAGGCAGATGCCGGCTCGCTCAGTAAAGGGATTGGGTAGTTTTGTAGAATCAGAGGACAGTGTGTAACGTGGAAAGAAACAAAAGGTGCCTAGTTTAGCTGAAATAAGACAAATCACAGGAAAACCCATCCAAGTGGGGAAAAAAGAGATAGTGAGGTTATTTGTGAAGGAGCCGAGAGGAGAGATTGCCTGAGGAGGTGGCCTGGAGGAGATGAAGGAGAAGACACTAGGAATGTGAAAAGGCTGCTACTTTTCATTCATCTTAGTCAAGTCTGAGAAATGTTTTATGTTGTTGGTAGAACAGTAAATCTACTGATGTTGGTCCCAGTAATGTTTGGCAGCTGATGCCTGAAGTAACACTGATGCTGCTGCTGAGCAGGCAGGAACAGCTCTGCGGCCACTGAGCCCCCACAGCTACCTGGACTGGGACAGACCCTGCTTTATTCTTCTGCCTCATGGTGTGATTTAACTTGCTAGTGCGTCAGCTTGCATAAAGCACAAGCAAGTGACAGGGTTGAGCGGATGTGTAGTGGAGGGTCTAAGCAACGCAAAGCTTCTGTAGGATACTTTAAGTAGGAAAAAAAATATTTAATAGCTATAGGTTTGGCACACAATAATGAACCACAGCGCCTCAGGAGATGGGCATTATTTTCATTGCCTTGATAAAGTAAATCAATTCATAGAGAAAACCTCCTTGGACAGTATAATTACATATACTGGATTATAACTCGGGAGCTTGCATGCTCAAGCTGGCAGGCAAATAACAAGAAAAATCATTAGCAGAAAGTGGAAGAGGAAGACATATGTTAAAGGACTTTTCCCACTTTCTAGTTCTTCATTTGTAAACTTCCCTCAAATTCAGTGCCTTAATCTTATTAGATGTCATTGTCACTGCTTGTATGAAACACTCAACTGAACAACTAGATTTTTCTTAAAAAGACCTTACTAAAATGAAGATGAACACAAGTAAATGCAGAAACATGCCATTAAAATGCTGTGCATGGACTTCTGCAAGACTTGTCCACTTGTGCATTTAACTTTCTGATTGCCATTTGCAAATATGGTGACTGTATAAAATAAGATGTATAACTATACATTTAGTCTTTTTCTCTTGATTTGCATGTGCAGAAACCTGTGAGGATGGGTAGAGTGCAGAAACTGCACAAAGAAGTGGTTGATCTTGTTAGAAATGTATTTGTTATTTTAATGTTTTTTAAATGTCTTTAATTTAACATCTCCACAAATCAGGAACTTCAGATTAAAACTTTGAAGACTCTTACAGAGACTTCATTCCAGTATGAAAATTTTGAGGTAATCAATGCAAATAAAATATTCATGAGCAGTTTAAATCTCTTGTTCTGGTGACTTGCATAATCTAACCAACCCGCTGCTTAATCTGATGGAGAAGAAAATCACAGTGGCTCTAGAAGAAAGTTCAAGTCTTTACCTGAAGTAGCAGCAAAAGGAGCCTCTTTGTCTAGTTTTCACACCCAAATCTCTGTCTCCAAACCTTGGCTGTTCTCCCATCTGCCTCTGGTTCTGCATCTGCACAATTTCATGCTCAAGATGCAGGTTTCCAGGCACTGTGTGTGTGTGACAGGGATTTCCCTGTGTGCAGAGGGCCTGGGAGGTGCCTGGCTCCCTGACCCTGGCTGTGGCTACAGGACATGTTGGGTAGATTTTGTCCACAGAGCATGAGGATTGAAGCCCACAGGTTTGTTTATGCACTGAGTCTGTCAGACTTAAAACAGGAGGTGTCAAGCTCGGCACTGCTTTCCTGAATCACGGCCTTATCCATGAGAAAATAACATATGTCTAAACCTGCTGTCAACTGCAATGAGCTAAAGCATCAACTCAGTGCCAGCTGATGGTAGTTATATTTTTGGCCAGTATATATGACCGTGAAACAGAGCAAATAAAGGCTTTGGTTTTATCCATACCTTTTTATTTATTTCTGTAGTCTGTAGTAAGGGATCATTGCTTTAAAATCTTTAGACATTTGGACATATTTTACAAGACAGTACAGTTTCTGAATGTCACACATTGATCACAGTTTCATACTACTACATGCATATAAAGACACTGATTTTTTTAATAATTTGTTTACGGAAACAACTGGAGAGGTCAATAAACTTCAACAAAGAATGACTAAATAAAATTTACAAAAAATGTAAGACTCTAAGTACACTAGTATATGGCTAATGTTGCTGTAATCACCCCAAACTGCCAGGGTATTGAAACATTGCTTAAATGGGGAGAAAACATCTGCTGACGTGTTGCCCCTTGTTTGATCCAATATAACCCAGTGATGAGATTGTGCAAGATGTGCAGGATCTGCTGGGCTGTCAGGCAGAGGCAAGAAGCGCTGCCCTTCATTACAGACACACAGAACCGGATTCCCCATAGCTTCACCATTGCTGAGGTTTAAAAAAATAACTGAAGTGCAAGGCAATGGAGAAACCTGTCGTACATTCTGCCCTTTCTCAATCTGGGTCACAGTTTCAATTTCCAGATACAAAAGCAATTTGAGCCACATGTAGTAGCTGAGCCACAGGAAACTAACATTTTTTCCAGTTTTCATTTGCTGATAAATATCACATTTTTCTTTTAAAGGGAACCCCACGGCTTTCTTATCCTTCAATGACTACAGGTGCTCACTGCTGCCCTTTAGAAATGTCTCTAGGAAGCTCTCACCTAGGGCTCATGGGACATTAAAGCAAGTTCAGAGGCTGATGGAGCTCCTGTGCTTTTGGAGAAGGGAGACCTGGGGCTGTTCCCAGCCCTGTGAAACACTGAGGCTGAAGAGTCATGTCACATGCAGCGCAGTGACAGACTGCCCCGGATCCTTCCATGGGCACAGAACTGTTATTAAACACCACATGCCTCATTAAGTGTTTTCCCCCCATTCAGGAACTGCTTCACTGGCCTGATTAAAAAGCAGGATTCTGCTGCAGAAAGTCAGGGTTTATTTTTTTAATGCTAACCTAGCTGAATAGTGAATTTGGTTGGTAGCTGTGGCTGGCCTTTCTGATTGCAGTATCATGGCTTCAAAGTTCAAAGTAACATGGAGAAGCTGCCCACCCTCCCCCCAAACACACCAAGAGGGAATGTTTGAATGCAAGAGCAAATTTCTGCACCCACCACCAAAAAGCCAGAAGGAATGTGGAAAAAAATGTTCTCTGTCTTTGCCACGAGCCAACAAAAGTGACATAAACAAAATAAATCCCAGTGATCACATGAGCCAACATGTGGCCAGTGGTATTAGGGGCAGTGAGACATCGAAGGAAGAGAAGATATAATGGGCAGAGCTCCTAAATGAAATACAGAGAGTAGAGAAGAACTGATAAATCCTAGAATAGTCTGAAATGTAGATTACCAATAGGACCAGAGGCTGTGACACAATCAAAGGTAACCGATGGCCCAATCTCCTGGTAGTGTCCTCCCAGCATCAGTAAATCCCTGGATCGAGGGCTGGGAGTGTTGAACTGTGTGGCTGAGCTTGTGGTCCTGCTCTAGAGACAGTCTTTAGTGAGTCTGGGATGCTTCTTGCAGCATCAAGCCCATGGAATGAGCTGACATGGAGGGATGCTTAGTCAAAATTAGGGTGTGATAGTCATCCTCTTGCATGAAGGATTCCCTCCTTTCTCAGGCTTTCACTGACCTGTCTCTGCTTCCCATTCCCTCACCCCACTGGTTTCCTCGCAGGTCCTGTGGACAGACACCTCTGTCTCTGAGGTCATATAGAGCCTTTAGTTTTCCATTAGCTTTTAGAGATATCCAAAATCTTTACTGGCCTAAATGGGGCACAGCTCCATTGATCTCAATGGGCTTCACTTACGATAGCACAGAATTTGACATTTCATGTAAATTTGGTTCCCTGGCTTCCACAAGGTTCTAGTTTGGGTGGGTATTTGTACTTAGCCCAGCCTCATTATTATTTTTGAAGATAGTGTTGCTACAGTCTTGAAAAGACCCCTTTAAAAATGTCAAAGATTAATCCTTGTTTAGTCCTACAGAATATCAATAGTATTATTTCTAGTTAAAAAGAAAAACAAAGTTTTCTCTTCTAAGCCTCTAGACTGAAGACTTTTTGTGCGATGAAGCCAGAATCAAGCAAAGCAAAATTCTGAGCAGTATTTACAGATAGGAACACTTGTGGCACCCTTCCATCGGTGTCAAAGGACACTTGTTTGTGACTTAGGTAACACCAGCAACAAAGGGGATTCACATCCTGATCGCCGATTTTCAGATTTCCTAAGGTTTCCTTTGTCTGGCCAAGACAAAGTTTCAGTGCAAGAGCCTAAATCTGATTGACATAGGGTGCAAAAAAATAAACATCTCTTCTTTGAAGGGCTGGTTGGTATTTGGGTCATTTCTGTTGTGGTGTGGGAGGGGTATCTGAAGGGGGATACTTAAGACTGGTCTGACTAGAAGCTTTCTGTGGTTTGTTGACTATGCTCAAACAAATTTACTGATACGGAAGGTGTCTTTTGAAGGGATTTATGTGATCTTTGATGTAAGATAGAGTGGACTATTGCATTAATGGCTTCCAGAAAAAAATGAAAAATCCCACCCGGTTCTACTAACCTCATGTGCAAACGAGTCTTGCTGATACATAATCACACACATAACAGAGTCTGCTGGTTATTGGGTGGTATCTGGATGTTCTGAAACATGATTTCCCAAATTAATTCTGTTTCAGGTTTACTGGCTACTGTGGTGGGAGTATAAGAAAATCACACAGGCAGATAAAAGGAAATGTTTATGCAGAGCTACAGAGCTGGTCCGAAACTCTTTGTCGTGCTAAACTTCAACAGGCCATGAGATAGCTTCAGGATGCACATTTATCTCATGGACTTTTTATTGAATTTAAGTGACAGTACAGCTATAAAGGAGCAAGGAAGATCATTAAGTAAGCAGGTATAGGGATGGACTTAACCATAACCAAATCCAAATCCAGTCCCTCTCTGAACATATACATTCAGGTTTTTTATTCCCCTGTAATTTTTTCTAATTGTTTCTGGGACTGAAAATAGAAATTGCAAAATCCAGTGGGAAATAAAAATCGTAACCCTTTTGCTTTAACCCAGGCAAAACTCTCATGAAGGTAGGAGCTTTGCCTGAGCATCATCAGGTCACTGCCTTAAAATAACAGCCTGAATTCTGATACTTATCACCAATCATCATAATTATTAGGACAGTCAGTTTCAAACCCTTTCTCTTCTTTATGCTCTCAGCTTAACTGATGTAAATCTGGAAAAACTCCACTGAAGTCCAGGCTATGGCTAATCATGAAGCCAGTGGCTGTAACGAGGCAGAGTGTGGCCCGCTTTTGTGTTTCTCAGAGGGAACAACTTCAGTTTCCATCGCCAGTCCCTGGTTATTTTTATGTACCATAAACAGGAAAATACAAAAACATGACAACAACAGACAAACTCAGTGACCTTTTTGCAGACACACTTCCAGGAGGGATGTTGCAGGTATTTGTTGCAGAATGAAAGAAAATGACAACAACAAAAAGGTTAGGGGCTCAGCTATGTAAATGAACACCAAGAAAGCATCTAATATATTATTCTGTAATACAAAAAGAAGAAATCTGACTCGATTGCCCTATTATAAATTTGCTAAAAATACAGATATATATTTATATTTTTATATATATATATAATTTTTTTAAATCTGAACAGAAAAATAGACCACTCTGGAATGCATGAAAGTCATATGACTTTTCCATACATCAGATTCTTATAAAGCCAACACAATGGCAAACAGAAGGTACAGAGGTAACTAGAACATCTGTACTTTATTCAAGAACTATTTAAAGCCATATTCTCCCCAGGTGGGTGATCCTAAAGCAACCTAAGGTAACACTTGTTCACTCTGATTGCCATAAGCAGAAGTGACTGACCAAACATGAAGAAGTTGGAGCTAATTTGGAGTCACCGGGGAAACCCACTCCCCATCTTGCTCCCACCTGAGCTGCACAGGAGGGCATTGGTGCCACACGGTCTCCATCGCTTGGCTACTTTATTCAGTAATTCTACTATGCGCTTTAAAATGAGGCGTAAAAAACTATTGGAGATCATGTTATGTGGAGCGTATCAACAGAGAGAGAACTTGGCTTTAGAACCCTTGTCTTTGTGATGAGTTTTAAATACCCTTGTTATTTACTATAAACTGTACCAGTCATTTCTGTCAAGACATAAATATACAATAGGTACAAATATTAACAGTACATTACAATTTTACAGAAGAGAATACTGTTTTCCTTAGAAATGTGTATCTTATTAGCTGCAAGGGAAGAAAAGGCTACAGTTTATCACAGCCATAGTTGCCAAAGAAACCGACCGCCTTGATGTGTTTCTGCGTGACTTGCACAGATATTCCCCGGCACGTGACACACGGCATGTTCGGGAAGCGAATGTGCGTTCTGCGGGTTTTCTTTTCCTCTTTTTTTTTTTTTCCTTCTTCTACCTTTATTGACTCTTGAACCTTTCAGAAAAATGTGGATTTCACAGGAGAATGTTTTGTTTCGTTGGTTCTTTTTTTTCCCTTAAGTGTGCTTAGGTGAAGTTTCTAAGAAAAGGCACTGAGAAATCTACTGCAATGTGACTGCTGTTTTCCTCTGTTCAAGGCTAAATCTCCAGGGATTCTTGCCTCTTGGTTAAGAAAACTGCACCCATTCCTTCCTTACATATATATTCTCTCTCTCTATATTTATATATATGTATTGAGATCAATGTTGATGGCGTAAGATACAAGCAAGCACAGACATCACACGTACATTGTCTTTCCAGATATGACGCCTTCTGCAGTAGCACTGAAACTCTGTCAGCTTGCTTGATATGTGATGCACAGTAAATTCACAGACCTGAATGCCAAATATCAGTGATTAAACTGCATGCTTTAGCTTGATGCAAGAGATATTGCATATTTTCTCCAACTGTTATGAGCTTTGGGAAACGTATCAAACAAACTATAAAAAGAAATTGTCTTTCTAGTGTCTATAGGGTTTGGTGAGCATTATGTTTTCAAAGCACTGCCTTTCCTTTTGTAATGAGTACAGATTTAGTCTACCATAGCTTTATGTTAGAGTAGATTTCCCAGTGCTTACGTTATATATGTGTGTATTATGCATACACACATATATAGGTACATACTTCGTATTCAGGCTTTATTTCATTAGAATAAATTAAACATACTTCCTTTTTAACTGGGCATAAAATGAGAGCTACATCTTCATACACAAATAAGAAAGAAATGCTCTTCAAGCATATTATATGCTTAATTTTAAATTATTTGCTTTCTATAAGAAATCTATAGGACTTTGGCTATTCAGATTTAAAAGGTAGATTTTTTAATAATACTTTTGAATTTGGCTTTCAAAAGTGACTCAATAAAATGCTACTTTAAAGGTAGGACTAAATAGATGATATAAGGTGTGTGTCATAAGTGATCACACAAGGCAGACAGAGGGCCTTTGGTTACAAGGAGAGTTGCACCAGTTGATTATCAGTTAAAAATGATATAATTGTTGATCTATACATTTTTTTCAGTGCCATATATAAACCAAATACATCAATTTGGATGAGAGTTTGGTAAATACTACACTATATGGCTATATTTAAATATGTTCACTTTTGTGATATGTAAGATATGACTTCTTTTTCCATGTGAAAGCATCAGCTTTAAAAATATTTAACTTGGAAATCACTATTAATTACTTTATCAAAAGAATTTTCCCTGATTTTTCTTCTTTTTACATTTGTGCTGATGGCAGACGTGAATGATCACTGAAACATAGAGATTAAAGACTGTTCTCTTTAAAATTTCTCATTGCCACTCTATGGCCTCAGAAAGCCACAGAAATAAATCAGTATTTAAAGCTTAACTGCTGGAAAGTCACTTTACTTTTTTTGTGGCAACTCAATCTTAACTAGTATCTCAGCAATACATCGGTTCCTCTAAGTACACTTGTATTTACTATGGCCAAATCCTAAATTCCTTCACCAAGCAAAGAGCCCACTCGCAGACCAGTGGTTTTGGCTGAGTGAAGGCAGAGTAAAAGCTGAGGAACCTCAGGAATTGGCCCTGTATAAATACTCTGGAGCATATCGTTTGCACACATAAATATCTTAAACTTACTTCGCATACCTCCTGAGTCACTCTTTGCGTGACACGAGGTCTCTTTTGCTGCCGGCAGGCTAATTCGTGAGGTGGTGGCTCAGGTCTTACTCTCGCCTCCCCCAGGATCTTGCCTTGCTGGGATGCAAGGGTGACTTCTGAGTGGGTCCTTCAGACTGCGTCCCATCCCAGGGATGGGGCCGGCTGAGCAGAGCAGAGTTAACTCCAACGTGTGTGGAGTTTGTGCCAAGGAGAGACCTAACAAAGCTATCATTGTAACCCATAATAGTTCCTAAAACATATATGTGCTTATTGCTTTTGTCCGTACATGCTGCATTCACTATTGCAGATTACAGACAGAAGTACTGTACAGCCTGGACGGACAGACATTTACATTCAGGACTAACCAACGGCTTTTTTTTTTAACAATAGGAAGGAACAGAACGCAGTGGACTCGAGCGGCTCGGGGTCTTCCTCCTACCCATGCGCTTCTGCTCCCGCGTCCCATGTCTCAGCACGTCCCTGGACCTGCTGCATGCAAATCGTTACACGCCCCGGCAGGTAATCAGAAATAGGTCAGGAAACGCTCATTGACAGAGTTATTTACAATTGAGTTTTACAGTAGAAACAGAGAACATAAAAGATTACCATCACAGTTATCACAGGACAGGTTGTGACTTGCTACAGGCGTGTAACAAATCACGGTCACGACAGGAGGCACAAATTAAAATAGTGCTTGGTTAAAGTGCTTGGTTGTTACACTCTGCTATCCTACTCCAGCATCGCAACAACAACAACAAAAAGTCAACGTAAAGTGCTTTTCCTCCCCCCCAGAGATTAAAAACCAAAGACAAATTATTTCCTACACAATTTGACATAACTTTATTGAAACAATAATATTTTAAAAACCTAGGCTGGTGGCTGCTAGTTCTGTTTATTTAAAATGGTTGGATCTTTTTTGTCTTTTTTTTTTTTTTTCTCGTTTCATTTAAAAATGACTGGATGTTACTAAAACATCAGGCCTGATTCTCCTGTCTCTCGCAGCTGCTTCGTGCTGCAGCTTTGCAGGAGCCTCTCCTGCCTGACCTCCTCGTGAGAGAGAGCACAGCCAGGCCAGGGGTGGGTCGCTAACGAATCCCTCTTTTTGCATATTTATGTAACGCTTGCATATCTTTCACAGCGCCACTCAGGCGCTAGAAGCTTCAGACCAATCGGTTCCTCTCCTATGCCAAGGGCAAGACTTTGGCTGACACCTCGGGTCGGCACGCGGGCAGAGTAGGGAGAGCCAGGAGCCATCCCAGTGCCCCTGGCAGGTGCCGCAGGGGCCAGCGGCTGCGCTCGACTCTCCCCGCTAGGCAGGGCAGCGAGCAGCTCCCTTCCACAGAGGGGTAGGGCGAGAGTTGAGCTCTCCTTCCAGCCCTGTGCTCCCTGGCTCCGGGAAGGGTGTCTAGCTGCGATGCCTCCGGACATTCCTGCTTCTGCATGGCTCCTTCACACCTTCCCATCGTGGGCTGTGGGTCCCCTGAGGGCCATGTGCCAGCCCTGAGGCAGGTATTGATTTTTAGCAGAGGGTAAGTGCAAGTTTCACTATGTCCTAGGGGATGTTTGTAATTAGATACAAGTGGTGCAACTCACCCTGCTGATATTTCAAAAGAAAACGTCAGGTCCTACAGGATATTGTATTGTTAAACACACACAGAGCATTTTAATAATTGGTTTCTCTAGGCTGTTACTTGTTTTAAATGTTTTTTTGCCTGGATAATGCAAGAGTTCCCTATTACCTTTAGACATAATATCCATCAGAGAAAGCTGTAGATGGGGAACAGCTGCCCTGAAGCAGTGAGCATTGTGTTTTTGATAGCTTTATACCAACCCCAGCAATTTATTCCAGAGTTCAAATCTGGCTGCTTTGGCATCCTTTATGGAACTAATGCAAATCAGATGTTAATATTTCCAAAAGGAGCTCTAGCGTTCAAGGGGGAATGGATGGATATTTGGTCACATTGGCTTCACTGGACAACATGAAAGGAGATCAATGTGTGATCATGATTTGCAGTCCTGTTTTTGACTGATGTGGGCAACGTCTTTAGAGTTGTTTCAGAGAAGGACATTTTCACAAACCCACACTGGACCTCACCCAGACTTTTAGAAACAGGTGGCTTGTTTCAGCCAAGTTCATGCCATGCAGAAGCTCTTTTTTTGTGTTGACTGTAAAGACATTCTTTAGACTTTCAGTAAGTTCTTTTGGAGACCATCTCAGATGCTTTGATCATGTGTGTTAGCATGTCCTCCACTGCCTGGTAATACATGGACTTCTGGGGAAATGTGATTTTCTAGCCTGACAGTCTCCTGATTGCCCTGGGTTCTTCCAGTGATACCTTCCATAGAGTAAACGCAGTTTTGTCCTATAAGCTTTGGGGAGGTGGGTAAAGCAGCAGCTTCTAGATGGTTCTTCTCTGTTCTATAAACATTGTCCTTTTGCTTTAAATAGCCACTGTTTGTAACTTTGTACTTGGGACTCACATTTCCAGGTGGGCTTGAATCATAAAGCAGCTGACCTTCATCATCAGTGTCAGCATCTATATATTTGTGTATACCAGCATCATGGAAGTTGAAAGCTATGGCCGTCTGCGCCTCTGGTGACTTTGGGGGTGTTCTCGCACTCGCAGTTGTGTAAATAGAGGTTTCTGGACTCATGAGAGATCTGTCAGAGAGTAAGGAAGTATCTGTGGCGGCAGCAGCAGCCCCCCGGCTCTTGAGAGAGTCTGGATATATTCTCGGTACATTTGATGCTGGTACTAATGTGCTGTTTTCCTCTTCCATGAAGTTAACTTTCAGAGACCTTAGTTTTAAGGGATTACTAGCCTTTACGGAGCTTTTGGGACTTTCTATAAAAAAAGCAGAATGGTGGCTGCTTTCAGAGCTTGGGTTCATTTCTGCAAATCTGGCATCACCTCCCTCTGGCCTGCTCTGCTCCTGAATCACATTGATGCCACCTTTGCAGGGAATGGTAGCGAGGGGGCTGTGGGAAAACCTCCCAGAGTCTGGGAACTCCGCTGCACAACTTATGAAACTGTCAATGCTGGACATGCTCCTCATGTCAATGATCCCATCGGTACGAGTTGTCAGCAAGGGCACCATGGGGCCGGGAAGGGTTTCCATTTCTAGCTCTTCTTTTTGCTTTCCAGGCTGACTTGACTCTTTAGTATTAAGGTTTGGCTGGGACTGAGTCTTTGCCATTTTGTTATACATGTCCTCTAGCTGTTGGACGTTGAGGTGCTGGGGACTTGAAGATGATCTGGCTTTTTCTGGGGATCCTTGTTCCTTGGTTTCAAAAGATTTACTGGAGCTAGTTTCAGAGAGTGTTCTCTTGGTCCATTTCCATTTGCTGGGAGATAAATGATTGTCCTGAACTTTATCCTTTTTGGCTATGCTGTCTCCATTCTTTTCAACCACAATGTCCATGAGTTCTATACTACGGGCAAATGCATCCTTCATGTTCATGGAGACAATACTGCCATTCCTTTTTGCCCTTTCAAGAGCTTCCCTGCGCTTAATGGCTTTCTCCTGCCTCTTCTGCTCTTTGTAGAACTCAGAGAAGTTATTGACAATAATTGGGATGGGAAGAGCAATCACCAGCACTCCAGCAATACAGCACAGTCCTCCTACTATTTTACCTAAAAGAGTTTTGGGGTAGATGTCTCCGTAGCCTACTGTTGTCATGGTAATTGTTGCCCACCAGAAAGAAGCTGGGATACTCTTGAATTTTGTATCATCCTCATCCTTTTCTGCAAAAAACACTAAACTGGAAAAGATCATAATGCCCATGGCTAAAAACAAGATGAGTAATCCAAGCTCATTGTAACTTCTCCTCAGCGTAAACCCCAAGGACTGTAAACCCGTTGAGTGCCGGGCAAGCTTTAGAATCCGGAGTATCCTCATAATCCGAAATATTTGGACCACTCGTCGTACATTTTGGAACTGAAGTACACTTTTATTGGATTCTGTGAGGAAGATAGTGACATAGTACGGTAAGATAGCTAGCAAATCAATAGCATTCAGTGGGCCTTTGAAAAACTTCCATTTCTTAGGTGAGGATAGGAACCGCAAGAGGTATTCCATTGTAAACCATGCAATGCACACCGCTTCCACATGGGCAAGCTGGGGATTATCTGTGGTCTGCCCGAATTCATCCACGCCTTGTAGTTCAGGAAGTGTGTTAAGGGACAAGGCAATTGTAGATAGTACAATAAACATGATGGAAATAATTGCCAAAATCTGGAAAGGAAAGAGAAAAGAGTGAGTTCATCTCAGAATATATTACGCTATCTATCATTGCCATTAACTCAGGGCTGTATTTCCACTTAACACATTTCAAGACTAATTTTGCTCTTAGTAGACAGATGTTAGATAATCAATGCATCCTAGGTGATTTTACTGTGGAAACTGCTTTACTTATGTCAGATGCATAAAGGAGATAAAGTATCTACTTCAACATCCATGCCTTCATTTCTGTATAGTCAAGGAACTCATACCAAGCAGCTAGGATGCCAGGAGGGCTGCAAAGCAGTTCACAGCAGGAGCTTTTGATTAACTACTAATTAGGTGCCCAACAAAGCCCATCTGGGCAACGGGCTCTGAAATCTAAGCAAGAAAGGCAATTGTGAATGCAAGATTCTATCAGAGCAACGTCCTCCATTTAATGCACAGTTACAGCTGTAATTTTGGGTGCCGGTAGCTAATTAAAGAGACGTGTAAAATTCTACTGCATATAAGCATACAAGTAATACACTCTTTTTAATGACTCATCTCTAATTTGAAACTTGATGGCTGTGAAATACATGAGGGCTTTACCAAGCTTTCTTAAACATTTTGAGCTCCGAGCTACTCTGCATGCAACTGGCTGGCTATCCTAGCTCCGCATCACAACCAGGGAAAAGAGCAAACTCATCCATGAAGATTGAACTCCACAACTCTGAGGCAGTCAAGGCAGGGCAGGTCCAACCATTGGAGAGCTCATCCCTTATCAGAAACCAGCTCTTGGGCTGAAGAGTGCAATGAGAAGAGGCTGCAGGGAGCAGCTTCTCTAAAAACCCACATAAATATCATCAGATCCTGGGCCACCGACTCCAGAAAGTGTGAAGTGCTAGATTAGTGTGTTTGCACCTTTCAGCTGATGTAGGCAGGCTGTCCTTCCAAACCTGCTTTATAAAAACATTAATTCTATGCTTTCCAGTTTCCCTAATTACGTTTTCTTTTGAAGTGATTTTAGGGAGGGTTTAGAGCTGACAGACAATTTGAGAAGTGCTTTTTTCTACTAGTAAATTATTTCTCTAGTTTGTTAATTGGGTAAGAATATATATAGTTTCTTAGGCTACTGCCAAAATACAGCAATGATTTCAAAACACACGTATATGTGACTAATGTTTTATGTATTCATTTCAGTGTAAGCTGGTCCCTTATGCTTGTTTTTCTCCTGCTTGATGGAAAAACAGCATGAAATCAATTGCATTGTATGTATGTGATGACTAGATACACAATATTAAGCCATGAATTACAAAACTGGGGAGTTCTACATCATAAATTGCAAATCTGACACACTCCTTCCTTCCCCATATTTTAGGTTTCCCCACAGTGACCTCTCTTAGCCAGCCTCACAATAACAGAATATGCACAGCTACCACTTAGGGTACTGGAGAAATAAATTCTTGCAGGACTTCTCTTCAGTCAAGCCCAACACAGATATCCTAACAGAAAATATTAGACTTATAAACATTTATCCCTACATGGAGAATCACTACAGTGGAACAAGCCTTGCTGCTGTAAGAGAAACCTACAGTCCCAATATGGTTCAGAAACAGTACTGTCTTCTCAAGTAGAGCCTCATCTCTTCCTCAAAGCTAAAAGGCAGGAATGGTCTACAAAGGCTGGAAGTTTCACTTGAATGAAATGAAACTCATATAGCAAGCTTAAGCTATGGGTTTAGGAGAAAAGCCTAAATATCTTCAAAAAAATCCAAATATAAAGCAAGAATTACAATTTTGATTTAAAATCCACTTGCTGTTAAGAAAATCCCTTCCAACTCAATGTAATAAAATAATTTACCTTTTAACTCACTAAAATGTACTCTATAACTTTGATTTGTATATGATACTGCAGACTTAGTAATTTAATCTAAAGAATGAAATTTGACTAGAAACAAAAATTAGCTCCATTACAGAGTCTAGCTTCATTTTCTAAATTGGATTAAATGGAAGAAATGAACAGTGTAAATGGCCTCATATACAATGTTCTAGTACTGGGAATTTTAGAACAGTCTCACTTTCAGTTGCTAAATTGTTACTAGGAAAAATGCTGAGAAGATTCCTTTTCCTTTTTAAACAGGATGGCTAAAAGAATGGGGTTTGCTAGCTGTGCTGTGCACCCTCACAGTGCTAGCAAACCTTTTGCCTTCTCCTCTCTACTTTCCTCTTCCATAAATTTGCTGCTGAGATACAGACAACCCCACAACAACTTGCACAATGAGGAGTTTGCCTGGTAGAAATAGTTCTCAGGTCAGTGACCAAAGAAGCTGTGGAGAAGACTTGGGGAAGAACCACAGGATAAAGAGAAGCAGAGATGGACTGATGGCTTCAAATTTAAGAGAATAAAATGTGAGCTACTTCTGCGTGGTTGGTCGTTTCGAAAGACCATCTCCTACAGACCAGGTAATACCCCTGAGAAGCAGGGAGTCAGATCTGCTTTCCTAGAAGACTCTTTCAGTGTTTTTGCTACAATTTCTTTGTTTACAACCCAAAGTTTCTGTAGGCTTTTGGGATGTTTTCAATGGTAATTTCAATTTTTTTTTTTGGTTTTATCTCTGCCCAGTATATACGGAAGGGCTTATTTGTAGACTTAGATGTTCCTAGTGTGTTTTATCTCCCTTACTTTCAGTGTAAATATTAACACTCCATCTTTATTCAGTGGATAGCATCCAGTGGCAGTAATTGGTGTCAAATTTTGTGTTTCCTTTGATATACCTTTCTGCTTTGAAGATCAAGGCAATGCCAGATAAACATAAATTTGAAAACTAAGAGATCTGAGGGTAAAAATTGGTTTGGGTTTAGCAGATTTAGCATGGAGCTAAACAATAAACAGAGAGAGACATTTATCATTTCTCCTGCAAGTTGCAGCAAATGTCACCCGTGCTCCTAATATACAGATTTTTCCCCTTATTGATCTACTGCAATCATACATCTTTGGGAATCATGTCAGGCTAAGAAAAACTTCTAAATGTTAGTTGGCTGTCCTCAGGTATTCAAAGCCCTTTTCAGTTGGAAAGTACAAAAAACTGGGAGATAACATATCTGCACCAGAGTCTAGAGGATCCTTCTTTAATGCATACCGTGCCTGGGTAGCATCCACTATGCAACAAAAACCATCTGAGGAGCAGTTTTCCACAGAAAACTGTATCCAGCTGCTGCTCTCGGGCATCAGCACTGCATTCAGTGGCCCAGAGCTCTGTCCCAATGTATTTACAGTCTTAGATTTCAGATTATAGAAATCACCGTCTGTCTGTCTAATGCTTCCTATCTTAGCCTCACAGAATCTCTAGCTTGCCACATCCATGAGAGCTGTTCATCACTGTCTTCACACAGTGTCCACTGGAGATAATAACAGGAGGTTACAATAGGCCAGGTATCCACAGCAGAACATCACAGACACTCTTTAAACTACTCATAAAGATGATAGGATTTAAGAGTAGCTTTTCCCCACAAAACTTTCAGACCCTTTCCTCCAACAGATTGCAAAAGAGAAGCTGTGTTGTTCCCTTCCTCTTCCCTTCTCTGTTTAGTCTTACATTTCACCTGTAGCAACACACCATAAAATGTGGAATTCCCCATCGGGTACTTTTCTAGGTGACTTGCTGAGGGTATTGGATGGGCTTTTAATGACAGCACTGGCTTACAGTGCAAGTCTCAGCACGTACAGGCAAAATTCCAGAAAAAAACCTTATCTTCCATTAAACTGACTGTTTTGCAAAGGTTTTTGTTGAGTGAATCTCTGGATTGCTACTGTGATTCCTTTGTGAAAGTTAAACAACCCAAGGACATGCAGGGCGAGATTTTGAATAAATTTAAAACAGTTGCCTCGAAGTGATTAGCATGATTGTACATACATGCTGGTTATTACACATGCAAATTAGACAAGCAAGTGATTATCTGAGTAAGTGTAGCCACTTTGTATGTAACTGCTGCTTCCTGAGGCAGGATGGATGTGCCACGCTTGCAAGCCATTAATATCCACCTCCTCCAAAATCTCCTCCTCTCTCCTCAGATTAGGCAGCAACCTCTACCACACATTTGAGGAGATATCCACTGCACAGGGCCTGATCCTGCTTCCCGGGTGAGACTGGCACAAAGGATTCATCCTTTGTGTTGGCAAGATCCGTGCTCATTCCTGGGGGGAAAGGGGCATCCGCAAAGAAGCCAGTCTGTTCAGAGATTTCCCATCTCTCTCTTGAACGTGTGGTAGCAGCAGTTTGTGGGCAGCAAAGTTGTGCATGCCACCCCAAGAAAGCACAGAGTGAGGTAAGTTTAAGGCAACAGGGACTAACCCAATATTTAGGTTTGGTGATATTTATTGCTTGATTATCTGTTCTTCGCACCGCTAAAGACCCTAACTAAGGTCAAGGGATAAGGCCAGAGACTTTCAAGACCTTTCAATTTAATAAGAATTCCTGTCCAAATCCCATAGATGGCTCTAAAATCTCAGTGTAAGCATCTAAGATCTATCTGCTCATGGCAACATACCCTATATTTTTTCTGTCTTCATACTCAGTAATGAAGCTGATATAGCAAGGAGAAGGGGTGGTGTGTGGGAGAGAGTAGGAGGGTGTTTGAATATAGATTCAATATTCTTGGAAATACGATGAGGAAATGGTTATGTAATCAAGAAGTTCAATAATGATTTTGTCTAATGCGTTTTTTAGCTCTATCAAGTCCTGCAGAATAAACTTGGCGTTAGGACCAGGTTTCATTCATATGCTCCATTTACCAAGGAATTTTTCCAGCAGTCCCTCTACTTTCCTGAGCAAACAATATACTTTAAATTGCATTGTCCAGCTCCATCCTGCCATGCCTATGCCAGCCTCTACCTTCCCAGGCTCTGGGAAACAGAGAGCATGGTGTATTTTGAGCGATATCCCACGTGCTGCGCAGTGCAGAAACAGATGGAGAGTTCCTCTAACCTCCTCCTCACTTTGTTCTGCATGGGAATAACGTCTCCTTCTTGTGGCAGCTATACATGTCTATGGTATTTATTGATAGCGACTTGTTTTGGAGAACATCTCTTCACTAGAAATTGCCTATTTATTCATTAACTGAAAGATTTCACAGAACATGGTCACTTCTGATGTCATGATTCTGACTATTGGGCTTGCAGGATGTTTTCTGTAGAAACTGCTGAGGGCATAATGAAAAATAACATTTGCTTCTCAGACCATGACAAAAAGTTGAGGCCAAACTGGGGAATAGAGTTGCAAAGGAAATACAGAGAACCTTTAACCTGTTTTTCATGCAAAAGGATATTAAGATGCAACGTAAGACCTTGAATCCATAAAACCCTGAAGTCCCACTGATTCCCATGGAACGTAAACGCATGCTTAAGAGTTTTCTATGGTCTGGCACGTTACATGCCACTTCTTTATCCTGCCCCAAAAGGGTCCTTGACACCTGTTTGCACCAGGAGATACGTGCTCTGGAGGGGTAGGATGCTGCACACATCAATTCACTCTCATCCTTGTAGTGCCTCCAGTGACTGCCCACAGTCTGTGAGAATGTAAACTCCTGTGCTCTTCTGTAAGCATTACTGCATAGTATAAAATCCATAAAACCAAAATTAAGGTAAAACTATTTATATTTCCCTTTGGAAATACTTGAGATGTTAATTTTGTCACGGTCTGGAAAAGCCCAGACTGAATAATGGTTAATTATTTGATTTCAGTTATAGCTTTAATAATTTTATCTGTTGAGAGAATAAGTCTGTTTGGTTTAACAGGGGATATAGTACCTCTGCTGATTATATGTTACTGCTTTATTTGCCTAAAGGCACCCAAAGAGCTGCAGCTACAACTGCTGCTGACTAAGCTGAAGTGGGCAGAAAAGTAGCCTTCAGGCATGACTGCTTGTAAATTCCTTAATGCTGTTAGGAACATGTTTATTTGTCAGAGAGCTATCAAGCCCCATTAAATGATAAATGGTGTCAGTCTTCCTTCTGAGCAAAGCCCAGATGCAAACAGTGTGCCTGAGGAGAAAATGATAAATGAATGAAAATACGGAAAAGGCAAACTTCAAAGGCATACACTGCCTTTAGACATCAGTGCAGTGATAGTGCTCAAGAGCAGATGAGAGGGGAGAGTCTGTCCTATTTCTGCTGCTGTTAGCATGGGACAAGAAGAAAACAAATGCATAGCGCACACAGAAGCTCAGTTTTCCCATTTGTCTCCTGTCTTTGCCTTCTGCTCAGAATGACCACAACCCCAGTAAGGAGCACGACTGCAAGGTATCCAACCTCAAACTGTAAGCGTGTCCTCCTTGCTTGTCCATGCACACAAACCACGTTGCCGTGCTCCAGCCGTGGCAGCATGGTCTGTTCTGGCCCCGCATGCCAGAAGGTGATTTGAGCTGCCAAGGAAGGATCCAGCCACACCAGTGCCTGCTCGCTCCAGCTCCCCACCAGCCTGACCTCAGGGTCTTCCTCATGAGTGTTCTTCCAATCCACCCTTCCCAGCCCTCTTGCCCAACCCATCTTCATCTTGCTCACATGTTCTCAGCCTTCGGGCTGTGCAAAATGTTGGTCCTGGAGCACAGAAGTGGGGAATGGCAGTGTGGTATTCCACAGCCTCATCTTTCCTTGAAAGGCAACTAAAGAGACTCATGGTGAGCCCCTTCTGCCCCCCACAATGCACACAACATCCCACCTATTCTTCAGCCCTCTGCATCACAGAAAGTCATTAGCTGTTATGAGGGCCAGACTCCAGACCACCTACCCACACAAACCCATCCCTCCAGTGTGGTGCATCTCTTTCAGGTACATCTTCCTGTCCTTCTGTCTGTCTTGCATTCAAGTAGAGAATAGTTCAGATTCAGAAAAATAAAAATAATGAATGTCTTAAACCTCAGCACTGGCAAATGCCTGGGAACTACTCCTCAAGATGCTTTTGTGATTTTATCCTGCATCAGGGAAAGCAAATGCTCGTGATCAACTCCCACTGCCCCAACAAGTCTGCTCAGCCTCAGACACTATATATGCAGGGGATGCTGAGCTTAAAGTGTTGGTGTTTGCTACAGTAGTTGTGGGAGGTGGGTTTTTTTAATGGTTAAATTCAATCAGGAATGTGCCAAGATAGCACGAAATCAACTAAATGTAATTAAGCAAAAACTATTAGCTTGATTGCTAAACCAGTCTTCATTTCATGAATATGCATGAGAATAATTAATATTAATTCTTTTCAAATGTGAAGCACATTAGTCCTGCATATTGTAGCATGGAATTTTTTGGAAGACTAAACCAGTTCCACTGCCGCTTTCTCACCAAAAGGTATAATTAGTTCTGCTGCAAGGATATTTACCTAGTAATTGATACCATACTGGTTTGCTACATAATGAGGAAATTAGAACACAGCTTGAGTGATGTTTTATCTGCAAAAATGGTGACCTGTTCAACATTTTTTCCAGAAACGTGTTCGAAAGAGTGGCAAATCCAGTTAGCAGCATCAGCCACACTAATGACATTATGAAGAGACAGGAAAGCCTGCAGAACAGTAAATCCTGTAGACAGAAAGGCAGTGACAACATCCTCTACCTGTTTAATATGTTTGATGCTAACATGGCCCTTTCACCAGAGTGTTCAAGCATTTCAGGAAGCTGCTCCCAAGGGCTGATTTTAGCTTTTTGGGACTGCTGCACCTGGGCTCCTTCTGCAGGTCACAGGAGGTTTCTCCAGCGGAGTTCAGATGTTTTTTTTCCATTGACACTTCAAACAAGGGCACAAAATATATGCTGAGGCCCTTCTGCTGCCTCCTAAGTTGGGGGATATGTGCTCCTTTAGGGAGAAAAGTCCTTCTGTACCACGGGTGCAGCCTTTGTCCAGGCTGCACAGCGCTGCCCATAGGTTACAGTGCTTTGGTGGCACTGATGAGAAAGCCTTGGGCTCACACAAGGGAGCACAGCTGTTAATTGTTTATTCCTTGCAAGTAGCCTGCAAATAAATTTGATATAGGCACCCCTCTTCTGGCAGAAGAGACACACGAAGCCCACAGGTGGTGGAAAACAACTCAGCAGGATCCCCCGAGCTATCAATACTTCCCTGCTTCTCAGTTCTTTATTCTGATAAAACCTCGTTTCCATGATCAGCTTCTCTGCTCTCCATCATGCCCACACTTATCTTCGTGTCTGGCAGGCAGACCTTATATCAGACAGAAGGGCTCTGATGCAGGGACATGTCCACACAGGGGTCCACGCCTCCCAAGCCTGAGTTCCCAAGGCTTTTCTCTAACTACAGAGCCCTTGGTGAGGGCTTTGGCACAAAGTGAATAAAGTGTTTTAATCTCAAGCACAAATGATTTGTCCCTTTGTAAGCACTAAACATTGGATAAGATATCACGTATTTAAAAAATAGCAACAACTGTATACAAACCATATACAAAAGCAGCTAAAAGCTAATCATCTGCAATTAATCATTCATATTAGTATGAGGCTGTAACAAGCATTAAGTAGAGACAGTAGATACAAAATTTGTTTGAACACAAAAGAAAAGGCAGCTATACATCAGCGTTTCAGCAAGAGTTTGATCTCAGCTCAGTAAGACAATTTTGATGCATTCTAGTTATAAATATAGAAAAGAAAATGAAGTGTCGAGATGTATACTAGGTTCTTTGTTGGATTTTTTTCCTTGGTGTTGGGATTTTTTTTTTTTTTTTAATGTCTCTTGAGCTCAGGAAAAGCTCAAGCTCTTTGAAGTGCTGGTTGGCAGTCTGGGAACGCTCACTCCCATGCTTACTGGCTTCTGCACAGTGACACAACAGTAAGCCTTTTCAAATCACAAGGAACAAACACCCACTCCACATAGCCCTTGGCTTTCTGATAGCTTTGAAATCTCTTATGATAGCCTCTCGTATGCTATTGCTCCCAACAGATATTGCTCAGGCAGGCCAGCACCGAGATACCCATCACCGTGCAGCCCCTTCCCTCTCTCATCCCTTCTTCAGCAGAGATCTCTGATATCACCCTGCTACTCTCACCCTCCTGGGGTCATCACAAGCAGCAGAAACTTATTTATGCTACCTTGGGACCTGAGAATTATACTTACAACAAGAATTTCCTTCTATTTTACCACGCCTTTTGCAGTGTTGAGGGGTCTGCAGAAAACTAGAGCTGAACAGAAAGAAGGAAATCAAAGGAAAAAAAAAAAAGAACAGAAAAATAAAAGGAAAAAAACCTGTCCATTTTGATGGAGAACAGAGCTGGTTTTATACTGTTTTAGGGGTTGTTTCTGTTGTTTGTTTTTTTAGCTGCTGTTTTACTGATTTTTTTTGCCCTTTACTCTAATAAAAGTCACCTGAGACTGTTTGAAAAATGCAGGTGTGCTGCCTTTTAGTGAATATTTATGGGAGAGAAGGGAGGAGGCAAGGTTACCTGTAAATGCCAGCTGAACCATGCCAGGTGATGTATTGTATTTTAGTCCATGTACAGGATAGTAAAGACCAGCATTGAAGATCAAGGGAAATGATACACTTCACTGGGGTTTAGCGCATTTTTCAGTTGCCTTTTTTCTGTTTGAGGTTTCTGTGTTAATATAGGATGACACCACTCTATACACTGTCTGGCAGAAATTAATCTTGTCACGAATGTACTTCTTTGAAAGGCTGAGCCTTCCTGAGCTCTTAATTTGAGCTGATTTGACTGTCTCACTATCATAGCAGCAGATTTTGGAATAGCAAAGTTGAACCTTACTTGAACTTGTTGGCTACACTGGCACTGTTTTTCTTTCTCCTCCCCACCTCCATCCATGAATAACAGTCATTTTTTTAGCGGCCTCCTAGTAACTGTTCACTAAACAAACACATGCTAGCATGGCACGTTGGGGGAGAAGATCTTGAGTTCTGTTTGTCAAAGACAGAACTTGTCATTCTGGGGAAAGGAATGGTTTTGATGTCCTGGGAAACTCAGGATTTTCTGTCAGGCAAATGGTCCCGTTATCTTGCACATCGAGCAGATTGTGAGCACAACAGCCTTGGGGTTTGCAAAACATGTACTGCACGTGGACTGGGGCCAGGTCATTTATTTTTTGTGTTTCTGTTCTGAAACGTCATTACTGTTCAGCTGAACAATCCTTGTCTGGGCCCTTGTCTGTTTTCCTCTCCGAGCGTGGCTCTGCTTGACTCATCCTGCTGTGGTTTCCAAGTCACAGCAAGGAAGCAGCTCCAGCATGGTTTGGACATTTCTGTTTGGCCAACAGAAAATAACCTGTCCCTCTAAACACACACAGACCACAACAGGTGTAACGCTCAAGTGCCACGGTCCCTGCATCCGTCCCTTCTATCTGCAATAACTTTCTTTGGAAAGAGAGAGCTGGTCTGCAGAGGCCGTGCCCTGGCAAGGGACTCTGCAATCCAGCACAAGGTCAGATGAAAGCCACCCTGTGGGTTCCTTTAGCTGCTGGATAAAGCTCTGTCTCCGATCAGGTTGCATTATCCCTAATGAGCTCTGGCAGATGCTTCAGCTCTCTGCTCTTCCATCAAGAGAAACTGGTAAGACCCACCTTCCCGAGGGCAGCTCTTAAATCTTTCCATATACGCTTGCTTGTCCACATTAACAGGGTCCTGAATGATGCACGTAAACTCCTCATGCTATTGAAAGATGCGGATTGCTGAACTAGGAGATCTACCCCACCATCTCCCTGTTGGAAGAGCTCCACAAGTCTGCAGAAATGAGTACCTATTTCTGTTCTGCCATTTGGCCCCGTCATGAGCGCAGCATAAAATGTGGCAAATCCCCAATAGAGAAAGATTTGCAAAAGTTCCCAGTTCCTCTGTAGGTATTAAAATACAGCTTCTTAATGCACGCAATATCCATCATCTCTCATTGATGACATTTTCTCGAGTCATCTGCTGCCTGATGTGAGCTGCTGGACCTGGTCTGGTGAGGAGTTGCTGAGCACATTTGGAAATGAGGCACAGAGAAAGCCTGGCACAGGGAAAAACCCACTGCTGAGTGGGAAAAATAAAGCCAGTCTAAATCAGGAGTCATTTAAAGAGGGCAAAATGCTAAGGGAAAAAACCATCAGCACTCCAGGGAAATAAGTTTATAGGAATTACCAAGGGATCTAGGAATAACCTTTCAATGGTTGAAATCTGGCACACACAGATGTGAATGTGAGTTCTCAGCAGCTGAAGGCTCTCTGTTCGTCATGTGGAATGAGCCGGCAATTCCCCAGGCAGTCCCGAACAGCCAGGCTCATCAGAGGAGCTAATATGGGCTTATCATTTTCCTTTATTTCTTAGAGAGGAAAAAACATCCTAAGGATAGCAGTACTGGAGCCGTGTGTCCCAATTAACCTGCTGCGGGTAGGGTCACTCTGCTCTCTCCTGCATCCCCTTCAGAGGGCACAGAGCACGTCTGTTCCCATGGCCACTCTCCCCTGGGAAAGAGAAAGGAAGACAAATAACTTGCTGCTCTATTTATGAGAGAGGCCTGCTTTATGGCCCTGCCCTTCGCGTGGCCTGGCTGAACGGTCTGGTGGCTTTCTGTCTCTCTCATTTCTCTGTCGATAGATTGCTCACTGCCAGAGGGTATTATTGGCTTCAAAAGCTTCATTTCCTGGTTCCTGAACTGCTCATCTTCTCCTAGCTCATAGCTGCTACTGGAGGTCAGGTCCGAGTCTCAGAATCATTAGGCCATTTAGGTTTGACCTTGAGAGCTTCCTTTGCTCACCTTTTCACATGAAAAACCCCTTTGATCATTTCAGAAACACACTTTAAAAAAAAAAAAATCCAACAGCAAGAGATTATTTGATTATTTCAGTGGTAGGTAGAAATAAGCTGGAACCAAAATGTTCCCAGCCATGTTTAAAGAATCCCAGTGCCTGGGGTGATTCCTGCTTGGCACAGAGCTGGAGGTCTCTGGCAGCAGCCCCGGATCCCTGCACACGCCAAACACTTGCTTCACTTCTGTAAATCAGCAACAATTGTGCTCTGATCTCCACTTTTGTTGTGGATGAGTTAATGGGTTGCAAGCTGTATAATGTGCATGAAAACTACAGCCTGTTCCTGAAGGGTTTCCACCTGGATTGGTAAATCCCAAACTGTAGCTTTCAGTGAGTGGCCAGTGAAAGCACAAGAGAAAAAACTGAAGCGGTGAATCCTGAGCTTCTGTACGATGCTGTTCAACTTCACCCTGCCCCGCTGGGTAACCATGGAGAAGAAAGCCCGGTGGTAAAAATGCCTTATAGAAAACAACTATTTTCTTCACTTAACACCTTATATATTATGTATTGCTCCCTCAACATACCAGAGAATTAGCTGGTTCTCTGTAGAGTTTTGCTAGTAAGATTTCATGAGATTCAAACCTTTGACATGTGATTTCAACTATCTTCTGTCAGAAACATCTTCATCAGATTATTGAGCAGCTGGTGGACTGGTTTAGGAAATGGTTGCTTAAGATCAGCAGGGCAGGGAGCAGACACTTTCCCTGGGCAAGCAGAGAGCTGGGTACAGACTCTCCTTATTTCTGGGGTGAATAAGCCGGGCATGGAGCTGCCACTACTGCAGCTAAGCTTGACTGAAGATGTCAGGTTGGGTTAACTCATTTCCTCTAAGACTTTGTACCTCTGCAGAAGGAATAAATAACGCTCTGTTCTGGACGGTCTCGTCCTGTGCAGCTGTGAATGTTGCAGTGCAGGTGCCCAGCCAGACCCTGTTAACAGGAGCCCCAGACAAGCCACGTTTGTGCTGATTGTGTATGTGGCCCCACAGAAGGTATGGGTGAGACATGTGCTCTGTGGACAGCTGGACTTAAACATCAGCCTCCCCAGTTTAGGACCAGAGAGTACAGGTACCAGCTCAGGAAAAACAGTGAGCAGGAGGGAGCGAGGAAGGAGGCTGCTTACTTGAGGTGGTGTTTGGAGGGAGGGCTGACTTCTTCAGAATTGTCCTTGTTTATGAACTTTTCCTGTAAAGCTTTTGAAAATCTTCACTTACTGAATGTTCAATTTAAGGCAAAAAAATTTAATTCAGGATTAAAGAGGTAAAAAAAATTAAAAATGAAAATATAAGGGAAACATGAAAAAGTAGCTTTTTTCACATTCTTCCATAACACAGGCAGCTTCTGTGCATTTTGCAGTGTTTGTGGTGAATCTCCACTCATCAGCTACTCCTCTCCGTGTACAGAAACACGTCTGGAGGAGAGATGCTGTTACAGATCCTGCTCCTGATGGGGCCAGTGGCAGAAATCCCTCACCTCACCAGGGCACTTTCACCAATGGTCTTCTCTTCCGTGCTGTTGCCGAAATACGATACAGAGCAGAGGGATGAAGTGTTTTTCCTACCAAAATGGATGCAAACACTGGGTCTGTACTTATCACCCCAGCAGAGTGGGTTCTGCCTGCCTAGCCACGTCCCACTGCCCCGCATAGGCAGGCTCGACAACTTCCCATTTCGATTCTGGCTTTGGGCAGGTTGGAAGCCAAACCCGACAAAAACAGGGCATTGTGGCTGAAATATTGCTTTTGGAAATGTGAATAGTTACTCAAGCTGTATTAAAGCTGCATGTAAGAAATGACAGTATTGGAAACCAAGTAAAAATCTGATAATACTTTGTCAGCAGGGCAGGAGGGGAAGGGATTGCTTCTGTTTAAAGATGGCTAAATCAAATCCAGCCCCTTCTACCCCTCTAGATTTTGCTCCAAAATCCATTTAAACTACTAAGCTAACAAAGACCCCAGTTACCATAGGGAGAGATAATAGAGATGCAAAGGAAGAAAATTAGCCAGCAAAGCCATGCTCCTGGGTTATTTCACTGCTCCACAGGGGAGCACTGAAATGCTGACAGTTTACCTTTCAAATGCCTCAGATGAAACAACTCTTGAAAATTGCTACAATACTATTAGCACAAACAGCAACATAGCAGCAGGGTCTCTTTGTCAAAGCGACAGCAAAGGCCACGTCTCCCCACGCTGCCAGCAGCAGCTCTGATGGCCGTGCCAGGAGGGTTTGTTCCACGCACATGTGGGACCCCCCCGCATGGTCTCACTCCTGTGGGTGGGAGATCATCAGCTTTATACACTGAATGTGCTACTACTGCAGCCTGAGCAAAACTCACTTAAACACAGGATTTCCAAAGACTGTAAACGGGATGCAGTGGAGCTCCACCTCTCAGTTCTGTCTTTTGCAAAACCTCCTCTTTCTGCAGCAAAAAGCAATTCCCAAAGAAATGAGCTTGAAACTACTGTGGGATCATGCTCATTCCCTAGGAAATGCAGCCTGGAAGGTGAGGTTTGCCTGGAAGGAGGGGTCTGGACTGTCTTTTGCAGTGCTCAGCCCTCTCGTCCAAGACATATGCCTCCAGGTTTGGAGGCTCAAAGGAATCCAGGTTAAACCTAGTATCCCTCTCCAAAGTTGCTCTTTGCAGAAAACAATTGCAGCCAATCTCCCTCTATGTGAAGATGGTGAAAACCAGAAGAAATTGGAAATTTGGAAGGAGCTATAGAGTTTTTCAAAGAAAAATGTCAAGTATTATTTCTAAAGAAAACTCTATTGCAAAAAAATAACAATCACCAACTCTCTGCATTTGCAGCGTGGTGTCTGCTGCTTTGAAATCAGGCTCTATTTGATGTTATTTTGGGGAATTTAAGCCAGACTCTTGCTGTCACCATCTCAATGTTCTTGGCTTTGTTGCTATTTCTCTGTTTTATTATTCTGAAGAAAATAAGTCTATTAATGGATTTTTTTGGCAGAGGAAGGGCGGTGTGAGCACTGAGTGGACAGACTCCAGGTGGCACAGTGGCTCAGTGCCTGCTACAGTCAGGTGCAATGTCACAGGGATTTCCCTCCAGCAGCACAAGGGTTTTATGGGCTCTCAGGGTGTATCCATGTTTTCAGCACCTGAGCTGAGCTCCAGCCCTGTGGCCAAATCCTTCCAAATGGGTTGTGCAGCCTAGATGTGATGTGGGGGCCAAGTGAAATGTGCCTGGGTGCACGTCTTAGTTGTCTCTGGTCAACTCTGTCCTGTCTTGACAAGGGTCTAAAGCATACGACTTGGACTTCTTGAAAAAAATCCTGACTCTCATTATGCTGCCAGGGTTAAGAACCCCCATAAGGGTCACTGTGAGCGGTGTTAGTGGGTCTTTCGCCTGCCTCTACATGCACCAGGCACTGCTGCTCTGCACACACAAGTGCTTGGTGTAAACAGACACCAACAGCAGATGTGAGTATCCCAAGCACAGGCCAGGAACCAACCTGGCTTCAACAAGCTGTTCTTAGGATCACCTGCTAACAGCCCGACAGGGAGCCAGGCAGATCCCTTCCCTCCCAGTTGCTTTCTTTTGAGAGGATATTAGTTGCCTGCTGTTGTAGTAAAGACCGGTGTTACGGGCTCTTGCCTCTGGAATTGCCCCCTGAAACCCCCCACACAACAGGTACTCAGATAATTTACCAGACCAGTTTTGATGCCTATATTTAAAAGGGTGACCCTAGCTCTAGAAAGCATTTTTTTGAGGCCAATCTGTAATTTGAAACGGCTTAAACATATTTTTAAGTAACCCTGTAAAATAACGTGCTGCCAAGCAAGAGCTTTGGGTTAAATTATACCCCCATGAAAATCACAGTGTGTAAAGGCAGCTGCTGGAAGCTGACAGAGCCTTAATTATGGCAGTCCCAGTGGGTGACATGGCAGCAGTACAAGCCTCAGAAAACCTGTGCTTTAAGGCCACTGGTTAATCGTGTGTGCCTCGTGCACATCCTTTGGAGATGTGCTGCTGGTGCACGTAGCGAGTCCTGAACCAGGCGTTCAAGGGGCTTCAGAATAGCCATGTGTGTCTGCTTGCAGGGGGAGGTTTCTGGGCTTTTCCTTTTCCTAGTTCAGGTCGCTCCAAAAAATAAGCACAGAAGTGGCTCTGCACAGTGTTTCTTGACACAAAGCCACAGCTCTGCTGTGTTGCTTTGTGACAGCGGCACCATAAAATATATGTTCCTTGTGCTGTTCTATTCTGACATCCCCAGCTTGCGACTTAAAAGTCAACACATTCCCCCTCCTCAGTCCTCTCCCACATCATCTCCTCCAGAGCCAGGAGTATAAAACCACCAAGACTTGTTGCTAATGGCCTAAGCAAATGATTTAATCACAACAATGTAAAAGGAGTGAGGAGCTTGTAGGATGGAAAAAATGCGGATAGACAGTAAGACTAATGAGGTAATGTGTAAACCCAGGCATTTCCTAGCAGACGGGACGTGGCAGAGCTGACATGTATATTGAAAGGGACATAAAAACATAGACAAAACAATAGCCTGAGTTGGACATAGCTTGATTTATGCAATGTAAAATCTTTTTCCCTCTGAAGGTAAAAGGCAAGAAGCATAGAAGACTCTGTGCTTAGCAGTACAGTCACAGTATTGTGAGCGGAGATGCAAAATGCCTGTACCCAAGTACAACCAGCCTCTGTGACTGTGACTGCAACAAGTTTCCCAGGCTCTGCAAAATAAGCCAGCATTGCTGTCTCCACAGGGACAGGGGAGCCAAGACAATTTGTTAGACATCTCAGGTGGGACATCGAGAGTGCCATCACCGCACATCAGTGCACAGGAGCCAGTTTGCATTGCTTGTGCTGGCCACTACCTGCAAAGCAGCTGGGAAGGCAAATTCAGTTGCCTTGCAAACTGAAGCCCCATCTTGTACCATCTGTGCAAAGCAGAGGGTGCCCCTAATTCACACCTCTGGCAGCCACGGGTAACATCTCTGTACACACAAGCTTGCAGTTCACACCATGGAGGAGTTCGGGTAGCATAAAGAAGCAGGAGCTCAGTGATGCCTGAAGTCTGTACTTTGCCTGCCTGCTCTTACTGGAGAAACCTCTTGGAAACTCCCGGTGGTGCAAGCAGAAAACCATGAAGCAAATAACTGAGTCATCTCTTCCAAACTGTCATAGCAGCTTCCCTGTCAATCTGCATGACCCACTCAACTCTCATCCATTTTGAGAGAGCTGTGAAATATAAATACAATCATTCCAGCTGATTGGTTATAACATATGCTCAAACTGTAGTTATTTGGCCAAATTCTCCTATGGCTGTACCAATATGGGCTTTATATAATCCAGCCGATAACACAGAATCACAAGGTTGGAAAGGACCCACTGGATCATCGAGTCCAACCATTCCTATCAAACACTGAACCATGTCCCTCAGCACCTCGTCCACCCGTCCCTTAAACCCCTCCAGGGAAGGCGACTCAACCCCCTCCCTGGGCAGCCTGTTCCAGTGACCAATGACCCTTTCCATGAAAAATTTTTCCTGATGTCAAGCCTGACCCTCTCCTGGCGGAGTTTGAGGCCATTCCCTCTCGTCCTGTCCCCTGTCACTTGGGAGAAGAGCCCAGCTCCCTCCTCTTCACAATCTCATTTCAGGTAGTTGGAGAGAACAATGAGGTCATCCCTCACTGCTCCTCGTAAGACTTGTTCTCCAGCCCCTTCACCAGCTTCGTTGCTCTTCTCTGGACTCGCTCCAGAGCCTCAACATCCTTCTTGTGGTGAGGGACCCAGACACAACTAGAGAACTTGCGTTGCTGCTGGGCTCTGGACAGATTTACCAGTTCAGTGCTCTGCAGTAGCTTAGCCGGGCTAAAGAAAAAGTAAGAATTTAAGTTATTAATGTCATTTACCACTGAGATAGTGTGCAAGTTCAATCTATCATGCTAAATCTACAAGTTTGAAACTGTATACATAAGGTATATTAAGGGATTTGAAAAAGATTAGAATAGCTCCTAACTGTCTGTGTGTGTATAAGCATTGATTGTTTTATCTATGAATTACTTGCTGGTGTGCAGAAAAGGTAAAGATAAGGAAAGCAGCTGGAATTGGCCTTGTTGGGAAAGCATTAGTAGGGATTATTTGCTCACATCTGAGCTCTGCCTCTGCTTCTTGGGGTGATGTGATAGTACCACAGAGGGGGGCTGCTTTCCAGGGCCAGGGAAGCCCAGGAAACGCCTGCTGCCCCTAAACCGGTTTGCATTTCTCTGTGTGCTCAGTCTCTGTTCCTCAGCCAGTGCTCGTGGGACACGGCTGGTGGGTGGCCGCAGCGGGGCTGTGCTCCCAGCGCAGACCTGCGGTCACTGCCACCCCAGAGCCCTGCTCCCTGCCCTGTGTCACCCAGCCAGCTGACGTCCTTGGTAACCAAGGAGTCCCTGACATATCTGCCAACTGCCTCTTCTAAAAACTCATTGAAGTACTGATCACCTCTGCGTTAAAAAAAAAATGTATTAAGAAAACACATTCTTAAAATGTTGTAGTGACTAGAGCCAGTGGGAAGAGGCCTCTTCCTCACAGTGGGAGCTGAAGATGCTTGCTGGCATCTCCTTCAGGTTGGTGCTATGGGGTGTTTCAGTGCAAGGGAAGAGCCTTCTCTGTGTGCATCAGCTCAGCAGACACAGCAGGTCCTGAGCAGGACAGGTGGCTGGACCATGACCTGGGGCTGCAGAGCCCACCTTGCACGAGTGCCGTAGCTCAGCTGGCTGCTCGGGTTGCTGAGCTTCAAGCTTGTCTGGCCCAGGAGGTGGGTTTCCCAGGTGGTACTTCTTTTAAGAGCAATTGAGACAGTCTGAGTGAACAGTCAGGACTCTGTGCTTTTAAAAATCTATCGTGTTCTGAGTGCAGCTTGCTGCTTCGTGCACCAGGGATAACTATCAGGGTTTGTAGCTGTTCCCAGCTAGTGACAAAGTGTCAGACCCATCCTGGCTCTGCTAGTGAAGGACCAGCAGGGCTCTGGCTCCCCTAGGCAGGAGACCAGGAGCCTTGCCTCTTCTCCTAATAAGACATACTGATGAATTAGCTATTCACACACAAACACAACCCTGCTCTTGCCTTGTGACTTGCTGTATCTTGTAATTCCCTGCAGGAAGACAGACACTGGCCTTCTGCAGCCAGGCAGCTGCGCTCAGTGCTGCCGCGTGAGCCCGGGCAGGCGAGGTTCACCAGGGCTTACCTGGCTGAAGGCACCTGGACTTCAGTCCCTGGATTAGTCTCAGGGGAAGCGCTTACAAGCAAAGACAATTCCAAGTGAGAGCAGATACATGACTTGCAGCTTTAGTGGCAAACCCTGGTGCACCTGGCACAGTGAAACATGCTGTTCCAAAGGGGTTACCTGGGCTGGTTTTGGCAAACCTGTGCAAGGAAGGATACCCTTCCCCAAACACTCATAGCGTGCCTAACTGCACAATTTATAAAAAGCATCCTATGAAAAGATTTTCCTGCTGGGTAAAGGCCCATTATGAGGACTTCCTGGCTTATGCAGCTGTATATAGAAGCAGTAATCCTATTATGCTTATCCTAAACTGTCCTCCACCGAACAGTGAAATGAACTTTACAGAACACTAGAAGCTTAATTAAGCCTCCAAGCCTGCTGTGAGCAGCACAATTCTGTCTCTCTGCAGCCACACGGTCGTGTTATCGCAGGAAACACAAACAGCTCACCTGTACCATACACACACCAAAGGCTGCTTCCCTGTCTTCATTCAGCTTGTTCTCAGCAAATTCATGGCATGCTGTTTGTAGGAAGAGTTGTCCTACTAATCTTTATTACTGAGAGCCCAAATTCATGACCACATATGTATGGCAACAACTCCACTTTTGCAGATAGCTGTGTTCAGGCTGAAAACTAGCTACTCGTGAACTTCTGTATATTCATTGCGTGGCTGTGAGGATGCACAAAACTGGAATGGATCAGCCAAGCACCTGTCTGACTGCCACTGCAGGGTCTGTGCAGTGCATACCCAGTCCTGGACAGGATAAGATCTGACCCAAGGACGTCACAGCTCACCTGCAGCACAGCAAGAGGTGCTGGTATCACCCTGTGCATGGCCAGCATGACTTAACTGCTAACCATCACTAAATATGGATTCCTGTGACTTTTTCAGACTTTACCTATGCCTTTTCCTAATGGAGGGCATCTCTGAGATTTAGTCCTAGAAATTAATATCTTCAAATGCTTGCTTTTTTGGTGGAACAGATTGAGACAGGCTAAGTATTTTGTGTTCTTGTCTTGCCTGCCTGGTAACCCAGATATTATTAGTGAAGCACAACTGGGTCATGCGAATTAATATTAGCATCTGCGTTAGCTTCTTTATTTACATCACTGTGGCTGTCAAAAGTTGTACGTAGCTTAACAGGAATATGGTTTATTCATGTTGACGCTAGCAGTGAAACAGCTAGATGGAGGAAGGCTGGCCAGCCTTTTTACTTCAGTAATAGCAAAGGCAAGGCTATTTTTCCCTTAATCAGCTCCTAGCTCCACAGGTGTTCCCCTACCAGTCATTTCCAGCAGTAATCACAGCATTAGCCTCTTCTTGACTTGGACTAAATCTAGACAATTCCCTACCAGGCCTGTATCAGCTTTGCTGTTTTATCTCCAATGAAAGCCTCAAATAATAATTTTTTTTTTGCTGCCAGGTTTAACAAACCTCCAACCAGCCCTTTGGATGCTGTCCTGCCAGCTGTCAGTCATATTTTGTAGAGGCAAATCCGTAAATATCATCTCACCTTGTTTAAAAATCTCACAGAGGGCTTTTTAAGGGATGATTTGTTGGTGTTGGCTGCACAGCCCTTGCTAGCAAAGCCCTTTGAGCTAACTCTTTAACAGATGACTACAAAGACAGCCTTTGAGTTACCACCTTCATCACTTACAGTAGCACTGAGCCGAGACATTCCCCAGAACAGGAGACGACAGCAATTTTGGAGTTAGTATAACTTGTGTTGTTTATAGAAATATATCAGTGTAAGACGCCTTGTATGTGACTTGCTCCTCCTCATCTTTCCACTGCTCCCACCCTGGGGCCCCTGATCCTCTTCATAGTAAACTAAATTTCCTTGAAGAAGAAACGCTTCCAGAGACTGAGAGGTGATGCTTCGCTGTATCCCTTCTCACAGTCAAATTCCACCTAATAATCACACAGACACTTCTTCTAGCATTAAAAACTCCTACTAGTACAAAATAAATGAATTTTGAAGACTTGGGAATACCAGGAAATGCTGCTCCTTAGTAGAAGAATGAGTTGGAACTGTTTTGTTGCTCTCTGTTGTGGGGCCAAGAGGCTGGTCTGGGGGCTGCTTTCCTCATCCTGAGGCCCAAGGGAAGCAAAGTGCAGGGAGAACAGAAAATATATGAAGAACTGGTGGAAAAAAGAATTGCTCTGTCTGGTTATTTTTGACTGAGAGCTCTGAGCATCTGCTGGCTTTAGTTTTGCTAACTGTACTTTTTAATTTTGGCAAGGATGCTTGGAGCCAAGGAGAGGAATGCATTGTATATATAATTATAAATCAAAAAATAATATAATAAGTAAAATGAGCACTGAAAAAAATACCACTCTCTAACTGCATATGCCATCTACCTAACCGTTCCAGGTAGTGAGTCACCACTTGAATTAACGAGGTGCAGCAAAGTGGTGGAGGGCCAGCTCTGCAAAGGTAGCTGGGCTCGGCCGCCTGCTTTGGCATCTGTCTCTTGTTGAATTCAACAGCTCCCAGATCTGACATAATCCCCCACAGGGTCCCTGAGCTCAGCAGAGTCCTACCTGGCTGCACTACACAGGCAAAGAGTTAAATGGCTGAGAAATGGGATCACAGACCTGACTAGGGATCAGCCTAAAAGAGCAAAAGAAATCATGGGCTGGGCAGAGCTAAACATCACCTTAAAAGGCAGATGGGAACTTACAGGAGATGGATGCCCACACCAAGGCAGTGCTTTCCCACAGGAAAAAAGAAAGAAAGGAGAGATGTTGCCGTATGCCGGGAACTGGAGCACATACCTGGGACTAGAAGAGCCATCTCAAGCTCCAATTCCAGTTCTGCTGAGCTGCAGCAAGCCTTGCAGTGAAGGAAATGTTCTAAAGGTGCTGCTCAGCTTTAGTTCTGGGGCATTGGAGGCTGCAAGGAGCAGGGTGGCTCATGCATGTGTAACTTTTTTTTTTAGTTCCTTTAAGACACTAGAGAATTGAAATGCAAGGGTGAGAGGGACAAGGATGCAGAAACAAGAGGTTTCTCCTCATAACCTTAGCACCGTGAACACAAGATCAAATTTGCATGAAGACAACAAGCAGGAGAGTAAGAGTCTCTTGCATGTACAGAAGCAAATGCGGCAATGAAGCACTCCTCTAACATATCTGTGCACACACACACGCTTACACGCAGAACAAAGCTACCCACAAAGGGCTAGACCTTCTCTGAGACTTTGATGTCCCTGGCATTGCTGCAATAGGTGCTTGTGAGCTTACAAAACCCAGCAGTTTAAAATAATTTAGTGCTGCTTTGTGCAAGATGTCATAATAATAACTCATGACAATTTCACAGCAACTTTAAGCGGGACAGTTTCTGAGTAGCTGTCAAGGCCATGAGTCCTTGGCTTTGAGCTGGAATTCAGCCACCTCTGCACTGGGACACACTGGGATTTTAATCCTGTAAATGACACCACCAATCCTGGCCTCAGAGCCTTCCCTGGGAGTGAGGGACTTGCTGCAGGATCCTTCAGTTCTGTTTCCAGACAATTAAATATTCCCAGCAAGCTGTTTATCTTTGAGAAATGAGCTGTGCTTTGGCCATCATAACTTAAATGGAGTGGATGGCACAAGGTAGGCACCTGAAACCTTAATAAAAGTTGCTGCCAAAAGGTGTGAATATTTCATTTCTCTACTGGAGTATCACCCATGGTGTGTGACAATGGTCTGGTGGCACACTCTCCTATTGCTCTGACTGGCCAGAAACAGAACAAAAAAGAAAAAAAGCATTTTATGATAGAGTTTTCCTTACTGAACTCCAGAAAAGCTCTAGGTCTTTTTGAAACATTAGCAACAACCTGAGAAGTCTTAAAGTATTTCCTTCACAGCACTTTTTGTTCCTAAAGTGCTTTACATTATTATGTTTGAGAACAGCAATAACAACGATTAAAACCCATAAATCTAGGAGCGACTCTCCTAGCCACCTTGCACGTGGTTTAAATGAAGCAGATTTGTTTACGATACATTAAGGGCACTGGGAGGTTTGAACATTTTTACCAGCTGTTCCTTGTGATTTTTTGGCAGCTCTCAGGATGTCATTGTCATTCCCAGCGTATCTCGGGGTGGCTCTCAGAAGCCCATGGGACGGTGTCCAGGCACTTCTTACCCTCCCAGGAGGTTTATTGTGCCTCGCATGCTCTGTCATGGTTGCTAAAGGAAAATGCCCCCACCTCCCTGTGCCTTGGGATGTGAGAGTTCTGCAGGTAAAGAAGCTCCTTTAATTGAATGCAAACTGTAAGGACAGGGAGAAATAACACTTGTTTTGTTTTACTTCTAGTAATTTTAAAGCTACTCACTGAAAGCTTCTGAGTTGCTGTGGAAAAGGTATTGATTGTGATGCTGGAAATACAGCCCCTTGCCCCCAGGCTGAACCTGAACAGGGACTTCCCAGAAGATCTCACAGCATACTTGGTTCATTGTGATTGCCACTCACAGGTACTCTTTTTGCTATTTTTATCCACATGTTTTCCTCTGCAGGAAATCAATTGCTAAGCTTGGAGGTTGCTCCTTTATCTGATGAGGGATGAATCTTCATGGCTCTCATAAGACTTTCAAGATGTTCAGGTTGTAATTTGGGTGTTATCTTTCTTGCATATTAAATTCACTTCCAGTTTTCTTCTGCAGAAAAATGCTAGACAGTTTTTTGCCATTTGTTAATGTGTTTTTTTTTCCTTTATTGATAGTGCTTCATGGGAATACAATAGATGTACCTGCAAACTCCGCAATATACCACACATTTTGTACTGTGACAAGCCTCATCCATCTAATACACTGAGGAGTTAAAATTAACTCAGATACTGCTGATGATTATTTTGATGCAGTACCTGCTCTTGACATTTTCAAACTTGATTACAGGTAAAAAGGGTCTTTGTGAGGCCGTCAGGATAATTAAAGTTACCCCCATGTTGACTGGCAGACTTTAGTGTGTCCATAAACTGAACTTACCTCAGCCACAATTTAGGTTGATGAAACAATCAGTTCCACTACTTTACAGAACAAGTTTTTAAAACCCTGTCATTATTAAAGGTAAAAAAGCTGTAGTCTCTCAGGTAGCTCTTACCAAAGCAAAACAGAGCACAAATTAGTATAAATTAATACCTCAACAGAAGCGTATAATTTGCATTTAGACTGCTAAAGAGTCAAATGCAAATCTTACATTACCAGACACTTACGTTGCCAAGTGCTACTTTGAGACCGACTGCTTTGGTGTGTACTGTGATACTTCTGAGTCAGAAATGAAGAAGTAGGATAGGTACCAAATGAGAAAGGGATTGGGGCAGTGGAGTGGATGATGGAGTGCCCAAGGGAGAATAAGTCACACTGAGGAAGAAAAATAACACTCAACCTTAAAGGACAGGAAAGAGAATTAGGCAATCTGGGTCCTTTTCCTAATTATGGCATTTTGGATTTGTTCTATGACCTTGGGTAAATAATTTATTCTCTTTGTGCACAATTTCCTCATCTGTAGAAGAAGGTTAATAGCTCCTGCTCAAAAGGTTGTTTTTTCTTGGCTTTGGTGAAGGCATGAGTCAGGGCAGACATTGGCACACAGCAAGTCTGTGATGTGCTAAGAGATGCTATGGAGCTAAGAAGTGCAGATAATTACTGTCTCCTGTACCTGAGGTAAATGTTAACCACAGCTGTATCGATGGTGCAGAGCTGACCAGAGGTTTCAGAAAACCAGTATCCAAAATGGATTTGTGGGATTCATGAGCAATTTTACTGCACTTCATCCCAGAGTAACTGCTCATCTCAGTAACAAGAGTATCACACAATGGCATGTGGAATATTCATATAAAATTCAGTGACTTGATCAACACAGCAGCTGATGAATTTGATAGTATGGTTTGACCAGATTACTGAATATCTATGAATATTCAGCATTTGCACCAATATACCCAAGAAGAGAATTTACCAATAATAAGAAACCCTTATATTACAAGCTATAAATGCTGACATTCTGTGTAACTTTATATTCACTTCTTGTCTCCCATAATATTGGTTATGTACAGTGTCTTACATGATAAGACCCAGCAGAACACTAGCAACAAATTCATTGTACTCCTTACCCTACTATTTCTCAGCGATGTCAAACTACAGAGCCCAGTTCATTCATAGTGTATTAGTGCTGGCCTGAAGCCCTTGCAAAGACACTTATTTTAATTTTAGTGCCCAATCAAAAGAAAATCCAAGTGCCCTAATGTTGTTGTGACAGAGAGGTGTCAGCCTCTGCCATCCTCTGTCTCACCAGACAGAGAAGTGGGAGCTACGGGCGAGGGAGCAGAGCGGTGAGGCTGACAGCAGCAGGGACCCCTCTCTGGAGATACAGCACAGCGTTGCTCTGTGCTCTGTTTGCCGAGCATGATAACATAACTGCTCTGTTCCCCCGCAGGGTGTAGTTTTATGCACTGCCAAGGTGAATAATAAACCAGCCTGGACAGCAGATGGTATCTCCTGGCCATATAACAATAAACAGCATCCATATATTCTTAGTGAATTGCTTAGATTTCTATATCTTTTATAATATAGAAGCCATAAGCACTTATAAAGCAGCTCACATTTTAGGAGTTTCCTATTATAGATGTCATTCCCAATGGTTAATAACTCATTGAAGTGTGACTTCAGTAGCCCACATCATCAATATTAAATATGACATTTACTATCAAGAACAAAGTTTTGGGGATGCCGCCAGTCCCACTCACAACTGTAAATATTTTGATCATTGAACAGGAAGAAGAAGAAGCTGATCAGCCTGTGCTCACGCCCGATACCAGCAGGGAGTAGATGGGTGTTTTCACAGAGCCCCAAGTGGCTCAGCAGTTGTAGTCTCAGCAGGAGCATCTCCATGCGAGCAGAGCCAAGCTGGTGAGTAACGTGCCCGTGACCCTCTGCCCAGGCTGGTAGCCTACACTCTGGAGACTCTGCTGCTACTGCATGTGCTAATGGACACATGAGGCAGACATGATGACATTTCTTCTGGGTTTTAACTGCTTTGCAACTAGGAACACTCTGGAGCAACACTTCAATTAGCCCTACAAACGTTTGCACTAAAGTGAGCGAGTTCTTGGCACAGCACTGGAAGGGAAGAGTCCCGGTGCCCTGGGGAAGACCACCCGGCCCATCACAGCATCCAGTTTCCAACAGGTCATCAAATGGGATCAGCAACACATCACCTTCCCTCCTAGAGACCAGCCAACATCTGCCAAGTGATTCATGCAATGATCTGACCTTCTCGTGACGTTTTACACACGCAGTTTGCTCATGGCTGTGTTCAACCTGGAGCTGCAGTTGTCTCGGTTGTCTAAAACTCAGTTAAATCAAGTGCATTCATTTATATCCATAAACATTTTGGTGCCTACATCTGTTTACTATGCAGTATTGTTGCTACAGCTACTTTACAATTGGAGCTGTTTGTTGCAGCGTGAGCCCTGCTAAATGATACACAAAAGGTACAAATCCAAGAAGCTGCTGCTGTTTGAAATGTGTTATCACTCTGTGATTATACTTGGCCCACAGCAATGACCCTGCAGAGCTTATAAGAAGAAAGATCTTTGCGAGGGACATTAGAATTTTGTCCTTGTATTTCATCTTTCACAACCAAAAAGGCAGCCAGGGAAGGCTACTCATTGCAAACGCATTTCTCTCTTTCTGGGAAGCTGGGTAAATAGGGATGGAAACCTTTCCTGCCTCAAGGACATCTAACATCCACAGCCCAGGGGTGCTGCTGCACTACAACCCCTGCTTTTCCACTATTCCATAATTTTAAATGCACAAACCAGTTATTGATACGTTTTTAGGTGGCAGCAAGGGCCGTGTCTTTTGTCTGCTCTCTGTGTTGTCACTCTAGCAAGCATTAGAGAGCAGAGGAGCCCTTGCCCTAGCAAGGAGGTGTGGATGCAATGAGCTGTGCAGCCGAATAATGAGTCCTTCAGCTGAAAGACTGAGCTGAAAAACTGAAACCCCCAAAATTTTGATGTGATCACAAATATTTTTTTTCTGCTCAAAAGAAGAAACATTAGGATTGCTCTGAGTTACTGAAATTAAGAAACTTCTAATTGTTTTTTTTAATCAGAAAAGTTATCTTAGCACTATCTCAAGAAAGAGGAGAACCATCTTGTTTAGAAAATATTAGAACAAACCACTTCCTTTCACAACTGCCAGAACAAAATGTTTAGCCATCCCTAAATCACACTTCTTGGTGCAGCCTGAAGTACTCCTCACGGTGATGAGCTGAGCCATGCCCCCTTTCCTCCTGGAAATGAAGATTTTGGCAACTACATCATTTGCTAAAAAAATATATCACTCAGCATTGCAGTAAGGTAACATCAAAGAAATACTAGTAAATAGTTATTTTGATTTGGTGTTTTTTTGTTTTTTTTTTTTTTTTTCAGTGTCCATTAATTTAAGGGGAAGAATTTCTGGAAAAGTACTAAGTTTATTTTTGTGAATGTGACCCTATAACTAGATGAGATAAATAAGCCTGGAAGGTCTCATTACTATGGAACGGCATTGTGTAATAGAGACTGCTAATACCAAATAGCTTCATTACTCCCATTATCATCTTTTATCATTGTTTAATTTTGTGTATCAATTTTTAATAAAGACACTTCGTGTGCCTATGAATTAGACCATACTGAGAGGGGTTTTCATCAACTGCAGAAACACAACCAGGCTAGCTGGGTCATCGAAGTACAGACGCAAGGTGCAGCAGGATAAAGTATCTTAGTTAATTCTAGTCTGCATGATGAACAGAAACACTTGTTAAACTTTACTCAGTGTCATTTAGTGTTATTAGCCCTCCTTGATCAGGGTGACTTTACTGCTCCTCTAAATAATGACAAATGGTGCAGCTGGGCAGAGCTGTGCTATTCACTCCAGTGATAATTGCTACACAATGATATTAAAGAAGCATTCACCAAAAACTTTCCCTGTTAATGATGTTTAATTCATTATTAAATGCAGCTCATTACTGTTGGAAAGAAGGCCATTTAGCAGCCATCAGCTTCGCTAGTATTACCAAATGTCTTGCAGTGGCCAGACAGCAGGGGGGGAGGCCTGTTTTAAAAATGTATTTTCACTTCAGAATAAAAATGGAAAATTTTTCTGGCAGTGTTTCGAAAACAAATAATATCTAATACCATCTGAATCTCTTGTTTCCCTGTAAAATCAGAGCAGTCAGTTGTTCGCTCCTGGAACTAACATCGCAATTACATGAGACTTTAGGAGTGTAATTTCATTGCTAGAACATCTCCTTATTCAGCACTTGTTCTCCCCTGCCTTCCACTGGCTTTGCAGCGATACAGGTATAGTAATTTTAACCACAGCCTGTCTGTAAGTGCTTTACTCTCTGCCACTGAGCTACTGTATTTCCCCCAGCAGGTATTGATGCTCCTGCTCTTGCGATTGCTCTCCCCAAAGTGGGAGACCCCAGGAACCATGCAAGCCCCACTCCAGAGAAGGTTTAAGCCTGTTACACAAGGCAACCTCCTGCATGCACCCTGAACACACAGCTGCAGGGTGTTCGTATAGTCGAGGTGCTGAAGGTGAGGCCAGATGGTGCTCCACTTTCGAAGCTCATTAGAGAAAGGTGTTTGGTGACTCATGTCTAATACCACATTAATGTTCCTCCAAGCCTTCGGGCTCTCCTGGGCTGGAGCTCCTGCATATGCCCCACTTTTGTCTACACACCCTGCATTGCCCAGAGACAAACGTGTGTTGATGGGTCAGCCAGAGATCTCCAAAGTAAGATCTGAAATTGAAGCGTAAAAATCACCTGCATGAAGACAGGTAGCTCCCTTGGCTGTCCTGATACCTCAAAATGTCTCTGTTCATTACACAGAGAAATGACCCAGGGACTGAGATGGCAGGAGACACAAGCTGCTTTCCTGGGGTGGACTCAGGGACTCTCTGGAGCTGGGAAAATCCCATGATTTTTCTGAAAAACAGATATTCCGAGAGTAGTCCTTCCCTTCTTCCACAGCTCATCTCGAGATATGCACAGGCAAGGCACTGTGTGAGATCAAATACTGCTGCATGAAGTCAAGGGCAGATTCTCCACTGATGCTCTCCAAGCTGGATGCTGTGTGTTTACAGCAGAGCCTTTCTAGGTACTGTACAAACATTGTTTAATTAAAGAGCAGCTAATTCTCCCGAAACAACTGAACAGCACTATTATCATCAACATATACACACACAGAACTGAGATGTAGAGACTGGCCCATATTTATACCAGTTGCATGTGTCAATGCAGGTGCTCGTCCCTGGGGATGGTGGGGATGGGATCTGGCTCCCAACACCCTCTCCTGGCCGCGTTCACCTCTACATCCTCTTCATTTCATTTCCTCATTCTGAAATTGGAAGCTTTACCCAAGGATTTCTAGTGTGATGAGATGACACCTGAGTAAAGGGATACAAATGCTCTTACTCCTAGTGCCATAAAAGAACAAGAAGGGCCATGGCCCCTAAACAGTATAAAAGTATGTTGGTTCAAATTATATTCTCACCACTTTTTCCTTATGATCCTTCCAGGAATCAGATTCTGGAACAGACTGCTGTGAGAAAACACCTAGATTCAGTGCCGAAAAGCCAAACCACCTTGATTAGATTAGGTTAGCAGCAAATTTGTGCTGAAAACATGAGACTGCGCAGGCCAGGAATATGCCAGACCTGTCCCCTGCAACAGCCCACAGATGCCACATCACATAAAATAGTATTTTGCTCTGAGGGGAGCCAAGAGGAGGGTTAATCAATTCAAGGGATATTGCTGCAGTGGGACCAAGAAGCCTCCTTGTGCTGTGGCTCAGCAGCTTGCCCTGTGGTTTGGGGCAGGGCACATGCCATACTCGGAGCATTCACCACAAACACTGCAGTAAAAGTCACAGCGAACCGAACCATCCCAGCAGCCTTCTCCATTTCCCATTGTTTGCTGTGGATGGCTCTCAGCTTCCTCACCGAGCTCCTGGCTGCTGCAGTTGGCTTGGCAGATAGCAACTTGGGACATAGAAATGCAGCTAAACCCAACAAAACAGCCATCAGCCAGTATATAGCAAGCAGCAAAAGGATCAGGAGGCAGATCTAGTGGTTTGCAATACAATTACCCAAAGCAGCCATACAGGAGCACCAGAGAGTGGGGAAGAACTGGGCTGCTATGGAAAAAATTGTTTTTAGCTGATGCAATGGGGCACAGTGGAGCGTTCAGCTCAGTTTGTTACTCAGCCCTTCTCAGGCAGTCACGGTACTGAAAACCAAGTGACCTGAAGTGCCAGTTCCCTCCAAGGAGATATCTTAGCACTAATTCACATCTTTTGAGCTAAAAACTTGTACAGGGTAATGTCAGGTTATAAAACAGGTCCTTGATTTGCCCCGGTTTAATTAAGATAATGAGAAGTGTAGGATGATGAGCTACGGTTCCAGACAGCAGAAAAAAAGACAAAAAATGGCTGAAGAGCAATTACATTTGGAACAGAGAAAAGCCTACAGAGTTAGGGGCTGGGGAACAGGCTGTGACAAAGGGGATGTCTACAGGTGATTTATTGCTACTAAAAATGGAGCTGGGCAGGATTGGCTGACTGGAGAAGTTCATTGAAGCAGAGCCTTCTGCGTCCCGAAGGCAGGTGCTGATCCAGCCTGCTAGTCCTCTCCCAACAGCATCTGATGGGTGGAGGGCAAACAAGCTGGCAAATCTCAGCACAGCTCATAACAGACACAATCACAAGGTCAACCGACCCAGCAGCCAGGGAGGTCTCAGCAGAAGGGCTGCTCCCTGGTTTGCCAGCACCACGACACTGCTGGCTGCTCCTAAATCCTTCCCAGGTTTAATGTCCAGTTTCCAGTGGTGAGATTGCCAGTTGAAGGAAACCCCGGCACACATACTGCGTGTTGAGCAGTCCCATCAGTCTCTGACAAATAGCACAAGCATGCGTTTAAGTCTCTCAGATTTCAGCAAGATTTGTGTGGACCCAAGCTGAAGCATCTGTTGAAGTGCTTGGCTGAATTGAGCTTGGCCACTCCCGGTATCCAGACACACACGAGAATGTTTATTCCTCAGTGCAAAATGCTGGGAAATCCTGAATAAATTTGGTCTTACTGTAAAGCATTATTAGCTCTGATAGCTCTGGATCAAACCCAGAAGAGGCTCAGTATTTTCTAGTTTAAATACAGTCTGTCCTTCCCTGACTCTACTATTGTATCTGTCCCAGCTAGGAGCCCAATTGTGATATAACTTGGATGAATATGTGTGTTAAGAGAGAGTACTGAGAGAGCTCTTCCTTTGTTGCAATAATACTAATAATGATAGTAACAATAATACTACCACCATCCACACACCAGAACCATGACTTTACATTTGGTAGCAAATACCGTTTGCTTGTCCTGTACCATCCTTTCAAAACATCACCTGGGAGAAAGAGGGCCCTAAACCACAGACCTGCCCTGTCCCTGCAGCATCGTTTTGACAGCTGTTGAAAGCTGTATTCTAGGAAATTGAGATCACATGCTGCACTGGGAAAAAGGGGGAATTCCAAATGGGTCTTCATGTGCATGCTACATAATTCACCAGCAACATAATTAATTCAGATCACTTAGTTTTACAAGAAGTCCTTCAGCAGTGTAATTAAGCTTATCAGTGATCAAATTGCATCCGACTTCAGTATTAGAAGAGCAGCCAGAGAGAGAATCCGTAACAACAGGGGTGAAGATGGAAGTTCAGAGTAGAGAGAGTTGGTCAATATTTGGGTGACATGAGACTCATTATAAACTTCCTTAATAAATATGCATTTAATTTCTTTTCCACAGTGTCTAATCCAAATGTCTGATGTTGTATTATATTGTATTTCTATGTAGTTTTTATAGGTTGAGTCCTAAGAGCCATTGCTTATTGACATTACTTCCTAAATCTTTAAGAGGGCAAGAGAGACTGACTTAATCAGAACGAATAATTTCCCCTTTGTCTGGACTTGTTTAAAATCAGTTGCTTGCTGCTTGATACAATTTAAGTGACTAATTATGACTTGATTTTCTTCCCTCCCTATCCTTTTGATTCATAATCAGTGCTTTCAGCTAACGAATTTACCATTCTCAGAGTACCATTACAGACTTGGTCTTCTCTATGAATAGTCTTATTTATGCAAGTACCCCGTCAACTTCAGAGAGCATCAGAGTGATTAATTCACAAATAATTTATCTGACAAATGTTGCTTCCCCTCTCCCCCCTCCTCACTCTTGCAAACTGCCTGCGGGTGAATTAGAAATTTCTCAATTATTCATTATTCAGAATTACTTGCGACTTTTTTCTCAGTAAATAACTTTTCCCCTAAACATTGTGTAGCTGCAAAGTATGTAAGCACACTACCTGCCTTCCTGGTCAACTTCAAAAGCCACATGGCCTGATTTCAGCCCACAAATCACAGAATCACAGAATTGCAGAATAACCAGGTTGGAAGAGACCCACTGGATCGTCGAGTCCAACCATTCCCACCAATCCCTAAATCATGCTCCTAAGTACCTCATCCACCCTAACCTTAAACACCTCCAGGGACGGTGACTCAACCACCTCCCTTGGCAGACTGTTCCAATGCCTAACCACCCTCTCCGTGAAGAATTTTTTTCCTAATCTCAAGCCTAAATCTCCCCTGGCGGAGCTTGAGGCCATTCCCTCTCGTCCTGTCCCCTGTCACTTGGGAGAAGAGGCCAGCACCCTCCTCTCCCAATGGGTGATTTCAGTACCTAACCAGCACAGAAGCAATGGAGAATTTTACTTTCTGACATGCAAAATGACAGCTAATTCTGTATTATCTTCAATTATTTATCTACAAGCCCACTTTGAAGTATTTTAGGCAAGAGTTACATAAGAGGAAAGTATTGTTATTACTTCACGTGCCCTCCTTTTCCCTGGGACAGTGCTCCTGCTCTGCGACTGCAGGCGTAGGCAGCTATTTTAAATGCTCCTGCTCGGTGGGACTCGAGGAGCAGATCTGCACTGTGGGAACAGCCTCCAACACTGATAGGGAAGAAGGATTTGCTTGAGTTCAGAGCACTGCTCTGCCTTCACCTCCTGCCTTTGCCCCCTCTCACTACGATGCTGAGACCGGGGATATTGGAGGCAGCCGCAAGCATCAGCAACGCTAGGTGAGGCAGCGTGCATGAGCTGTGAAGAGAAGCCTTTTATTTGTCGGGAGATTGGATCATTATCCCATAATGAATTATGGGCAGTCACTTACTCTCCTTTTTCCATGGAGGGTTTTTCCACTCTTTGGACTCAGTATTATATGTAAATAGAATTAATTTAGGTCCTGAGAAGAAGCTTCTCAGTGAAGGAAAACAACAACTTCTGCAGAGGGAGGTTTGCCAGGACACACGATACCTCCCTCCTTGAGCAAGGGGCCCTTTTCATAGAAACTCTATATGTGAAGCGCTCCAGTGGCTAACAGAGCTTTATCTAATTTAAATGATGTTATTCCCTCTGTTTCTCTCTCTGAACCTTGCTGACTGCTGTGGAAAATGAACAGATGAAACACAGAGAATTCAAGGGAGGACTTAACTAAACAAAAATCGTAGCCCTAGAAGCTTGTCCATCAGCCTGAATCTCTCAACAGGGGTATTGACATCTCTCTGGTGGCCTGCCTATTAAATAATCGAACAGCAGTATTGATAAAGCATAAATGACAAATCAAGCTAAGTAAAGGGGTCAGGTGAATGGAGGCAGCTTGGCAAATGGCACTTTGATTCACGACACAGTTGCTCTGCGTGGAGACCAACACATCTCAGCCTGCATTGAAAGGTACGTCAGCATCTCCTGGTTATATCTCCACCTGTCCTTCTGCTGTCACTTGCTCCTGCCAGACAAAGGGCTGGACTGGGGGCAGCCACAAGGACTTGAACCAGGTCAGCCAGGTGCCAGAGAAGAGGTAGCAGGTCTGGAGGGCTTATTAACATCTATATGGGGGCTGGGAGTTTCCCCCTCTATTTTATGGCTCTCTGACCCTATCGCCACTTAGCAACACTGAAGAAAAAAAAAAAGGTATCTATTATGCATAAATAACCTTGTTGCCATGACAGCAGCAGTATCTGCAAGCATTCAGAGTATCAGGAGCTTTTAGGTAAATAAGAACTGACACCTTGCTCACAAAATGAATCTCCTAGGCTAACTAGGTGAAGAAGAACTCGAGACATGTGCCAAAGGGCTGGAGAGATGTGTTTTCTTTTTTAAAGAGATTTCTGAGCACAATAGATGTTTTGTCACCGTGTCTTTGGAAAGAAACCAGCCTCTGAGGCGTAGGCTCCTCTGTGGAGCATGCAGGATGCACACGGCAGTGACAGAGCAGATGCAGCACAGGATCATCCGTCTCCGCTTTCTGCTTGGTTGCAGCTCGCTGCGGTGCACGCTGTATGTCTGTCCTGTACCCAGATCTGCTGTAAAGCTGGTTAGTAATCGAGGAGCTAATATTCCTAAAAGATTTGGCACGTTTCCCAAGTGCCATTTTTGACTTTCACGAATGAACAGTGAACAGTGACCCACCCTCTGCAGGGAGAGCCAAACGTGTGGGGTCAGTCTTGGCCCTTGCCAACAGAGCTGGGTCACACAGTGGATCACTCCAGCGGTCTAATTCATCGTCAATTCCTAGAGCGATCTAAACCAGATGAGGCTTCTAAATTTCTCCCTTGTGTTTGCAGTTAGCTGCCTCTTGCTTTTCATGATCCGGTGGAAAGAGAGAAAGGGAGTTCTGTGAGAAGAGGGGGTCACTGACACTTTGTGGTGGGAGAACTGGACTTTTGCAGTATATTCATTTTTAAGAAATAAAGGAATTGCAAGGTGGATGCTGTGGCTATGTTTGTGTGTACATGTGTGTACTTTATCAAACCATACACCCCCAAAAAGGAAGCCAGACCAGGACAGCTCAGAAATATTGCTCTGCTAGGTGCACAGCCTTGCTGAATCTGGAGGTTTGAATGCTCTCTTTGCCTTGGTGATCCTGTGTTTTTAATGTAAAAGGAGCAACAATTTTGCGTTAGGTTGTTTCAGCAAGTGGGATGTTGTCTGCTTGCTCAGGTGACAATTCAGCACCCAAACACCTCTGGAGTCAGGTTTCCCTTGTCTCCCTTACACAGCCCCTGTCTCCAGACATATGCCTCCTAAGCTTAATAGCCCAGGTGATTACTTCAGGAGAGCTGATCTGACCAGCAGCAAGAGGCCTAGTATAACCCAAAATCTGGGAGAAATCTCTCTCATACATAATATGCAAGCAAGCAAGGACAAAAGCACACTAGAGGCTCCCCCTCATCATTTAAGCATTATTTCAGGGACTTTTTCTCCAAAGCATTTTTTGAATAGGAGCTACAAGTATTCTGTACAACTAAGATTAATGGGTTTGGGTTTATCCCAAAAATGTATTGCTCAATCTTGGATTTGTTCTTCTGGAAAATGATTTCTGTGTTAACGGGTTCTCTGTGACATGCCTTCCCTGTGCCACTGTGCTCTGTTCCCATAACTATTTCCATGATCATCATGCCTAGCAGTAGTGAACTGGGACAGTGCCTGCTTGCAAATTTATTTTTAAAAGCAGTTTTGCACTGCATGGTCACTGGTGTCAGTGGAGATCTTGGCAATGCCAGATGGAGGAGAGAAGCCCATCAGTCGTTCCTGCCCCAGATTGACCCCAGCCCCTCCGTGTGCTCATTTCACTGGCACTTTTATGTCCCAAAAGAGCCTTTGCTGGAGGGGAACCTACAAATAGGTGGAGCCCTGACAGTGACCCCTCTTACGCGAAAGAATGACTCCAATTTTTCCACGCAGAGTGCTGCAAAAGAGAATTTCCCTTGCTGACCACCTCTGCCCTCTGAGGAACAACTCCAAAAATGTTCCACACATCCTCTGTAGCTCCCACTTTGGGAATTACTAGTGTAACTAGGATATATTTTCCCCAGGGAGAAAACAGAGGCTTTTTTGCTAAAACATCTTTTTCTCCTTACAGAAAAAAATCTTTGCTACTGAAATTTCAAACATAAAGTGAAATCTTTCTTTGAAATCATTAACTCATCTTTGGCTCATCTTGTTTTTTTTTTTTCAATTGTCTGTTAAAAACTCAGACCCTGAAAGAAAGTTACCCCTGGCTAAAAACCATCTGGATTCAGAGTTGCTGTCATCATTTGCCTTGAGATCAGTGATGAGGTGAATGTGGCTCCAACCTTCTGGCTCCCTGCTCAGCCCGTGGGCTCGGTGCCACAGGAGCCTGGGGAGATGTGCAAGAGAAGCCTCTGCAAGGAGCTCGTGGGGAGGACAGGAACGTGCTGTCCTCCCTTTTTGGCCATCTTTCTGAAAGAAATAGGATCTGGATGGAACGCCAATCTGTGAATCCCAGCTTGCACCTTTGTGTTTAATTGTACTGAAAATCAGCACTTACCGCTACTCCAACAACACTGAGACTCACTGTCAGATGGAACAGGCTTTTAATGCTGCAGCAAGCGACTGGCTCTGCAAGACTTGTTTTGAGAAGACAGAATGAACAGTATCACTCCAGCTGTACAAAGCACTTAGACTTCTGTGTCCTGTGGGGATGCCCTCCTGATTCCTTTTCCTTTCTGATGGGTGAATACCCATCCATGAGCCACTAATGAAACCTTCTATGTTCACCTACTTAAGACAGAAATAATTACACTGACTTAAACATGAAATCTCCAGCATGCTTTTGCCAACATTAATATCTCCTTGTATAGTAACCTTATTATAGCCAGATATAAGTGACCCCACCACAGTACTGGCCTTCTTTAGGTTTCTCAGTAAGTATAAGAAGATTACTATATACATCTTATTTCTGTTGTGATAAGCAGCTTAGACAATATGACTAAAGGTCACTGCATACAATAGCTCGATATAATTGTATATAAATTTTCCGGTGTGCAGTGAAGCGAGCTGAATGCTTCCAGTATGCAGCTTCAGGTCTTTGCCATTAATCAAGCAACTCTAAGCCAAGAGTAGAGCTTTGTTTGTGTCCCGTAGGAAATAAGGACATTTTGACATATACTGCATAACAAAATTTCTGAAATATAATATTTTTCAGATAAATAAAGACATTTTGGGAATACTGAAAATTTTTGAGCTTAAGAAACACTGTGTTACTATGCATGGTAGAAAATAAGATGCGTCTTGGAAAGAAAAGTCATTCCAAAGCTGAATTAAAGTTGTACCATCTCAACTTCATCAAACATAGTATCACCCTGACTGTTTTCTTCCTACTCTACTGGTAACTCTACTGATATCCCCATCTACTGATATCCCCAGCCTAGAAAAGGCAGATAGAACATCTCACTGTTCTCTTCATGCAAGGAGCAGACCCAGATGCGGTCTGGTCTCTCATGTGAGCCCTGGTTTCCCAGCATTTCAGGGGACCCTGAGGTGCCGCTGTGCTTGTTGTGAGATCCAGCAGCCTTCAGAAAAACACTGCAAACCCTGCTTTTAACATGAAGTCCAAAGGACTGAGCAGAGGCTGGTGTTAGTTGCCTGTAGGAGAAACGAGTCCAGGCAGGAGGTGCTCTCCTCTTCTCTGGTTTCCAGAGTTTTATAATTCCTTCACTTTAAACAGGCGGAGACACTAACTATTGCATTTCTCCTCTGCTCAAGTGTGTTGCTATACTGCAGGTTTATACTTCAGTCCTATGCTTGTGCCATCCAGTGATGTTTCCAGTCTGCAGTAAGATACACTAGCAAATAGGTCAAAATGCCGTTTACTGAATTTGCCAAGGAAAAAAACAGTACAACATTAAGGCATTCGGTTGATAATACAGCTCAGGGTTCAAGCAAAGTTAACTGATTCGTGGTCTGACTTTATGAACACTAGCAAATGTCAAGTTAGGGACAACCTGAGGTTTTATAATTCTACCAGCAATTGTCCTAACTGAAGGAATCCCTCAGGTCCCTTAACTGAGGTAGAGGAACCACAGAATTGGTTTTGGTTATAATGAATGCAACTACTGTGCTCCTTACCACACGCTCTTTCTGACCCCTGCAATCCACTGCTCACCCACATCCAGCCCAGTACAGCTGAAGAGAGCAACGGAGGTACTTGGTGTGCAGCCTAATCTACAAGCCAAGTAGTACCCATTTAATATACAACCAGATAAAAATCGTGTATGAACACAGACCTATGGGCGAGGCTGTATCTCCAGAAGAAGAATAGAATATTCCTCTTCACTTCTCACTTACTGGGTGCATGAAGGTTGCACCAGGAGCATTTGAGACCTACTAGGATTTGGTTATGAGGAGTGAAGCTTGTGGGACTCCCATAGAGATTCCTTCATGAGAGCCCTCCCCTGCGCTGCCTTAGACATGTGCCTCGCCAACATGTATCGCTTCCATCATTCTGCTTGGGATGCAAAATCTCTCCTGCCTGGAAAGGTCTCATTTACAGAATGGAACATGATGAAGCATTTCAGGGCTCTGTGTTTGTGCTTCTCACCTGCCATGCTCTGAGAAGACAGTGAACAAGCTACCAGATATGCAATACTATGTCCAAAGGGGGAGATGAAAATCCAGAGAAAGGAATGCAGAAACATATTAAGAGATGAGGTGATGTCAGAGGCGGCCACTTCACCACTATTGCTGTAAGAAACTTCCCCACCTGCACAGGGTAACGTGCTGCCTTTGACAAAGGGCTTGACCTGTCCCTGGGAAGAATTCGTGCAGCCTGTGGAGCTGTTGGCTCTGTCCCGTGGGCTACCTGACCTTGCAAGGCAGAGAAAGCGCCAGCCAGGGAAAATGCTGTTAAGCAAGCTGTTGGGACACTGAGATTTGTTGTGCTGTTTATTAGGGGAAGGACAGCCTAACACGGTGCTGTTTCCCTTTCCTAACAGGAGACAAAAGACTCCTTGAGATATTGACTTTGCCTGCTGAGCTCCCTAGGGAGAAAAGTCCTGCTTAGATGGGTTCACTAGCAGTTTCTGCCTCTGAAACACGTGTTAGGTGATTCTCCAAAGTGGTAGTGGCCTACAGAAATTTTCACCTCCAAGAAAGTGGCATGGGAGTTTTCTGATGGTTGGTATGAGATGAAGGATTGGTCTCCATTCAATTTCTTTGCAACTTATTTCACACAATCTCTTATTACTGTTTGCTCTAGTCAGTATCCATCAGCCTGCAGTTTTTGCAAGGAGTAGGTGTTGCCAAACAACAAGGACTGAGTGAATCAGACAGTCTGAACTCCCTGCCCAGCCCTGTGGCTCCTGCCAGCAGGATCTGGAAGTGACACTGGAGAAGGGAGGAGGGAGGATGCTCTGGCCCCTGCCATGGAGTGCAAACTGCAGATACAGCCTTTGCAAAGCAGAGAACACCTTCAGTGTCTTTTCCCGATGAATAGCTCTGCAGCTCAGTCAATCCCCAGCATAATTACACACATCATATATCATTCTGAGCAGACTGGTTTTGAAACTGAGATCTTAATTGTGACCTACTTTTTTGTTACTGTCTATGGAAGTTTTTGAAAGGCCTTTGAAATTCAGGATGCTAAATGACTCCATGCAGGAGAAGGAAATACATTTTTTTCTATCTTCTTCCACCCTGCCCCTGCCTCAAAGCCAACTTTTATTTTAAGCAAAGTGTATGTCAACAACCCCTTCCATAAATCAGTTATTAATATAGGTCTGATTAAGCTAACACATATTGGCCCTTTGCAAAGTCACTGAGTTGAGATGGGAATTAGAAAGAGGTGGGAGTGTTAATAACGTGCATATATGTCAAGTGGACATCCACCTAAAATGTCACAGTTTCAATTCTTAGTGAGAAGAGACCGAGGGAGGTGAAGGGGCCACAGCTCTCTCTTACTGTCATTTCCCTTCTGCATTTTCTCTCTAGTAAGAGATTTGTCTTCAGGTCTTCTGATTCATTTATATTGATCATCTTGGCAGGATACCCATGAGCTGGGAAATATGGACCAGGTTCACCTCTGCAGTGAACAGTTCTGACAGGGTCCACAGCTCTTACAGCCTCCTCCCCACAGCAGCAGCAAAACACCACCAGCCTCTCTTGTACCTGGCTGAACCTCCAGCCCTATGTGAAATCAAGGATAGCTGGATACCTGGCTTCACCTGGCCTGAGAGAAACCCATATATTTACGGAGCAGATCCCCCTTCTCCCCACCATTTCACTCCAGTGAAAGCCCCTCCTGTGTCTGGCTCCATGAAGCACCCCCCGGCCTCGCTGCACCCAGGGATGCTGAGGGTGCTGAGATCTGGTAGGCAGTGTGGTCTGTGAAATAGCTGGAGGGCAGAGAGGATTAAGCAGGGAGGGAGGAGAGGTAGCGTGGGGTCAGCACTGCACCCGGGTTTGAAGAGGCACAGGCAGTGGATTTGGATTTACAGGCAGCCCATTCTCACTGGGAAGGGGACAGTGTCATTGACTGGGAGCAAGAAAGGGGAAAGGAGATCATGTTTTCTCAATGCTCTTATCTGAAGAAAACCCTTAATAAGGATTGGGATGAGCCTGGATAGAAGGAAGGGTTACCTGTGATATGGTGAAAAGCCGCTGGCAGGCGGTGGGCTGCCAGGGAAGGGGGTGAGCGATGTGGAGCAGGGGGCTCAGCAGGCCCCGGCAGCACTGGCACAGGCCATTGAGCCCAGTCTGGACGCTCCCATGCCAGGGTGCCGCTGCCAGCAGGCATCTGCCTGGACAGACAGTGCTGATCACTGTCTTTTGACCTTGCAGAAATAGTTGGATAATTTACTTGATTAATAATGACAAATATAGCCTTGGACAAAGGGGGTTGGAGGTTCAAATGGACCCAAAACCTAAACACAAAGACATGTTCTAGTAGCACTCATTTGACATCTTCCCTCTTTCCTCACCTGGACCCTCAGTTCTCATTACTCCTGGTCCTCTTGTATTTGAGTTCTTGTGGCCCTAGGATTTTTAGAGAAAAGATCAGGAGATGACAATGGGACGAGGTTTTTGCCTACTGCCACTGCAATACAAATAATTATTATTAACCTCAGTGAGAGCAGAGCTATCCCTTTCAAGGTTTCCTGGGAAAAGCCATGCCATGTCTGACCCAAGGAAGAGAGGTTTAGCAGCAGTGTTAGCGGGGCACAAGTGGGAACTGTTATCCTTGTCCCTCACCCATTAGTGGCTGCTCTCAAAGAAGCATAGAAATGAGGATTAAAGGATTGAAAACTCACTGGGTATTAGAGCTACAAAAATACTCCTGGTGCTGTTGGTTTGCTGCAGGCTAGGTGAGAGCGGTCAGCGTAGGGCAATGGCAGAGCATGGCATGGTGTGAGTCTCCATCCTCTGGGCTCAGGGTCTTACAGTAATTTCAGTCCTTCTCAGTGTTTCCTTCCATCTGGGGAATGCTGCTATACTAACATAGCAGTTGTGGCAGAAATTCCACTCTGAGGGCTTGGAGAACTCAGAAGTGCCAGTATTTCCTGCACTTGAAATGACTGGTAATGAAAAGCCTTATTTGGAAAGCCCTGTTTGTGCCTCATACAACCCTAGGCTCTGATGTATGCTAAAATCTCACTTTAATTATGCATGAAATGTACATCTTTGGCTTTTAGGGACAGAGGAAACAGTTTTGTCTTGGGAATAACTGAGAATTATTTTGGCGTGGAGTCAAGAACACACAGACCAGTTTTTGTTCATTTGAGTTGGGTTTGGGTTACTTTCTAAGTGCAGGCAGCTGTTTGATGAGGGCCCATTTCCTACAGAAAAGAAAGTTATTGTGTTCTCAGCAAATTCTCTAAAAGCACCATTTCAAAACCAGAGCAGGCAGCATAATGCCTGTTTCCCCATCTCCAGGGCTGCTGCCTCACAGATCTCCAGAGGACATGTAACCCAATTCTGGGTTGTGTTCTACCCCTGTGCACCTGAAAACCCAGATGTGAATCCTCCAACACTCCTAGGTACCCAAGTAGTTTTTAAACAGTGGGCTAGGAGGCCTGAGAAGGTGTTGCAAACCACGTAACCATGTTGGAAAAATGTTGCTTTTCATTTTCTGCTCCTGTGTGTGACCTCTTGCACTGGCCTGCAAGCCCTGACTACTTGGTCTGCTGAGCCACTTGCATATTTTTGTGTTTGATCTCAGCCAAGCAACATGTCTGGGGACCCAGCAGTTTCCTGTGGTCACAGCAAAATTCAGATAATACTGACTTGCTGCCTTGCACTGAGCCCACTGCACACATCCAGCCAGTGGACATCAGGTGTGCCTCTGAGCTGCTGGCATAAAGATGCCTGCCACCCAGAAAGGAGATGCTGGAGCACTCCCTCTGCTCGCACATACGCCGCTAAACATGTGCCTGCAGATCCCGTTTGCACCTGGACAACATACAGACCTCTAACCCCACTACTTCCAGCTCTCCCTTTTATCATCTGCACAAAGCCCAGCTCAGATGAACATGTCCATGTTCCCCTCATCATCCCTCTTCTCTTTCTTTTCCTCCTTTTAATCTGTGGTGCTCAACAATCCTAGTCACTGTTCACTGACCTCCCTTCCTGGCTCCCCTCTCTGTTCGCCCTGTGCGGTGATGATTTGGAGAATGTGGCAGGAGATGAGGTCCCATCTGCTTCCTGCAGGTGCCTGGCAAGGTAGGCGAGAGGGCAGAGTGCAGCAGCGGTACTGGGGAGGGCTGCGGAGCAGGGCAGCCTTGTGAGATGGGGATATAGAGCCAGGAGGGGCAGTGGGGGACGGGGGGGAGCTCCCCATGGCTTGCACAGCTCTGTTTCTGATGGATGGTACTCTGGTTTCCTAGCCTGCACCAAGCGGTGAGGAAGATTCAATGCAGCACATCACCCTGGCAACAGACACCTGCATCTAATGTAAATATTTTGCTTTTCCCTTAACTGAGAGTAGTCCCTCAACAGGTGAATGTGAAGAATTACAATGGTTGTTATAACCCAGGGTCCTTGCAGCCATGAGCTGGACTAAGATAGCCCCTCCATCCCCACCAGCATCTAGGCTCTCCTGTAGGTTTCAGTGGGGCTTGACACACAGTGGAATGTTTTTTCCTACCGTGACTGGGCAGCTCCTGCCCTTGGACTTGGCTGAACGAAATCTGAGTGCCACTGCGCTCTGATGCAGGTGTCTTGCTCACTATCTTAATCTCAACTTCAGGAGCATCCCAAGAGCTGTCTATTTCCAGATTATGCTTCCAAGAAAGACCAAACAATGCAGAGCTGCCATGATATATTTAACGATGAATCATTCTCTTAAAAATTATCAGCTGTGAAAGACTTTCACCACTCCGGGGATAATGCAGTGATGTATTTCATGTGAATCAGTGTGGAGTGTATCCATGGCAACCCCATCCTAGCAGTTTGCCAACAGTTGGGGTAACCAGCCTGAAAGAGTTGCAGAAAATAAACCTGCATATTATGAGCTTTTAAAGGAAAAATCAGGCCTGTTTTGAATTATAAGTGGCTTGTCTGTATGCTCGTCTTAGGCTTGTTTGGTTGGCATATTACAAGACCTTCAGCAGGTGTCACTACTCAGGGAGGTAACTCATCATCTCTGTGCAACATCCACCCCCAAGGGCTCCATTCTTCGCAGCGCCCAGCTCGTCACGCGCACGGCTGAGCATCCATGGGCTGGACCTGGGGACCTTTAGCAGCCGCTCGCCGTGGAGGCACACGGGTAACGGCACAGGCACGTAAGCTGGGCGTGATGCTCAGGAGTGAGTGCTTGATTTAGCAGCCTGCTTCCCACTCTCAGAAGAGGCGTAGGCACTGCAGGGCAGATTGTCATGCGGCTATAGGCAGCGGAGCAGGCAAACAGATCCTAAGGCCCTCTGGAGGGCACTGATGGAGGCAATGCGCATCCCACCATAGGTGCAGCGCTTCCACCTAGCAGTAATTTAAAAGTAGCCAAAATGCTTGTGATGTGCTCAGGAGTCTGCGGTATTTGGGAAGAGAGAATGAAGCACCTGCATTATCACAGGGGCTTAGTTTCCCAGGCTGGTGTGAGCTCCACAAGGGTGGTTCATGTAAAACTGCTGCTCTTGCCTTCCAGAAACATAGAAGCAAGACACAGAAATTCCTTGTGCAAATGTGAAGTTGTACCGAGCAGCCTCTTGCATTACTCAGGATTGGAATTTGGAAGATCGTAAATGGTTGGAGAAAATCTCAAAGGAAAAATGTATTTCATTTTGCTCTTTGGCTCTAGCACAGGTGTCAGACTGCCACATTCAGTAATATGAATCCTACAGAAAGGGAAAAATGTAATTGTTCTGTATGACAGCAGGATTTTAATGAAGTTGCCTAAAAATGGCATCCTGCTTGTTTAACTCTCATTGGGTCAGTCTGGGGTCTGTGTCTGCCTCAAGGAAAGAAAAGCAGAGAACAGCAAGTTTTCTTAGGGGAGGGAATGGCTGTTTTGATGCAGATTGCGGGCTGAGTTGAAGATGTCTCTTGTGAATTCTGATTAGGAATGCTGAGGAACAGGGAGAGCAGCAAAGCCGGACTAACCCTCTGGAGTGACCTGCCCAGCATCTGATCCTCAGCCCATGCCGGGTGCTCTGGAGCCCTGGGGACACAGGAGCTTTGCTGAGCTTTGCTCCATGTAGATAACGAGTTTTATGCCTGGTATTTGGTGCTTGAAAATCCAGCTCAAGGCAGCATAAAATGCGATTTTCTCCTCAGTATTATGTGGTGAGTGACTCCAGCCCATCTTTATTTCCTCTAAAGCATTATGAAAGACTAAACACTCCAAGAAAATGGCATCCATTCACAGCATGCCAAGGGCCACTGGCAATGCTAATAAAAAATCTAATTGCAAGAGGGTAACTATCAATCTCTCTGACTCATGCTATGGAAGATGCTGAAATGGCACTCTTTTTTTTCACCTCTCCAGCACTGTAATGCAACGATACTGTCTTTATGATAACATCTATAAAGCATATGCAGTTCTTCATAGTTTTCTAATTTCATTGAACATATAAAATTATATTTCCCATAAAAATAAGAAGAAAACAAAGAATGAAAAATGGCAGAGAGAAGAAAAAATATGGAGAAAATTGAGCAAGGAAGGGACAGGAAGAGGAACAGTTTGGCTTCTGCCAACCTAAGATTTTTCAGTCTAAAAAATCAGTACTATTTTTCATTTTTCCAAAACTTAAGCATCCCACATGCTGCTAAGCCAGCCTGGCTGCCATGCCCAGTCCATGTCCTGGAGGGCACCTCCTCTCCCATCCAGCAGACCCAGAGTTGGCTACAATCAGTGCACAGGAGAACCAGCCCTTCTGCCATGTGGAGAATTTCCAGGATGCTGGGATACATCCCAAAAATCTCAATTTGGGGAAGTAAATATAAGGATGTATCCATTATCATATTAATCCTCCTACTAACTTCCAGCCAAAAGAATTGTGTCTTGGCACAAACCCAGAGCTCATGAGCCTGCCCACATTGTCAGCAGCTCTACCTCCCTCTCGACCAGGACCAGACAGTACAGCCTCAGGGAACAAATGTGAGCAAAGTCTAATTTTCTGCTGGATCAACCTTAATTGTAAATCAATAGTTGAGCTTTTTATTGTTTTGCAGGGTGCTTTGGCACCAACTAGAATGTAAGTTATGTACAAATCCTGGTGCTGAGCTGCGTACAGGTAGTAGAGCCTTCTGGGCCAGGAAAGTGGAAAGGCTACAGGTACTCAAATGTATGAAACTCTGCACAGGCAGTCACTAACACTGCTGAGACATCACAGGTATGGAAATGATTACCCCATGGTGACACAGAGAAGGAGAGGCTGGTTGTGATTGAAATACGTAAAATGACAGAAACCGATATTCTGCGATTTACAGGGAGGTGCAGATCCATCTGTTCCCACAACCACCTACCTGCCCATGGAAGCTCACCTGCTGAAAGCCATTTATATACTTGTATGCAGGTATATTCTGGTTTTAGAAGAATGGAAACTCAATCACGCAGGCCATAAGGGAGCTACAGGGTGCTCTGTCTGTGCTCTACAGGGTGCAATGCTTTCAGCTTGGACAACAGTGTAACCCAGATTTCTAGCTTTTCTGCAGGTACTGTACAGGTACATAGAGGTTCCCTGCTATGTATGACAGTCTAGATGTAATTAAATTGGTATAGCAATACCAAGGTCAGAGCCCAGATAAGCCAGCTGTCAGCATCCTGCCTTCAGACAAGCCCATTGTGAATCAAATCATCCATTTGAGAGATGCTCTCTTGAGACACCACCAAGAAAGTGGTGATAAAGCAAAGTTCATTCAGGTGTCCACATAAGAACTTTGTGCTTCCGTATTGAATGAAGAGGATACAACCTAGAAAACAATTCTGTGACTGTCCATCTTAGCTTCTGCCTTTATCAGACCTCACATGAACCCATCCACACCTTGCTGTCCAAGGGCAGCAACAGGGGACCACGATGACATGTCTGTACTCTCCTATACCAAGTGTTGGCTGAAGAACCTGCCGCCTGCAGAGAGGCTCCCTTGCACCCGCTGCCCGACTCGTGTTGGGCTGGGCTGTGTGCTCCTTTTCCTCCTTGCTGCTGCTCCCTGCCAATTCCCGTCTGTTCCCCTCCCAGAAACACCTCAGCACCAATCTCTCTCTGCTGTTGCTCATGTTTTATTGATAAAAACTTGGCCACTCCCTCTGGCAGATGACTCAAGAAGTTTTGTTTACAAAGAAGTATCTCACCCTTCCCTATTACATTTCTACCTGGTTTCTGCTCACATTCTCTCTATGCAAGCCCACGGCAGCCTGAGCTGGACTACTCCTGCCAGTTGGTCTTAGTTATGCTAGCGACCACAGATGCATTGAAATCACTCTAATTAACAGGATCTGCAAAGCACTGCCTGTAGTTAGCACCCTGCAAACGTGCAATGCCAGTCCTGTCCAAAAAAACACATTTCCTTTACCCACATGTGCCAAGAACCATTGCGCAGACTTCTCCGAAGCAAAAGAAAAAATCTTGCTGGATAAAGCCAGCCTGAACACAAACTCAAAGAACAATAAATCTTCACTGTCCTCCCCCCAAAGTGTCAACCTTTTTCTGCGGAGATAGTGTCTGGACTGTTGGTAATACACATGTGTAGCAGGAATAAGATCAATAAATCTCTACAATGTATCGTAGAACAAACAGAGACTTCTTATAGAGGCAAAGGCAAATGTATATTTTCTGAAGCCTTAGTCTGCCCGAGGTTGGCTAGTACAGCTGATATCAACAATAAAATAAGATCTGACTGACTTGAAGGAGAATTGGCAAAGCTCATCACAGTGCAGGATTGGGACCTGTGATGCTATTTTCAGTGCTGTGTTCTTTTTGTATTCATGCCATTGGTGAATCTGCAACATGCAAGCAGGCAAGCCACAGAGGGGAGGTTAAAAATACTTTTTCTGAATACATAGACCAAAGCAGTGGAGACTTAATTTCATCCTATTCAGATAAGCAAGTGAAATATGCCATTCTGATAACACTATTTTCAAGAAGCAAGTTTTCCTCTGCAAGCTGCTACCCTATTAGTACCCTATGTCCAGCTCTTACTTTCATTGCTTGCATTTTGTATCACCAAGTGGCATCTGTGGCATAGATAAATTGACCGTTGCCCCAGTTCTATTGATGACACTGTGTCTTCCAGAGTTTAAATGACTTTATCAATGTCCTATTAATAAAGAATCCATTACTCTTGATTGCCTGCTTCCTCCTAGGTACCCTGAAATCTGTATTTCCAGCTTGGCTGAGAGTAGAGACCTCATGTTCTCAATTCTCAGCCGTCTGGTCAAGCCCTGAGGGCCCTTCAGCCTCCCATTAGAGGAGGTGCAATGTAATCTAACAGAAAAGCTCAATAATATCCTTTTGCCTGTGTTACCATAGTGGTCTACACTGACGGCCACAAAAGAAAATCATGGCTAAATCCCAAATGCTCGCTTTTTTTATAACTCTGATTTTGTTTGTTGGACTGTGTATGCAGCAGCATGTACTTGTGTGGTTTTAAGGATGTTTTTTGCAATCATTCCTTGCAACCAGTTTCTCCTGTGGGCCAGTTGGAAATGGGTGACCAGAGCCTGAGGATGCTTTGGAAGAAAAGAAGCTGGAGGTCCTCCCTGTCACCAAAAGTCACAACTTTTGAAAGCCCTTCTACTGCAGCTCAAGAAGAATCCACTTCCTCACAAACCCACTTATGAAATGAATCATTTCGATAGATGCCAGGATAACATTGTGCTGTTTTGTAGGAATTTATGTTCTGAAGTGATATGAGTTGAGTTACAAACAATATAAGCAAAAACCCATAAAGATATGTGAACACAAATTTACATGGTTGGTATGACAACAGGGATGTTTTGTTTAGATAAGACTGAAAGGCCTTGAGGGGAGAATGAAAGAATTTGTACATTCTAAAAAAATGCAAACCTGGAATGTCTTCCCCAGGATAGACAAGAATTTATTAATAATTTCCTTCAGAGAGAAGATAAGGTTAGTGCACTGCAGAATTAACCTGAGAATTGTCAGTTCACAATGAGCTGAAATCAAGTGGTAAACACGCATCGTGATTACATTACAGCTGCAACTGGGAGGGATATTTAATTATTAATTGTTAGTTGTTAATTGTATGAGCAAGTAAATTTACTCTGCCTTCATTTACAATGCTCTACATGTTTGAGTGATGAAGATCTACAGCCCCTCAAGCACCATTTGCACTCAAGCTGAAAAGATGGATCCCCTAGGTCCAGCTTCAAGTTTGCATGTGTCATGAAGCTCCAGAAATCCTCATTTTTATGTGTGAAGCCCTAGATATCTCCTGTCTCTCACAGAGAGGCAAAAACTGGGTAAAAACTCACTGCAGTTGGAGTCCCACCCTAGTGGCTTAAGACAAAAATTGGCCACTGGTTTTGTTACTCATGGTGACTTTCATTTGGAAGCTTCTACAGGGATAAATCAGAAGGACTCCCCCGGAGCATCTGCCATTTTCCAACATGGTACTTGCACGATGAACAAAACCCTATTGCCTCCCAAGATACACACGACTAACTCCACAAGGACAGCAGGGTGGCGTAGAAAGCCACAAGAGTGAAGTCAGCCTGGTGTGGCAGGTGCTATGTCATCCCTAGCTGCAATAAAACAGCCATGGCATTTAATACTCCCTTTTCTTCCCAAATTGCAGTGCTTTCCATCTTTTTTTCTTTCTCTAATAGCCAGGACAGTTATAAGGTCACTGTACACTCAGCCTTTTAATGAGTTATATGAACTGCTTTGAAGCAGTGCTGGGTTTGTTATCCTCTCTTTTCACTGCAGATATAAAATCAGATGGAGAAGTCACTGTAGAAGCAGCCCTTGGTCCCCTGTGCCAGGATGTCTGCAAGCAACCCAGCTGGGAACCTGCACAACAGCAATAGGTTTATATACAGAAGGTAGCAGCTGGGCAAAGTTATTAGCAGATAACTATGGAGCATGTAAAATGGAAACTACAGCACACAGGGGTTCAACTGGAACCAAGAGCCAGCCAATGGTAGCATTGAAAGTATATTTCCAAGTTCACTCAGTTCTTCTATGCACAATAAGTTAAAAAAAAACCCAGGTATATGCTGATAAGCGCTACCAGTACTCCTCCCAAAGGTAAGAAGGACAAAAAGCAGTGGAGAAAGTCTGCACATTTCCCACTCCGATATTCCCTGATTTTATGCACAACAGAGAGTTTTCAATTCTCTGAACTCAACAGGTATGATGCTGTATTTATCTTTACTTTAGCAAAGCTAACCAGAAAAATTTGTTTTGTGGTAACTTGTGATAGTCTCAAGAGTTGTCATATTTGTTTTCTTTGGAGCAACAGAAGAGACCATGAGATAACATCCTTTAATAGTGCCGAATTGTTTCAGTTTGATGTTTTGTGCCAAAACTGCAAAGTCATAATCCACTATAAAAGACTAAACAGCACATGCACCTTATACTCTTATACATTCACATTTTAAAGCCTGTATTTTCACCTAACTTGGAAGCCGAAATGACACAAATTGAAATGATCAAATCAAAGGGAAATATTTTTACCTTAGCAAAATGAAACATCTTTGATGTTATTGAAACTAAACAAGAAAGTCAAAATGATTTGATATTTCCCATGAAACTCTTAGTCAGTATTGACACATTTCTGTGGAACATTTCTAATCAGAGAAGGATTCAGGGAGACCCAACACCATTGCAGCCACAGTCTCCTCAGCCCTCCCGCATCAGCTTACACCTCCCGCTACCTTCCTGGGTGCCAGCTCTGCCTCAGCTTGTTGGGAAAAGTTATGCTTGTACCAAGTGACTGAGAATTCCCACCCAGAACTGATTCTGGAGGTCACATATTGCTTTCTGTCGTTCCTTCAGAGGTACTTCCCTTGTGCCCTGAAATGCTGCTGAGAGGGAGGGTGGGTGGCCAGTACTGTATGGAGAATCCCACAGACCTGAAATACCCCTGCAGGAGGTCAGCATGTTGACTTGGCAGCCTGGAGACTGCACAGCTCTGGGCTACAAGCTCCCCTGAGGACAGGAATATCTCTGCACATCTGCGCTCTCTCTGATGGTGTGAACAGCTACTTAAGAGGAGCATAAGCCTCAATGTTTTCCATTTCATGTGAATCAGTTCTTTTGATGCTCTGCTCCATTTCCTCCTTTGCAAACGCTAGAATCTTGTAGGGACAAAGCAGGTAGAAATCAGTTCCATTGCTACAGACATTATCATCAGGACCTGCAGGCATTAATAAAAAGTTTATGGAGAATTTTATGCAGCTACTTATATGATTCAACTGAGAATTATACTTCATCTATATCGTCTTATACTCTGGTTTAAGAAACAACATTATGCTTTGTAAAATCCTACAGGAGTTTTTATGAGAGACTTAAGAAAGGAAACCAGAATTGCATATTCCATTAGATTCATTCAGTACCTGAGAAATACCTTAATAAAACCAGAAATTAAATAAATAATGTTCCAAAGTGGAAGACACTAAAAGCCTTTCAGTACATGGCTTTCCCAGTACAGATAGAATAAAGAGAGGAATTAATTGTAAACGTCAATTAGTATGTGATTTTATTCCAAAACACTTGATATTTCTACGTCTGCCATATAATATTTTAGAGAGGAGAAATCTTTAACTCTGAGTTTTGTGTTTTGACTTCAGGTAGCACATGTTTGCCACCTGTTTACAGAGCAGTGTCTGAGCCAGCCAATTATGTAAATATCAAAACAGAGACATCATCTGTGACTCAAATTAAGCACTTTCTTTACCTTTGCAACCTGAGACAATCTCACTCTTGCTCTGGGGCTCTTTATCTGGCTGCTAAAGAAATAGCCTAGCCAAATGTAATACGCTGTGTCTGCTCCAGCCAAATCGTCCACTCTGCATTCTGGTCCGTTTTCTACCTCTGCCAGCCGCTTGCTGCAGGGCAAGACCAAGCAACGGTGGCCACTGCTCTCCTCCTCACAGATTACAGGAGCTCCCTGTCTCCCTCCTCTCCTGGACAGTATACAGCATGAAAAATTTATCTTGTTCCATCCATGGAAGCAGACAGACCCAGAAACGTCACCCAGCTGAGCGTGCAGGCTCTGCGAACCTGGGCAGCAGCTTCCAGGTTTATCAGAGCTCTCATTCTCACTGACCTTACAACAATTAAACAGGCTAAAACCACAAGACCTTAGCTATCAGACCAACCGCTTCCACAGAAGTGAAGGACAGCAGCTCTAGCAGTGTTGGAAATGAAGGTGGTTAGGTCTGATACAGGGAGGTAGAGATGCTGGGTGCCTCACTCCAGATGGCTGGAGGAGACTCCTCCTGTCTGAAGCAGAATTGCACGTTTGTGCTAAGGTGGAGTTTTACACCCAGTCAGGAATCAACTTTAAAAAGTTCCATGCAAAAATAAATTCCAGATTTGAAAAGGAAACTGCTTCGGTGCCAGGTCCTGACCTATGCTCATGTGTCATGGGCTCCACAGGGTGGATGTAAAGAAGAGCTAGTGGATGAGGTTCCACAGTTTTCCTTTTATCCTGTAAGTTTCACACAGGTCTCATGAAACATTGGACATCTCAGAAGCCGTCATGAAACATCAAATAAGGACCTGCATGTGCACGACCAACAGCACTGACTGATGCGGCACTTTGGGGTCCTCAGTCCTCTCCCCCAAGTATATCCATCAGAATTAGAAGCACAAGCTGGACAGCAATTAATGCCTTATTTAGCACTTATCACTTCAAATCCCCAAATACTGCAGAAAGAAAGGGAACTAGCAAAATCCTGTTTCACAGAAAGAACTTTATCCTCCTGCAGCGCAGGAGTTGCACAGTAATCAGGACAGAGGGAAAACCCCCAACTTTCACAGCTTGAATCCTAGGGGCCTTTGTCACTGACCTACATTACTTGTCCATGGATCAAGTAATTTGGCACTAAATCTGTCCCTTCTAACTGAATCAAAACCATGCTGATGTTTGGAAGAAGTTCAAGGGGGAGAGAGTGGAACAGTGATGACAACTATTATTTTTGAAATCTCTTGGTCCTGTAGAACTGGCTGATCTGAGCTGAATTGCCATAGTTAAAATTATGTTGTTTTCAGACCTTTTCAGAATGGGGTTTGAAAAACAGGAACACTGGACACCTTGTGGGAAAAAATTATATTCTCAATTTGAAGAGATCATTTTGGACAAGTTTATAAAAAAATGTGGTGATCTATTGGACGGTTTCCTGAAAGGAATTGTTAGATGCCGGAACCAACTAAGGGCTTGATTCCAAATAATTCAAGGTAGCTGAAAGCAAATCCATTGCACAGCTTGGGATAATGTCTGAAGTGATTCTCTTATCCCTTCCATGAGACCAATTGGGATCAACTGTAGTGCAGTCAACAGAAAAAGGGTAGAGCAAAATGAGTGCAAGAGTGAGGTCAGAGTCAGCCCCTAAATCATTAGATAGCAAGCCAGGCTGGCTTCCTTATTTCATTTAATGACACACGAACTATGGAGGTGTGGGAGTAGAAAAGGAATATCTGAAAAACAAGATTCAAATGAAAACAATTTACACAGTTAAAGATTCTTTTCATTTCTTTGAGAAAGCTAAAAAAAGAAGGGGAAATATCCAGAATAACCATTACTATCCAGAATAACCATTAATATCCAGAATAATCCATTACTCCTAAGCAGAATAAGACATTTATTCTGCTTGGATCCCTGGAGTAGAATGAGAACATTTTATCTATGCAGTATAGTGATTTTCCTTGTTTACTTGTTGCACATCGTATGCTCCTCTCCTAACAAGCAGCAGTCATTGCCAGTCCTTCAGCAGAGCCCAGCCTAAGTGTTCATGTTATATTCATCACTGTTTCAGAGCCAAAATGCTGTAAATAATCTACCACTTGAACTTATTATTATGTTGACTGCCAAAGCCAGCTTTTCTTGCTGCTTAGCATCCTTTTTCAAAGGAAACACATTGTTTCTTCCAGCTCTGGATCTCCTCTCATACATTGGTGGAAGCAGAAGTAGCTCTTCTGAAGCCGGTGGAGCTGTAGAGATGTAAGCTTGGGGCATGTAGGAAGGATTTTATTGCTGTCACCTTGTCTCTGTTTCCATAACTCCCCCAGCCCTGCAACAAATATGTGCTCCAGTTGTGCTGGGAGCTGTACAACATGTAATCCTTGCAGCATCCTGATTCAAAACAAGCCTATATTGTTTTTTCCCTAGTTTATTCTGTGTATGTGGGAGCTCCTGTGAAGCCAGAGGCATGAATACACTCCATGATGCTACTCAGACCTTGAGGAATAAGTTGATGCTCGGAAAGATGAAGAAGAGCCACGCTGTCTGAAATAGGATGCCTTTTATTATCTTGTTAGCTGCTGGCATGATCAACTCACCCTCAAGACAGAAGCTGAGATGATGAGATTTACCTCTCTAGAAGAAGTTTTGAGTGTCATCCAAAGCTCTTCAGTGTAATAGATGTTGTACACAACAGCTAAATATTTTGTGCACCTTGCAAAAGAGATGTGAAAATAAGTTGATGTGGAGAGTGGAGAACACAAGACTTCTAAAATGCAAACTACTTTCCACAAAGTTTTTTTCTCTGCTAAGCTTTGCCTGCTCTTCGCATGACAACTGTTCACAAATCAACAGGGTCCTGGATAACAGGACTAGGAACTGGAAAGTGAGTATATTATCCAAGCAAACCCTACGAAGATGTGCTAGACCCTGGCTAGGCAGCCACTTGCCTGCACTGCACGACTGGTCAGCATGCAAGACTATCCCCCTGCTAAATCCAGAGCACATGTACTTTGGGAAGCTCACAGAGCTCCAACAGCTTTTGCATTGAGTGATGAGATGTTCAGCTCATCAAAAGAAGGAAAGGAACATGCTGTCATGTTTTGAGTCTGCCTCTTTCTCTGCTACAGTGACACTCTTGGAGAACACAAGCAGCCTCTCACACCTACTGCTTACTGCACTTTCCACATGAGTCCATCATGCAGATTGCCATTTATATGCTTGAAATGCAAGAATTTTTGCTTTCTCAACTATCTGTCGTACTTCAAAATGCCTGGAGGTAGTCCCTTGGGCACATATACAACACTGTTCACATGCTACGTCAGCTAGACCTTCAAAAAGATCATAGGGCAGAAAGATCAGTCAGACCAGGAAAAGAATTTTTTTCTGTAGCACCAGCTCATCTCTTCAAGTAGGGAACAAAACAAGGGCATTAATGCTTGGCTTTCTCAGCTCACCTGTGTTCTGCCTAGAAGAGGTACTGTAAAATCATAAACTAGATGTGACACCTTACATTATTCCTAGAAATGAATGGAGGTTAATGTGTAGATAGTAAACATTTCATTCTGTATACAAAACCACACTTGGAATACACAGATCCAACACTAGGAACAAAAGCATCTGTAGGAATGGTTGTCAATTGTGCTCATTCCTTCTCATCTCCATTAAAAAGCACTTCTGCTCATTTGATGGCTTTTCAACCATACCATAGCTCTTCAACTGAGAACCCAATTTCAGGCATTAAGTGGAGTCTTAGCAGTCATTTTAGCAAGATTTCCTTAACACTTTCCTGTTTTCCTATATTTTTATTAAGAGTTGGTAAAACAATTCAGCTCTGAGATACCTAGGCTAATGCATCTCAGAAGCATCTGGAATGCTAAGACATAGCCTGGAGCTTCTTGGTTCAGATTAGGGGCGAAGCACTAACAGCACATCAGCAGCAGCTGAAAAACTTCACTCCACAGTGACCTTTTGCCATTGCTGTTTATTCATTGCATCCTTTAGATAATGACCCTTCCTTCCTTCATTAGTTACTGTGCTAGCCCTGCTGTGGCTTTGGGAATTTAGCTTCAGCGCATGTTGTCAGGGGTCCCTCTCCAGACTTGCCCTTCGCATAAGCTCCAGCAGCAGGGATGAAATCAACCCCAACACAGGCCATCCACCCATGGAGCAATAGGTTGGAAGTCTGTTCTGCATTATCTTCATCACTTTTATTACCCAAACTAACTACATGGGAGGTAAACTTAAGCCACACTGCGGTCCCCATGGAAACAGGTCCAAAGAGCTATAGCTGAGTATTAATCAAGGTATATGAACAACCTCTCTCCAAAGGTCCTGAGGAAATGACTCTTGTTAGGAGCCCCAGAATCAATGGACATGCAGCCACCCACATACTTGGGAGGCTGCAGGCTGGGGCTGGCATGGGATTTTACCGACTTCTCCCACAAGGGGTAGAAAGGAGAAGACCTGCCCAAGTCTTCAGTAAGTCCCTACTCTACTTACGCCAAAATGTGCCACAGTGAAATCATTTAGAGACTTGATGTCATGCTTCATCTCCTTGGTCGCGGTGCTTGGAGGTCAGCTGTGGCATTTCCAGGGCTGGCATTTGGGATGACAAAGTGTTTGCAAGCAGAGGTGACTCATTTCCTTTAGGACACCCTCAGACTTGCTGCATGGTGTTCAGTAGGAGAAAATGTTCTGCCTTTGGCCTTGACGGTCTCTTAGTGTCTCTGAAGTCCACATGTCAGACGTGCAGACACACAACGTGGTTGTACCTAGCTGTAGCAATTACTGATACTCCCAGTACAAAACAAACACAAATCCCAGTGCCAAACTACCTACATATCAAGACTTATGGAGCACGTGCAAGAGATTACAAGCAGCACAGTGAGGAAGGGGCTCAGAGAGTGCTGCTGGTATGAAGTGTCGCCCCACCCCAGTTCCTAGACTAAACTCAAGTGTAATAGAAAATTCATGTCCAAATTAGAACATTAAAAAAAAAAACCCAACATGTAAGCAGAAGACTATAAATTATTTATGTCCATAATATCAACATATGTTTGTAATTTTTTTCATTTTTAATATTATTTTTGGAATAAATTACCCGAAGTTTCATTATAAAAGCTGTTTAGAATAAATAAAATCCCATTTCAAAGCTTCTCTTAAATTCTTGTTTCAAAGAAGAGAGTCCTGAAACCCGAATCTTTCCCATAAGGAGCTTCAGCCACAACAGTGATCTTCTAGCAAAAAATATTTGACCAGAAAGTTCCCAAAGAGCATTTCCACAGCATCAGATTGTTCCCAGATCTTAAAATAGGAGACGCAGGGTTATCAATCCTAAAGTCTTTCTTAGTCATAAACTTTTTTTTTTCTTAAAGGAAAAGCAAACTGGCATTTCCATAAAGACCTGCAGCTGTATTGATGCCATAAGCACTTCCCTCCCATGGTGACCTAGCCCCAAGCTCACGTTCAACAGTAGGAATCCTTCTTGCTTTCCAGGAGTTTTGGTGTAATACTCCGATTCATAGGAACAGGGAAAAGCAACCCAGGGAACACTGCCCTCCAGGACCCACCAGCCACCATAGAGCAAGATGCTGCAGCCAAGAGGTCAGAGACACCCCCAGGACAACCAGACATGTCACCAAGCTGCTCCCTGCATAGGGTCATTACTGCAGCTCAGTGTCTGCAGCAGAGTTTTGCAGGAAACCACTTCTAGGCTCCCCGGGCAGACGCTTTCCACCTGGGAAGCCTCCACCTTCACTGATGGACAGAACCAGCAAGTGAGCAGCAGCCTCAGTGCTGCTGGGAAACCTGCAGCTTCCCAGTGGCCCCGTGTGCCACCTCATGTCTTCTCTTCAGGAGGCTCTTCAGGATGGGAACTGAAAATGGGAGAGCCTCATGCGAGCAGAGCCAGAACTGGAAGCTCTTTGCCATTTCTGCCCATTTAAGAATGGCATCTCGGCAGAGCTGAGCTTCCCCTTTGGGTTTTGAGGTGTCTGCGCCTGAAGTCCCCTGATTCCCCAAGTAGAACTCTCTTCATATCTTCCATGCTTCCACAGAACTATACAGTCCCTCTAATCTGTTCTTCTACGAACAAAAGCAGTAGATTTTCCTTCTCCACTGCTCGACATTTTTTCTCCCTCAATGTAAAGGGTGCCCTGTGGAGCGATAAGATAAATTCCTTCTTCCCTCTGGCACTTTCATGATTAGTTACAATAGGTTTGCCCATGAGATGCCACAAACCATATATTCAAGCTGCCACAGAATTATGCAATTAGAGTAGATCTGTACCACACATGGTCACGAGTCCTGGGAGATACAGGACAGGGCAGCTTTGTGCTCAGACCCAAGCCATGGGCTGAGGAACACAGACCAGCTGGGCAGCCACCAAAACAGCAGAGAGCTGTTCCCAAAGCTCTGTGCACTCTGTCCCATGGCAGCAGAAGAGGGCATTGAATCTCTTGGAAACTCAGTGGGATCTCATTGTTAGCCTGCACTTCAGTTCTTTTGTGGCTCATGGGGAAGCCAAAATGTTGCAAGATGGTAAAGTCACTGATCACATTCCTCTCCTGGGAGTTTCACAAGCTTCAAATGTCTAAAGCAAACAATACAAATAGAGCAGCAATTATGTACTGGAAATTTCCTTTCCTGTCTTGCATTGAACAAAGCTTTTTTTTTTTTTTACTTTCCATCTGTTCTGGAAGATTCAGGATCGCCAGGCTGCACTGGAGAGAGCTGCAACCCTCCACCCACAGCCACATCACGACCACAAAGTGATGCAATCATGGAGTCACAGGACTCCCGTGAGCCAGCCGCTGTGAGGCTGCACAAAAACAACAGGATACGTATGGACTTAATCCCTAAAAGTTCTCCCCTAAGTCTCCTCAGCTACAAGAACGCCTTCTCTGAGCCATATTCTTTAAGCAATGGCACTGAAAATAAGACCATAACAGGACACTCAAAGGAAAAAGTATCAGTTAATTCCAAGGAGTTACACATTCCCTCACCTGAGTTCAGAAACACCTGCTCAGAAGACACACACGGTTCCTGGATATATCCCTCTAGCCAAACTCAAACAGAAATTTCTCTGAAGAGTGACTTTGTTTTGCACAGTTTCCAGATAAAGTCTGAATTAGAGGCATTTTTACAAAGAAAAGAAAAGGTCCATCATCTTTCTGTGCCACAAATGGAAACTTGAGTGGTTTTGTATGTATGCTAAGATCAGGGTCAGAACAGGTCTATCTGAGTTTTCTATTTCTAGTCAAAAGCTTTACAAAATAAGTCTGTGCCAGCAACTCCCATAACATTCTCTGCATGGAAAGGGCAACGACCTCTTGGCCAGCTAAAAAATGAAAACATCCAGGGTCCTTCTGACCTCATTCCTTTCTTGCAGAAGAAAAAAGGCTAGGGAGAGGAGATGGAAACCACAGTGACTGAGAAGCGTTCAGGATGCTCTGTTTCAGCAGCACCATCTTCTTCCTAAATGACATCTGACTACAGCCAGACTCCAGCTTTTGACAGCAGCTTCAGCACAAAGTGAAATACAGGGGTTAATCCTCAGAAGCAGCAGCTGAAATAACTGGAGGTCAGACAGCATGATCCTGCCTGGTATATCCTTTCAGAGGATTATGAAGTTTTCCATAGAAAGAAAAAGTTATACATGAGCTCCTGTCTCTCCCAGAATCAAGGTGCCCTGGTCCCTCCTCGGCATCCTCTGCTCTGCAGAAAGCCACAAATACATACGTCAAGAAACAAATAAAAAAATGGATACTTAATTCATAGTTGGACTAATAGATATGGGCTGTTAGGCATTTGTGTAGAAATCTGAAACCTTAGAGCTTTTTAGAACTGGACTTAAATTTTATTTTATCCTTAATGAACAAGAAAGCCCGTGGCATCATCGTGAGAACAAATCATGTTTTCCACATCACTGCCATATCCCATGGACATTAACAACGTGAAAATGCATGGGAAAATACACACATAAAACCGCCTTGGGCAAAAATCTCTTGTCTTAAAGAAAACATAGTGGTGAATGATGATGTCAACATGAAACTAATGACCTGAGAATATTTTTTACTTTTCTTGCCATGATGATGAATTTGTAGAAGAACTAATAAGGATAGTGGATAAATGGTTAATGTTCCCCTGCAGATGGTCACAGTTTATTACTATTATTACTACATTATTATCATAATGATTCAGAGACTGGCAGAGAGAACCTGATTAGCAGCCTAAAATCTCTTGGAGGTGAACGTCATTTTTACATTCCTCCAGAACTGTTGTTCCTTTAGAGTCCTCTACCAGTAACTGCTGCCCAAAAGCCTCTTCAAAAATTTACCATCATTTGCCTCTGCTGTCTTGACTTCTGAAGAGTGACTTTGTTTTGCACAGTTTCCCGATAAAGTCTCAGCTAGAGGCAATTTTATAAAGAAAAGGCCTTCATCATCTTCTGGGCCACAAATGGGAACCTGGGTGGCTCTGTGTGTGTGTTATTCCCATTGCTATAAAGAGCCAGAAGAGCACAAGGGAATCAAGAGCTGCAAACAGTCAAAAGCAGCAGGAAGGCACAAGCACCCTCTGACTTTCCATCCGCCTGACCACCATACACAAACCAATAGACAAGAAGTACATTGAAGTAAAGGCTCTTTAATACTGCAGCCTTAATATCTCCTGCTCCATTACCCTCCCATTAAACCCAAACGGTGTCTGATACGTTTCTCTGCTAGAGCTGGGCAGCCCGCATCCCCAAACAGCTGGGCTGCCTGTCTTGTGTGAGCAAGCAGATGGACTGTTTTGTTTGTAGAGCACAGCACAACCTATTCAATGACAGCTGATGCATTTGCTATATTGTCCCCAGGACCTCATTTGTTATATTAAGAAATAACATTCAAAAGAACAAATAAAACAAAGCTGATTTTTGGTGCTCCAGGGATTTTAACTTGGTGGGACTGCCTACTACAACTGACCATAAAATGTTACATTAAAATCAGGTGATATTACAAGAGTGTGTGTTACAGGATAAGAGCAAGAGATAAAAAGCCAGCTGTAGTTTTAGCAATCTTGTCCATAACATTAAAGCACACACCAGCGCTCCTCAGACTCTGGATGAACATGATGCATATTTTACAGCCGTGTTTTTATTGACTACAATTTACACCCTGAAGCATTATTGTCTCTGTATGAAAAGAGCAATTTTGTCTTCTAGCGAGCAAACAGCTCTCCAGAAGGTATGCAAGTCCTCCAGAGAGAGACACATGCAGCAAATTGTTTAAGGCAGAATAAAGAATTTACTGCTAGACCAACAGAGGCTATAACCCCTTTTGCCAGTGACCTTTACGGAACGAAATAAATGAGATATTCCCGCCTGACAATGAGATATAACAATCTGACAATCTGCTGCTTGAATGTACAGTGTCTGGATGGGATAGAAAACTCGCTTTCAGCAGTCACATTGTCTGTCCTTACCCAGCTGGGAAAGCCCCTGGCATACCAGGAGTGCTGCTCCTCTCCTCTTTCCCTTCCCCCGTCTCCATCTTTCTCTTTTCCCATCCAGGATATCCGTTGACCCCATGGAGAGCTTAGTCTCCACACAGTTTCCCAAAATAGTCTTGTGAGGCAAGGTAGAAACCAATCTCTTGTATATGTAATGGCTATGGGACAACAGGAGAACAGCTGAAAGGGCATCCACACCATATTTCTAAGTGATAACATTGATCAGTACCACTGAAAGATAACAGAATTTTGCAGAACCAAACCCAACGTTTTCCCCCCACTAAGATCCCCAGTAAAAACCAGATTTGTCTTTTATCAGTTGCCCATCCTAAATAAGCTGTCTCAGCTTTTATTGAGGTGAAAATCCTCCCTTTCAAAAACTCCTGTTTCACAAAACCGTACCCAATTTATGCACATTTAATTACTGCCGTTTCAGAACAAAATAGCCTCTGCCTGTGCATTCCCAGTAATTGTATGCAACATAGCATTGTCTATGCATTAAAGAACATCTTAGTACTTAGTGGTAAAAATAGTATCAGCTCTGTAGATGGTATAAATGAATGGGTCTGAAGCTCTCACAGTTTACTTCCAGCAAGGTTTGGTCTGTAATTTTTAACCAATCAACATCTTTTCAGTTGACAAATGTGAGCCAGTATGTATCATGTTGCCTTGTGAGGCTGAAAATAGATTTTGCAAATATGTTTCTGGGTGCGGAGGTGGTTCATGCAAGTGAAGCAAAAGATGAGGAGAGAAAAGATGGACACATTTTGGTTCCCAGGGCTGGATTTGACACTCTTTCATCTGCTTATGCTCATTAATCAGGCCAGGAAGGAAACTTTGATCCTATTCACAGAGTGCACGACTTGTACTCAGAACAGAGAATGGAGCCTGGGAGTGACAGTGCTTCAAATTCATACAAAACGTTACAGCAGAAACACCACCTAACGAGTTCTAGCTTGTCAAAACAGCAAAAAAGAAGAGCAGGCACTTGTACTCAAATTCTTATGGACACATTTCTAATGAAGCCTATGGAATTTTCCAAGTTAAAATAACATGGAGAAATAAATAGAGAAAAAAAAAGGGAATCAATTTTGCTTGCACTTATATTCGGTACATGTGAAAAAGTTGAAGATCTTTGCTTAGGTTTCTCATGCACTCAAAAACCAGGCTTAATCAGACTTCTTGCAGTCTGTGTAACTGCAGTTCTTCACTCTCCAGTCTGGCTTGGGGCACTGGATCTTTGACAGCCAGGGACTGTGACGTCTGTACCTTCTGCAGCGTCTGATCCCTGAACCAGCACCACAGCAGAGATTGTCACTGCAGGACTGATACCCTTGGCTGCAGGAGCTAGGGAGAGTGAGGATGGAGAGCCCAAATACAAGCCAATACACAATTCAATGTCCAGGTCTATGCCTAAATGCTCAGAAAATCTGGTATTTGAGGCAAACCTGCTGCTCTTAAAACTTAAGATTCAAGGTAGCCCTAATGTTCACTTAACCCAGATAGAAGTTGGAAGTTTGACTGGGTTTTAGTTAGTAAGGTTTTGTGTTAGTTAGAAGACAATTTTATGATGTAAATCTCTACCATCACTTAATATATGTCTTGCACAGTCTCTTCAGTTCTTCTGAAGTAAAATGTACACTTCATTGACTTGTCCATTCATTGCAGGAAGAACAGTATTTGAGATCTCTGAAAAATGTTCAAGAGCATCTTATATGAAGAGCTGTAACAGCTGGAGTGGAACCATTACGTGTCTAAAACTAGAATTCAATATAAGTGTATGATTTTTATGTCTGGCAAAATATAGTAAAATTATCACATTATAAATTATTTAGAACTGATCTATTTTTATTTAGAGCAAGCAGAGAAAAAGTCTGCAGATAAACTGGAGGAGGGGGACTCTGAGGATGCCTCCTAGAGCTACAGGCAGCTAAGCCTGTTGAAGAAGAGAGACGCAGAAAAGAAAGGTCAGTCTGTGTCTCAGGGATGGAGAAAGTCCTGACTCTCAGAAGAAAGAGGATGGGTACTCGAGGATCTATTAATTTGACAAGCGTGGGCATGAAGAAAGCCGCCATGGAAGAATTTGGTTGTCCTCCTACCCATGGCCTTGGTTTGGAAACATTTCAGCGAGTGGCTTCCAGCTCTCCAGTCTGTGGATGCATGAGGGAAAGGGGAATCTCATGCCTGAGGCCCACGCGGGTCCCTCGGACTCTCCAGGGAAGCGACTCAGGCTGGGAGCTACTCATCTCCCAACCTCAGGGCTGTTTTCCTGCAGGCAGCGGGCAGGTCTCCCTCGGCCAGAGCCTCAGTTTCTCCTGAGGGAAATTGCTGGGGACGTGCAGTGCCAGCACGCTCCATGCACCCCCTGGGGGTCGCGGCTCGGGCCCTGGGGGTTAGACAGCCGCACGCAGGCCGAGACCCAAGAATCGGAGCCAGAGGGAGATACTGCTAACAGGAAACATTCAGATAGTTATTTCAGGCTTTTTATCAGCCTTCTGCTTTTTTAACCTTTATATTTTGTATCTTTAGGCGGGGTTTTTTTCTGCATTCATGAGGACCGGAGTCTGTCTTTTCTTCTCTTAAACGAAGCAGAGGCCAGTATGTACTCCCAGTTTTGGCATGGGAGGCTTTAATGAGAGCATGACTAAGAGCAGACAGTTTGCACTGAAGTCCTTAGTCCATTTGTACAAAGCCACTACAGTGTAATCTGTTTGTTTTGCTATAGTTTGATAAATTATTCCTTAGCTGTAAAGTACCCACCCACTTTCTGCTGAAATTATGCAGAGAGAAGCGAGCTGGAATAGGCTCTGGAGTTATCTGCCAGGGACATCCATGCATGTTTCTAAGTTTTATGATCTTAAACAACCACGTACTGTTCTGTCCCTAAAGGATATCTACACAGTGAATCACAGTATACGTTTTCAAAGAAAGCAGCAATATTCTGCCTTTCTCCTGTTACACAAACTAATACAGACTCCAGATGAACTTTTGTCAAGTATCTTAAAATTGTCCCATTAGGCACCAGCATCCACTGCTTTTATGTTGGCTTTCCTCAAAAATATTGTAGTCATAATCCTCATGGAAATCAAGGCAAATTTCCCTTTTCAAAACTGTCATTACATATTTTGCACTTAGTCTGCCAATACAACAGGAGAGGAGGGAAAAAATTTCCCACCAAGAAGTATATAATGATGGGAACTGCCCTTTTTCAAATACTGAAATTCTCCAAGAAGTTAATGTTTTATCCAAGCATTGTCTATTGAAAAAAAACATCCAATCGTGTTTGATTTATTGCTGCAGCTAGTTACCTCCCATGCCTCTAACACTATTTGCATTTTTTAATAATGAAAGTTTTCTAGAAAATTCTTTTCCTACTAAAGTTTTGATTTTTTTTCATGAACAGTGACAGAAATGCATAAAGGGGGAAGGAAAGAGAAGAGGGGAATGCATTTCAATTTCCACATAGCCATGTGCTCCCATGCACTAGCGCTTATGCACAGAGCCATACCACGTTATAGCAAGTGATAAACTCAAAATAAGAAGCAGCAACACAACAGAAGCTGTTGTATCTGACATAAGATGACACAGGTTGTCACAAGAGTGCTATATCAAACAGCCAGGGAAAGGAAATAGCAAGAGACACTTCACAGATGTCTGGATTGAGGTTTGAAGGCATAGCTGTTTATGCATTGCAGGGGCAAAACCTCTTCATCAAGCCTTGTATAGAGTGCCTATCCTTCTATTAACAGAAAAAAATACACCAGAATTTGATGTGCTTTTCTCTGGGGCTTCTTTCTGCTCGTGTGTATTTATAGCCTTTTTCAATCCAGATAACGTGGCTGACAAAGCAGGATTGATTTGATTAGCATGTAAATAAAGCCTCATTGCCTCTCCTGGCTTGTCTGTCATGGTTATGCTTTGATGGGATTTCTGTCTGCCCTTCCTATTTACATCTGCTTCTTGTTTGCTGAGTTTCTGAGCCCGTGTGTTGGGAAGGGCTCAGGCAGCATTGCCGCAAGGTGCGCGTGGCGCCTTCTGAGCACAGATCCAGGATTGATTTGCCACTGGGCCATGAGCAGAACCACTGTGGTGGTGTTCAGCGTTCTCCTGTGTTGGCCTTCACCGGTTTGTGGGGAATGAGCAGGGATCAGCCAAGCCGAAAGAACTGCATGAGGAAAGCAGCACTGCCACTGCAGGACATTGCCGAGTTTGGGAATCTCCTAGGAGGATGCTAAACCCCTTGTTTCTTTAACCCAGATAGCTGTGGACACCTGGGCACCACAGAGGCAGAAGAAAATTGTAGAAGTATCTAACCAAGCTGGTCTTGGACAGCATAGAGCAACTGAGGAAATGTCTTAACAACACTGAGGTATGCCTCGGTTTTCAGATCACAAGAACAACAAAAATTGAATCATTTCTTGCCTGCTAGCCATGAGGCTGACTTGATAGTAACTGTGAGATGCAGTTGATGTGGAAAGAGCCTGAAAACCAACTGTGCCCCATCTCAGCCAGTCTTGTCCTGCTGGTATCCCAGCAAAAGGCAGGTGAACAGCATGTTTCTGCTGGTCATAGCCAGCTCACACTGAGGACATGCAGTGACTCCTGGCTGTGCTTTCCCATGTGCTGTGAAGCTGCTCAGGTTCTGAGTTACCATCAAAGAATAAATCCCCATGGCACTTGCTCCTGACCTGGCTTCAGTAGAAGATTCCTATCAAAGCCATTCTGCATTTTCCATCTCATCGGGGAGCAGCAAACACTGATATATTCATATAAATTTCCAAGTAAAACAGTTCTGAACAGAGGAAGAAAAGATTCAAGCATGTTCCACTGAATGCTGGCCACGTAACTGCACGCATCTGTGGGATCAGAGGAAAGGGAGCCACAGATGGAGAGGATCCAGATTGAGCGGTACAAGTAATGGTTGAATATGTGCTCCCCAGAATTAAACAAACAAATCCCCTTTCCAAATAAATTCTACCACTCTCCCGTCACTTGCAGAGATGGAGCCATTTTCAGTCACTTTAGTGAGGAAGGATAAATCTGCAGAATTTTTTTCTAAAGGTAACAACAGGACTGAATCTTGACAGTGAAAGATGTGTCACAATGTCATGTTAACAGGAAACATAATACCAATAAATGAAAGTGGCAGAATTCCACAATACAAAGCAACAGGCAGCAAGGAAAAACTGATCATCAGATAAATTGCTACTATCAATCTAGGACATAAAAATAAACATAGAAATCACCTTGCAAAACTAGCAGAAGAGTTGCCAAGTGAAGGATCAGATTTGTGTATGTACGCATGCATCTGCACACTCCCATGCTCACAAAAGCCTGTGGACAGACACATTCATGTGTGCAAGAACAAGGGAGCAGCCCATACATGTCTTCATGTTTTTTACTTTCCTCAGAGTAAACACATCTACAGGGATCTGCCAGGGCTACTTGCTGCCCTCTGCTAGGAGAATTCCTGCTTTTCCCAGAAAGGAGGAAATAGAGCAGGGACCACCTTCCTTTGCTCAGAGCAGACCAGACTTTTGCCACGAGACTGCTCAGAGGATGTTCCCTTTGCTTCTCAAGATGAAAATCTCTCTGTTCCACATCTCAAAAGCACAGGGAACACGGATGGCTGGTTTGAGGCCAGACCTGCCGTTCAGATCTTGTGTGTGGAAGGCTTAGCCCTAGCAAAGCAGCCGTGCCCCGCTGATCTCCCCAAGCTGCCTTCAGATGGGAATACAGTTATTGATATTTAGATTTTGATCTTGCAACAGCCCTGAAGCACTGTGAGTACATTTAGTAATTTGTGCCAGCCAAGGAGAATATTTACAGTTGTGCTCTGTTATCTAAGACCAGTTTCTATCTTTCAGGCACAGATGCCACACTGAAGGGCTCCCTGGAATTAGATGTGCAGCTAGCCAGTAGAGTAACAAGGTGGATTGGGAAAAATAAAGCCTTGGATCCAACTTGAAAAGAGAAAACTACATTTTTGAAGTTTACCACAGAACAGAAACACAGACAGGTTTTGCTAGAGCAATGCCAAATCAGTTTGTTTCAGTGTCTGAAGCAGTCAAGGGAATAAGCAGGTTATACCTTCCCACCGCTCACCTCTGAAAACACAGTGGACAGAACTCGTCCTTTTGTGAAAGAGAAGTGTAAAAAATAAGTTAACTATCATCTCAAAAAAATCCAGCAATGCTGAGCTTTCAGATGGAAGACTGTGCTATAAACATTTTTGACCTGATATAAAGATGACTCCTCCTTTTAACATCCCTAGAGATGCTCAAGGGAAGTCCCAGCACTCAGGGCACTCCCAGCCTTTCTGTGCATTGCCAGATTACCTAGATTACCACGGTGGTCACTGGATGCCCAGTTCCACCCCAAATGGAATAACATTTCTACAGCCGGCTCCATCAGGGAGAGCAGGCAGTAACTGTGTTGCCAGGCAGGGATGGAGGAGCCAGCCCCTTACCCTGCCTTCCCCTGCTGCCAAAGGTCTCCTGTGGCTGTGCTTGCTTTTTAACCCCCTCAGATAACTTCTTTTTTATTATTGTTGCTATTATTATTATTGTCAACTTGACAAAGATGACACCTCATAAGCAGACACTTTTTCCCATATCCTGGGACTGTGAAAATTAATGGCATTTTTATGGCTGACTGAATGGAAGCAGACCAAAGCCAACAAGCACCCTTGGCGGGACTGCTCCCTGCCCAGGTGCAGGATCGGTGCCTTGCACCACTGCAGAGGGTCTAGAGCTCCTGCCATGGCAAGTTTCAGCACAGGCGCTCTGCAGCATGAGCCCTTAGAAACTCTGGATGTTGACAAATTTTATTATGAGATAAATGCCAATATATCTGATGAATCTCTCTGTTCATGGCAGTGGGGTCAGACTGCAGGCTGACAGCCTGCACGCTTGGATTGTATTATCCAAAGGAAGCACCAGCCAAAGACTCTCTAATGTCATTTTCCCTCATTAGGAGGTTATTAGTAATTCCACTCATAGGGCTGTGCTGCATGCTGCATCCCAACACTCAGCAGTATTTCAGAGGATGGCATTTTCTGCTCTAATTTGTAGGGAAAGGGATAAGATAAAGTTCACGATCACAAATGCAACCTGTGGTTTTGGCAGTGATGTGTTCTTCCAAGCATTTTTCATGTCATCCTTGAATCAAGTCTTCATGGGCATCTCATGGTGCGACTTCATCAACAGACACATCCCTATAGTTTGAGGATGGACATCTAGAGGTGAGGGACTGATGCACACACATGCCTATATCTGTCAATAACCTCCCCTACACAGCACACCGAGGCGCAGCTCGGTGTGATTAGATGCTAACCCACCACGTCACAAGGAATAATAGCTCAGGCCACGCAGAACAGCATGTGTCTGTGTGAGGTAGAGCCCATCTCCCCGAGTACAGTGGGAGCCGGTCCTGCCCGCCCCACTCTGCCCCAATTAACAGTGCCGGCAGCACCGTGGGCACCGACACAGCCCGGCAAAGCCACAGGGGCACAGCTGCAGCTGGGCACGGATGGAGCCATGTGGGCAGGAACCAGAACTGCCAGCTGCAGGAAATCCTGATTATTATAGGTTTAGATAATAAAATCCTTCTGCCTTGGAAGAAAAAAAGCCCCAATCTTGAAATTTCCCACAGAATGAAGTTCAAGAAAGAGTTGACTCACTGAAACACTGTGCCTTAACAAGATCAATGTACATGATATTAATATTAACTATAATAAGGAAATTATAGTTAAATATAATATCTGTATTTAACACAAAATTAAGCAAAACAAGACCATCAGTTCATTTGGGCTATTCCAATGGGGAATTCAGACAAAATTAACACAGTCCATAAAGCATCTTAATTTGACTGAAATGTTGTGGTTCTGCAGCAGACTTCTGAACAAAATCAAAGTTTTTAGCTATGTTACACGGCTTCAACAGCAATACCATTTTTCCTGGGGCACAGTCCTACTCTAAATCCTGGACAAGTTCTGAACATCTCAAAGCCCGAGGCTGCTTCCAGACGGTGGGAGCATAGCCTCCTGCTTGCTTGAAAACACATAGCAAAACCACCATTTTTAAGCAAACATCTTCCAGTTTCTCTCCAGAATCTCTTCTGCTCTCTCCTCAGGAGACTGGCACCGCCAATCACTCCAGTGTTTTGAAACCCTCCTTTTCAAAGCTGACTCTTCCTCCCCTCAGCAGGCATCTGACAGAGCTGCTGCAATCAAACATCGCAGGACACAAACCAGGACAGCAGTTCTTTGGGCAGGCACGCTTCTGTCTCTCTTATAACATATTAGCTATTTTTACCCATTACAGAGAGCTAAAGAAAGATTTTTCATTTTTTTTTAAGAATTACTTCAGGGAAAAAAAAGACTTTTCACTGAATCCTTCTGTAATTTCTGAGAAGCTCATCAGCCACAATGCCCCCAGCCCCTTCCCCTCGCCTGCCTACCCCCACGACTGATGAAGGAAACTGGTGGTAGGTGTCTGTCTGTCCCCTGCCGGGGCTGCTCCTCCAGCCACTGCACTCTCACATTCTGCCCCAGTGCTGCTTGCCATTTTTGGCAGTCAAGCCCAGAAATATGCAGGAGACATAAATAAATCCTTTTTCAAATTTGGTCAAGAGGACAGAGCGCTGGCTCCTTGCCCGCAGCGCGGTGCTCAGCAGGCTGGGCTGACAGACACCCCTGGGCTGCAGGGCACACACAGCATCCCACATCCCTCGCCCCAAATGCAGGGGGGGTTCTCCTAAGCTGTCAATTATCCACCCTTTCAAGGACAAAGGAAAGAAGAGACCAGAGATCTGGTAGCAGATCTGAGATAGGACATGGTTTTAATACCAATTATTGCAAGAAGCGCCGAGGGAGCATCAGTAGAGGCTGATGCAAAGCAGACAGTCCCTGCCCCAAAGTGCTCCCAGCCTGGGTTGTGGAGTAACCGTGCCCTCCTCCTGCCTGCCCTTGCCCTTTGGAGGAGAGCAGAGGCAGGACCTCACTGTAGCTCATGTTTTTATTGGATGTTGCCAAAGCCTGAAACACCCGATGGTGCTTGGCAGCAAGAGGCTCAGTCCTGCGGAGTTTCACCGTATGCTAGCAGTTCTGCAGTCACTCCCTGCTGCAGGTACCCAAGCAGCCAAGAGAATGGCACAGGGCAGCAAGGGCCCTGCTCTGCTCAGCCTTTTCCTGAGAGCCAACAGTCTGTAAAATGCAGCACTTGACCTATTAATTCCTTATAGAAAGCCAGGTGGAGACATGGACTGGGTAGATCCAGAGCAGCCCAGCATCCTTCAGAGCAGGACAAGAGCCACTGCCTAGCTTGCTCATCTCCTCCACTCTGCCCAGGCTACCACATCTCACCACGGCTTCTCAAAGGGTTTGTGTACTGGAAAGGTGCCCTTAGAGAGTGAATTACTCTTGCCTCAATCCAGCATATGTTATGTACTTGGATATTGCCATCCACTCAGTCTTTGGCTTCTCCACTGTTGCTGCCTGCCAAGACACTGAATATCACAGGCAGAGACCCACTTATTAGGGAAATAACCATTTCTCATGTATGTTACGACAGGGTTGAGTCTCAGAGTGACTTTCAAAAGTGCTGTCAGGCTCTGAGTTTACGTGAGACAGACTCTTCCCATCCAAGGCTGTTGACACTCTCCCCAGAACAGCTCCAAAACCTCCGTGATTTGTCCTCCTTGGCCTATACACCTCCTAATGCCCATCAGAAAATACCAACACACAATGAAAACTACACCTCCCAGGGCTTTCAGTTCAGAGCATCCTGACCCAGCAGGACAGTTACCAGCCCATGGTGGTAACGAAGTGCTGGCACTGCATTTCCTAACTTGTAACAGTGTTAGGGCAACAGCTTATTGCAATATATCTGACTCTGTCTTCCTTCAGCATCTCTCGGTCTGACTGCCTTTGCTCAGACTAGGACCTATATATCCTTGCCCAACAGTGGGAACACCAAACCAATTCATGCTCTGAAAAATACCCATTGTGTGTCTGGTATCAAAATCCACGGTGACATCTCTGCTCTTGCCAGCTAGACCAGTTTGGTATGAGAGCAGCTGCTTGTACAGACAGAAGGCAGCAGCGTTTGATACCATGCTGATTCTTAACACAGGACCTGTCATATCCAGGCTGAACAGAAGAATCATAAGAATAGGAAAAAAAGCAAGCTGGAGGAGTGCTTTCAGGTTGAGATGCCTGCTCTCATCCTCAATGGACACAACCCAGTTGGTGCATAGGGCACAGGTGTGAGGAAAGTGGTGACATGAAGAGCTATGATCAGATAAGAAAAAGGATCGGTGCTGGTCCTTGCTCAGTCAAGGACCACACTTAAATTTGGTCACATCCCCTTCCTGCTCACTGCTCGCTCAGTTTTCTAGAGTCTTGCAGACATTCCTCTCACCATGTCTGACAGCTTTCTCCCCATCCCATTTCAAATCCACCAGGAACAGCTTCATGCCCAGACTGTGACCAGCCAGCCAGCCCAAATGAGCCCTTCCTATGGCAGAGGAAAAGCACAGAAAACCTCAAAGCTCACTGCAATTTCCTCCTCAATTAAACAGATCGCTGTGGCAAGTCAAAGTAGTTTCATTCTCCACATCTACCTCTCTAATGCCTGCAAAGCAAAACGAGGCGCAGGGCAATCCATTAAAAGTGAGGAGAACTGCAGGCTGGGCAACACTGCTGATGTACCTGGAGGGTTCAGGAAAGTGTTCACTGCATAACAAGCAGAGCTGGCAGCCTGGGCACAGGGCAGATTTCACAGGAGGTCCTCTCCCCATTTTGGTGTTCCTAAGCCCAACAGGGCTGTGCTTACCACTAGAGAGAGCCTGCAGACCTGCAGTGGCATTTGACTTGGTCTTGCAGCAGAAAAATCTCACCCTGAATATCTGAACAGTCTATAAAACTGGCTTGAAACCATATCTCATATTGAGAAATAACCTGCCCCCTCCAAAAGCCCGTCCAGAAGAGTCCTTAGCACCAAGACAGCTGCTTTATGCTAGTGTTTTCTTCAACTCTCCAACTGCAAGAAAAAAAAAGAGGCAGAAAGAAAAGGCAGAGAAAAAAGCTGAAATATTCTCCTGGTGCCCTGAAAACAAAACACTCCAGAGATTTGGCACCACAGGCTGATCCTTAGTAGGTGGAGATTTGCATGGACTCCAACTGAGCTTTGCTCTTTGACATCAGCGCAAGAACTCGTCTGTGTCTGCAAATACCATGCTTATGCAATGCTACTAAATACATTCCCTTGCTGCTACTCACACCAGCTTGTAAATACAACCCACACCCGCCCCACACACCATGGGGTTTGCAGTGCTCAGAACTGCAGCTTGCTGCAAGGAACATGGATGTGCTGGAAAAGCAGGATTCATTCTGTTTGGTCCAACGGCAATGTGAGTATCGGCAGGTACGAGCTCCTGAGAATCTGCTCCAGTAATAAAAACGTGGCCCATTCACTGTAAAGGGCCTCGAGAGGGTTTTTTGCTTCCTGCCCAGCAGCACATCGTGAGCTGCAGTTCTCTGCAGCTTCCCCTGCTGAGCTTCCACTGAACCAGCCGCCAAGGGCCCATCAAGCTGCAAAGAGGGAAAAATCTCAAGTTTACTCACTATGGGTAGAAAAACATTTGCTGCAGGGCCCAGTTTAATGAATAATGAAGGGATAAAAATGCTCCAGCAACCCCAGTAAATGCGTTTCATGTTCAATGCTTTTTTTTATCATCATCTCTGCTCATGCTGGATGCCAGTGGCACTGACACACTGCTCAGCCTTCCATGCAAAGCACACGTGATCTGTGCTGCCTATGCAATAAACAGTGAATAATTCTGAGACACTGGAGGGGAAGGATACTCACAGCCCTCTTCCACCTCCATGCAGACTGGGGCTCCCTTGGTTCTGGGATCCAGCCCAGCTTCTCTCCAAAGGGAGTGACCACCCGGCGCTGCCTATCAACCTGCCTGCATCCTCAGCCCTTCCCAGCTGCCTGCTTACTTGTAACTCCAAAAGCTGAAGCTTGCAGATAGCCACAAACAGAATAGGGTCTAGTAACTGCCCTGCAGGCTTTGCAGGCTCCAGATGAGTGGGGTGTCTTAATTTTCCTTCTTGTGCTTTTAAAGTGTCCCCAGTCGCAGCTTGCAGCTCCAGCAGTGGGAATCAGCTGCCATGGAAACGTTGCAAATGCCCTTTTCTAACAGTGGCTGCCTAACACACAGCTGAAGAGCATTCCCTCTCCGAGACACACAACTCTGAAATTACCCCTGCTGTCCCTTGCGAGATCCTCTGTGTGCCTGCAATGCTAAGATAAACGATTTGAAAACCTGTTGTGGAGCAAATTCACTGCAAATGAGGCTGGACACAAAAGGATCATAAGTGAGGAATTCAAAGAAACCCAGACATATATCACTGTATCTCAGTCTTGTTATGGGCTAACAAGTTTCCTTCAACGACCTTTGCTGCCATGAAGATATTTCCTGGTGCTATGAGACTTGCAAAGAAAAGAGAAATATTTCCATCTCTTGCAGGCAGACCACAATTCAAATCATCTCCCGCCCACATCTCTCTCTTATTAGGGTGTCACAAAGCAATGTCAATAAGCCACAAGTCCCGCAGCTGGATGGGGCTGACAGGCAAAAGAAGCCGTGAGGGTGTGCTCAGAAAGTGCTGGGCTGCTCTAGGGCAGTGGGAGGCAGGAGACCTCAAAGCATAAAGCTTCCTTGGGGCTTGAAGGAGTTTGGTGAACATCCTGAAACACAAATGCAATGGAAACCCCACAGGTTTCCCAGGCATGCTGAAAATATAGGTGTTAATGAAACCTACTGGCCTATAGATGTTTTTTAAGAAAAATCAGCAGATATTTAACACACCTGAGGTCCGAAGCAAAGCCACCATCAAACGCACATCTTTTGGTGCAAACACTCAAAACATCCTTGAGTCCTAGAAAAGCTTCCTGATGGAGCCCTTGCTGCCAAAGCTCAGCCTTCACACCAGCCACACTGATGTGTAAACTGAATTTCCCAGCTTATTTGTTGTTATGATAAGTTTTGCAGGGGCATGAAGGAAGAACAGCAGGTAAGATCTGTGCAAGTTAACTGAAAGAGCCATCAAGGGAAATTCTGACACACTGATAAGAAAATAAATGCAATTCTTATGGTACAGTTTTCAAGCAAAGATTAAGCAATGGTATCAGTCCCTAGAAACAAGGCCTCCAGAGCAGTAAAGCTTTCCCAAAAAGCCACATGCCACTTCCACGCCATTTTCCAACGGCAAAAGCAGGGACAGAGGTGGAGGAGGAGTAATGGCTACAAAGATACTGCACTAGTCATTCACTTCAAAGCTTAGCTTTAGGGGTTTTTTTTCTGCTTAGTATTCAGGTCGTTTGACTTGCCTGCTTCCTTGATGAGAGGAGGGAGGATTTCACAAGCCAGACAAAAATTATTTTGACCGAACAATGCACGAGTGTTGTCAAAGTACATTGCAAGCAAGTTTGAGAGGGCTGGAAGGAAGACGAAAGCGGCAGATTTCATTTGTTTGAGGGCAGATGATCAGTCTGGATTTCAGCATTTAACTACGGGGCCACAAAGCCCCTGAGCCTTTGCCATTTACCTTCATCCCATCATGCTAAGAGGGCTCAAACATGGTGTTCAAACACCAGTTCACCCCTCACCATCAAAAGAAAGGATAATGCATAAGCTTTGTGTGCACTCTTGCCATCCATTGCTTTGTTCACTTGTTCTTGGCTAATCTGTCTTTAATCACCTTACATTAGCTAGCATTCGAGAGAGATGCCATGTATAGGGTTTAATTGCCAAGCCCCTGACATGTTTTGTTGCTGCAAAGCTCTTGTACTGTCAGGTAGACATCGTCCCTTGTTGCAAGATAACAACACGAGATTTCACTATATAGAAAAAGAGACCTTGTATAAGATTGGCATCTAATTACCAGCAAAAACCCAGGAGGTTGCTAATATCTTTATCAAAATACAGTATAAATTTGATGTACAGAATAACTAAAGCTTGGTGCCCAGGTTTGCCCTGGTGCTCCCTGGCATTTCACCCAATTAGCACAGCACAGCCCAAGTTCGCATGTCCAGGTAATCTGCTCAGCTACAAGGAAACGTTTCCCATCCTGCACCTGAGAATAGCAGTTAGCAGCATCTTCCCTCCCACCTCCTGCAGCTGACATTCAACCCAAAGGCTCTCAACAGTCTCTCAGAGCAGAGCACATTCATGCATTGCCTTGGCTTTCTACCCTTTCCCATGCATTTTTTTAATGCAGAACTACAGCAAAGTAGAAAATAAGCAGCAGTACCCTCTCTGTCTGTCTCCAGGGCTGCTGAAACACTGAAGGCTGGCTCAGGGCTCAGCTCTGACGCTGTCAGGAGAGGGAGGTCCCTGCTCTGCTGCAGATCACAGGCTCCTGGGTCCCTTTGGCTTCACAACATGCAGTGCAAACCCAGCAAACACCCTTTGTCTGATCAAGTGCCAAGCCACCGTGGGCACCTGGAAACATCTGGAACTCAGGTGGGCTGGCTTTTCTTCTCTTTCTAGCCATCAAGCCTTCATATTAAATCAGATATCACTCCAGCCTGGCAGCACCAGCAGAGCTGGGTCACCATTGCTTGTGGCTGGAAACAGCCTCAGTGTTCACCTTTCAGCCAGCTGTGTGCTCAGTGACCTCAAACTGAGCAAATAAGTCCCCTCAGGATTTTTTTCTCTCAAGGACTGCTTGCCCTCAGACAGTTTGACCTCTCCTCAAGGCCTTTGTGGACTAGTGGTAAAGAAAATTGCAACGAATTCCTGGCCTGGAGTTAGACATCTTCTGGGCTCAGTTTCAGCCAGGGATTGGTTTATGTTTGCCTGTTTTCTTTCTCTTTTGTAGGTACTTTTTCATCTCCTTCACTTCATGCTGTAGCTTCTCTTGTTTAGCAAGCTCTATGATGGCTAAAGGTCTCAACTCCTCTCTTGCACAGAAAACTTCCCACTCCCAGGGGAGGTCTGGCACAACTGCATCTGTGCTCGGCCGCCCGCTGGGATGCTTTGTGCTCCCCTTTCCCAGCACAAACTTCATCTCTGCCTGCAAGACATCTTTCAGCAACTCTGGGAAGCTTCCAGATGCTCTTTTAACTCCTTTTGTTGAAGCCTACAGTTCTTTATTAGAATTTGCTCTAATCTTATTTAAATTCCTTTTGCAAAGTCTCTAGCTGTCTTGGATCTACTTTAATTCCTTAAATGCAAGATCTCCACCTCTTGTTTTAAGTCTTCATTTACAGTCTTATGGCCTAAGGTCCTGGACTCTAAGCACAACTTGGTCATTTGCTCCATCACATTCAGCAGCAATAACCAGCTCACAGCTTGTTCTTTTGAAACTGGCTCCTGCTTCTGAAAGCCAGACTTATCCCTGTTTAATCTCAATCAAAGTTTGGGGTCACACGAGATGACCCAATTAATAGGAAAAATTGACAAAGGATTTAGGCATTTCTCTGATGATACCCTACTTATTTATGCACAATGAACAGCCCTCATACACTGAAAAGAAACAGGAATGAAGTTTCCTTTCTTGTAGCTCCAGGCATGCATCAGCCAAGACTCGGTCCCCTTAACTGCTCCTTTTAAGCATTTCTGGGGTCACCTTCCAGGATACCTTTCCCAATTTCCTTCTCTCCCTGACTCTCTTTCTCCAGCCTTTATTCTCCTATTACCCAGACTGATGAAAATTCATCAAGTTGTAACAGATAACAGTAAACATATAAGTACAGGAGGACAGGAGTGTATTTTAGAAGCAGAAAACAAATGGGTCAGCTCCTACTGAACCCACAGCTCCCACCAGCACTGTTTGGCATGAGTCACATCTTCCTTTTGAATTCCATTCTCCCATTGCAAAAATGAAGGCACAACAAAGCTTTCAAGAAAATTTTGCTCTGGCTTAGATGGAAATTGTAAAGAAATGACACACTTAATGTGCCAGCTGTATGCACCAGACCAGGGATTGCCCAGGGTGGGCAGCACATGCTGCCTCGCAGACCCATGGATCATTGCCAGCTCTCTCCAAACCCAGTAATTCCAATAACACCCTGGGTTGTCTCTGCTCCCCTTGCCCCTGAAGTGACTGGAAGGGCAATTCAGCCATCCCACAACTGCCTGAACTTACGGAAAAGAGGCAGGGGAGGAAGGGAGCTTGTTTTTCTGCTTGTCAAGTTTTGGAAGTGAAACCAGCAGTAACAAGAGTTGCATTGGCAGACAGAAAGACAAGTTTTCACTGTTGGTAAGACCTTAAAAGACCATTGTTTATTTAAACTCACTCAAGGTCATGGAGATGTCCAGCCTGAGAGAACTAATTTTTTTTCCCTCCCCAAAATTCTGCATCTGAAGTTGCTCAAACAATGAAGCAGGACGGTATGTTCATGGGGCTCCTGCTGATAGTGGGAGGGCAAAAGGGGACTGGGGAAGGTGCTGGAGTCTGAAGAAAAGCAGAAGCTTTCTGTGAACAAGTACAGATTTGGGCAGCAGGGAAAGGTCAGCCCTCCCTCCCAGCAAGAGCAAACCTCAGAGGCAGCCAGAGGATTTCACAGTCTCTTCTTCTAGTTTTGGAAAAAAAATTCAATCTCTACCGTTTGAGCAGTGAGGATTTAAATGCTGGGTTTTCCTAAATACCACAGCGTATTTCCCAGGTCTCTTCCAGCAGTGGGTGGCTGGCTATTGACGTCTCTGTCCAGCTGTGACACGGTGAGGCTGAGCTGGGAACGCGGTCCTGCCTTAGGAGGAATTTCTGAGCAACCAGGGACACGTCATTTTGGTGAGGTCACGTTTCACCCAAACGTGGGGAAGGCCACCGTGATCCTGTGTGGTGCCTCCCTCTCCAGTCCCTGCACTTGAACTCTTAGGAGCCAAGCTACCTGGAGATTTGGCTCATTAGGTCCCGAGCACGTTGCTACCATCTGAGTGCTGGATAAAAGGGAACAAAACAACCACCCCAACCTTCTCTTATTCCACTAAGACCAGGATCAAACCAAAAATGTGCCGCACAGCTGCATGCTCATTTGGGGCATGATTACCCAGGCAGATTCCTTGGCTCTGATTACAGAAACCCCTCTACTAATCCTTCACAATCTGATGCTGTTTTGGAAGGTGCAGACGATTCCTCCCATCCCTGCAGAGGCCTCACAGGCAGCTGCGTAGCTGCCTGCACTGGCTGCCTCACTGCTCTGCCAGGTCATTTATACTAACAGCTCCAAACCGGATCCCAGATCCCATTAGATGCAAGAAGCTTTTGAAGGTCTGTAAAAGTCTCACATATAAAGCTGGCTTCTCCACAGCAGGAGGGAGAAAAGTTGGAGAAGCCATGTGGCAGAAAGACAGCTGAAGCCTTTTAGTTGAAGAAATCCTTGCCTGAAGCATTGGAATGAGAAGGTACCTGGAGAGAGCTTTGAAATTCAGATCTTGATCATAAGCACAACCAAAGTGAAGTCTCATATTGTAATTTGTAATTGAAAAAACAAAGCTGTCAAAGCTCTTCGGATTTATGGCCACTGGAAACTGCCTCTCAACTATTTTCTAAATTGATTCTCTCCAAAGTCAAAAGAAAGCTTTATCTGCAGAGATTTTGCTCAAGAGGGAAAGCACAGTACTCAGAGTTTAATTTTACTTTTGTTGTCTCGGGGATTGTGTGACTTGTTTTCACAAACTCCAGTACAAAGGAAATTAATTTAAGTCAATAACACGGGAAATAGAGATTGAGGTGTGTAAGAGTTAAGTTCTTTCCTGCATGCATTTAGATGCTTGTGAGCACATGCTCAACTGACCCATGGCTTAGTCACTTCCTTAGAGTCTTCTTTACAGATTAAATACCTTTTCAATTTGCCATTTCCATGATGCAGAAAGAAAACCTCTTAAAAACTGGCATAAACCAAGCAGCCTGATGCAGTGAATTCCCACCCTCCTCTGAAACCTCCATCCACAAGCAGCATGTGCTGCCTGCAGCGCCTCTTGATCCCATGGATCCCCTGCCAAGCCCAGGGACGCACCTCTGGAAATACAGCTTTGCCTCTGAGACTTTCTGACCCTGCTTTTTTTGAGTGTATAAGATCCATTGCACAACCTGTGTTGATTTTCATTGGGAAGGACATGATCAGTCCTCCCAGCACAGAGCTGCTACTCCAAACACATCAGTCAAAGGCAAAGAAGAACCATCCCATGACAGCTTCCCAGCCATTAGTGACTGGGAGAGATAATTACAAATTATGGAGCAATGCAGTGTCTCAGAAGTATTGCATACGTTTTCAGGAGAAAGGTGAATGATCCCAAGTTGGAAATAATGCTGTATTCTCTTGCCAATAGACATTTGTGATTTTGGACGCAGCTTTTACCTATGTCTGGTCAAATATCCATATAAATCTGCACTTGCAGCTGCAAAGAGCTCTAAGCATGCACTGGAGGAACAGTGTGCAGCTACCAGGCAGATCAAGTGGGTGAAGAGAGCACGTGTACCAGGGGTTGGTCAGCAGGTACTCGATGCCTATGAATACAGGTATTATATGTGCATGCACCGTAAATATATATCTATGCACATTTTGTTCCTACACTAAGAGCCACCTGAAATCAAGCACCTTTGTAAAACATTTAGAACATGACCACAACAGCCCCAAATCAAATGAACTGAAATCAAGGATGGTAGAATCTTATGAAAATGAACATGCAACCATTTTCTTTTGAATTCATGATGTTTCATAGCTTGGAGTCCCAAAGCATAGGGGCTAGTGAGAGACATTTGCTGTCACATACGTGACCATGAGGAGGTGTATCAAGTGCATTGGATAGCAAGACCACCTGCTCTCAGTCAGAGTATCTTATTTATCATAACACAAGCTCCGCACACGCTGTATGCCGCCTACAGCCCCAACAGCACAGCTTATCCCTCTGTGAGCTTTTCTAGAGGATCAAGGGGAACTCAACCACGCCTGTGCTAGGATTTTGTCCTGCCACCTCCAGGCAGCTTCAGATCAGAGCTGCCTCCAATGCTGCCAGCACAGTCCAATAATATAAAAAACAAACCTCAGGTATAACTGTCCGTCTTAGTGCATGAATCAGAATTTGGAAATCTTGCAGAGGAATGGGTGTGGATTACCCTTGCTCTGTCCTATCCAGTATGGTCTGAAGACATTAAAAACTTGTACGTGCCACATCCTAGCCTGGAAAACGCAACAGCTTCATCTTTGAGCTCTGACAGTCTTGACCTCTCCCAGACGTTCTGTGCACTCCCGAGACTCATACTTTTCTTGAGATCACAGTGGGGCTTGCGTTTTTCATCCTCATGTGATTAATAAATTATGCTCTACAGATATTTAAGCAGGTCATGTTTATTTTTCCGTCAATAGAAAGAGATTGTTTATTTGATTTTGAAGCCCTATTTTCCATTGTCTGTATTTAAAGTTCAAAACAAAAACTTTAGATATTAGTTGATTTATGAGCTTTTGCTAAAACTAGTTCAACCCATTTTGCCCTTAGCAGTATCTCAACAAAACAATGAGTGAAAGAGGAATCTGATTCAATGACTGCTGGTAAACATTTATGTTGTGAATACTTAGACCCCTGGACATTATACTCAGTTCTGCTCTGACAAGGCACTGTGAATGCTGTGGGACCTCCCATGGACCAGGCAAGGCTTTACCATAGATTGCCTCGAGAAACATAATTTTTTGTTAGAGTTACAAAAACTTACAGCTTTAGCTTTTTAATTGTTGTTTTCTCAAGCTGTGATATTTAAGATCAGCCACCGCTGAGTTTGGTGTGAATACTTCTTAATTTAAACTTCATTTCTGGACCACAGCTTCTGAACAAACTTATGTTACTGCATGGTTTCCTCCCTTAATAAAACTATGTGGTGCATTGTGGAAAGTATTTTCTGTCCTAGAAGCCCAGAGAAGAATAAGGATGAGAGGCACTGGACTACGACTCCCATGAAACCCTGCAAAAGCATTTCAAATCATTTCAGGTGGTGTGAAAAAAAATTATCCAAATGGTCGATAGGGAAAAATCCCAAATTAATCCACTCCCAGCAAAAAAACCTTCAGTTTTCTAACTGAAAACTGCCGTTCAACAAATAGCTTTGCTGGAATTTTTTTCCAGCAGTGGTATCTATAACAGCGATGCTTCCAGGGGCCCTGGGAAAAGACAGCGCTGGAATAGCTGATGAGCTGCAGAGGGAGGGAATCGCAGGCAGAAGGCCCCCGTGCCATGTGGGAAACCTCCTGTACATGAGTCCTGCTCTTCTCTAGGCTCAGGGAAGCAGCCCTGCAAAGGGGCCCTTTGACCTGGTTGCCCATGAACCGGAGCAAGGAGCCAGCGTCCCCCTCCTCCCTCCTTGGAAGGTGCTGTGAGCACACGCGAGGCAACCCTCCTTGCTGGGGCAGCTCAGTAGTGTGGTTCCCACCTCTATTTAAAGCCTCCAGTTTCCTGTGATGCCGAGCGCGTGGGTGTCAGCAGGATGGATGTTTTCTGTCAGGGATGACAGTACTGGGGTGATCGCCTGCTTCCTGCAGGGTGGCGCCGCCGGTGCCCACACTGCAGTGCAGACTGGAACATCCCTTGGGAGAGGGTTTGCTTTCTCCTGTCCTTTTGTTGTTCTAATCCTCTCCTTCCCCCAGAGATGCTGGAGCTGTGTTCACAGCTCAATGAAATGACCAGATTCACACCGTGCCCTGCAAGACTCTCTGGCAGGGGCAGAGCGATAGCTACACAGACAGTGTAGCTCCGGTGGAGCTGTCTGTGTTGTGTAAATAGCAACGTGTTCCCAGCATCCAAACTGTGCCCACCTTGTATCCCCATCCGATTTCTCTTAATCAAGAGAAAAAGACAACTGGTATTTACAGGGCAAGGAAGGTCTCTAAGGTTATGGCTTATAGGATAAGGCTTCAAAAGCAAATAAGCCAGTCTATTGGCAGAGTGGCCAGAGCCCAAAACAGGGAGAATGAACCTCAGCTGTACTGCACAACAGGCTCAAATTCAACAGAAGGGTCTTAAAAAAAAAAAAAAGAAAAAAAATCAGCTTTCTGGGGTGCCTGCTCAGGGGAAACAGGCCACTGTTCCCTCCTGCAGGGATGCTCACCCATGATTAACCTGCCTAGGTGAGGCAGTTAACAGCTCCTACCTCCAAAAACCCACCTCCACTGGTTCCATTTTTGTGTTCAGTAACAAATGTACCGGTGGCAGGGTTTCCATCCCACAGAGGACGGAGCAGGATCTGCTCCTGCCCCATTGTGTGGTGGCACATCAAGTCAGATCCTACGTGGGGAGGGGGCTACAGGCAGGGCTGCCCAAATCATCCCCTCATGATTGATCTGCTGGGGTGGGCAATCCAAGTTTACGGACTCTATTAATCCCCAATTTCCGAAATAACGTCAGAAAAGTATAATTAAGGAGCCCTCCCCTTCTGGTGGAAGTCTGCTTGTGTCAACAGAGAGACAGGAGTATTTAGCAGACTTCTTTTTCCATTCTGCTAATTTTAGCCCCTTATATAACATTTCTTTTCAATACAACCCAGTTTCTGTATCCTACTGAAGGCACTGCGCTTCTCGTTTGTCTTACACCAGTGCCTAAAATATTCCTCAGAGCCCGAGGGCTGGCTCTGTGCTCCCCACCACACACGGGGCCAGCTCTGCCCACAGCAGCCTGAGGTTTGAATAAACCAGCATGCAGAGGGGGACCGAGACAAAAGGGATAATGCCCTAACACAGCAGGGAAACAGATAAATTATGTTCCCCCCATCCCTATGCAAGTGCAGCACCCCAATTCCCACGCAAACGCCAGCAAAGAGGAGGGTTGCTGGTGTGACACCTCAACCCGCACACACGGATGCCTCAACCTCTGCATGCAGATGCTTCAGCTTTCAATCCTTACTGCAAATTCTCTCAGCCCCTTTCCTGCTCTGCCTCTGTCAGCTTTGACGGCTATTGGATCTTACCTTCCTAAGCAAAGCTCAAAGTTCGATTGTGAAGCTCCAGCGCACATCAAAAATACATCAAAATAAATCAAACGCCCTTTGACAGACCACAAAGTTTGCAATTAGCATTTCAAAGCCACGATCAGGCACAGAAGACAAAAGCAAACAAGGCAGCAGCAGCCACCCAAACCTATCAATTATCCAGCTGATTTTTTTTGCACTAGTCTGAGAGATCTGCAGAAATAATGGCCTGAGGGCAAGTTCATGCCTGCTGCGGTGCTGCTGAACTTGGTGGAATTGGTTTATACGTGCTGAATTTTGACGTTTGTACATGTTGGCCATCCAGCATTGCCCCACTCAGCAGCCTCGTAGTGCCAGGGCAGCAGTGAGCTGGTTAAAAAGTAAGGAGCTTTCACCACTAGGAAAGGGAAAAAACAGGAGTTGTCTATGACTGTGGAGAACTGTGTGGAGATGCCACAGAAATGACATGTGTGAAAAACAGTGTCAGCAGTGGGAGCAGAGGAAAATGTGGTGATTCCCTGCAAGAACGGGCTCTTCCAACACCGGGGGTGAGGATCTGTCCCGCAGCCAACCTGCACCGTGTGTAGGGGAGCTCTTTGGTTCCCTTTCCCTTCAGACCTCACCAACGCAGAGACAAGCGTGGTTATTTACTGACACAGTTTGTCCTTTCCTCTGTATCAAGCCAGGCCTGAGCTCAACATCCACCAAGGATTTCCAGTGAAGCTTTGAATAAATAATGAGCACCTTATTTCACTTTACAGTAATTAATCTAGGGGATAATGCACTAATTTGCCAATGCTAGAAGCATTTATCTTTTTCTCAAAGAGAAGTTTTACTATGAAAATTTCACTCTAAGCCAATAAAACCCAAACCCTTGTGCCTATCCTACACTAATAGCTGGTTTTAGCACGAGCCTAGCGAGGAAATATTTTCCCTGCAGCACAGCGGTGCTGTCCCCTCCGCTACCTAGGAAAACAAAATCTCTCTCGCTCACAGCATCTCCTTCAAAGACCTGTTAAGAAGACAAATGGTGTTCCCAGTCTTCATGGGGTGACTCCTGCCTTCACTTCTTTTCTCAAAGCAAGAGCAAAGCTCTGGGGCCAGGGTGCCTGCACAGCACCTATCAGGGTGCACCCCCACAAACTCCTGCTGGGCAGCCCAGCACCAGCAAACTGCAGAGCTAAGAGCGGCAGGGGAGCCTTGTCTTATTGTGACAAGTGAATCATCAGGAATGAATCTAACAAAGACAGTGTTGTAAACTTTACAGAAGAATTATATCCCTCTGGATATATGTTATATTTTGACAATAAACTGAAGAACAGGGCATTCCTCAATTTAATTCATCCCATTTGCTTTGGAAAAAAAAACCCCAAAGCCTAAAACTCCTTATTTTCTCACTTCCATGCAACCTGCCTTTATGAAAGCTGAGACAGTCCTTGTTAACCTTGCTCCCTTAAAATTTTTCAGAAATACAGGAAAACCAGCCTGTTTAGTAACAAAGACTGAGGAACAGGGATGCAGGGCAGAGCAGAGAGAGGCTGTTTCCACAGCAAATATTTCCAGTTGCAGGGTTGTATCCACACATTTTGGAGCATCCCTTACACTCCCTTTGGAGAAGGGAGACAAATGCAACCCCAGACACAGCACCTCAGTATCACAGGAACTTTCTGGAAGCTGACTTCCCACCTCAAATCTCCTTTAGCCCCTCAGTTAATATTTATAAAGTTTGATATTTGTGCAGTGCTATGAAAGGGGGGGAATATTAAGTAGAAAGCCTAGAATAGGGTCCAGGGGAGCAGATCTTACTCCACCTCCCCAGCTGTAATAGGGCACCCGATATAACACCGAAGACAAGAGAACCGGAGGCAAAGTTATAGCCCTGGGCATTTAATTCAGGCTCCGTGTGCAAGTATATCTGCTGAGATAAAGAGCAGCCAGGATAAATCTCTGGGTACAGTGGCTGAACTGCCAAAATAAAGTTAAACACTGCCACATTCTTAGTATGGAAATACTCGCAGTCTGCCAGTCCAGAGGACTCTCCCTGCTCTGCTTGGAGTCATATTAACTCCATCTAAAAGAAGTAGCCGTGCCATGACTCATACTTTCCACTCCTCATAATCCCTCTCAGTAGGGTGCAGACTTAAGAGTTTTCCTCTGACTTCAGTTTCGTTGTAATTTATGCACCTGCTTTCAAAGAGTCTTTGAAAAATCTGACAGTAGAGAAAAAAGGAGCCTGTTTTATCTCTCTGATGGACAGGCTGAAAAAACACCCCACCACAGTTTTCTTGCATTACCAAGAAAATAACATCTGAGTCTAACTTTCTACCAGGCTGTTAGTAAATCAAAGAGACTACTAGAAATCCTCTGTCAGGAAAAGGGCAGAGCTAAGTGAAAGAATAAGCAGTTCAAGGGAGTCAGAAGTGTGTGGCTGACACAAGACCAAGCAAATATCTTTATAAAAACATGCCAATGAGTTATGTATGAGCTCATATACAAGGACTGAGCTCTCATATCCAGCTCCTGACACCAGCAATGACTGTGCTGGATCCCACACAACTTCCCAAGGCTTGAGAGCCATGCACGAGGTAGAAGGTACTTCTGTAAAAGGATTTTTTATGGGGTTTTGAAAAAGTCAATAAATAAAATCTGAATTTTGAAATGCCCATTGTTTTAGGAAAAGTGACTTTCTTCCAGCGTCCCTGGGTCAGAAACCATGAGTAGCACTTCTTCAAAGCTACTTTGGAGTTGCAGTTTTATACATACAGACTGTGTCACTGTTGCACCTAAAAATCTGCAGATGACAGATTGTGAGACCTTTACCATCCAGTCCAGCTGACTCCCCAGGTCCACAATCCACGTGCTTTGTCCCTCACAGCTTCTCTGCAGCCTGTGCCAAACACAGCTGATTAGCCTCTGCCAATCACTTTCTTTCAGCCGAGTGCTTTGCCTGCCTGGCTTTTGTTGGCATCAAGCACCTACACTTTCCCAAGTTAAAAAGCCATTCCTGGGCTCAAATCTCTCTCTTAGTCTATTTCCAGCCCTCTATTCTGCACTGCACTTTACTGTAGAAGGGAAAATCCAAACTGAACAGCCTTGCTGGTTCCCGTGAAAGAGTTCATCTCAACAGACAGATTTCATCACTCCCATCCCGCAACAAAGACCTTCCAAGAGGAGCTACCTCAACATGTTCCTGCTTGGCTTGCAAGCTGGAGTCCTACTTGCACCAAAGCCCAATGCACCCCCTCAATTAAGAGCCTCCCCACAGTATTTTTTTTGCCTCAGGCAAGATAGAGCTGTAAACTAGGAAGATTTCCTCGGATTACTGTTAATTTAACATCATTTTACAGCTCTCAGCCTAAGCTGCACATTCCTACCATCACACAAGTTGCTCCCTCCCTCTAGAGAAACAGGGAGTGCACATTTGCTGGAGAAACAGTTTTACATTGCTGGCTTTCTAGAAGATTTTGGTAAACAGCTGCACCTAATTCTAAGTGTACTTTGTTAGAAAGTGGTGATAGTATCTGCATGCCTGATGTGGTACTTTCTGAGGTTGTTAATTCTGAAAACATTGAGTTTTATCTGTATTTGCATTTAGGGTTGTGTTTTGAACATATGAATGAGTGATGCCCCTGGGGAAAAATATTTCTGTTGGAATGCAAAGCTCAGAAATATATGAAAAATAGAAACAGAACCTCAGTTTATCCACTTCATTTCTAGAAAGTCATATTACCCAGCTAAGAGTATATAAACGATGCAAAATGGTCAGGGTGTTGCATATCCCGAAATAGCTCCAAACCCAAGTGATAATATCCTGTGATAGATTTACCGAGTGCTAATCCTTCTGCACACCCTCCCATTCTGCAGTCAATGAGTAGCTTGCCTCAGAAAATCTCAGGAACCCTTACCATTCATCACCTTGATGACTACCTTTTTAATGGTGTGAGCCCCAGGAATGATTTGCAGCTATATATAAGCATGAAGTTTTAAGAACGCTTCTTTCCTTGGAGCTTCCGTGAATGTTAATAATGGGAAGGGAATATGAGGGCAGTGGGAAGAGATTTAGAAGTTTGCTGGTCTACATTGCAGATAGATCCAGTAGGTAACATCTCCAGGCTACCCATGACCTTCACCACTCTTAGAGCCTCAAATACAAAAAATTTGTATGGAATAAAGTGCCTCTATCATTAAAAAATCAAAAGGAGCAAATTTAATATCTATGCATTTTTAACCCTTCTCCCAATAGCGGGGGAAATATTCAATCAGAAATCTCAATTATAACATAGCTGTTAGCCCTACAGATTAGACCATTGGGTGATTTTGAAGATAACACATTATTCACCTCACATAAACAACCTGCTGTTCCACTCACGCTTTGTGCGCCTTTCCAAAGACTTAGGAATATACAAACAGCCTGGTTGCCTATGTGGTACCTTACGATGTTCCTCTGCTACTTTGAAACTCCTGACGTGGAGACCTAGTTGTGGGCTCAGCTCGGACAGAAGCAGCTCAGACTTTCTGCCAGAGGTAAAAGGAGGGAGCTTGCTCTCACTGCTTCTCCTGCAGCAGAGCTCAAATTAAAGACTTTGATCAAACACTGCCAAAAATACCGGCAATGCTAGGAGCAGGCTCTGTGGGGATGAAGACACGAAGGCAGCCGTTAGCGCAGGGTTTCTTCAGGTCTTTGCCGGCACATAAAGTGTTATTAATCAGCACAGCACTCTGGTGCATCCCGACACACTTGCCTCTTACCACCTTACATGAAATCTCATGAACAACCAGAGATCTCTGTAAATGGCCGGGGAAACATAAATATGACCAAACTGTTTGCCTTCTCCTCAATGCTGGTATACCACTGACTTTGGAAGCCAAAGAAACTTTTTACTTTGGAGGTGTCAGACAATCCCATGGAAACCAGCCTTTCCAACCGATTGTCATTTGACCAGGACAGCTAAAGTCATTAACTAGAAAACCAGTTTGGTTTTTTAAACCTAATTTATTTCTTTTAAAAGAAATAATTTGGCCCATACATGTGCTGTAAAGCTGCCACAGGACTGAGTTATTTCGGGATACTGTGTAGTAGGGTCACAGAGCACCCATAATGGAATCATTTGCAACAGAATGCGTTTATTCAACCCTCAATGACTAACTCAATCACAAACACAAGGTAGACTTTTCCATCTACAGCCTCCATGGCTTCAAATACGCAATTGAGGAGTAAATTGTCTTACACTTAGCGCACACAAAAACATCACTGTGGGGAGTTAGTGCACAGTAGTGTATGGTAAACCCAAGCCCTGACTTCCAGCAGCCCAACATCCGCACCCAGGCAAGCCTCATCGAGCTTGCAGTGAAGCCCTTCTCTCTGCCTGAGCTGATACAGCCACTTGCTGTTGAGAAAATAACATAATTGCACACCAAGTGCTGAGTCTAATGAAACCATATTGATTTTGTTGTTAAAGCCTATGTTTCTAGGATTGCTGGCCTACCAAAATGTGTTTTCCAAACCACACAGAGCCAGAAAAGTGCAGAGAAATCTCATTAAAATAAAACAACTAACCCAGCAATTCAACAGTGCTTATTTCAAATTCAAATCCTAAAGGTGACAGATTTTTATGCACTCAGCATCTTGCCTCTTACTTGCCAATGGATAGTTCTGAATAGCACTAGGTCACTGGTCATTAATTAGATACATCTCTTTTATCCTGTACCTCTACCAACAGAGGGGGAAGGGGGCTCACAATGCCAAAACTCCTCTGTACATGAGCACTGTGACTGAATGCCTGCAGAAAAAGGGAGGGAGAGCAAAGAGGAAACAGTTGTTGTGCAAGAAGAAAAACTGCATTATCTTGAGTAGCTTCTGGGCAGAGCTCAATGGTAATGAGCTCTATCACCACATGGGTGAAAGTTGAAAACCTATGCCCAGATCCAGTGCTGGGATCGTGGGCCTTGGAATAATATGGTATAAGCTTCTCTCTCTCTTTTTTCTTTTAATCCTCCATTATTTTTCAAAGTTTTTAAAGTGCTGAGTTGCAAAGGAATGCTTAAGAGATGACCTAAAGGTGCATGATGAAAAAGGGCAAGTTTGAGCAGCTTGGGAGGGTGGTAACTCCTGCAGCCACCTCTGGTGTGAGCACCTGGACAACGTCACTCCAAGAAAAGCCATGAAGATGAGAAAAAGTGGTGGTTTCACCCAGCATTCGAGGACAGGAGGTAAACAGAGGCAACATGATCTGTCCTTATCTGGTCTCCTGCCTCTTCATAGGCCAAGTGGGACCCTGCTGTCACCCCTGTTGCTAGGAGGGTTTGCTGGTGATGAATCTCTCCTTGACGTCCTTGTCGCCCTGTGTCACCACAGCACTCCAGATTGCCTCAGCAGACACCTGGCTCTTCAATGGCACTGATCCGCTCCAGGAGAGTGTGAGCACACCCTTAGTCAGCTTTGGTGGGATGTACACAAATTATGAAAGCACAAGCTGAAAGTGAAGCCTGTGTGTGCATGCTTTGGTGACTTAGACTGGAAAAAAAAATAGCAGCAGAGAAATTTAGTTCAGAGATTGGGGGTAGGTATTTGCACCTAGACCCTACCATCGTGTCCCATAAATACCCCACAGACAGGGCAGGGAGCTGGAGGTCACTGTCCAATGTCAACAGATAAAATGTGGTTTCTCCAGCACCCTCTTCATCTCAGTGCAGGCAGAAACTATGAGAAACATGGACTGTCTTTACCATAATCACTGCACAAGAACTCACTGCCAGCTACCTGGGGGCTTTAAGTGTCCTGGAGAAGTGCTGCTCTCCCAAATTTGGCCATTCCCTATCTTTTGCTTCCACACAACCTGCAGAGCAATAGCTTTCCAGCACAGCCTCCCTGGGAGAGGCTCTTTCTCAGAGGGCAGCAGGCTTTTATGCTTACAGTCTAAAACCATAAGCATGCAAGAGTACACTGTCCAGAAGGAAAACAGAGACCAGGATGCATATTAATTACCAGTGGCACAAAGCCCAGGCAAGGTTGCTGCTTCACAGTCAAGCTATAAATCTGTCCAAATAGGATTCTGACCATGTCTGCCTTGTTTATATTACAGAATTTTATGGCCATGTGATTCTTCACCTGGAGAGGAATAGCATCCCTGTGCAGCCAGTTAAGGACTGAGATTTATTATCTGGCAAAAGAGACCTCAATGTTCTCTGCAGGCTGGAGAGCATCTGTGTGTGCTGGCTGCTGGCCGGCTGCAGTGCTCCCGGGGCTGGGGGCTTCCCCAGAGGCCACCACTCAGCTGCTGCCTCTACAGCAGGACCCCACCCAGGAGCTGATTAAAAGTTCACCTAAAACTTTCATCCCTTTGTTTTCCCCAGCAAACAGCTTCAGAATAACAGAAAGGTTTAACCTACTCTACATCTACCAGCCTGACAGTACAGTGAGACAGATGGCCAAATTAGGAAAAACACAAATTCCCTTCCCTGTTTCAGCAATATCTTGCATCTCCTGGGCCCAGCACCATCACAACCGTAGCCACAAGAAGCAGAGGAGACTTTAATGGTCACATAGGATGCTAGGGTCCTTCACTGTGCCTTTACCAGCCTGGTGCACCAGCTGAGAGAGCAACTGCTGATACGCTTGCCGCAAGCCCTGCTCACGGGCGCCCAGCGCATGAGCTCAGCTAGATGGTTTGGCACTACCCGCAGGGCTAACATGGTGTTGGAAATGCTTTCCTGAGGCACAAATCTGACCCAGGAAAGCTGCGAGTATCTCAGTTTGCCTCAGTTTCTCTGCTTAAGCCCCTATCGCAGGCAGACTCCTGCAGAGCGCTCCGTGATCCCCTCTGGAGGAACACTACGGAGACTGGCCAGGGCAGAGAACAACCCTCCCTGGAGAAATGAAGGATTCAATTTCTGCAAGCAGAAGAAAGAGTCCGAACTGCCAAAAGAAAGTGCAGATTGTTGAACATCTGTTCCACAGAAACAATCTCTCCAGGCCTGTTGGATGTTGCAGATGACACATTAACCTTAAGCACTGATGAATTTGAATTGTAGGAGGAAAATGTCCTTATTTCCCTAGCCAGCACATGCTCCCTGCCTCCTCAGCAAGATGGGTCCTTTAATTGCACCATAATCTGCTCCCCCTTTGCTATGTGCTCAACATTAAGTGGATGCTTAAGACTTGTTGACTTCAAGACTACTAAACATGTTTAAAGTCATGCATGTGCTGAAGAGCACCATGCTCCTCATTTTGCCTGTAGCCAGATCCAGCCAGAGGTTCAGCTGGATCTGAGCATTATGTATGCTCCAGGCAGAGCAGGAGCATCAGCTGTCTGTTCTGATAGTCACTCTTAAGAGATAACTTTGAAGAAGGGTGGGGGAAAGCATCTTCCATTCTTTGTTATTACAGGAACATATAGATCCAAAAATCTCCACTCTCTACTAGGTCCCAGAGGAAAATATTTGGAATAATCCATATTCATCAGTTTTTAATCCCTCACACACCAGAATTCAGCAGGATGCTAATGAAGAAGACAATTATACAGCACTTCACACAAAAAACAAACCAGAACAGGTGCAAAGGCTGGAGTTTTGCCATACTTGCTCTCTATTCTTTGGCACAGAGCATCATTGCTCTACTTAAAATGTATTGAAACATCCCAATGGTTTAAGGAGTCAGTCTGAAAAGAAAAGAGGTGATGTTTAAGATTAATCATTAGCTGTTAACCACCTAAGATACTAAAAAGGCAATAGCTGGGCAAGCTAATACTTATCCATATTCCTTCTGAAAAAAGCAAGCAGAAATGATGCTGTACCAGCAGGGCAGTAAAAAGACAGACTCTGTTTGTTTTGCCCCTTGAATCAGGGCTCTGATGTATGAGTACAGGGCAAAGAAATGGTGCCCAAAGGATTTGCACCCTACCAAGACACGCCTGGGAAAAGTGAAGAGAGATTTTTCATCCCTTGCAGACATTGGCCAGAGGCACAGGACAGAAAAATCATCCCTTGTAGTCTGTGCAGAAAACTCACAGCAAAGCCACAACCTCCTATCTGGCAGAATCAGCCACATCTTCACCCAACAGGCACTTTGCTCAGCCCAGGGTTTCACCCCACCAGCCTGCACAGAGGAAAGACACACCAGAACATCACAACGCTATGGGGCTAATTCAAGAACACTGAGTTAAATTTTGACTCACTGGATTCACCGGAAACTTTAGAAAAGACTGCAGCAAGGAGGTCAATGGCAAAGGACTTTTACTGAAAGAAACAGGCTTTTAAAAAGGGGGTTGCAATGTACTTTCGATGCAAAAGATCATTTTGTGGGCAGGAAGAGGGAGCCTATTACCAGCATTATGGCTTATTCCCCCCAGAAAAAGCTAAAAGAAATACTCCAGAAGGTAGATTATAACGCAGGAGAAAGAGGGATGAAATTACAGCAGAGATCTGTACTATTCAATGACCTGGTGGAAAAGGGAAAAAGAATAACATTAGGAAGAGCCTTAGTACTCAGTTTCCCTTAGGATGTGAAGTCGTTAATTACTGATGGAAAGGATCTGATCTGCAATTTGCTGACCATTTAGCCACACAATTGCACTCCATGCAACGATACATCTAATTTGCACACAATTATCCTATTTCTCCACTCGAGGATTGTGTAAGTGCTCATATAAACTGCCAGATACATTTGTGTGTTTCAGCTACCTGATCTGTGTGCTAAATCACAGCAATTGTATGGACAACCTAGCTGTTCATCCTTGCTTTGCAAACACGTGCCTGCCTGAGTCTGTTCAAGTCAAGACTGCAGATTACGTCTGTGTGGAAAGTATCAGGAGCAAACTCCTGCACTGCGACTGGCACACAGTGCCTGGGGGAACGCTTCCTAGTTGCTTTAGGATTAGTTTATAGCAACAAACCCTGTGATGCAAGTAGCTTAGGTGAATTAAGCAGGGACAATAACTCTTTCCTCATATCTAGCTCCACTCACTGTTTTGGAGATCGCTGCCTCTGTGCAAGTGGAGGATGACCAAACAGGTCCTTTAATCACTCACTTCTTCACACAGGAGCGTGAAAGAGCAGGCAGAGGCACAGCAACCTTCTACCACTCCTCCTCGAGAAACAGGCTGGTTTGGTTTTGGGATTAGTAATTATGGAAACTAAACCCCATACACCTTTCCATACCAGATTTTGTTTAGTCTGTAAAACGTATTTATGATTTGTTTTGGGTAGAATACACAAGCTGTGAGTCAAGACAAGCATTGTACTTAGTGCTATATAAACACTGAACAAAAAGATCGAACTTCCTACAAAATATTTATGAATTAAATAAATTACTTCTGTAACTCCTGGAAGCGGCTTGCCCATCACCAATTCTCTGGACCATGAAGTAAGTTTTCCAGAAGACAGTGCAAACTAAGAAGTATTTCACAGACACTTTAGGAGAAGATCTTGAGAGCGTCTTTAAAAATAACTACCAAGTGAAGTGGGTTTCATCCATTACCATTCATTCGTGGCCAGGAACCTCAGCAAATTTGTTCTTTAGCTTATTTGTTCTTTCGCTTAGTGGACATGAAAAAACAATGGCATTATACCCACCTCAGTGTTCAGCAGAGAAGAAAGAGGCCTAACATCACTTCAGTGGGACTCAATGCACTTCCCTAGCATGGCACAAGTCTCACGTTTCAGTAGACAGATTGCATACCGAAAGCTGGCTTTGGCTGCAGGTGTTAAATGAGACCATTCCCTGGGATTGCTGGAAGTCTAAAGTTACCCCAACATAATAACATTGTGTGTAAACACAGACAGAGAGCAAGCATGAACACGTCAATTAACAGAATGAGCTCAGATACCTCATTTGATCTAGAATGCAGCACATCTTGTGTTTGGTGGAACTGCCTCCTTGCAGGACAGCCCAAAAGTGCCTGGCCCTCTCGTGCTGAGCCACATACACGGACCTGGAGCAAGGAAGGGGTCAGAGCAGACCCTGGGAGTGATGGGTCTGTAAATACCTTGGGTAGAATGAAGGATGTGTGAGGTTCTTGTTCCTGAAAAGCTGCCTTTGATAAGATTCACCTCAGTCAAGGAAGAACTAGTCGGCACCAGATCAGTGGGAGTTAATCAGACATCACATCTGCTTCAGATTTACTTTGAAGAATTAAAATAACAATAACTGGGTCCCAGTAAAGATAAGTCAGCTACCAAGCCCACAACTTCTTCAAAATAAACCAAAAGTGAATACCAGTCACGCCATTTAGCATCTCCTCCAAAAGCAAAACTATAGGTTGACATGTGTGAGAGTTCCCATGGTACCAAAGGTCTTTGTCACTCCTGGGAAATTTGATCCACACCATCTCCTTGTAATTCTTCCTAACACTGGCGTTACCCATCATAATATATTGCAAAAACTGGCAGGTACTTAACACTGAAAACCAAAACTGCTGCTGTGTGAGTCTGCCTGCCTTGTAGTGACAGGTAACACTTTTTTGAAAGTCTGTTTTTTTCAGTTCAATGATGCAAAATCTGCTGAGATCAGTCTCTTACCTGGGGAAGATTAGAGGCTAAGAATAACCACGCGTTGACTAACCTAAGTTTCAATCAGCTCACTGGCAATAGACAGGAGGTAGAGCTGTAAAGTGAGGGGGCATTTGCTGCCAGAACATTGGTATTTATTTACTTTTCAACTCATCTCTGTTCTATCCTAACAACATCTGTTCTTTCTGAGAACAAACCCATTCCAAGCAACAAGAGTCAAGTAATAAGATGCAGATGCAACTCTTAGTTCATAGTCTGGGGGAAAGAACTAAGTTGAGTTTTGTAGTTCATCCCATGCCTAAAGCTTCATGTGTGGAAAGGCAAGAGACCTCACAAAAGCTCCTTCCCCTGCAAAAGTAGATTCAGCCTGGGAGCAGCTGTGGTGGCTGCCAGTGGAAGGAAAGAGAGCAGGGGAGCAGTCAGATTAAAAGCTCAAATGCAAGGGTATTCTGACTGCAGTGACCCCTCTGTGGAGCCAGCTGCACTGGGCTGACAGATTTGAGCCCCTTGTACCCATCAGCTGTGGGCAGTGGAAGAGACCTGTCACTGTGACAACCCTGGTGGTCAGCTGGATCTGCTGGAGTTGAAGACACCCTTCATGGGACACTGGAATAGGGAACTCTCACTCCTTGTTTACATATTTGTGACTTTTGGTAAATCTGTCCTTCGTAGCATAAAAATCGAATCTTTTCAGAAAAGAAAAAAGTGTTTTCTCCTCTCCTGTCAATGTGCCAGAAGTTTATTAATAAAACATAATAATTATACATTGCATTTCTTAGCTCCTTTCATCTGAGGATCTTAAAGTGCTTCACAAACATTAATTAAATAATCCTCAAGACTGCCTGGTACAGTAACTATTATTATCAATCTACTCTTAAATATGACAATGCAGAAGAAATAGTAAATAAGAAAATTTCCCAGATACAGGCAGGAGCAAACTTAGTCTAGAAATGTAAAGCAAGCTGGAGCAGATATAATAATTTTGTAGCTGTGTTTTGAGTAAGTGAATCCACCAGTCTGCCTGTCAATATATCAGAGCCATTACATCTGAGGTTGAGTGGTGCTGGAGACAGGCTGAAGACAGCAGTTAGATTTTCTAGACCAACATAGTATTATCTCTGCTGGCAAGAGGAAAGTTGTGATTGGCAGCAGAACTTGTGTCACCGGTTGAAAACACTGTAGCTGGTGACAGAGGGATTTCTCTGGAGCAGCTTCTGTGACAAGATTTACTGATCCTTGCTCTGAGAACCTTTGTTACCCTGTGCAGCAGGGATCCCTGAGGTACAGCCTATCAAGGGCATGTAGCAATCACTATGGTTAATAAGAGCATGTGAGGCTAAAGATATTAAATGTGCAATAGATGGACATTTTGAAACAAATACAAAAATTACAGCTGTGTGAAGAAAATTTCAGAGTTAAGAATGTGCCAGATACAAATGCAGTTCCCAGAAATATGAAGAAACCTAGTCTGGGATGGATTCTTAGGCAGTTCCATGGAAGGATTAAAGTTCTGTATTACAGCTGCCTCTTGAATGCTTATGGCTGGAATCCAGCTGCACCAGAGAAAAAAATGGTCCAGGAATTAAGGGCGAATAACTCAGTTTCTTGCTCCATCACAGACCCCAAGAAGTTCCTCTGTACCTTCTCCAAGTACACTGGGATAAATGTGCTGATTTTTCTCACAAGACAACTAGGAGGACAAGCATCACAACACACTGAGATGCCAGGGCAGAGAAAGCTAGAGACCAGTGGACACTAAATTGCTGCAGGGAAGGATGAGAAAAGAATGGACATAGTCATATAAGAGTCCTCAGGGAACCAAGCTGCTGCTCCTGGTGCTTTGTGCCACAACATGTTTCCATTTCCAGCTTATGCTGCCATCAGATACCACTGAAACCAGCCAAGCAAAGCATACTTGGCACGTGGAATAGATTTCTTGTGTCATGGAAAGCGTGCTTACTAAAGTTCCTGCCCCCTACAAAAGATTAAGTAGTGAGACTGAGGCAGACCTCTTTGCTCACATCCTCAATTTATTCTTTCAATAAAATAAGTATTTTTAGGAGATACAAGAAAACCTAAATCTAAAATAAAATTTGTAAGTATAATCATGTTTTAGTAACATTTTGTCCATCAGTGCCAATGAGAGTATGTTTCTGGTGTTGATATTGCTTCTGTACTGCAAATGAGATTTACAGCCCCATTTTGTTCAAAAATGAGCAAGAGCAAATGGACTTAAATAAAATAAAACAAAACTAATCTGTGCTTTTGGCTAGAGACTCTGCATGAATCCTAGTCCAAACAACATTGAGCAAGTTCAGCTCCAGTTATTGAGTTACATACCACAGAAATAATGAACTTTAAAATAAATTGTTCCTTCCATTTGTTTTGATGGTTCACCCAACTTTTGTGAGCGACCTAAGTTTTTTATCAAATTAGATAGTTGTCCGATGAATGTTGTTGGTACCTGAATCTTGTATTAACAAGTACTTTGGTTTTTTGCTTCACTATTAATTTCTCTTGTCCAAACCCAGGTTATACCCAACAACCCCCACCCCCAAGAAGCCAAGTGGCAAGTTAAGGTCCCCTTCCCTGTGCTGCAATGCCAGTACTTGATAGGGAGAGTCACAAAGCATCCATACCCCTTGGACCTGCAGGGCACATGTTGGACTAGAATTGTTATAAACTTCAGCAAAAACACTTCCAGGAATCGTGACAGATCTGTGGGAAGACTAGTGAATGGGGAAAGGGAGAAACATTCCTAAAAGTGTCAATACTACTCTGAAGCAGGCTGAAGGGAGCTCCCAAACTACCAGAAGTGATTGCTCTGGCCCTCACGTTCACACAGGTACTGTTATTATCCAAGCTGGCAGTTAGAGAATCACAGTAGAAACTGCAACAAGAATCCCAACAAGCACTGAAGAGCTTCAACAGCTTTCAACCAGTGTCTTCTCTAGCATTTTAACAGGTCAGTTACAACCTGGGAGAACAAGGAAGAACGGAGCCTGCTTGTGCTTTATCTGAGAAGGTATTACCCCTATTGAGTAACATTTGAGCCATTCATTATGTTTGCTGTGCTCAAAGTGGAGCTGGTTGCTAGGATTAGTTCTAAATTGAAAATTAACACCTTCATTAACCATCATAGGTTAATTCATACAAAGGAGTTCCTCCATAGAAGGGCAATTTTAATACATATCAATGTGCATACATATCAATATATGCTGTATTATATACATATTATGATTTATTTTATCATTTCACAATATAACTTTTATATACAATCTAACATGCACACTCTCACTACTCAAAATGCTTCAACAGCATCCCCTCCCTACAGCCTGGACTGCACTAGAGAGCACTGAAAATGCTCTAAATACAGAACTCCTGCTCTTACATCTACCAGAGGACAACTGGCCATTTTTCTGTAACCACTCATTTCTCAAACACAAAGTTTACCAGGACCTTCCCATGCAGGCTGGGCTTATTTAAGTAGGAACAGCTGTACTGAAACACAGAGAGGTTTGATTTCTCACTCCATCCCCTTGGATGAACTCAGGGCTGCCAGCACCTTTTCCTCTGTAATATCTTGCTGTGAGCAGCAGGCAGGGGCTGCTGGATGCTCACCTATAGCATGAAAATGTACTGGTAAAGTGGGACATGGGGAAACCAGGATGCCTCCCCCAGCTCTGCCCCAGCCTTCCTCACTGACCTTGGGCAACGATCACCTCTTCACTTTAAGATGAGGATAATACATATATCATAGGTTTGACCTGGCCTTAACTAATCCATCTTTTCAAAGCACTTTGAGAGCTTTGCATGATGAGCACAGACATTATAATACTCATCTGTTCCCATTACATTCAGTGGGAGTTTTACCCTCTCAGAGGCAGGGCTGGGCTGCAGGCGCTACTGGGTGCCTAGAAAATAAGTGTCCTTGGGGTATATAAATGCTAGACCATATAAATGGGAGGACCTATAGCAAGTAGAAAGGCACAGTGCTTGCCTAGGGATGCTCAGTACTCTTATAGGCTTGCTCTAGAGGGGAAAAAAAAGTTTTTTCATTAAAAATCAGTATGAGATCTCACTTAGTCCTGCTGGTAAGCATGTTCAGCTATTGACAGGTGGTAAATGTGACAGGAGAAGTCAAGAAAAGCTAGGACAGCAGAGAGAAACCTGGGAGCAGCCAAACTCAGTGAGGAAGCATACTACAAGGTTTACTTTCCCCATGTTAAATGATCAAGAGTGCCAGGAGCAGCATACATGGCTGTTACCACAGGGACTAATCTCGAGGCAAGGTCACCCTGAGGATAAAGGGTGCCAAATCAGCTCAGGTACAGCTGTTAGGCAAGAGGGTGTGTGGCAGGATTCCCTGAGCTGTTGCCATCTCCTAAGACCACAGCACAGAGCAACACAGAGCCAATTCACCCACTCAGCCCTTGAAATAGCTTTGCCTGACAAGGGCCTCCAAACGCCAGCTCAGTTGCCACTGCACTGAGATGCCGGTGCTCCCAGTGCAACCCATAGGAAGCCAACCCAGGCCATAACAAACTGAGCCTCTAGATCTGGGAAACAAACCAGGGAACTCTAACTGTAAGGGTCTGATTGTTGCCTATCTTAATGTAGTAGAAGCAGTGAAAACTTATAGCTGCTATGTATAACTTCTTGAGAGAAAGCCAATATTAATGTCTTGCTCGCATTCACCGGACACGTTGTGCCTCTCCTGTTGCTGCCAGATATCTCCATGGAGTAAATCATATTGACTGTGTTTACTATGAGAAGTAAGTGATCAGCTGTGAACTTTCTTTGACATAAATATTTTGCCATGAGCAATGACAAATACCTCATGCTGTAAAAGTAACTTTGGATTATTTTTCTCTATGGAGGCAGGTTGAGAGAAATCAGAAGGAAATTGCGAACATACAAAAGTAGGAATGTGACATCATGGATATTATTCCACTGTGTTAGAAGAGTTAAATGAAGAAAGCGTTTTAAAAAATGAAAATAATTGATTTTGACACAGTGCCCAAGTACCTCTGCATAGCTAGCTCTGAACATCACTGCAGTCAGCACACGCCTATAAGGCACGGCAGCACGTGCAAGTGCTTTGCACAGGTACCAGCTGAAGATGCACCCACACTTCGTGAGTATTAGACCATGCCAATTCTTCCTGGGCAGATCAGGTTTTCTTCTGAATCCTATTAGTACTAAAGCTCTGCAGTTACAGCTGAACAAAACAGGGATTTTCCATTCTTGCAAGATTCCTTACATTTTTGACTGGTGATGCTGGCAACTTAAATCATGTCTGTTCACAGGCTGAGCAGGATGGGAGAATGCTGAGCAGCAAGGGGAATTAATTTCTCAGTTTTTTTTCTTTTCCAAAGGTACAGATGAGAGCTGGTGCATTAAAAATAGCATCAACTATATTCCTATAGCAGACATCCTCTGAGGAATTCAGCCTGAGCATGTAAGCTTGCCGCTCCCCTCCTGAGGCAGGCAGCAACACAGATGTGAATGCTTGGGCTCAGGAAAGACCACAGTCTTGCTCCAGGCTGTCCTTGCAGAAAGGTTCAGATAAATTAAAAATCTAAGAGTATGACTACATGTACATGTTCATTCACTCTATACTTCATGGACTGTATGGCCATCACAGCAAAAGAACTACTAGGCATAACAATTTTGTTTCCTTTTATAAATTCTTTAGAGACTGCAGATCTGCAGGTTTGGAGACTGCTGAACCCAAGCTATTTTCAGGCAGAAAACACCAGGTAGCTGCTGGCTGCTCTGGGCTGCAGAAAAGATCACGTTTAAAGGGTGAGGATCCCACCAGGAGAGCTTAGAACAAGTTTGTTGGCACATGCATCCCATGAAGGGAATAACATGGGGTGTTGCATTAGGAATTTGGGAGATGAAGCCAATGTGATGTTGTGATCAAGGTGTTTGCTATGTTGAAAGGACTCCTAGCAAGATTCTACAGAGCCAGGGAAGAATCACAGGCTGGCAACATTACTAAAGCTGGTGGGGTTTTTTTGGTTTTTTCTCTTCCCTCCACTCAATTTGGGAGTTTGGTTTACTCCTTTGTAATGCTGAGGAGTTCTGGGAACTGGCAGCACAGCAATAAATTACAGGAACGTCATCGCTGAGACACAGCAGAGGACACATTGCAGGAAACTGAGCCTAGGAATTAGGGCTCCCCAGACAGAAGATTTAAGAAGTTCACTGGAAGGACGTGCACCCAGAAAGGAGGTACAGGATGAAAAGAGATTGATGGAGAATAGGACAGTGCTGTGCTAAAAACCCAGCGATAAGCTACAGACCAAAGTGGTAAATCCCTGAACCCAGGGGGGAGGCTTTGGAATAAGGCTCTGCTTTTGAGTATTTCTGAAGACAGGAGTTTACTTTGAATGAAGGGGAAAAGTTTCCTATATATAGCAGGAAAGCCAAGGCAGTGGCTATATTGGAAAAATGAAAGTCACAGATGCAAACAAAATGCAGGCCTTAAGAGAAAAAGTGTCAACATCTGCCTGGTGATGGGAGCCCCAGAGGGACAACGTGGCTGAGATGCATCCCCTGCAATGAGGGAGAGGAGGTTCCTCTGCTGAATTCTAAATTCAGGCAGGTTTGGAGATGAATGAAAACTGCATGCCATAAGGGAGGGCCAGGAATAGAAAACTCATGTGGGGGAAGAACGCTCTAGATGTAGCAAATGCATCTCAAAGAGGCTTTATCATTCTTATTTTGTCACTACGATCAACAATAATAAGAAAAAAGCGTACAGAGCAACCTCTCCAACCCCCCAAGCAAAGCATCCAGAGATTAGCAGCAAAGAGCAGCGGGCAGCTTGAGAAAAGCTGTTCAACAAATGCAGAGGCATGCATAATAAGATTACTGAATTGGAGTTGCATGTTTTCAAGGATAAAAGTGATATTATTGCACTGGCAAGATACAGTAGGAACAGAGGAAAGTATAAGAAACAGCCTGCCAGGACGGGGGGATTGCTGCAGCTGAGCTCCCAACAGGACAGGGACAGTGGAGGCAGCAAGAAGGAGAGGAAACACACGTCCTACTTGACATGAAGATACACAGAGAAGGTTTTAGAAAAGTGAGTGATGTCATTGTGTTTTTCCCAGCCTTCAGAGCAGCAAGAGAAAAATAGATGAAACCAGCCCATGCAGAGGAGTCTGTAAGACGAGCAGACTTCCCCCTCAACCCCCACTCTGTGCAACACTAATTGCTCAAATATTGATTGGGGAAATAATTCATAAGAACTAAAAGAAGAAAGTATTTCTTTTCCTCCTGACAGGCAAAAAGGGCAATGTTCTTGCAGAGCTGCTGGAAAGGTCCAAGTGATCACAGGATATCCAAGGCCATATAAGTTAATTAAGATGTTGAAAAGGTCTAATTTGTTGTTTATTTATACTGAAAAGCATGGAAGAATTGGAATCTGATTTTTCAGGATGTCATGAGGTCTAGCTGGAATTACAGCTAAGCTGACTCTCCCAAAGGGAACAAAGGGAGGCCCACTGTGCTTGTATAGGACCATGTTTGGGATTTGTGCCATAAACAGTGTTTGTAACACAGATGTTTTAGCTACTGCTGAGAAGTTCTTAGAGAGTCAAAGCCTTTTCTGTTTCTCACATTCCTCCACCAGAAATCAGGTTAGGGTGCACAAGAAGTTGAGAGGGGACACAGCGGGGACTGCTGACCCTGACTGACCCAAAGGATGTTCCACACCATATGACATCATGCTCAGCATATAAACCTGGGGAAAGAAGGAGGAAAGGGGGGACATTTGGAGGGACATTTGTCTTCCCAAGTAAGTGGTGGAGCCTTGCTTCCTGGGAGGTGGCTGAACACCTTCCTGCTCACAAGAAATAATGAATGAATTCCTTGGCTTGCTTAGCTTGCATGTGCAGCTTTTGCTTTTCCTGTTAAACTGTCTTTATCTCAACATAAGTTTTATCAATTTACTCTTCCAATTCTCTCCCCCATCCCACTCTGGGAGAGTGAGTGAGCAGCTGGATGGTGCTTAGTTTCTGACTGGGGTTAAGCCACAACACCCACAGATCCTAACTGGCTTGTTTAGTGAAAAACAAAGAAGTAAAGGAGGGACTTCTGCTTGGGAGGCACAGGGCTGCTAACTGGGTTGTTAGTGGCAGAAACCAGCTGCCCAGGTTTGGCCTAGGCAAGGGAAAGAGTAATTAAGGTTTAAAGCCCAAATCAGATTGGTGGTGAACTGCAAGCCACCACTGCCCTGACATGAACACCGAGTCATCACCCCCCCACACACACACGCCCAGTTCCAATTGGCTTACAAGAGCTGCTTTTCTCTTCTGAGGAAAGAAAAACTACAATACAATAGTGTAATAGCTACTCCAGAAAAAAATCTGCAAATCATCTTCATATAGGGTAATTCCAGAGAGAAGCAAGCACCAGAGTCCACTAAGGTTAAAAATGGATGTTGTAAGTACAAAGCACAGGAAGAATGCTGTCTGAAAAACAAAAAAAAAAACCCAAAATGTTAAAGGAAGACTAGAAAAATGATAAAGTAAGCAGGAACATGCAAAAATAGTGATTGCAAGAAGCATCTACAAAGACTGCAGCGAGTATTTCTCAGGGATATACAGACAACTAAAGCCAAAGAAAGCAGGAGAAACCAATTCCTTAAAACACCTTGTAAGGCTAGAGAGCCAAATTATTAGCTTAACGGTCTGTTGAATATTTTTTTCATTTGGTAGAAAGGGAGTCCCTCATTGCTCAGTTTTGTGCATAGGAGTTTTCAACCACTCAGTCCATTTAACTTGGAGGCACTTGCTGTGCTGAACTCCACTGCACTCATCTTGTGCAGTGGGAAATGGTTCAGGTGCCTGTTGCACGGTCTGACCCTGGAGAAGGGCTGGAGTGCTGCCCCAGAGCCCCACGGCACCTCACACAAGAACATTACAGCTCTGACTACAGCTGCAAGGGACTGCAGCAATATAGGCAGGGAGCACACACCCCTCCGCAAGCACTGAGGGGTAACAAGGCAGCAAGTCAAGGGTTTTAACAGCTGATTCCTTATCTTAGAACTCTGGAGGCTCTCAAAAAGCAGGTATTATAGAATCTAACAGTGTTCTTTCCAGTCACGTACAGGGTGAAGCATCACGCATAAATAATACATCACTTGCCATGAGGTGGTTAGTTTAAAAGCCAAGGAGATTAGTCAAGAGATATGGGCAAAACCCTAGTGGATAAAAAACCAATAAAATTCAAGGTCTGAGGGTTGCTTCTTCTCTTTTAAATGCTGTTTTCCACCCTGAAGTACATCACATTTTAAAGAAAAAAAAATACAAACCAACAAAAAACCCAAACAAAGCAACCTAAACAAATCAAAATCAACTCACTCTCGAGATTTAACTGCTCCCAGTATAACCATGAGAAGCTGTTATGGAGGAGTTAAGTGTTGTGCAGAAAGTGTTAAAAATACAAAACGCTGACAACCAGCAAGAAAGCTCACCTTGCTGGAGCTGGAAGTAGGTGTGTGGCTTACAGAGGGATTTGTGTTGGGTTTGGGGGAGAATCTGCATTTGTAATTATTTTCTAGACTTCCTAAAGAGACCATGAAGATAATCTGCATTTCTTACATTTAAATGCAAGAATCTTTGCATTGAATGGCACAATTGTGAAGAATAAGAATGAACAAGAGTAGTTCAATTTTAGGTCCTTTAGTGACAGTCATTAAACCTCAGAACAGTGTGTTTCCTTTCTGCAGGAGCAGTTTGAACTCCCAGGCCTGGCAAAGCAGATGGAGTCTGACTTTAGGAAAGGTGACAGAAGTTCCTGGAGTCCCATAGCCTCAGCAGAAGTGCTCCACTGAGCAGACAGCTAAGGAAAGCTGGCTAGGAGCTCAGGCAAAGGATCATATTTAGAAAAACACAGCCTGAAATGGAGCCCGGGCACAGCTGGTAAGGTCAGATAACAGGTCAGGCTGCCAAGTCCCTCTCCCCACGTCCTTCCATCAGGAGTTGACGACAGAGTCCAGCCTATTCAATACATGCAATGAATTCTTATGAAGGTGATCAAAGTAAAGGGCACACACTGAAATGAGAGAAAAATCTATCCACCAGCAGGGAGAAAATCGGATAAATAGGCTTAGCAGCTCTCCTGTCCCTGCCTAGTAAGCTAATTGTTCATCATGCCCATTTTCTTTGCTACACTTGAAATAAGTAGAAAAAAAAGTGTTTGGGAACTGCTGGAATATTTGAGGTCTGAGAACCTACAGCACTGTTTTCATTACAGTAGCAAAGTCACAGGATGGTAGCTTTAAACAGGAAGGATAATAATGCATTATCGTTCACTCTCAATTAACCCAGAGCCTGCAACGCTGAATGCACTTAACTCCAAGAATTTTGTCAGAAAATGAAGCTAGAGTGTATCTGATTTATAAATCACAAAAGACACTTATTTGGCAAGAATGACCTCTGTTCATATACAATAAATCATGAACATCAACAGTCTCTAATTGACTTTGAGTCAGTGCCACAGACAGCGAAGCACAGGGCCTGCATCTCAGGATTCCAGGACTGTGCCAAAGGAGCCTTTATGAACGATTAAAGTATTCAGCACAGTGTCATCTGTGCCATTGACGAGAAAGACATTCTGGGGCTCTGTTTGTCATTACAAAAGTGATAATCGGCTCAGCAGCTGACCATACTGCTCCCTTCACCTGCTAGAAGGAGCTATTTAGCTCCACACTTCATAAAATCCCTTCCCTAAACTTTCACACATACACTTGGTTCATGATGTGCAACATCTTGATAGAAGAGGGGCAAACAAGTAGTCTTTTTTCATAAGCAGCCCACCAAAACCAGCCTTCCTGGGAGACAGAGCTAATGTTTGCAAATGCAAATGTATGTACAACAAGGAGGGGGACATTAAAGAGATAGCTGGCGCCTTTTTCTACTTCTTTGACATACTGTGAAAACATCACTACATAGAAAAGTCAGGGTTTGGTCCCTGCTGCTCAGTCTCTCATGCTTTTCAGTTATTCATCCCACAGTTTTCAACCTCTCCCCCTTCACTTTTGTCCCCATGGTTACTGAATCACTGTGAACAGAGATTTTCTTCACTAAAGAATGTGACTAACATGAAACAGCTAAATTACCAGAGCCAACTCTGACATTGGTTTCGCCTATCATGGATCTTACCTTCCAAATGCCTTCAAAAAGATCTGTTGCGCTGGCACCAACTTCAGACTAAGCAACACTTCAACTATTGACAAGAGACAGAGCTGCAGCAGTATTGCACAGTGAAACTTAAGGTAGGCTAATATCAGGTAAAGGATGAAATTTAAATGCTAGCTTTAGCAGACCCGCAACTTAGGAGTGCATGATACAAATAACTAGATGTATTTCACCACAGAATTTTAAATCAAACCCTAGAAGGGAAGGTATTGTCTCCTGACTGGACTTGGACTCAAGAGTTCAAATAGATTTTTTCTTCCTTAAAGCCAGTTTGGTCAAGCAGTAGGAGACATGTTTTGGCCACTGCATTACAAGTCTACTAACCTTCAGCCACAGTCATCAGCTTATGCAGACCCAGGGGTCAACAGAGCTGCTTCCACACTGCCCCAGAGTAGCTCAGTCAGATTCCTTCTAAACTACCCCCAAAAACATCATTAAGCCTTATTTGTACCTGGGAGGCCTTTCACCCCTTTACTCACAGCAGCCAGCCAGCCAGCCACAGATGCCTAGGTGACAAAACAAGGGTGGCAGGGCAACATCTCATGTAAGCATCACCGCAATCATGACCTAATACTGACAAGACTCAAGAAGAAATGTAGAAGTCTTACCTTGGCCGCTACGGAGGAGTTGGGCTTCTCCAGGAGGTCCCAGAGCTTTTTCCTTTTTTCAGCACAGCAAGTGTTATCAAATTCCTCTCCTTCCCTTTCCCTCAATGTCTCAGCTTCTCTTTTCAGCTCCTCATTCATCTGCTCCTTCTTCTGGTGATAACGGGCCTGGCAGCAGGACTCCAGGTAGATCTCATCCACACCCCAGTAGTCCAGCTCCTGACTGAAGGACAAAGCGCACATCTCCTCCATCATGTGCAGCTTGCCAGTACGGTAGAAGTTCAAGATTGAGGTGAATGCCCCGGGATGCCTGTCGAAGAAGTATTCGTTCTCCTCCAGGTTGTAGTCATCACAGATCTCCATGAGGGAGTCGTGCGTGTTGCAGTCTCTGAGCTTACCCAGCCTAGTCCGCGGCAACCTGTCCAAGGTCCGCCAGAGAACCTCGTGGGCCAGCCCCCCCACGTTGAGCTTGACCCTTCGGGAGCAGGCTTTGCTCCTGACGATCTCTGTGGGGTCCGGAGGCAAAGAGGTAGTAGAGCGAGATCCATGCTTATTCATCCCCAGAGGCATCGCTGGACCCGTCAGGCTGGGCGCTGGGCGGTGCGGCGCGGGGTCTGGCTCTGCTCACCTCTCCGTCCCCTCCATGTCCCGGAGCTGCAAGAGAAGCCACCGTGGGTCCCCGCCCGCTGAGCGCGCTAATCAGCTCAGGGCGCTGTCCGCGGTGCTGAACCTCGCCCCGGCCCGCGGGCGCTGTCCGCGGTGCTGAAGGCCGCTCGCTCCCACGTGCCGCCGGGCGCTGCCGCCGAGCTCCCCCGGGCGGCCGCCTGTGCGCCCCCGACCCCCCAACCCAACACCCCCAATCCTGCCTCTGCCCGGGAGGGTCGCCTGCGCACCCCCGCCCAGAGGAGCCTCTGCGAGCAAGGGGCTGGCAACTGCTGACCGATCGGGGAGGGCGCAGAGCTCCGCGGAGCGCCGCTCCCCGAAAGGCGCCGGGCCGCTAGCCAGGGCTGCGCTGGCACATTGTCCCCCACCCCGGGGACACCGGCCCTGCCGCCGCTGTCCCCCGAGCCCCGGCCCAGCCTCCTCCGAGGCAGGGCCCCACCCCAGGCGCTCCCACGACCCTCCCGGAGCAGACCCCGTCCCCGGGGCTGCCGGTGATCCCTGCCCTACCAGCCTTGGAGGCTTTTTATAACTCCAGTCCTGCAAATTTCCCCGAGGGAAGAGCTGGGGAAGGGAAAGGGGATCTATTTCCAGCCACTCGGACGACGCACTCTACCCCTCTGGGCTGCTCATGGACGCCCTACACCCCCCCCCAACCTCGGCATAACAGGGAAACCGACGAAAAAAACAGAGAACAAGGAAAACCACCGCGTCTCCCCTGCGGAGCCGGGTGGCTCGCGGCAGCCCCGAGCGCTGTTGCTACTCAAGGTGGCCCAAAGGGAGACCCCGCGCCGAGCCGAGCGGCCCCTCCGCGCCCCCCCCCCCCGCCGCCCCAACCGAACCCGCGTACCGGGGACCGGCCCCTCCCCGCACCTACCTGCGGCCGCGGGCTCCGAGCGAGGCGCTGCGGGGCGGGGCCGGGGGCCGCTACATGGTGCGGGGGCGCCGCTCGCATCCCCCCGCGGCGGCCTCGGGGCGAGGGGCGGCGGAGCCCGGCGGACGGACACCAGGCGAAGCGGCTGCTCCGAGGGAGCTTCCCAGGCCTCCCCTCGGCGGCGGCTCCCGCCCCGCAGCCCCGCTCCGCGCGGACCCCGCGGGCAGCGCCGGCACCGCCCGCCGCCGCGGAGCCGGGAGCAACAAGTCTGCTCTGAACCTCCGGCTTCTCCCGGCGATTCCGTCCCGGAGCCGTTTGGAGCGGATTGGAAGTTGGGGGTGGAAGGGAGGAAGGCAGCTCCCCCGTGAGCTGGGACGCAGCATTGCAGGGGCGGTTAACGCTTTCGTGCCCGGGGAGGATGCTCCCGGCGGAGCCGCCAGCGCAGAGGGGAGGGGGCTCTGTCCCCGTCACCCGCAGCTCCCCGGGAGGAGGGGCTATTCCCACCCCCCTCCAGCAGGAGCAGCGGCTGGTGCCTGAAATAAAAGCGATGAGCGGAGAACAGCGATAAGCTCGGCAGGGCCCCTATTGCTTCCCGAGCCCCGATCGCGGAGCCAGAGCTCGGGGAGGCTGCTCAGTGATGCGTGTGAGGAGAGCCCGGGCCCTCTCTGCACCCCAGCAGCCCTTCGCCGAGGAAAAGGAGCTGTGCTCGGGGCTGTTTGGCGTATTGGCAAATACAGAGAGAAGGAATAGCAGTGGGTCTCCTCGCTAACCTGAAAACAGCAGAAACAGAGACTTTCCCAGCAATAGAGCAGCACCCAGAGCATCCCTCTGCTGCTCTGTCCTTCTTCCTTCATACCCAGCAGGGTAAACAGACCTCACCGGGAGCCCAGACCTCCATTAGCACCATTTATTGGTTACATTATCATCACTTAATGCAGTTCACCTGCTGAGGCTTGTGTCCCAGAGGTGCACAGCACTGCTTGTTAGACTGTCTCCTCTTGCATCGATTGACCATGGCTCTTGGACTCTAGTAACAGTTACTACTACAAAGTTTCTAAAAGGGGAGCCCAGTGTCTGATTTTATGTGATTAACTAGGGAAAATGACTCTCAGTGTTGGTTTTCCCCACTTTCTATGCTTCTTCACCTGGGACCCTCCTGGCTCCTATTACCCAGTGTTCACAATGTTGATGTTACGCTCTTATACCGGCTGTTCCAATGTCCACATCTTCCTTTCTGAAATCCCAAGCGGTGGTTTGGGGTTTTCTTCCAGTACCTCCCACAACTGTATATTATCTGTATATTTCAGAATTTCTTCAAGGAGAAGTGGGTGACTAAATTCCTTTAGCAGAGGAGGAAATTAAGACATAGGAAAGCAAGATCATTCAGAGAGGAGATGGAAGGAACATCTGGGAATAAAACCTGTTAACCAGCTTAATCACGGCCCAGTGCTCCTTCACTGAAGTAGCTCTCTGTCCCCCATGAAAACCTACAAGCAGTATTTAGAGCACTTCAGTTCCCCTCTTACCTTCTCATCATTTTCCCTTCAGACTCTACTCTACTCCTCTTAGAACAGAGATGAGAACTCCTAATCAGGACTAGGAAGCTAAATCTGTACGTGATTACAAGGCACTTTGAAACTTCCATCTGGCAGGTGCTGTAGGAGAGCAAGTAACGTTAGCGCTGGCGTCCAGGGCACATTATCTCCCTTTGTGACAGGCTCAGGCCACTTGTGCAGGAAGAGGATGCCGGGAGAGAAGAGGACAGGTGGCCTAATGCAGGGAGAGGTATCAGATTCAATGCAGTAAAATCACTGCGAGAGGTGCGATTTGTGTTTATTCACAGGGCATTAGTGTCTCCCTGCATCACTCCTGCTACCCTGCCAATGTCATTCACATGGAGTCGGGGCACGTGAAGGGAGAGCATGGGAGCCCAGACTCCTCTGCTCCGCGCTTACCCTGCCGCACGCACCTTCTCACCAGCACTGAAAAGTCAAACTGGAATCTCAGGCAGAAGCTGCAAGAAGGAGCCTTGCCAAGGGCAGCCCCTCCTGCTGGCTGTGTCTGGGGTGATGCAGGAGTCTTGGGAGAGGAGAGGAGATTCCCACCCCCAGGACATCTGTTCCCTGCAGTGTTCCTTGTCCCGTGATGGAGAGTTTGTCAGCAAGGGGCAGTGCAGGCCTGGGGATGCAGAAATGTGCAGCGTGCTTGCTCTTCTCCAAGGTTATCTAACCCACTCTTGGTTTGGATATTCCTTTCAATTTATATTTTTGTACCTTGAGCTTCTGCAAACTTGATTTATGGTTTGTTATTTCCACAGCCTACGGAACCAGCCAAGTGCTTGAATGCAGACCGAGGCAAACTCTGTTCCGTTTCAGGTATTAGAGCAGTTACTGACAAGGAAACACCTTAAACCTCAAGTACCCTAGAGGAAATGTGCGGAGTACAGCAAAGATATGTCCTCCTGGGCCCACAGTCAGTGTTATATTACGTGTCTGGAACTCAGCTACCAGGGAGAAAAGGTCTGTAAGACAGTGTTTGCTGTGCTACAGCATGACGGGGAGATAGGCTGAGCCTAAATATCCCTGAGCTGATCTGCAGTGATTCCTCTGCCTGCATCAGGAGAAGTATCACCACAGTCGCCCACACCTATACTACAGTCTGGACTCCTCCAGTGCATCCTGTGAAGCAAGAGGGGAGGCTGATTCACGTCATTTTACTGGTCAGAGAAAAACAAAGGACTGAGAGAAAAGGAAGGCTCCTCTCCCGGTAAACAAAGCTGTCACAGCAATGGAATGTGGAACAATGGGTTTCCAGCAGAGATGGGCAAAGCAGCTTTGGTGGCCCAGGGGTTTTGGCTGGTTCCTGATGCTGAGGGGATGCTGGGTTTCACAGTCTAAAATGAGCTGTAAGATTTAACAATAACCCATATTGTTCTTGCAGCCCCAGGGCCTTGTACTTGTCCTTTGAATGGGAAAGACAGTCACACACAATAAGCTGTCTCTGTTACAGTGTGTATCCTATTATATCTCTTTAAGGATTCATTTATTTTCCAGGGAGTTTCTTTCTAGCCTAGAAACACTTTAGGTACAATGGAGATTTTCTTTTATAGTCCAAAATCCTTTCCTTTAAATGGGGGGGGGAAATCAGGTTTCTTGACAGAGATCTGTAGTCAGTGTTGAAAAGTGCAAAAAGAACTGAGATACGTTGTGCAGAGCGGTTTGTGCTACCAAAAGTCCAGGAGCACAGAAATAATTGGAATACCAGTGAAAAATACTGGAAACAGAGAGCAAAATACAATCCAAGAATAAACCTGAAAGAGACAAGGCTCTCCTTGAAAATCTGAGGCAGAGCTTGGATGGCAGAGGCAGCTCCATCATCACGTCCTCCCTTGCTGAAAGCTGCTTCCCTTGGGCTCAGCCGCAGCTGCCAACCTGCACGGCTGCAGGGGAGCAAGTTCTGCCTGCCAGGGGGGAGCTTTCGCTGCCACGACTTCCCTGGCCCCTGGTCTGTCCCAGCAGCACGATCCACCATTCACTCTGGCTCCCTAACAGCTCCTCCTCTCGCCATGGTAGAAGAAAGCTTTTCCTAAACTATTTATTTATATTTATAAGTTCATAACAGCTCATTGGTACAGAAAGCAGGGCCACGCTCACTAGTCCTCAGAGAAGCTTGAAAGGATCTGGGAGGGTCAAATACTGCAGAAGTGGGAGGTAGAGGAAAGAAGAGAGGTCTCAGCAGGGACCAAGGAGAAAATGCCCCTTGACAGAGGGCAAAGTCTCTGAGACTGTCTCAGTTATGGAAGAGAAAAGACAGGGGAGGGCAGCCCTCTCGTGCTTGGAAGGACAACAGCCACATGGAGACCCTGTGCTATAATGAGTTGAAGTTTCCAACTTACATTTCAGATGCATTTCAAGTCCCAGAAGAGCCAGAATTCCCTCCCACTGTAAGCAGACTCCCTCCCTCTTGCTGCCTCAAGGAGGGGCAGACCAGAGCTGCATCACCGCTTGCCTGGCAACACTGCAAATGATTCTTAGTGCTTAGTCAGCCTTGGGCTCCTTTGGCCTTCAGAAAAAGGTCAGGAAACAAGCCAGGGCAAATTGGTTATCAGAGAAGCTCCTGGTTCAGGTTCCCACAAAGCGCATTCAGAGCCGTCCCTCCTTGGCTCCAGCTTTCTGCCTTTCCCAGAGTGTATATTTTCTCCTGCTCATCTATGGAGGCTCCTCTCTGTGCTCACTAACCACAAGCACACACCATGCAGCTCCTCTTCCCAAGGGTAGCTTCGTTAGGCTCACCTTTCCTCTCATCTTGACGAGGATAAGTCTGGGGGAATGACTGTGGAAGCACCAGCCTATTCCCTAAGGTGTGAAACATCACCTCTTGGCTGTGTCTGTCTTGTTCACATCAGGTTTGAGACCAAATACAATTACTTCATGGGGGGAAAAGACACACAATTTTCTTCTGGTTGAGAAATAAAGAAACCCAACCAATGGGCCAGTTTATGCCTGTCACCCACCTGCTAGGGAAGATTACCTGAGAAATCAGTTTTCTCCTACCTATCAACACCATAGGCCAAATTCTTGGGACCTGTTCTGCCCAGGAGGGATGGGTGGCAGCAGGACTCCACTGACCCCTGCATCCCATGAAGGGGCCGAGGATGATCCCAGCTTGTGCTGTTCAGGCAGGGCTGGCACCAAGGGAAAAGCAGCCGTATGTAATATGTTATCTAACATTTAGCTTTAAGCACTGAGTTCTGTAAAGCAAATACCATTGACTCTGCGTTTGCCACCAGCCCTGTTCATTGCAGACGAGTGTCTCTGTTTCAGGTGCTGTTTCTGTCCCTGGGTTGGAGGAAGCCTGACTGCTTTAATCAGCGTCTGGAGAACCAGCCTGCTTGAAGTGTGTTGCAACAGGCGGTGGGGAGCCCTCGCGTGCTATTGAGGGCAGGAGTGCTGAGAAAGAACAGCAGAAGGAATGATGAGTCCACCTTCTTCTAATAGATAACATGCCGGCTTGATTGTTTCAGGAAAGGATTTTGGCACTGAGACTCCAAACAGCATAGCTAGCAGTTGGGGCTGCTGAAGAGCTCCCCGTCCCTGTCCCTGGCAGCATTTTCCCCATGCAGCTGAAGAAAATACAAGTGAAGTTGCAGAGGATCTGGCACTGAAGGGCCCTCCAGGATGGGGCACCTCACAGCATCCTCACAGCAGGAGAGGAAAAGTCAGGCCCCCTCCCTAAACAGCTTCCACCTGAGCTTGGGGACACGGCTCCTTGATGTCTGGAGGTGGCACCAGGTGGCTGTGAACTGAGCCATATTCCTGCTAGGATTCACTGCTGCCCATAGCAGCCCAATTCTGTCCCTGGCTTCTCTTGCCCAGCTCCTCTTTTACGAACACAGGCTGAGAGCTCAGCTTAGAGGCAAAGCAAACACCTAACTCAGCCAGCAGATAAAATCTGCTTTGGGGTCTAATGCTGGAAAAATGCCATTGCTTGAATGTCCTGAAGCTTGGTGAGTTTTCTCAGGATAATGAGAATAAAAATTGCTCTGCTCTTGCATATTCAGATCCTAAAAGGACTCGGCAGTAGAGAGCAATTTCAGATGGCTCCTGGTAGGGAAGTACCATACTGTCCCCTTTCAGACTGAGGGAAATTGAGACTGAGAAGGATTAAAGCCACCTGCCAAAAGCTGCATGGGGTGGGGAATGAATGAGCCACTAAATGTATCGTGAATCTTAAGAGATATCCTTTAGTGATTCCTACCAAGACTGTGTGCCTTGTTACTGCAGCTAACGGGGAGCACATTTGTCAGAGGTTCCTGCCACCAGTGGCAGAAGCTTTTGTGAGAGTCGCGTGTCTTGGTGAGAATAAGGCTGATGGGCGTACCCAACAGTTTGAGCTTTTTGTTGCTCATCTTTTATGAGGAACTGCCAGAAAATAGCAGAATTTGAAAACCTTGCATGAACCCAGCCCTTCTGAGCCATTCCCTGATCCCAGCTGCCCTAAGCTTTGAGTAAACACACTCTCCCTGCCTTTGTACCATTCAACAACAGTAAAAGCTGGAGCTGCGTTGGGATCAGGAAGCCTCAAACCAGTGCCTGTGAAGTGACATAGGGAGGTTGAATCTAATTTCAAGCAACTATTTAATGTTATTCCTAGTACGAAAGGAGCCTAGATCCTCTGGGGCAGGTCTGTAGGAAACACTGGGTGTCCTGTGGCATGGATGGGGCTGGCTCCTTGGAGCGAGGAGAGCTTTGGTTTCAGTGACATCCAGTCACAGCTGAAGGAACTGCATCAGTCATTTCTGAGAAGAGTCACTTCCAGCCTCTCTTGGGTTATTTTGTATCTGTAACTTGTCTTTAGTAAAATACATTTTAATTTGCAGGATTATAAAGATAATTTGAAAGCAGCTTATCTAAAACTCTGTTCTTCTTCCCTGCTTTTCCCTAAAGTATTTGTGGGTGACGCAGAAGGCTGCTGTAAGCCACTCCTGAAGGCTGTCTTGGATTAAATTTCTTCACATGGGACAGCACCACTCCCCATTAATTTTAATAACCTTTTCTAAACATTCCCTTTTCACTGTACGCTTGAGTTCTGCAGGGGAATAATACCCAGCACCAGCTAACCAAAAAGAACAAATTGGATGTAATCGTACAGAACAAAAACGCTGCAATAACCTACTGAAAGTGCAGCTCTGCTTCCTTGATCTTGACAGGAGTAGAAGATGTTGGAAACAGAGTGGGAATTGCTGCAGTGCCCAGCTAGGAGGGTGCTGCAGGTCTGCATTTTGGCACCAGCCTATTGCACAGAGCAGTAAAGCCACCAATGGAATTGTCTAGAGAAGACCAAGAGGAAAACTGGAGGGTGGAACCATCTTGAGATTGCATTGTTTGAATGCTTGAATGGCCCATTTTTAAGGGTGCCAGGGACGTTTCTCCTTCCCTTTGGGATTTGCAGCCTGAGACCCTCTCCTAAACACAGTTGCGTGCGCTGAGTCAGCACATTGCACACTGGTCATGTTGTTTTCAAAGGTGCAGCTGAGAAAAAGGGAGAGTAAAGCCGATTTTTAATTTTTAAGAAATCCCCCAGCTATGAGCACTTGTCCAGAGAGCAGAGATGCCTGCTCAAGTCCTTCTGCACAAAGAGGATCTTCCACCTCCTGCCCCTAGTTTCTTTAGACTTAGACACCAAAATGCCTAACAGCCTTGCAGCAAAACCTTTACTGCAGTGTCTGACCTGATCGTCTCTGTCCTGTTGAGACTCATTTTCCAGCGTGCATAAACACCTAAAAAGATCAACAGCTTAGAAATGGAGATTTATTTTCATTTCTGAACTCCTGGCGTTGGAGTGCTCTAAAAAGCATTTTGCTGCCGGAACTCCTCGTGATTACACAGAATTAAGAGTTCTGGTGCTGAGGAGACAAAGAATTTGGAGATGTTCTCTCCAGTTTCTTCCAACTCCCCCACCCTATCTACTTTCTGGCACGTTCACAAAGGTCAACCACAGTGTCGCACTGGAAAACCAGAGGTGGGTGAACTGAACCCAGCGCTCGCTTGGCCACCTTACAGATGGCTGCTCTTCAGAGTTTTTCCTCTCACACATAAAAAGTGAAGGCGGTTCTCCATCAAAATCAATAGAGAAGATTAATTAAATACCTCTGCTCAGCAACACATCAAAAGCCGCCTTCTCAAGCGCAGCGTGTGTGCAGGGGATCTTTGCTGCCTTGATCAGAGCAGCCCCTTTGATAGGGGAAGGGCTGCACTGGGGACACTTGGGGAAACCAAGGAGCAATTCAGCTCTGATTGCCAAGAGCAACACAAGTATCACTTCAATAGATCTTAAGCTCCATAAAGCAACTACAATTTATTCCTAGCCCAAGGCTATGTGTTCTGCATGGGTATTTTTCTTCTTTCTGCAGAAAAAATCCCGGTAAAACATTAACTGACTTTTTGGGAGCCACGTGTAGCTGTACAATCCTTTCTTGCCCTGGTCTTTGCTCTCCTGAACACTGCTCTCAGAAGAAAGGTGGAAGGGAGATGGATGGCAGCAGTTTATGGGCTGATATGGGCTGAGTGAACCCTTGGGGCTAGGAGCTACAGAGAATATGCCGCGTTCGAAAACAAATGCCCAGAGTCCCAGCAGCTGATTTTCCAGTTAAAGCAGCTAATAGTGCCCAGGAACCCTGTAGACAAGGGAATTCAATAAAGATGCATTGTAGAAAGCACAATTTCTGAGCTTGCATAGTTCCTTCTGGGTAATAAAAGTAAGTATTTTATTCTGTAATAAAAACTATATTTGCTTGAAGCTACTATAATAATAATTTGAGGATAACTCAGCTGTTTCGCTTCCCCAGCACCAAGAGCTCTTCTCTGTCTCCTCTCTCTGGCTGATGAGGTGACTTTGTCCACTGATGGGTTCCTATAGAAGGGCTCATTAGTGGGGTTTTTAAGTTAAGGCGAGCATTCTACTGCATGTGCACAGACCTGAAATAGCATTGCACTGGTACAACTCACCCTGGCAGTCCCAGACCACTGAGTGTGTGACACTAGAAACATTGTCCCCCTATGTCTCATTTTTGCCTAAAGATCCTAGCTTCGTCTTCTACCGATGTGCCTGCAGAGAGGACGTGCACCAATGTTTTTGCTGTAAAGTCAGAATCGATGTGAACAGCAGGTCTCAAAATATCTATTCTTAAAGCATCCATCTTCATGGATTTTAATTTAGCAAACCAAGAAAGACCAGTTTGATTTTGCAAGAAATTGACTAAAACAAGTGCTTCCCTGTGGAAAAAGATTAATTAGGATCAGAACAAGCACAAACAAGCAGCAGTATCTGCGGAACCATCCCAGGAACTTCAGTGGTTTGCTTTACAAGCCTTTGCAGTACAACCTGAGACTGAGTCTCCCAACCATTTGCTTGATCAGGAGAAATGTGATGCTCCAGCTCCGATACGGACTAAAGCACATTTTATGGGAGGTGACTTTGTAAATACAACCAAATCCGTTGCTCTGCTCACAGTTTCCAGGTTTAAATGCAGTCCTTCCAGACCCAGACGGAGCATCCCCCATAAGCGAAATGGAGGCTGTCTCAGCACCGAGCAGCTGGAAACCTGCAGCATGGGAGGAGATTTACTTTCCAGCCAGCGCCCAGCAGGACGGTACATAGAGACATTAGTAATTACAAACAAGGCAAGCCTTAGTCCTTCTATTCCTTCACACTAGGTGCCATCAGGCTTACCAAAGGTACTGGAAAGTCCTGCTCAGCTCTCAGGAAGAAATAGGACTGCCTAGGTCTGGAATAAAGTCATAAAATCAACTGCCTCCTCCTCCTCTTCTCTGCCTCCAATGTAACTGGTCTATGAGGGGAAAGTACCACCTTGGTGCCGTGAGGAAGGTGCTGTAGCTGCTCTAAGCCCAGCAGCTCGTGCACAGCAGATCCACCCTTGGGGAGCACCACTACAAACACAGTGTCCCATAAACACCCATTTGAGCATCTTCCCCCCAGCTGTGCTCTGTGCGGGTCTTCTGCGCCACCGCTGTTTGAGTGGGGAGCCTAAACTCCAACAGGGCTATTTTATTTCCAACAGTGGCTCAATACTGCCCTAAATGCACTCTGCACGTACAGTCATGATGCTGAGTCACTCCAGAGCATCTTCCCTCCAGTCCTCACTTGTTATGTTGCCGTCAAGGAACATCAGCTCTGCGCTCAGTCTCTGGGTCTCACTCTATAGAAATAAAAGCACAGCGCTGCGTGTACTTGAGATCATGAGTCCATTAACTATATTTAGCTCCTGTCGACACAAGGATTTGCAAGAAAATGGATGAACATGCAAACTTAATTGCAGGTTACATCCTATAGATTCCGACAGTTATGTTTTCCCTTGAAATGTGCCTCCAGGATGCAGTTTTCTCCGAATGTATCTAGCATTTAGTTCCTCAAAATGACTGTGCAGCATGCTGGAGCTCCCCAAAAACCCAGACACTCAGCATCAAAGCTGCAGTCTCACAGCTACAAAGCTGATGTATAGCGCTGGTATTTTCTGAGTGCAATTTTTTCTACCAGTTTTTCAGCCCAAGAGACTAGTCAATACATTATTTGGTTTCAAAAGCAGCACAGCAGCAATTTTTGACAAACATGCAGGGAAGATGACCAGTTGATGGAAGGCAAGCCCTTGCTGTTTTACTCAATTTTCAATTTATATTGAACCCTGATGTCCTTTTCTGGCTGTAACATCCCAAAGCAGTATCTTTCCTTGTTAAACCCTGGGATTTGTCACCAGATGTCTTTCAATTCCAATTCAGAAGAGTTCAATGGGAGGAAAAATCTAAAATGGTAAGAGAGGCAATTCAGAACAGCCACCTTCTGTTGCTGTGCTCAGAAGAGAGCTGCTTGACCCACCCAAGTTATTCTGTATTCCATTACTTGTAACTTTGCCAAAATTAAAACTACTTGGGTTGGAATTTTCCATGCCATTTTTTGGTTTCTAGTCAAAATCAAAGGCAATTTCAGGAAAATTACCTATTTTCAGTGACCAGATCAAAGGAAAGTATTAGCAGAAATGAGATTGTTATTGGAGAAGAAAAAAAATAAGGAATTAATCTGACATTTGCAGGTTGCATCTCTCTGCAGATAAACAAGGGAGAGGAATTAGGATTTTATGGGAAAACCTTCAGCTGCTTGATTTTTCATTCTAAATATCCATCTAATTTAATAAACTAAGAGAATGAAATTATCCTTACAGAATGAAATCAGCACCACAATGGAGTCAGGATCCTAGGAGCTCTCCCACTATATTGCACCAGTAAATAATTACTACCGCTTGGGACTTCATCTGATCTATGGTATAAAATCCAATATTTAATGGAAAATAAAAGTATGACATTCTAAAAGCTTTTATACAGTTCACTGAGGAATAAACATTGATCTAGTTTTGCTGTGTGATCACACACTGGAGATACCAAAGGCATCCAATGAATTTTCTATGCGATGATCTTTCTCCTAAGCAGAGGGACTTCAGCAGCATTTGTTAGCATCACCACCAGCAGGACCGTGCTGAAGGGACAGTCACGCTCTGCAGCCTCCCTGCACGTCCTCTGCTTGATGCGCCAGGCTGCACGCGGCCGTCCAACACACTTGCTCCCCCCTGCTCCCCCCGGCACGCTGCAGTCCTTGGCCTTGCTCTCCTTTCTAGAAATCTTTCTCGGTGTTGTCTGCATTGAGAAATATAAGGTATTTACATTCCTTAGAGGTAACAAAGCCACATCCCAGTTATTTGACCTGCCCCTGGTGCAGCCAGCTTGTACTCATCCTTTAAGCCTTTGCAGTCTCCCAATTTTCTTTCAATCTGTGTCCAAGCATTTTCACTGAGCTGAACCAGTATTTGGAGCCCACACACAAAAAGCTCAGGGTGGAGCAGGACCATCAAACCCATTATTGGTGGGTCTTTTGACCTCACACACCGCACTTACCAGGATTCATCTTTCTGGAGAGTTGGCCCCATTTCTGACCTTTCCGATTCTAACAGGTTGCAGCGAAATAAAAGCAAATGCTGTTTGCTCCTGTGTTACAGAAGAAAGGACAGAGGGGGGCTATGGGGTAAAACCAATCTATATTTAAGGCTTGCATCGGGTTGTTATGGCAACAGGAATTCCAGCCACCACCACGGGCTCCTCCGAACGCCTCCCTCTGCGGAGCCGAACTTCGCTCACCAGCCTCCTGCCTAACACTTGGGCTGAAGGGGAGGGGGGAAACATGCAGCTCATCTTTTCACAGAGAGGTTTTCCTCCAGAAATGAAAAACAAATGAGAAGAACAGTTTAAATAAATACGCCTAAAGATACCAGCACTGAAAGCCAAGTCTAGCGGCAAAAAGGCTCAGACCCTCTCAGCTCATGGAGCCCCCAGGGGCTTGGAGACACCAGCAGGGTGAAATCTGCCTGGTGTGTCCCCAGGAGGGACAACGCGTGGCTCCTGAGGTGGGTGGTTTGCTCACCCACCCAGTGCATCCCAGTGGGGTGGGAATTAACTCCTCCTTCCATACCCACCGCTGCTCCTCACCAGCGCTGACCTGAGCCTCGCACAGAGGCGAGCAGCCTCTGTCCCTTGCAGTGCCACTTCCCCATGCTCAGTCCTTTTGTGTCACTAGTGAAAGTCTGCATGTCATCCATGCATCCATCTGTGTACTTATATGGTCCTCATCTCCAACATGCCTGAATCTCAAGGGCCACCAAGACATTGTTTGCTTTTTTTTGCAGCCATCAAGCTGGAATTCATAAACAGAAAAGCTGTATGCAAGACGCATGAAGTAAACTTTCCCTTCCTCGTTACTAAAGCCTCAGCTGGAGTCCTGCATCCAAGTTTGGGCACTGTTCATCAAGGAAGACAGGCCCTGACTGGCAAGAGCCCAGAGGGCAGCAATGGGAGTGACCAGGGATATAGAAAACAGCCTCTAAGGACAGAAGGAAATGGGTTAATTAACTCATGAAAATGTAAGACAGAGTGGAGATGCAGTTAGTGTTTTCTGTTCATAAAAGGTTCCTGTAGAAGAAAGCAATGACTTGCTTTGCATATCTGCTGGTAATCACACAAAATACAGGATAGGAGCATTAGGATCGTTGTTGTGAAAACAGTACAGTAAAGCCCTGGGGTAGACTGCCCAAGGATATCTGAGGGTCAAGATACCACTAAGATTTCCAAGAAAAAGGTTCTTAAGCATCTGTCAGGAATGGCCTAGGTTTGTTGATCTTGGCTCAGTACAGGAGGATGGATTTAGGGTACTTCACATCCCCCCCCAGGATATATAGCTGTGATTTTCCTGTGACCACATGCATTACAATCACACACTGAACTTACACGCGCCTCAGGAGCCATTTACAGCAATAGGAGTCTTTTTGTCTGCAGTGATGAATTTGGGTCTGATATTTCAGAAGGCAGATGAGGTTTTCAGTGTCACCTCTGGAACCATCGACCTTTGCACACACAGCAATTTTCACCTTGCCTTTTCGCGGCCGCACCAGCCTGGCAGCTCAGCGTCCCCAGCAGCAGCATCACGGGGGCCTCTGCTCCATTTCCTCCCATTTGATGTCCTTTTACTCTAGACTAGCAAGCCCTGTTATTAATCTATCAAAAAACTCAGCACTTGGAAGTGGCAGTAACACAATAACACCTTCCCTGCAGCGCATCAGCTCCTGCTTTTCTAAGCTGCTTCTGCTAAACAGTCTTGCCTGTTTTGGAATGAACAGCAGGTCATTGCACCTTACCAAGAGTCAAAACTCCTTTGCTTACTAAGAGGCTGTGGAAAAGAATGAGCAGCGTGCACCTACTAGCAGGGCTGGTACCACATTAACAACAACACAACGATCCCAATGGGGAGGCTGCTGGCAGCTTGAAGCCAAATTGATTTGAATTGATAATATGAAATCCCCAACACAGAGCTGAAACAGAGACAAAATGAGGGGATCAAAATTGAAATGATATATTTTAAAGTTATCACAAGAAAGTAGTAACTGACCTTATCTGAAATAACTTTGCAGTCTATTTTTCCTTCCCATTTGGAATTAAACTCAATCAAACCCCCGAAGTTCATATCTACCCAGCTCTGTCTACAACCTAATTTGTATCAAGGTCAGATCCAAACTACCCTCAACGTGCAGCCAGGGCTCCTGTGTCTGTGACCCAACAGTGGATGCAGAGCTGCCCCTGCTCTGGGAAAGCCTCTGGCAAAAATTACTTATTAAATATGTGCAGCGATGCCATGAAACTGGGGCCAAGCTGTCCCACAGGCACCACGTGCTCACACTCTGCAGCAAGCACAGGAGGATAGCTGTACACAAAAAGGACAATATGGGTAAGATAAATCAGGAAAGGAGTAAGCAGCATGCAGAAGTGTGGCTGGAAGATGCTCTGCTCTGGGGAAAGCAGGGCATGAGTTGCACTTCCTGGGAGCTGATGCCTCTTACCTCTCACCTCTTGAAAACTGTTGTATAATTCTCTTTACTTTGCATCCCACATCAGCTCTTTGAGCAGCAACATGACCACGTGCACAGTGCTGCAAACCACAAACCAGTGCAGCCAGTCCCCTTGAAGAGTCTCCTAAGTTGCCCAGTTGTTCCCAGAGCAGCCGTGTGGCCAAGATTCCCTGGCTACCTCCACATATCAGCTTTGCAGCTTGTCCTCTGCTTCTATAGTTGCTTTTTCTATTTCACCTTGAACTGCTGCCATGGCTACAGGATACTTTAGGAGAAACAGGAGAAGCCAAAAAACCGCAGGGCCTACATCACCCTAAAAAAACCACAGGAGGAGTCAGTTATTTAAACGGTGAGTAGATGAACTGGAAGCAGCAGAACTCCCATAAAGCACAAAGTGCAAAACACACATGAGCATCAGCAGCACCGTGGGGACAGGCACCAGAGTCCCATGTCACACGTGGCACCGAGTTCCACAGCGGGCAGTGAAACAGCCTCTTTACAGCAAGAACATGATTATTGCAACATAAGAGTGGGAGGAAATGCAACTCATCAGTGGCGCAGTGGAGAAGTATTGGATCGGGTATTTTTGTTCTTGTTAATAAATAAATAAACAAAATTGTGATGATTAAGTGGAAGCAAAACAGTGCTGTTATCAATACAGAGTGCCTATGCAGTACATTAAACCCAAGTAATTTAAACAGCAGAGCAAATCATGTAAATAATTAATTATCTTTTGGTGAGCACAATACCAATTTAGCTGCCTAAATTTTCAAGGAGCGGGTTGCTTTTTAATTAAAATGGAGGCATTTACAAATGCACATGGGCCTTTAATTATTCATGTTTGAAGCAAGCTGACTTGGTCATGCATTAGAAAGAATAAAGCGGCTTTCATCTTTCTGTAGATTACACCCAACAAATCGCTGGGACGGTGGAGGAGCCGAGCAGCTCTGCCTTGCACTGAGAGCCTGTTCCAGTCCCCTGTGCAGCACAAAGTTATTGGGGAAGATGCATTTGCTGAGGCCAAACCAAAAAAAGAATGAAATGCTGGAGAGCCAACGTGATGCAGAATCACTCTGCCTCAGTATCTGTCCTGAAGCAGGATCTCCCAGGCAATCAGGAGTAATATGAAGGAAGATAACCAGATTTCAGAGGGTTTAATTGCTTTCTTCCTATTGACTCCACAGGCAACAGCCCTCTTGCTCTTTCCCAGGATCTCTAGCTCAATGGGAGCTTCTCAGCAGGTTTGTGGGATGTGGATCTGGCCTGGGCAAAGGAAGCACAGTGGGAAACTTGACGCTGGTATAAGTACCAACTTCCACAAAACAGATTCCAGCCCAAAATAAAGCTCTGCTGCTCAGGAAGGAAATCAAAAGCAGTCAACAATCATTATCTTGAAACCCCCAGATTTTTACCATAAGCCACTAAGTCCTGAAAACCTGGCAGCTTGAAACCAGCATTTACCTGCATGATTTACTGTGAGGAATGGGCTCCACGCATGGATCCTGGGCTCCTCTGCCCCAACCTGCTTCTGTTGGTTGCAGCAGCCAAGGAGCTCTCCCACTCTTTTTGTGCATCTTAGATCACCAAGTGATTTAATCCCGTCTCAAAGCACATAAATTACAGTGTTTCAATGAAGATTAAATGGCCTGGTGAACTTAACCCACTCTGCCAGGAATTTGCAGCCTGCAGCGAGGAGAAAGCAGAGGAGGGACCTGTAGCTGAGATGCTGTGCTGAGGACCAGTGGCTGCTCAGGGAGAAGCTGCAGCTGAACCTGGTGGCACTGAGCATCGAGAGAGGACTCGTTCACCTCTGTCCAGCTGAGCAGACATACCTGCACGGACCACAGTTGTGGCTCCCAGCTCCTCCAGGTAGCTCCCAGATGCTTTGCTGCTCTGGAATTCCCAGGCAGAAGTTTCCAGACATGCGCTTTGTGGCTGGCAGCCTCCTTTTCCACTGCATGGAAACAGGAGCAGAAATTCAACTAGGAATGCAAAGTCTTCCTGCAGCCATGTGGCACCAGATTTGCCCAGTTAGGGGCTCGGACACCCAGGTGGGAGCTGTGGCTGCGGCACAGAGGGCAGAGGCTGCAGCCTGTGCCAGCCTGTCCCAGCAGTGCCATCTATTGCCACGCTCTGCTCCTTCGCGGAGAGCCAGGTCTGGGCAGAAGGGAAGAAAAGGCAAATTCCCACCAGGAGGAATAAGAGAGGGTTCCTAGTTCAGCGGCACCTTTGAAAAGCTGCTAATGTTTAAATTATCTGCACGTTAGACCAGATCAATTAAAAAATAGTGACATCTGAGAGCTCCCCATCAGAGCTGAGGTCAGGGGTTCCTCACCCTCCCTGGGCCACTGCTCTGACATTCCTGGTGCACATCTCTAGTCCAGGAAGGGGCAGAGCCACTTGGAGTTGTCATCTCCAGCATCCCACTGGGCCTATCAACTTATAGCCCCAGCCCAGAGGGGAGAGCAGGAGTAGAGCTGCGCAGCCCCCCCAGCACTAGCCTGTGGTCAGCATGGGCTGAGCTGGCATCAAACCTGCTTCGCTTTCCTGCTCTCCTCATGGATGTGTCTGTTCTTCAGCTCGAGATGCTCGACCATTGCGGTTTTCTCCATCATTGCCCAACAGTGTCGGGCACCCAGCTCTATTCAAGATGAAGAGTGAAAACTTATTGTTGCTGGTGTTGTTTTAAATACAGAGAAGCCTTCACTTCATGGATGTCTTCATCCGATATATTGGTATGTTCTGTGGCTCTGGGGTGCTGCAATTGTCAGAGCCACCCCAGATGCAACTCTCAGTGTTTTCATCAGGGAAGTGTGGGAAGTCGCTAGGTTAAGTACAGCAACATGCTTTGGGCTCTATACTTTTAGATTCTTCCAAGCAAAATACCTATTACTGCATTTTGCACTCCAGATATCTTAAAGGAGAAAGAAACAACCAAACAAAACCCCACCATCCAAGCAGATAGCTGAGTTTCAGAAGGGCCCTACCTACCACTCATTGTCCAAGGCTGTTTGAAAACACCAGTCTCCCTCCTCCTGAAACACAACTGGGAGCTGGAAACAGCAGTGAGCAACCAGGAGCCTCCCCACCCTGCCAGAGCAGGACTTTGAGAATCCAGCAAAGAACAACATTCCAGTTTTTAACTTGACTTTAGTCAAACATTTGAGCAGATTGTCTTTTCCCTGACACATCCAGCAATATTTTGTCATCATAAATTGACTCCGGTTTATATTAACTAAAAACCTCTCTCGTTCAGAATCTAGTTTGAAAAATGCTGGCAATGAGCATTAATTCAAAGTAGATTCATACCCAGAGACAAATGCTGGAACACTGGGGTGAGTTTCCCAAAACGTGAACCTAAGTTTACCAAATAAGAACATGAAAAACCCAAAGAACTGATTCACATCATCTAGTTATACAAGACAGAGAGGCAAAGGCAGCAGAAATCCGCCAACATAAACCACTGTCAGACATTGTGATATTCATGTATACTTAAGAAAAACATGAACTGCAGCGTCTCAGGAGGAGACAGTACTTGAAAGGAGTCCAGCATCAAGTTCAAATATTCACTGCATCCCAAACGGCACCTGCCAGGACCCAGTGCTCCTGGATGCAGGGCAGCTGGTGCTTCCAGGGGAGGAGTCGCTGCTGCTGGCACAGGGATGCGCTGCACTTCAGGCTAAAGCAGCCAAGGAACGAGGAACCTTAAAAAATAAGAGTCCAAGATTCAGAAAATTTAATTCTGCTTTTTTTTTTTAATTTAAAGCAAAGCCTTGACATTGATTAAAAGAAGAAAAGCGTTACGTTGATAAATATTAATAGAGAAAAGGATTAAACAGAAGGGTAAAATAGCAGGAGCGTGAAGCATCATATCTGAGCTTGAGGACAAATGTTTCTCCTCAGCTGAGAGCTCTCCCGGGGTTTGGCCACGGGAGAAGAGAATCCACGGCAGGTCGCGTTCCGCTCAGCGAAGGCCCAAAGGAAAGGGGGGTCCTCGCCCCTCGCTCCCAGCGCTGCGAGGGGGGGCACCAGAAAGCAATTAAGCAACTGAAAAACAGTTAGAGCCATTTCTTCCTGGTAGTAAGTGACCGCTGCGAGAGCAGGAGTAACTCACCCAGGGGAGCGGGGCAAGTGAGGGGCAAGTGAGGGGCAAGAGCGGGGCAAGAGAGGGGCAAGAGCGGGGCAAGAGCGGGGCAAGAGCGGGGCAAGAGCGGGGCAAGAGAGGGGCAAGAGAGGGGCAAGAGCGGGGCAAGAGAGGGGCAAGAGCGGGGCAAGAGCGGGGCAAGAGCGGGGCAAGAGCGGGGCAAGAGAGGGGCAAGAGAGGGGCAAGAGCGGGGCAAGAGAGGGGCAAGAGAGGGGCAAGAGAGGGGCAAGAGAGGGGCAAGAGCGGGGCAAGTGAGGGGCAAGAGCGGGGCAAGAGCGGGGCAAGAGCGGGGCAAGAGAGGGGCAAGAGCGGGGCAAGAGCGGGGCAAGAGAGGGGCAAGAGCGGGACAAGAGCGGGGCAAGAGAGGGGCAAGAGAGGGGCAAGAGCGGGGCAAGAGCGGGGCAAGAGCGGGGCAAGAGAGGGGCAAGAGCGGGGCAAGAGAGGGGCAAGAGCGGGGCAAGAGAGGGGCAAGAGAGGGGCAAGAGAGGGGCAAGAGAGGGGCAAGAGAGGGGCAAGAGCGGGGCAAGTGAGGGGCAAGAGCGGGGCAAGAGAGGGGCAAGAGCGGGGCAAGAGCGGGGCAAGAGCGGGGCAAGAGCGGGGCAAGAGAGGGGCAAGAGAGGGGCAAGAGCGGGGCAAGAGCGGGGCAAGAGAGGGGCAAGAGCGGGGCAAGAGCGGGGCAAGAGCGAGGCAAGAGCGGGGCAAGAGCGGGGCAAGAGAGGGGCAAGAGCGGGGCAAGAGCGGGGCAAGAGAGGGGCAAGAGAGGGGCAAGAGCGGGGCAAGTGAGGGGCAAGAGAGGGGCAAGTGAGGGGCAAGAGCGGGGCAAGTGAGGGGCAAGTGAGGGGCAAGTGAGGGGCAAGTGAGGGGCAAGAGCGGGGCAAGAGCGGGGCAAGAGAGGGGCAAGAGCGGGGCAAGAGCGGGGCAAGAGCGGGGCAAGAGAGGGGCAAGAGCGGGGCAAGAGCGGGGCAAGAGAGGGGCAAGAGAGGGGCAAGAGCGGGGCAAGAGCGGGGCAAGAGCGGGGCAAGAGAGGGGCAAGAGCGGGGCAAGAGCGGGGCAAGAGCGGGGCAAGAGAGGGGCAAGAGAGGGGCAAGTGAGGGGCAAGAGAGGGGCAAGAGCGGGGCAAGAGCGGGGCAAGAGCGGGGCAAGAGAGGGGCAAGAGCGGGGCAAGAGAGGGGCAAGAGAGGGGCAAGAGCGGGGCAAGAGCGAGGCAAGAGAGGGGCAAGAGAGGGGCAAGAGAGGGGCAAGAGAGGGGCAAGAGCGAGGCAAGAGCGGGGCAAGAGCGGGGCAAGAGCGGGGCAAGAGAGGGGCAAGAGCGGGGCAAGAGCGAGGCAAGAGAGGGGCAAGAGCGGGGCAAGAGCGGGGCAAGAGCGAGGCAAGAGCGGGGCAAGAGCGAGGCAAGAGCGGGGCAAGAGAGGGGCAAGAGAGGGGCAAGAGCGGGGCAAGAGAGGGGGTGCCCAGGAGCATCTCCGAGGCCAGAATTCCTCTGGCAGCGAGGGGGCCGAAGCTGCTGCCCCCCCGCCACTCGCCTCGCTCGGGCCCTTCGAGGTCTGGATTTGGCTTTCACTCTGCACTTTTAAACATCCTTGAAAGTCTGGGACTTCTCACTCTCTGGCAGGAACCGAACCCAGTTTCCCCATAAGCTGGTTCTTGTTTTGCGCTCGACTCTCCGCCCCGTCAGCCGGAGCGAGGCCCGCGCTGAGGCCTCTGGAGCCCGAGGGGAACGTGCGCTAAAGGCCCTCGGCCGCCAGGGGGCGCGCCGGCACCGCGCCAGCCGCCCGGGGCCCGCATCGCCCCGCACCGCCCCTCGTCACCCCCGGGACCCGCATCGCCCCGCACCGCCCCTCATCACCCCCGGGACCCGCATCGCCCCGCACCGCCCCTCGTCACCCCCGGGACCCGCATCGCCCCGCACCGCCCCTCGTCACCCCTGGGACCCGCATCGCCCCGCACCGCCCCTCGTCACCCCTGGGACCCGCATCGCCCCGCACCGCCCCTCGTCACCCCCGGGACCCGCATCGCCCCGCACCGCCCCTCGTCACCCCTGGGACCCGCATCGCCCCGCACCGCCCCTCGTCACCCCCGGGACCCGCATCGCCCCGCACCGCCCCTCGTCACCCCTGGGACCCGCATCGCCCCGCACCGCCCCTCGTCACCCCTGGGACCCGCATCGCCCCGCACCGCCCCTCGTCACCCCTGGGACCCGCATCGCCCCGCACCGCCCCTCGTCACCCCCGGGACCCGCATCGCCCCGCACCGCCCCTCGTCACCCCTGGGACCCGCATCGCCCCGCACCGCCCCTCGTCACCCCTGGGACCCGCATCGCCCCGCACCGCCCCTCGTCACCCCTGGGACCCGCATCGCCCCGCACCGCCCCTCGTCACCCCCGGGACCCGCATCGCCCCGCACCGCCCCTCGTCACCCCTGGGACCCGCATCGCCCCGCACCGCCCCTCGTCACCCCTGGGACCCGCATCGCCCCTACGCTTCTTTGCCCCCGCACCGCAGCATCCAGGCCCCGCGCTGCCCCGGGTCCGTCCCTCACACCCCCCCGCCCCGCAGCAGCATCTCCCCCTCGCCCCCCTCTCCGCGGTGCGGGGTCCGTGTCCCCCTCCTCCCGGGCTGCTCAGCTCTTTGCTGGCACCGCCCGGAGCGGCTGCCCCGCCACCCACCTCCCTCCGAGCACGAGGGGCCCTGGAGCTCCTCATCAAGTTGGAAGCGCTAATTGCTCAGCGCCTGCTTTGATTTGCACTTGAGCACCTGCTGCAACAAGCGGCGGGAGGGATGCTCTCCCTCCCCTCCCCTCCCCTCTCTCAGGCTGCTTTGGGACCGAGCTGCACCCCCGCATCCCCCCCCTTTGCACCCCCCGGGGCGCGGGGCTGGCAGAGGTTCGGCCGGGGGGGCACTCGGCTCCCGAGCTGGGGGGCAGCCCCCCATCCACAGCCCGTCTGGCTGCTTAGGGGGGCAAGAAACACCAGTCAGGGGGGCAGAGAGCGGCTTTAGGGGCTCGCTCAGGCAAAAAGCTCATCGGCACCCCAGTAGCTCCCGTGTTTTCCCAGGCGGAGCCCTCTGAGAGGCACCTGTGCTCACTATCAGCAGCCACTGACTGCTCAGCTGCTGTAAATCCCGACCCTGGCTCCTTTCTCCCCCTCTAAATGGGCTCCAGCTCCCCCCCGAAAGCAGCTGTGCTGGAGGCAGCGCATCCCACCCCTCTGCCCTGGGTACCGGCCACCTGCACACCGGCCACCGCGGTGGCTCCAGGCTGCCCTGTTACCTAAGAAAATTTTCCAGCTACAGCAGCAGCTCTGAATTATGAATGAATTTGCTTTGTCGAATGGGGATCTCGGCTCAGGTGAGGGGATTAGGTCTCAGCCGTGGGCTGGAGATGCCATTAGCGATAACAAAGACCCTGGCGCACAGCTGGGCGGCGATGGCAGCGGGACAGGGCCCCGGGAACACAATTAGCTGCTTGAGTGCAATTAGAGGGGGATCATTGCTGGGATGAGGGGGGAGCAGGAGCCTCGCTGCCAGGGAGTGGTTCCTGGGCCTCACCAGGATGGCTGCATCACCTCCCCATCCCGCATCTCCAGCCCGTCCTGCGGGCAAACGCAAACAGCCTTCAGACCGAGATGTGGCCACACAGACCGCTCTGAGGCCAGCGGTTTTACCCCAACGCTCCTGTGAGGGGACTGTCTGACCCCGACACCTCCTGGGGAGGGAGGATCCACCTGGTCCCCCCCGCCGGCCATGGGCACCACCACGGCTCACGTGTCGCAAGGTGACTCGCAGGTTTATGCTCGAGGGAGCGTTCCTGGTCCCTGGGAACCCGCCGCCCCAGCAGGCAGGCGGTGACACAGGTGGTTGTGCAAGAGAGTCCTGGATGTGCCACCACGCTTGCGGCCTTCAGAGGCTGCCCTCCTGCCTGCTGCCCTCCTGCCTGCTGCCCCAGAGACGGCGCTGAAGGAGATGATTTCTTAACTGGATTTCCAGCCATCCCACACGCATCCCCAGGTGACCCGTCTGGCTCGGCCGCGGCAGCACAGCCACCCACCCACGGCACCCGCAGTGTCGATGGGGCAAAGGACCAGCCCGAGCCTGGCTTCACCTGGGTGATACTGGATGAATTACTGGGTTTTGCTCCTTTCTTATCCAAAAGCAAATCTGTAGGCGCGCAGTGATGTCAGCGGAGCTGGAGAGCCCCGGGCTCGTTCTGTGTCCCTGCTTGCTGCCCCCAGACAACGCAGCCCGTGAGCCCATGTGGATGTCGGGGAGCCCTGCTCTGACTCTCTTCAGCAGCCAAGCTGCTGTTGCAGGAGGGAGCGCTGGGGGGTCTCCTCTCTCCTGGGGAGCTCAGGAGCGTGCTGGCATGGCCCAGGGGTGCCTGAAATCCCTCTGAGGCTCCTCGCTCTGGTGGGGGCTGTGGGGAGCTGGGTGGGTGGAGGGGGCGTCAGGGCTGAGTGGAGCTGAGACGTGGCCGTGGGGCTGATCTACAGGCACTGGCTGTGGCAGAGGAGCAGGGGCTACCCACAGCCTCACCGGTGGATCGGGGAGAGGCTCCCAGAGGAAACATGTTTTGGGAAGTTCTCAGCAGGATTTACCAAGGGCAGCTGCCTGAGAGCCGCACCTAATCCTCCATGACCATGCTGCTCCTGTTCTCTTCTTTCACCTCTTGACTACCAAGAGCCCTTCTTAAATAACAGTCAATATTGTCCTACTTTTGACCAGGGGAAGAATAAATACCCAGGACACCCTGCCCTTCCTGTGGGGAATGTGCCCTGAGCAGCACATCCAGAGGCAGAGGGAGCCAGCAGGACACGCGCCGTGCCCAGCGTGGGGTCAGCACCTGCCCCTCTGTGCGGGCGAGAAGCAGCGGCAGGTGACTCGCGGTGCTGCCTCCCAACCCACCCCTTCCCAGGAAGAAATTAGTACCCCTAAACGAGAAGAAAGTTGCTGCAGCTGGAAAACTTTAACCTAAAAATGGACGTCTAGTACCAGAGGAGCCCCTGAAGATGTTTTCGCCCGAGATACCACCTGAGGCAGCAGCCTGGCTAAGACGTGGGGATGTGCCGATGCCACGTGCCAGCGGTGGGACGGTGCCAGCGGCCGCCGGGCAGACAGCTCAGCCCATCATTCCTGGGCAGGCGCTGTCAGCGTGCGCTGGCTTCTTTCACGTACAGCCAGGAGAGCTCATCTCATCTGCCTGATGAGAGTGGCCGCATGGTTTTCCTAGCCCTGTCTTTACATGGGTGCAGCCACTCCTGGTCCAGTCTCTAGAAAGAGCTGTCTCTGGCAGGGAGAGGTTATGCTGCTTAAATCTTTGGGAGGAAAAGGTCATTATGGTTTTTCTGGTTATTTATGAGATGTTCAAAAAGGGCCTGATTTCTCAAGCAGGTGCTCTGAAGGGGAAGGATGAGATGCAAAGCAGCATTAGCTTTGTATTTCCATCCTGTGGTTACTGCAGCACAGGGACCAGCACCCAGCCTGTCCCCAGCCTGTCCCCAGCCTGTCCCCATGCTCACGCTCACGTCTCCCAGCCTGCGGTGCCCGGGGAGTGGCAGAATACGTGTGAACAGGAGAGAAAACCCAACCCCAAGCTCCTGCCCAGCCCTTCCACCACCTGGAGCAGGGGATCCCCCCAGGGCGGGCAGGGGTGCCCTGGGATGTATGTGGCTCCTGCTGCCATCCCAGCCAGATTTATTGTGCTACATGGAGATGAAGGGGGGAAAGAATTAGGAGGAAACACCCTGCTTTGGTGGTTGGGTTTGTTTTGTTTTTTTTAATGCACTCAGCAGGAAAGCTTGAGAATTGTGCAGCGCGGAAGGCTGAGCAGGGAGCGTTCTGCCCGCAGGCGTGGGCTGCTCGAGGAAAGCCTCTGCGGTGCTGGAGCTCTGCTGCCAGGCCTGTTCCTCGCAGGGCTCCTCTCTTCGCCGCCCTCCCTGCACAGCTCACACAAAGGGGGGTTTGCTTCCAGCTTTTCTCTCTGCAGCTGGTCCTGCTGAGGGGATTTCTACCTGGAACATGGGTTGGAGAATCCCCTACCCTTATTATAGGGGCAACCCCAAAATTTCTACAGGAGTACCCACATTTTCTCCAACTCCTGTTTTGCCCAGCTACTGCAGGGGTGACAATGAACCCCCCCACAGTTAACTGTGAAGGGACACGGCCATGGGGACCCCTAAACTGAGGCCGGGGACTCCCACCAGCGCATAGCCAGGAGCAAGAGGGGCTCCCACCCTTGCTCTTCAAGCACAGTGGAAGGCGAGCCCATAGTCTCCAATCCTGCCACCCTGCAGGCTCCAGCCAAGCGCCGTGGGTGGGAGGAAGCTTCCCAGAAGACAGAGAGCTAAATAAAGGCAAGGCCTGGAACAACCCAGGGCTGCCAGCTATTTATTCTAGCATGCCTGTAACACTGCAGAGCAGGAGTGATATTTTAAAGCTGCTCCAAGGAAGCTTGCCTGCCTGCCTGCCTTGGTTTGTTGATGAAAAATCTAATTACCAATCTTCCCCACCAACATCTGCAAGCCCTGCATCGCTTTCAGCCAAGCATCCTCCTGAACCCACATCCCTCAAGGCAGCCAGCCCAGCCCCTCCATCAGTACTTTACTGAAGCAGATGCTCAGAAGAAAGGCTTTATCATATATGGAGTAGTAAAAGCACGGAAAGCTTTTACTGAGTGCAGGAAAGCTCCTCCCTGCACTCAGTTCACTTCTGGGCAGCGAGTCCAGCCCAAATGGGAAATTTCTAACCAGCTTTTAGCATCCAGGGCTCACCCTTCTCCAGCTCTCCTAAGTACTTACTCCTCTGAGCTTAAAGATCTCATCTCCTATTAAAAAAAAAAAAAAAGCACACCCCAACCTCCTATAAAAAAGGCAACCACTGCAATCTTTGTTCTCGAATATGTATTTTTTACTGAAAAAATCATTCATAAATTAACAAATACAAAAATGTACAAACACATGGGTAAATAAATGTAATGACACAAAGGATTGCTTTGCTGAGAAGTGTGTGTGTTTTAAAACACTAGTCTTCAGTGCAAAAATGTCCCCCTGGCACCTCTTAAAAACATAACCGTAAGCTCAAAAGCTATGATGATGGAAAGCTACTTTAGAGTTTAAAACCACTTCTGACGGTGAGTGACCCGAAGCATGTGGCTCTTGCTCAGATGGTACCTCCCTTAGAGAAGCAGAACTTTACAGATAGCCAGCTGTCAGTTTTGCAAATAAAACCCACATGGCTCATCTAAGGAAAACCAAAACAAAACAAAAAAACCAGCATTGAACAGGACCTGCCCTCCAGTAGGGCTGACCGATGGTGTTGACATGGAAGGGACAAACGAGTGGCCTTGTTGATTTTCAGCTGCCAGAATATGTACAAGATCTCCTTAATACAAGAATTTTTACACCGTAACAGCACATGCGCTTGACAGTATGTTTTTAACAGTTACATTTACTATACAGTATTTGACATAGCTGATAAGATTAACAGTGCACATTTTCAGAAATTCCACGTTTTAAAAAGGGAAAAAAAAAAACCAATGTGATTAGAACAAAGGAATTATGAAAAGGGATGCTGCTTGGGGGCGGGGTGGGGAGCGGATGGACCCTTTTGTGCCAACCGTAGAGTGCATTTCTGAGCAGAGGTAACGGCTTTTTGTTCAACACAAGGTGCGACGGGTGTCAGGTACACATCGAAGGCCGAGGATCCCGACTTAAGGTAGTTCAACACTACTCACACACACATGCATGATTCCTGGGGGAGCGAACTTGGACTAGTTGAAATACATTCCTTGTTTGAAGCACCATTGAACAAAGACAGACTTCTAGCAAGGTCTCAAGATGAACGAAAACAGGGGCAGGGCAACACGGGTTCAGCATCTGAAAAGGGTCCATGTGAATCAGAGCTCGAGATTCAGAAGCAAAAGTCTTTATTGCTATATGTGCCATAAAAAGCAAATCCTCACCTCTGCCTATAAACAACCAAGCTGAATTCCCTCGGGACGCAAGTTTAAAGCACATGTAAGTTCAAAGACTTTAAATCTAACTTACAAACTTATCAGCAGTTTTCAAGGGCAGGCTTGCTGTCCTCTCATACCAGCTGATAAGATCTACATAACAAGAACTCTTATTTTCTAAACTAACGTTTTCTGGATACAGGTTAGGAATGCCCTGGGCAGTCACACCCACAACAGATGCGTATGGGGATCATACGTCCACGGAACCGAGAAAACAATGTAAACCATGAGAAGTTAAGGAAACCGAAGGCAAACAACGCAATAAAAAGAAAGTTAAAGCACTTTGGAGAGCAAGTACTCACCGTTGTTATGTATAAATACAAATTAAAACAGCAAAACCCCAATGTATTTAAGTCAGAGAGGTCCAGTAAAAGTGACTGTAGGTGTTGTGTAAGGACTGGATTGAGTACCAGTGGGAGGAGAGCATGGAGCCCAGCCTGCCCACAGCAGCCACGGGAAGGAGAGGATAGCAGATGGGAGAAGGGAGGGTGCACTCCAGTTTGGATGGGGCATCAGACCAGGCTCTCAGGTTCCCGGTCCTCATGTTTCCATCAGCTTGATTCATGTGTCCTTCATTTCTCTCACTCTCACTAACCTGCAACAACCTGCCCCACCAGCTGGGCTTGTCCAAGTGCTGCCAGATGCCGACCGTGATAACCACGCGCACTACCTGGCTCTGACAGCACTTGGGCGTACTGCTAGATTTACACAATAAATACAAAATAAAACAAACTTTCAAACCGTGCCACCGCGTTACAGGACGGACGGCAGGTGCTGCTGGTCCAGGGTGGGCTCGGGGCGGTGTGGCCAGCTGCCCCATCCCAGAGACTGCACGGGGGCAGGAGCAGCTGACCCAGGGCTGCGCTTCCCACAGCAGTGCGGATGAGAGCTCTTCAGCAACCTGCCAAGCTCACACTTGCCATCAGCAGGATGGAGAGCAACAGGCAAGGGATTTTATTTCGTATGGCTTTTGGATTCGTTTGTGTATCCCGTTGCAAAAGTAACAGAAAGGGGAATTTTTTCCATAAATATTCCCATTTCCTTGCTCTCCCTGGAAAAAGCTACCCCTGTGGTTTCTGGAATGAGCGATGGCATAACTGCATTTCTCATCCGCTACACTGGAAAGTTTAGGACCCTGTCCCATGAACGTTTCTGCATATGCACAGCTTAAATCATGCAAGTAGTCTCATTGGCTTAAAAGGGAACACCTTGCACAAGTACAGTGATGCACACACAAGTGTTTACAGAATTCAGGACTAAAATGAGTGACCGTACGTAAACCTCTAGCCTGGATTTGAGCCATAGGAGAAAAATAAAAAGGGGCAATTTACACAGCATATTTACACTTACACTTCTTTAAGAAGCGATTCTGTTGTACATACTTCAAGCGGGTAATTTAAAAACCGCACAGACATAGAAGAACGGTATCGGAAGTCGTTTGATCTCCCACCAGGGCAGCTGCCAACTGAATTGCTCCCAACGCTCGCCATCAAGAAGCCAGAGTCCCTCAGCTGAGCCGGTTCCTGGAGGAGAAAGCGCGTCCGAGGCGAGTCCCGGTGCTGGAGATTGCTGGAGGAGGAATGTGGAGACGAGAGCAGCAAGTCGAATCGTTGTCCTGAAACCCAGAAAGCAAGTGGCAGAAAAAACAAAGAGACTGCTGAGCTCACTGCACGAGTATCAGGCTGGATTGGTACAGCTAGGGCAATTTGTGCGTGCACTTTCAGCCTTATTCTCCAAAATACTGTGATCCTTCATTAGACAGTGTTGCTTGTTCTCAATAACCCTTGGAAAAGGAAGTCTAGCATGGTGCTTTCTTGGTGAAGGGCAGAGCAAAGTTATTTTCTCCTCTTAATATTCCGTCACCAGAGCCAGCTCCGGTGTCAGGTTAACAGTGACGTTCTTATACAAGGCGTCATACGTGACGTTTGGAAAATAGTTCAAGTTATTGAGGCCGTCCAGTGCTTGCCTTTCTTTTGACTTCCTCAGCAAGGCATACCTGTGCAACGAGAACCAGAGGGCAGAGTCAGTTCCATGTATCCCACAGACACCTGGCAAAGTCCTCTCAATGCTGCTAAAACATCCTTAAAACAGCCAGTCCCAGCGGCAGCTACAAAACAACAAATTTCTCAACCCATAATAAACATAATCACTGTATTTTCAATATTCTAATGATACACATCCCAAACTGGAAAATTACACTCCATCACTTGATGAAAAGCAAATTGCTCTCTGTGCCACCAGCAAGCACTCAGCTCTCAAAAGAACCTGTAGCTCCTGCCCGAAGCCTGCAGGTCCCAATCCCAGGATCGGGCTGAGCTTGGGGCGTCCTGTCAAGCCCTCAACAGCCAAAGACATCCCGGAGAAAAGCAGCTGATGAGTGATGTGGTCCTCCCCATTCTTTAGAAATTGCACCAAAACCAAGAGCAGAACTAAATGGTTTTAGTTTGAGAGATTAGGGGTGAGGAAGTAAAACAAAAGTGGTGGTTGGGGAAAGGAACTGCAGCTGGTGCACAAAAACAGCCTCAACTAATTTAGGAGCAGAATGACGAGATAAGGCCTAAGGGTGGGAGGGAAAGAATAAAATAAGCAGAACCATCTCAGCAGTGATAGGGCCTGGCAGTGTCAGGGTGAGACTGAGACCTAGGGAGCCAGGAGGAAGAGGAAGATGCTGGGTGACAGCAAAGACGAAAGTGCCAAAACTAGCTTCAAAGAGGTCAAGCATCAGGACACAGGCAGGACATGTAGTGTCTACATAAACACTTTTCTCCTCCACAGTGAGAAGTGTTGGGTCCCCCAGTTCCCTGCTGGGGTGGGAGAAGCAGCAGGGCTCTCAGCTGGCAGCAGTTAGTCTTTGCCTGCAGAGCAGGGAAGCAGAGATTTCAGAGGTGAGACACCAAGAACATCAATTGCTAATCCTTGCCTCGGCTGAGAGTCACGCTCCCGGCACAGCAGTGAAGGCAGGAGGGCTCAGCACCAAGGGTATCAGCCTCACCAGAGCTGCCTTGCCCATCTTAAGTGCAGATTCCCCCTCCTATGGCACTGACCCACAGCTCCTGCTGACACTGAACTAGGGCTCCAGGCTGAAGCCAAGAGATGACCAGGGAAGCGTTAGGAACAGGAGCTCAATCCCATTGCACTCCAAGACTTCTACACTTTGAAAGTTTGACTAAAAGTGTCTCTGTATGGTAAAATGGACTTCTCTTTCAAGAGTGAAATGAGAGGAAGCATCTCTTACTGACTTCATTGTCTGACACAGAAATGAAAGCCAAGGCTAAAGATGACAACCTCAAATGGAAATTCTCCCAAAACCAGAGTCTTCTATAAAAAGAGAAAAGCAGGATAGATGTGATGCTTAGGGACATGGTTTAGTGGTAGAGTTGGCAGTGTTAGGTTTACAGCTGGATTCGACGATCTTAAAGGTCTTTTCCAACCTAAACAATTCTATTATTCTGTGACCAACCCTCATGCTCCCCAAAATAACCCTGGCTCCTAGATAAGGGAGTCAGAGACCTCCTGGAACACTCCAGAGAGAATGTATCTTTTTGAGAAAAAAGACAAAACATTCATGCAGTACTTGTGTTCCTTACACACAGGGGACAATTACTGCTCCTGATGGATGTTCAAAGACTCACAAGAGAGCAAACCCTGAATTCAGGGACCCTGTACTCCCAGCCCAGCATGGAGCCAGGAGGCAAGAACAGAAGAAAGAAGGATGAGTTGCTCTATCTCAGCACTGTGGCGACATGTGCTGGAGCTGCTGTCATCTACCCCATTTGCAAACACCACGGGATGAAACCGGTGTGAGTGCTACCCTCTGACTTAAAGCCCTGATCGCTGACTCCACTCTGCCTTCTGCAAGCTGAGCAACGCCTCCTTCAACACTCAGATCAGGCTCTTTTCAATACAGAAGCTTCTCTGACATTTGACATTAGCTACTCCTCTACGAACATCCCCATCAGGATAAAGGGCAAGATTTCCACCTGCCATCCTCACAACCCCCCTCTTTTGGATGGCATCCAAGCAACTACAGCCATAAAGTGAAGACCCTTCCATGGTAGGGATGCAGAGTACAAGACATACTGGAGAAATCCAGGCAGTGCTCTGCCTCCTTCATGTCCCACGGTTAGTTTCTTTCATGAGTTAAGACTGCTACTACCCTCGAAGAGCTGCGGGGAGCCTTGTACACAGTACAGACACTTTGTGAGGGCTTTGGGATCTTTAGGAAAAAAAAAATCACTTGCCTTCCTAGGAACTGCACTTCTCCCCGATGATGGTGGGGAATTGACTTGTATTTCCCTGTGTCTCCTTCTGGTCGAGTCACTGAGTAGCCTGCGTACTGCACTCTGCATTAGAAAGGGGAGAAATAAAATAAACAATAAAAGTCAATCGTATTTGCTGTGCCACCAGTGCTTGCCAGGACTGCAAAATTAGTGCGTCTGGGGCTCCAACAGCAGCTTTGTCTTTCCACCCAGCAGATAAGCTATGCAAACTTCACTACTCCAGCTTGGTTCTCCCAGCAAGTCACACAACACTTTAAGGTTTCAGCTTAGCCAAGATCAGTTTGACCTCAGCAGCATGAGATATTGCACATAAACCCAGTAATTTCCCAACCAGTGCTTCTCTGTTTGCTTCCAACCCCCGGTTCCCACCGAGCCACCGCAGCCGGGCCTGCTCTTCCCCATCTTGTGTGAAGCGAGAGTAGCAAGCCCAGCACCAGATGTGAGTGCGACAAAATATCCCCCTACAGCACACGCAAAGCTTGGCTTTCGAGGATGCTGGCTGAACCAAGCCCGTACCTGTTCCAAAGGTCATCATCTTCACCACCCCAGCCCCAGAAGGCGTTAGGGAAACCGTTGATCTTCTGAAACTGCTCAACAGTCAGGCCACTCACCCCACCAAAGAACTCATTGTAAGGGAGCCTAAGCAGGAAAGAACAAATTAGGGCAGAGCCGGGGCAGTCGCTGCCACTCATGAGATGCAGCTGCTCACAGAGCCCGTTAGTGCCTGCAACGGGGAAAGCCTGATCTGTGAAGACACTTTCTGCTATTTTGCTCTCGTGCTCACTTGGCACAAACCATGAGAAGCAAACAGAGATTCACGTTCTACCTTCTATAAAGAATAACCTAAAACTGGCTCCTTATCTATTATTGTAGTGCAGAGGAAGAACAGTGCTTACAGATACATGTACTTATCCAGCTTCGCTGCAAAGTGCCTGGGCATCTGTCCACATCCGTAATAGTTACGGTCATTTTCTGGTATGTGGTCCACGTCATGAAAGATGAGACAGTCCCAGTCCAAGTCCTTCATTGCTTCCCGAAAGCCAACATTGAAGAGCATGGCACGGTTAAAGGGTTGATTTCCAGCCTAGGAGGGAGAAAGTTCCTTCTCAAGGGGAGCCCCGTGCAGTTCGTGCTCTGCATATGCATTCTCCATCTGCGGAGAGCAACCAGCTCCCACATCACTGCCGCAAAAGGAAATGATGTATTGGAACAGACAGACTAGTGAGATCAACCAAGACTTAAATATTCCATTTACTGTGCAGGAACAGAAATAAAGATGCTAAAGACTTATTACTCAGACACTTGGAAAAAAAGAACAGTTTTGATCAATCTTTGTTATACAGAGCTAAACACAGTGATAAGTTTACTGGGTGGATGAATCTCTATACTTTATTTCTGACAAAACCAGTTATTTTTTAGTACACCCATGAGCTATGCCACTTCTAGGCACAATGGGACAACTTAAACATTGCAACACGAACCCCAAACCTTTAAATTATGTGATCTGGCAGGTAGACGCCTCAGGACACAGCACAGAACTACGCTTGCAGCTTTGGCTGAGGCTCAGGCAGACACATTTCCAGCGCAGCATGTCCATGCCCCTGCTGCCCTGACCACCCCAGGGTTCACTCACTTGTTCCACAACATAGAAGGCGAACTGTAAACGTTGTCGCTGCAGCATGGGAATAAGGTGTCTGAAGAGGACAGGAAGATGCTCATACCGATTGCGGAATGGGATCAGGATCGCCACCTGACGGGGAGAGGACATGGCTCTTACTGCACTGCGTGAGAGGCTTCTGCCACCGACCAATGCTTGGGTTGGGGAGTGGGACTGCCTGGTGTTACAGGCTGGGGAGCAGCACCACACACAGTGTTTCAGCTCTCCCATGTAGAGCTGCAGCAGCCTTTCCAGCCCCATATCACAGCTTTCCTATTCACTTTTTGGGCACTTGTTGCTTTGGGGAAATTCAGCATAACCTTGAGCAGGAGGGAGACCTGGAGCCTCCTCTGCTCCCCCGTCTCCACCCAAGACAACAGGAGTGGGGTCGGGCTGCTGCTACCACAATGCGGTAAGCCACCTCCTTCTGGAGGTGGGAGTCCCCAGCAGCATCATCTTGCTTCTCTGGGTCAAATCCTACCCCTGACAGGGCAGCAGGAAGCTTAGCAGCTGGGGAGCAGGTAGTCAAGCTCCCTGCCTTAGTAGTCCATGCAGAAGCTCAGAGCTGACCTATGCATCACTGAAGCAGCCCTTGAGCTCAGCTTTTCACCCCCAGGCACTGCAGTCCCATGCGTGGGGAACCTTATATTCATTACTCTGGACCTGCAGCACATCACAGACATTAACGTCTTCCTAACACCCAGGACCCTCTGTGCCCCTGTGCCCAGCAGGGACATGGGGCTCCCCAGGTCCCAGTTACCTTCCAGCGAGGCAGGCAGTCACTTGGCTTCCAGTGGCCTCCCAGTTTGATAGAAGGGTCTTTTGCAAAGAACTGGTGGATATCCTCCATCGTGATCTCGCTCATATTTACATCGATGGGGCCCTCTGCAGAGACAGGAGCGAAAAGCAGAGGAGGGGTCAGGGACTGCGTTGGTCCAGGGGTGGCTCTGCTGCACCCCTGCCTGCCACCCCCAGCACTGAGGCAGCCTCTCTTTTGCCCAAGCACCAACAAAAACAATTAGGAAGTGCTATTAGCATGGCTTGTAACACCTCCAACTCCTTGACAACTGGGCTCTGCTCAGCCTTTGGGGCCACTGTTGGGTGCAGCTCTCCATCAAACTCACATAGTCTGGGGCACCCCTCTACTCCTCCATAAAGGTTTCCAGCAGCCAAAAAAAGCCCACACCTGAGGAGAGAGCAACTTACTCCTCTTAGAAAATACTCACCCTCAAAAGCCCAATTTTCCACCAGAATATTGCTTTGGTGGAAGTATTTCTCCCAGCTCCCTCGGGCAGCGCAGCCTGCCTCCTGCACCAGCCCCTGCCCAGTCTGGGACTGGGACCAGCAGCACTGCCAAGGGACGATGCAGCCATCCCACCTGTTGCCCCTGGAACAGGGCTGGCTGAGCTTTTCGAACAGTTCCCAGTGCACAATCCATCTTTTGTCTGCGTTTGCCAAGTGATGGGCTCCTGCTTCGGCAGGGAGACGCGCTTCCAACATAGCAGGGATTAACTCATGTGAGTGGGTAAACTATGATTTCCCATGAGGGGACCGGGCTTCAAACAGTGCTCCCATTCATCCCCAGGTGCCCAGTAGAGAAAGGTGCAATAGTAGCAAGCTGGTAAGTCCACAACGTGACCTCCAAAGCTACAGGGAAGCAGGGGCTGGCAGGATGCTACTTACTCATAGAAGGGAGCCTCTCGGGACAGGTATGGTTAGGGAAGTAGGTAAAGTCTTCAGGAAGAAACGTTGTGGCTTGCAGAAAGGTGTAGTTGTGATTCAGATCAAGAGGATAATCTGGGGAAGGGAAATAAAAAAAAAAAGCCAAGCTTGAGCTGCAGGTCTTTGTCTTTTCCAGCCACCTCCCTCTGCCCCTGTGAGCAGACTCCAAAGCCACCTGCAGCTGAGGGTGTCCCCACACAGCACCTCACCTTGTCTAGGTGCTTGTCTCCACCCTGGGGTGGGGTGGCTGCGAGATGGCTGGAGTAGCTCCAGCTGCCTTCAACAAGAACATGCTAAAGGAACCTTCGTGTTTTTCTGGTCAGAGGAGGAATCATGGGCATCACCCTTAGGTACAACAAACAGCTCGAAGTGAAGGAGCACAGGGCCCTTGGAAGGAAAAGCTACTTAGCACCTCGTCCCTGAAGGACTGTGGCACAGGGGGATGGGACACACTCCTGCAGGTCCTTTCACACCACAGGCTCAGAGAGGAAAGTCCCTAGGCACGTCCCAGTGCCAGCAAGGACTGTCAGTGCAGCAGCCCGAGCAGGGAAATCCTGCTTTGTGTCCTCCTCAAAGGATCAATAAAAACTATCACGTTACACACAGTATTTCCTTCAGCTCCTACTGTGCAAGAGCAGAAGGGCCCCTGCACCCCAGCAGGTCACAGCAGTGCCCAACACAGCACATTTCTCCAGCCCCTACACTCCCCTCCATAATTTTACCTCCTAGGTGAAACCTCTCCAGCCTGTTTCAACTGTAGATGTTTTAAGCAGGTATTTGCATAACCAGGAACTTCTGCTTTCTACAGTAAAGTCATCAGCTTTGCATAAGGCAACCTTAGCCAAGCATGACCTTTATTTTAGGCACTAGAAAGAGTTTCCTGCCTGCAGTAAAGCATCAGCGGCCACAGGAAGATGCTCCCTCTCCACTTTCTCTGCTTAGCAGAGTTGGTCTTTCGGTCTCACAGCACATAGGGCACCAGCATCAACCTCACACCCTGCAGAGGTCCTGGAAAGAGGCTGTTTAGGGTTGAGGCCACCCACTCCCATCACAGGCAGCTCTCAGACCTACCAGGACGAGGAGGTATCGTCCTTTCCAATTACCTAATGGTGTATGGGCACTCCTGCAGGAGCTGGCTGCAGAAGCGCAGGACAGGACAGGATGACATTCATCGGGCTGATTCAGAGCAAGAGCAGTGCTGGTTTCTCATGCATACAGTACAAACCAGATGGTATTGATGCATCCAGAGACAAAACAAGGTCTAGTGTCCCACCCACCATGCCCCCAAGATGTCCAAGCAGCTCTGCAAAGCCCGGGACACAAGTGCCACGGATGATCCATCTGCAAACAGTAGATTTACAGCAGGAAGCCAGATTTTTAAGTTATTTTACTAAATTCAGTGTAAAATTCAGATTTTTTTTTAAAATCAGCAGCTATAACTTTTCAAATTAAGTGTACATTTAGTTTCAAGAATATATTGATAGTGAAAAGGTTTCACACATTTTATTTTGAGGGCAATTTAATAAACCCAGAATTACAATGTAGTGAGGTGAATGAGTTGGCTAAAATTAAAAGTTAAGAATCTAAGTCATATTTAAGGATAGGAATGTTTGAGTAATTGCGTAAGCACAGTACAGTCTCCATAGCAGAAAGGCTGCATCTAGTAGCTTGCATCTAATAAAAAAATAACCTACTAACAATTTAGTCTTTTAAAGCAAAGCAGGGAGGGTTGACTTTAACTACAAGGTCAAAATTTTTCATTTCTATCAATTGGGACAAGCCACTATTGGCCTGACATTTCAGCTGGCTTTACTGTGCAAGTACGTAACATAACATCATTAATACTATTTATCTGCTCGAACGTCCAAAACTCAAACCATCTCAGACTCAAAATGGACCTGTAAACAGAATCTAAGGTGTTTTCAAGCATGTTAGATGCTATTTTGGATGCCTGATACTGCACTAAATTTTAATAACGGGATTTCCGTTAAACTCCTATCACTAGAGCACACTCGATACTTAGCCCAGCTAACATGTGGTGAAGTTCAACTCCCCTTATCTGCATTAAGCGCTGCCTTTTTTGCTTGCAAAATTACAGAAGGGATCTCTCAGCTCAAACAGGAAACCTATGATTGCACCTCTTAGTAAATGCTGAAAAAGTTATTGATTACTTCCTCATTTTAATACAAGAGGGGAAAAAATAAAGGTAAAGGCAAAGAATAAACGCAGATGGATGTGCAGAAGCACACTGTGCTTGGTCACCTTGCCATTCAGGGCAGGATATAATACTTATAAAGAATCTGCCCAAAAATTAAAGCTGCGGGTCCCACACAAACATACACACAAGGCAGTTGCTGCCCTTAGCCGCTTGCTAGGGGCATTTGTGACCTGTTGGAGAGGCTGCGGCTCAGAAAGAATCATCAGCCTCCTACTTCCCAACGCTGCCAAGCGGCTGACACAGGGACAACCAGAGTGGGGCCACAGGGTCTTCTACTGCTCACACTGATCACTGACCTGTGCCAGCTCATCGCTGCAGCAGGATTTCTGCCCCTGCTCTCCCAGAAAGAGGGGGAGGCATGCAGGGATGTGACATCTGCTGCTGCCTGTGCAGTAGGACAGGGGCAGCCCAGGAGCTGCTCCTAGCAGCTCTGAGTCACAACAGGGACAGTTAAGGCCTTTGCTGTGTCCCTCCCTGCAGCTTCACCAGGCAGGTTTGCTCTCCTGGCCATCACACTGCGTGGGGAAGATGCACTAACCAGGCAGTGTCACCCACCCAGAGCCCACCGGGGCACCCAAAACCAGAGCTGGGAAGCAAAGATACTGATCCTGGCATAAATATAATCTTGTGGCCACACCACACTGCAATCCGTCATGCGTGCTTCACCTGCCTGACCGGGAAGGTCAAACAAGGACAGTATGTAGTGCTCGTATATCCTAAAACTGTCCTCGTGGAGGGAGCTCTGAGGGCAGGAGGAGTATCAGCCCACACTTGCAGAGCCAGGGCAGACCCGATGCCCAAGGAAAGCCAGATGTTTCAGTAGCAGTGGTATTAGTTTCACTGCTGCCAATGTGGTGACCAGTTCCCTGTCTGCTGCAGGCAGCAGGAGTGCACAGCAGACCTCTGGAGAGCTCAGAGGGCTGCAGCACGCACAGCGGCCAGGACCACAGCACGACAGAGGCTCTCGTCACAACTGGCAGTGGTGGAGTGTCTAAGCCTTCTCCTCTCAAGGGATCAGCCACTTCCTCACACTGCATCTACTTTATGTGATGTTTCCAGCCTTCAAAACAGCCTGGGTTGGCAGCCCTGGCAGCTTTAGCGTGGAGAGGAGCTGACCCAGGGTGTCAATCTCTTGTGCAAGTTGACAATCCACCTCCCATGACCAACTCCAGTCAGAGTACAGCTGAACCAGCAGCCGCACCACCTTGGAGGGCTCAGAGGCAAGGATACAGCTTGTTTTTTTCATTAAAGGAAATAATCTTGCCTTAGAAGACTATCAGGCCCTGATAGTCCGCTCCACAGCGGAGACACTGAGGTGACCTCCCTGGTATTGCTGCAGCCTGATGTCAACTGCACTAGCAAGAGGCACCAGTGTCATGTCAGCACGGAGGGAATGCGCTCCACGTTCACACCAGCCCAAACGTTTCACCCTGGCTTACACACAGGCATATACATTTATACCTTAGCTCTACCCTATTTACACCAAAACTTGTAACCCTGTGATCAGCTCTATATGATGGATGATAAACAGCCTGGGAATGGGAGCTTGTGACTCCACCCCTGCCTTCTGCCTGAAGTTCAATACATTATTTGTGGCAGATCTCCAGCCAAGTCATCTCAGTTCATCCTTGCATGGGAAGAGCAAAGCTTATGTGCACAGGCTCTTCCACGTGCACAGAGCCAAGGCTCCACACGCACATGTGCCTGGGAAGTTATTCTTTTAAATATGAAACCTGATCCTTCCACTGAAATTTGAAAGCGTTTACCCTCAGACCGGTTGACACTAACAAGTTGAATTCCTGAAAAGCAAAGAGGTTTTCAGCTCCACATACCATCACTGGAGGCCTTTAAAGATTTTCGCCCTTTACACAAGTTTGAAGCATTTGAATTTTTTTATATACATAAAGAAATGAATGTAACTTTTATTTATAATGTGTATATATACAGTAATGCTATATATAATGCATATTATGCTAATATATATTTTTATATATATAAATTTGAAAAGAAGCAAATTAATCAATGTTCCCACTCTGCATTTACCAGCATAAATTAATTCCTTCAAGCAAGAGTGGTGCAGGCCAACTTGATTTCCAATGGAAATGGAATCTTTGATCAAAATGACAATTATTCAAGAAATACCTGAGTCATTCACGCTGCTGTTCCTCTTGGCATAGGCACTGCGGACCACCTGCTCGTACACCTGAGCTCCTATTGTTCGCATGTTTTCACGAATCATGATGCCTTGGGCTTGCATCATGAAGAGGTAGGTGTTCACTGCAAGGCAGAAAAAAGAAAGGATTATTTCCATGAGCACTAGGTTTTGTAGGAAAGAGAAAGAAGTGTCTTTTGGAACCATTCCCAGCCTTCCGCTTGGTTTCAGCTGCCTCCTGCCAGGAGGATCGCTGGGTTGCACATGCATTGGTTGCCTAACAGGAGCTGGGAAGGGCACAGAGTTGGGAAGTGGAGGTGTAAAGTGCATTTGGAAACCTGGCTGGTTAATAAGGGGAACATACCTAGCTAACCCTGACAACACAGTCTGCAATGCAGCACTGCAGCTCCAACAACATCAGCTTTTGCTGCCTAAGTAGGGAGATTTAATTAGGAAATATCATTAGAACAGGAAACTAAGCTGCACACCTGCAGAAGGGCGTTAATCCCGGAACATCCCACACCACACGGACCATCCCGCTGCCAGTCTCTGAGCCCACCACAAGCCACACGTCCCAGAGCCAGCAGTATTTTGCAGCAAGAGCACCTAGGTCCCCAGGGTCCCCTGATCCTGTGGCCTGGCACGGCTCAGGCTGAGCCTGCTTAGGTCTCAGTTTAAGCCACCACCAGGTGCTGGCAGGGACAGAGCCCAAAGCAAAGAGCAGAAGCACAGCTCTGCACACCAGCAGCAGCCGCAGGGGCAGGACGGCCACCCGCAGCCCTACATGCCACACCAGCCCCTCCAACAGCACAGTGCCAGCCACTGCCCCGCTGCAGCGAAGTTTTAGGGCTAAGAATGAAGGAATAAAAATAAATCTCGAAAACAGGGAGGAGGGGAGATTTAGAAAGCCAATTCTACACTAATAATGAAAAAACAGGTCAAAAGACACTCCAGGAGGGATGAAGAGGGCACCAGGCCAAGGAAACAACAGAGACTCTGCACAGAGGAGGGCAGTAACTGATGAAATGTCAGCAGGAAACATCCCTGTAGGCAGGTCATTTTCTACAGCAGGCATATCACAAGCTGCAATAGTCGGAAAGAGGTGGCTGCCAATGCCAGGAAGGTGCAGTCATCACCGCAGTCACGGGGAGCACAGACCAGACACAGTGAGGGTCCCCCAAACACCACCCCTAGTACACGTGCTGACACACTGCCCAGTCTCCCTGCCCTGCTTTCCCCTTCTACGCATACAGATCAAGCAAGCCTGAAAACCTTCATACACTCGAACTTAAGAGTCATCTCCTGCTTGGAGCTCAGCATGAAACCACATCACCTCCCAGCACCAGCAGTCCAGCCCCAGCATCCCTTCACGCCACAGCCCCAGCTTCTCAAAGCAGCTGCCAACCAGGACTCAAAGAAATGGGAGTTCCTGTGGAAAAAAAAAAAGAGTGGAAATGGGCTATTTAGGGGTTAGCAGTGAATAAGCAAGCGATGCGATCAGGCCAGCGTGGCCCTGATATTTAGGGCAGGACATGCAGGTCACCTCTGGACCAACCTGCCCATGCAGGCCAGGCAGAAGGCAGGTCTCCCAGATGACTACGACAAGATGTGGAAGTTGGGCAACCTCCTCAGCTCACCAGCCCACGTCACAGCTCTGCCTCACTTGCAAATGTGGCTCCTGGCTCTGCCAGGAGCAGCACAAACCAAAGCACCCAGCAATGGGGACAGCACCCTCCAAAGCCAAGCTAGCACGGCAGGGCATGGACTCGTAAGGGAGAACAGCATCCCACAACCTCACCATGGTTATCAGCAAGTAGTGAGGACTGGAGACTGCCAAGCTCCCTCTCCAAAAACCAAAAGGCTCATCAAGAGCCAGGGCACAACTCCTCTCTTTGCACAGAGCAGAGGACAGCTGAAGTTACTTGATTTGAAATGTTATCAGGACCAGGCTGTTGGTAAGGGAAGAGGGGGCGGCAAGCTTGCATTTTCCGGCTTGCACAGTTTGAGTGAGTGGCAAGGCATAACTCGCTGATGCTGAACAAGTAATTTACCTTTCTACTTCATTATCCTTCTACTCGCTGAATAAAGCAGAACCAGGTTTGGCGAAGCATGAAAGAATGAGACACACAAGTCGGCATCCAATCCCTGCTCCATTTGAGGGAGGTTTGTCGGGCGCAGTGAAAGCATCGTTTGTTCCTGCGCCCTGGGCAGGCAGACGGAGCAGGGCCTCCTCGCCACAGCCACATGACACGTCTCGCTGGGTCGGACTGCACGGAGCTGCAGTGGGAATCCTGAGCAGACTCTCACAGCAGCCACCATCCCAGGGGAGCACCAGTACAAACAACACCAGCTTTGTCTAAGGCAGCAGTTGCCTTTCCACGTATTAACCACTCTACTCTGATGATGGAGATACCCGGCCACGGACAAGCTGTGCCATCAACAAGCCACATCCCAAGCCTGAGACCCCCACCCTGACCATACCAAACCCATGCCAGGGATGAGCACATCTTCTCCTGCCTCTGCAGTGACCTGCCTCCGTGAGACAAGCTTCATTAACACCATGCTTTTCCAGAACACTCAATTCATTTGGGTCAAAAAATCAGATTTAACACATATTATTGAAAATGTTTCACTCCCTATATAGTGCTTAAATTAGCTCCATGGGCCACCACAGCCAGGCCTGGGTCTGGACCAACATTTGGGAATCGCTGCACTGAACTCAAACCTCATTCCTCTTTCCTTCAGATAAGCAAATTGGCCTTGTTTTACATTTATTAAGCCTGATCTGGATAACCCTACAGAGCCCAGGGCCCCTGTACCCAAAAAGCAGCATTTCCCTGAGCCATAGCACCAGAGTCACTACCAGCGAAGGAAGGAGCTGCTGACCATCCCCACCGCCGTCCTCTGCCAGGGGAGGAGCGCGCTCATGCTCGCTTGCAGCACACTCAGCCTGTATCAGGGTTCAGCCGGAAAGCAACTCTTTATTGCTAATCTAATCACACAGGATGATCTCAAAAATTACATTGGCCTTTTGCCTTTATTCCATTTGAGCATGCAGCACTTCAGACCACATACACGCAGTGATAACAGCTTAACTATGACCACTGAGCAGCAGGACAAGGAGAAGAAAGGGACTCCAGTTGCTGTCAGTGCAGCGGAGATGCCTCTGCTCCTGCAAATTTCCAGCAGACCCTCACTACCCACACAGAAAATGAACAAAATTTGCCCAAGTTACTGCCTTAAATTATTCTTGCTAGTTTACTGAAGGACAAGGCAACCCTGCTGGGATTTAAACACATGGAAACCACAGTATCAGACCTACAGCTTGCCAACAGCTACAGCAGAGGCACTCAGCTGCAACCTAAGGGCTGGTGCACCCCTCGGGATGCTGCACCCCCACCTCCCAGCTCACAAGCAACAGGGAGGGCAAGTGCCCATCCAACCCAGGAAAGGATGCAACAGCTTCAGCCAGGGAGGTCAAACGCAATTATATAAATGAGTGTGGAAGTCTTCCTGTAATCATTTCTCTGCTAGTATTTTTGGAGCACTTCTAATCAAGAAACAGCTGACTCTCTCATAGAAAAATTAATTCCCCCATGATGATATGTAGTAGGAGAGGCAGCAGCATAATTTGTAGCTCAGGAGTTGATTCAGAAGAGGTGTGAGCATGACCCATGCCAGACACCAACACAGGAAGGGGACATATCCTAAAGCCAACAGATTTCCGTCACCTGTGGGAAGGTCCTTCCTCCAAAATCCTTTGGCATAGAGACAGTGTGACACCCCAAGCCCATTAACAAGAGACAGTCACCGGGGCTGGGGTCAGGAGAACAGGCCAGGCAGTTCACAGCAGCCTTGCACACCCCTGCAGCACTATCAGTGCTCAGCATGCCAGCCAGGATTTCCTGAGGAAGGAGCAGTCTTCCTCAGCCTTGAGATTTAGGGTTTTCTGTCACATTCAGCATTTTTCCTGGTTCATTAATCCATCAGCACTGCAGGAGCGCAGAGGGGCTGGTTTTGAGTTGATCAGCATCTCACTGCAACACGCTGCCTTCTCCTGCCAGCACCCAGGGCTTTGGATCCCATCCTGGCAAGAGCAGCCACTGCAAGCCCCTGCTCTGCCCCAGGAGCACACATCTCATAAATCACAGTCATAAATCAACGTAAAAACAGGGAAAACGCTGACAAACAGTTTTGCCAGATGTTTGGAGTGGGTACGAAGCAGCTTACGCTTGCAGGATGCGTGTGCACGGGAGACCTAATGATGGAGACTCCGACTCCTCTACATTAAGCCTTTTGTTAAGCTCTTCCAGAAGATCCTCAGCATCAATTCAGGTCCCTTAGCACTAGTAGCACAAAGGGGTTTAATCAAACTAAGCCTCCAAGGAACAGATAGACAGTTATGATAGCCTTAACTCATAAACAAGCTAACTAGGAAATGTAGCAGTGTCCCATTGCCAATACACCATGAAACCTCTGTGTCAGTTCCCCTTCCAGTGGCACCATATTCCCAGATGTAGGGCACCAGAACAATTAAGTGAGAGGTTCCTATTAGTTTTAGAGAATTTAATATGAATACTGACACTTACTTAGGCCTTCACCTACAAAGAGCACAGAAAGGAATAATCGATAGATTAAGTGATCTAAGAACGACGCAACAGCAGCACTGAACTGGTAATTACAAGCCACCCATCCCCAAAATTGGGAAGTTCACAACATGCACGTGCATGAAGTAAGCGGGTAAGACTGGAGACTGTAGTGATGCTCAACCAAAACCTGGATATTGGTAATTTGCACCTGAGCTGTCTTAGGCAAAAATGACCCTAGGGAGACTTCACCAAGGGAGGGAAAATCAGATTACTCTAATAGACCCCAAATACTTAATCTACACATCAAAGAGTAATTTTCAGTTGCAATCCCACGTCTGACTGGGTGAAAGTGTTTGTGCAACCTGCTTTGAAGAACACTGCACTGATTTTACGATACCTAGCAAGAGGAGCACAACATGCTCTGCACACACAGGAAAACTCAGAAAGCAAAGGGAACTCATGGAGCATTTGCAGAACCAAAGCACCCAGGAAGGAGTCCTGAAAGCCAGCAGCAGCCAGAGCTGGTGGTGGGACTGAGGTCCAGGTCACCTGGGTGCAGTTACACCTGCTGAGACAGTGAGTGGTACCTGGCTCCATGCAGGCGATGCTGTGGGTGGGGAAGCCAAGAGGACACAGTTTACCCGTGCACCAGGGCAGTAATTATGCTGATAGCTGCAAGATCACACGGGACTTTGCAGATCCCAAGAACAGCTCAACTCCCTGGCTCCGCTGCCATTCTTCTTGGTGAGGAAGGGCATAGTGACATGTGCAGGCTGTCCTGTTTATCTTCCATTCCTCCCCTCTTTGTGGTGATGGGCAGCTCTCCCCACCTCACCTCCCTTTGCCAGGGTCAGTGCAGCCGCTTCCAAGGAGAAAAAGAACATCAGCTGCCAGCAGATTTCTCCACACGCAGAGCATAAAAGCACAGCACTTGCTGGGCACTTGTGGGCACTGCACAGTTAAATGCACAATAAAAGGCTCTTCAGCAGGCAGAGTGAAATGGTTGCTAACCTCTCCGGCTGGCAGCACTCAGAGGCTGCTGCTGGCTAAAGACAGTAAACATTTACAGTCCAGCATTTGTTCCCTAGGTTCATTAGGAAACAAAGCAGTGCAAATTCCTGTGTCCCAGACACCATCTTGAAGTGTCAGGAATCCTAATGCCTGAGCCCCCTGCTCACGTAGGATCACAATAAGGAAACAGAGGTTTAAAAAAGAAAATAAAAAATAATTAAGTGAGTGCTTGGGCAGCCAGGGAGAGTAAGAGCAGGCAAATACTCCTCAGCACTGCCTCTGAAGCAGGATGGCAGGGGAAGACGTTGGCTGCTCAGGATAACTCCTCATCTCCTGGGTCATGGGAATCCCACGGCTGCTGGAGACACAGGAAATCCTCTGCTGCAGGCAACCCCCAGCACGAACCCGAGCATCCTACTCATCAAACAAGCAACCTTTGGACAAGCAGGAAAAAGAGAACACAGGGAAACACATTCAATAGGGGGTTTTCATCAGTGCTGTCCTTCCCCAGTTGAAGCAATCTAGAATAAAACCAGACCACAGCAGAGAACAGAAGACAGGCTGGGTTTGGATTTAACATTTCTTTATATATCACACATCAATTATATAGATTGAAATCACTGATTTGTTAGTCTTCCAAATTAGGAGATTAATGATACATGTTGGAGAGTATAAAATTGTCAAGATAAAAACAACTTAACAAAGTCATGGATTTACTGACTCGGTTCACACAGTACAAGCTGTTCTGTCCAAAGCTTTAACACCCTGACTTTGATGGAGGAAGAGAGAATGGGACTGTTGTTTTAGGATATTCCCCAAAAAACAGACAAAGACCTGATTTTTCAAGCATGTTTTACAAGTTCAGCGTGGCTGAACAAAAAGGGTAATCACATGTGCAGCCTTGTGTTTGCTGCAAGTGAGCTGTTCCAAACAGGGGTCTGAGATGTTGCTTCTGGTCAGTGGCTTGTCTCTTACATCAGGCTGGATCATCCCAGTTAACACTCAAAACAATACGCCCTCCCAGTTGTCACACTTAAACACAGGCGCAGGATCTGTGGTTACAGCATCCAGGATGGCGTTTGTCCTCTGCTCAATTCAGCAAGACCTGGAGCACATCTTCCACTGCCATTTATGGCTATAGCACGGTCCAGCTCTTATTTATATCTTTGTATCTGAAAAAAAATAAGCACAGGGAAAGTCCTGCTCCCTGCGTAGCTTGGCAATGATACACAGATCCCAGGGGAGCGTTTCTTGCCACTGGAATGGCAAAGCCCAAGGCAGATTTTTGCAGTGGGTCGGCCTGTGCCCAGCTGCTGGCTGCTTGGTGTCTCCAACCTCGGCAGCGCAGGACGCGCCGGGGGGACGCCTGCCACGAACCACCCCACAGCAGGTGCAAGGCAGGTTGCAGACAGCAACCCTGTTCTAGGGCGTTTACTCTGGCAATGCCCAAGCACCACGATGACTATCAGCAGGGAAACATCAACCATCAAAAGCTGCAGCTTGGTGACGTTGGGTGTTTTGGCTCCTCACTGGGTGTAAAGAGCCCAGAGCCAGCAGGAGCACATGCTGCAATACTGCAGTCGGTACCTGCTAGCAAAAATAAAGCATCCTGCAAATGCTTCACCCCTGAAAGTATAAAGGCTTCTTTGCAGCAAGCATGATTTGCACTGTGCAGACTGCATCTAGGAGGACAGCCCTCTCTAGCAATACTCCAAGACTGCCCCTGTTGCAACTTCTTTCCTAGCCACTTCCAGATACTTGGGAACCCAGTCACTTCAGCAGCCAGGGAAGAAGCACTGTCACAGCCCCACCTCCACACTACACATCAGTCTGGCTTGTCTGCTGGAGAGCCCAGCAGCCCTTTCAACTCCTAAAAAATTCTCCAAGCTGAAATTCTTCAATCACGTGGGATTATTGTTGTCCCAGATTTTAAAAGGCAGCAGCTTGGAGCTCCCTGCCAAGGGTACTTTCACCATGCAGTGCCATTAAGACCCACAGCAGCTCAGCCTCTGCAGCACTATTACAGAGTTGTTCTTGCCTGCAATAATTAAAGACTGTGCTGCAAATAGTCAGTACAGCTGCTGTGTTTTTACAGGACGAAAAAAAGCTGTCAGAAAGAAGATGCAACTTTGAAGTTCAAGCATACAGACGACCATTACCTACAGGATTTTGTAAGAACTCTGGTGTCCCAAGACATCTATTAGCTTTTTTGTTAGCTGTGCTGCCTTGGAACACCTAACAATTTTTATATGGTTTTCTTCTGCCTGACAAGCAAACCAGTAATACAGCTGCTGTAAATAAATAAACCAATTCCATTAGCAGCATTTGGAATGACTTCACTGGAAATAAACCATCCCTCTATCTATGAACTCACTTAAGCACTTAACTAAGTGACTACACATCACATCACAGCCTGCACAACGTCCCTCTGTGTGCCAGCAGAAAGCAAGGGTATGAGCGTCTGTTTGGGAAGCAGAGAGAAAAGGAAAACCTCCTTCTGTCCATCCCCCTGTGCCACAGACCTGTGCTGTGCACTCTGGGAGCAGACCCCAGGAGAACAGGGTAGGGAAGTGCTGTCCCCCATGGTTTCCCTCAGGATCTCCATCCCGCCCAGACAAACAGCTACTGGCAGCACGGCCTCCCTGGCGCCAGTCACAAGAAAACCCTACACCTTATCACAGAACGCAAGGGGAATCAAGTGTCCTGGCATCAGAAACCAGATTTGCACCACCCTTCACCACAAGCACAACGACTGCAGAATTGTGCCTAACGCACTGCCATTAAAGTTACATATTAAATCTAGATAAGCAGAAACAAACGAGTGAGCTCAGCAAGAGTCCACAGCCCCAGGCTGTAACCAGAGTTCAGGATCCACCACAGGGCGATGAGGACATCGTCAAATGCGAAGGACAGGAATCTTGTGGCCCCCAGACTCCCACCAGGTTTTGTTGGGTTTATACAAACAGGGGGAAATGTCAGTGCCACTGGCCCTCATCTGCGTGGTGGCTCTGCAACTGCTCAGGGACCTCCAAGCCAAAGTTCTTCTGTATCGCCCCGGTCTCGCAGACCTGGATAGGGACAAGCGCACACGGGGGCACATTAGGGAGCAGCAAACATCACCTCCCTCCGTCCCATTCCCCCACAGAAACACCTTTAAGCTCCTCAAACACAGCAGCAGCTGACACTTTTTAGGGTTGCTGTTGGCTGCCAAGGGATCTGACCTCTCACTCATTGATATGAGCAACAGGGCAGGGAGGAAAAAAACATTTAAAAAAAACAACAAACTTATCAGCTCCAGCTCGCCTGCACCCAGAAGTCAAGCTCTGCAAATAAGAGTCAGACGCTCGGCTACCTTGGAAAAGACAAACACGCTGGGAATGAGAGGTCAGTGTACCCCAGGCTGGGCAGCCCTCCCCAGCCCCACGTGGGACGCCCTCGTTTTCCCGTCTCAGATGCAGAGGAGCTGTGGTGATCCCAGCATGGGCTCCCCTGCCCTTACCCAAGCAACTCCCATGACTGTACACAGAGCCCAAAGGCGTCAGCCTCCAATTACTGTCTCCTCTCCCATCCAAATCCCACTTAAGAGCCTCCTCTGCCACCAATTCCCACATTGCTAATGGGAAGTTAAAACTCACAAGTGCATCAAACACACTGTGAGGTCTTGGGGATGGCAAGTACCCTAAAAACACCCATGAAACACAGTGTATCTTGATGCGTATCTGATGAAGATGGACCAGAGCAGCTCCTGGCAGTCTCAGAGTCAGGACGAGCATAGGGCAGCACGGCACTGCCTTGCCCGGCACAGGGAGAGACCCATGCAGTACAGCTGGAGGCAAAGCCGGCCTCATCAGGGGCTTAAAAATCTCCTGTTTTCCCTCTGCAAACATCCCTCGCACTTCAAATGGGCAGGGTTGGCTATTGCAGACATTCCTGGGTTTGAGAGGGCTGCAATAAGGAGTTGGGCTGGCAGTAAGGGCAGGACCCCTCCAGGCGGCCCCGAGGGGTCACAGGAAAGGGGCTGATCGGGGCTGGTGTCCCCCCAACCCACCAAGCACGCACCACCCTGCAGCAACACAGCAGCCCGTCCTCCTCCTCCTGCTGGCCAAGGTGCCAGCCATTTCCCTCCGTGCTGGATAACAAGATTTTGGATTACACCAATCTATTCACTCAAGTTACCCAATTTGTCCAGGTCATGTTTGCTTCTCCAAGGCACTACAGCTAAACACCACCCTCCTCCTCCTCCTCCACGTGGCCAAGCCCTTGGCAGCGCTTTGCAGACGCTGCCCTACAAACGTCTCCATGCTCTTCAGCAGCAGCATCCTGCTGTTTGGGGGGCACTGATCCACTCCCAAGCCAGCTTCAGAAGCAGTGCCCCACGTGCAAAGGTGGGGAGCAGCAGAGAAGCTTAATTCAGGCTCATGCTAGTACAGCCCTTCTCTGGTTGGAGCAGCTACTGTGCTGCAAGGAACTGCAGCAGAGCCCTCCTCCACCAGGGCTGGCTTTTAGCCCTTCTGTAGGCTCAGGAGCTCCCTCAGCACCAATTCCAAGAGCCTCCTACCATACCAGCACGGAAAAGGACCCAAGCCTCACGTGGGAGCTTCCACTCACTGGGTTTTGGTGCCTATCAAATGCAAGTGACACCAGGAACCTTGGCTGCAACCAGGAATCTCTTGTGGCCTCAGCACAGCCTGGGGACATCGCAGCTGCAGCCCGGGGCAGGGCAGGGGATGGCAGCTGGGGGAGGGCAGCGTGGGGAAAGGGTTGGTGTCAGCACCCACTGTGAGCCCTGCGTTGCTATCGGCTTTCTGCAGCGCAGCAGCAAACGAGACAATTACCCTGTCGACTGGCATTTTTTCTTTTTTAATTAGGTGAAAGCAGGGTTAACCTAGAGCACCCTGAAGCACCCCCCAGCACAGCTCCCTCCCATCTGCTCTTGGCCTACAGCCCTTCCCAACCCAATGCAGAACAAACAACCCTGGAGCTCCTTAACAGGGCCAGGTACCAGCAGACACCCCCCTGCTGTGGCCTAGAAATTGTAAGACCACTTGATCCAACCCAAGACACCAGAAAGCTGGTGCTGACAGGATGATTAAAGCTAACAAGACTGACAAGGACTCTGAAATGCAAAACGATGCTTGACCAATCCTTGTCTGTAATTACTAACACAAGTTAGGGCAGAAGGACACATAATGGGCTTGGGCTGGAGGAAGACTGAGGTAAAGCCACATTTGCAGGTTTGATTAGCAATAAATTAAACATGGAAACACACTGAACCTGGCTGTCACACAAGAAGCGCTAGCAGCCCCGCACGAGGTCTCAGGCCACATCCAGGAGAGATGGAGCAACCGGGACCCCCACACCTGTGGCACAGGCAGGGTGCAGCTGAATTTATCTCCCTGCATTTACTCTGCCGTTATCTCCACTGCAGCACACAGTGAGGTAAAACCATAAGAAGTTCGCGAAACCCCAATGCTGCTTTAAGTAAAAGGGAAGGAGCAGTGATGCTGCTGTGATCGCCGGCAGCTGCTGCTGTGTGAGAACTGCACAGGTTGGTTCACCTGAAAGCAGAAGTTGTCCTCCAGACAAACAATTTAGCTGTGGTATTTTCTGTTCTGCAGGTAGTTTCCAACAGTCACGTTAACAGAGCAGGAGAGCTGCGAGCTGCGGCCGCCCTCTTTACGTCAATGGCAGCGAGACAGAAGGTGGTTACGGGAATAAACTTCTCCTTTCTCAAAAAGAGGAGAAGTCATCCAAATAGCCAGTGTATTTTCAACAGCTTGCTTGGCTAAGTGAGGGCAGCTCACCGCGGCGCAGCGACAGGGAACCCGTGAGCACCTACACACCTCTCAGCAACAAACACCACCCTTGCAAGAAAGAGACGGCCGTGCACCCTTGTTCTACCACTCCAGGCAGACCCCGGCAAGCGTGACAGCTTTTTACTGGAAGTCATTTTAAACTGGCCTCTCTGCTTACAGCAACACTTGCTTCCTTCCTTCCACCTTAGCACGCAGGCAGAAACCCACCCCATGCTGCCACATCTGCCAGCTGGCCCTGTCCCTCCCCGTGCACCCCACACCGGGTTTGGGGGGGCCAGGCAGCTCCTCACCCCGCCGGCAGGGCAGCCCCACAGCCGCCAACCCGCTACCCTAGGGAATGGGGAGAGCTCTTCTTGCTGCTGGAGCACCCAGGCTTGCAGAGCCTAGCAAGCTCACAAAAAAGCCACAACTGCTTTTCTAGAAGGTGAAAACCTGATTGCCAAACACCAGAATATCGCCCTTACCTGCTAGCATGTTTTATATATTTGGAAATGTGTTTGCAAACTGAATCCTACAAAATGAAGCCTTTTTACCCCAAATCCTTCAGGACACTGAATAACTAACAACATTCACGTGCTCTTATCTCCTCATGGCTTCAACTTTTCCTATCTGGTTTTGCATTTGGTCACTGCTGCAGTCTTGAAACCTGCCCAATAAACCACAAAGGCTTACCACACAGAAACACATCCTAGTAATATTCTTGCTCAATAGCTGGTCTCCAGGCCAGCATTTTCAAGGGCTTTCATCCATTTCAAATAAGGCAATGAGCTTAGCCCTTGATTAAATACATAGCATAATCCACCTAAATCTTGTTAGCACAGAAGCAAGTCGCTTGTCTCACTAGTTGTGGGAGGCATTGCCTTGCGCTGCCAGGCAAGCAGGGCTGCCTGTAGCGTGAAGGTGCCCCGAGGGGCACAGCCCAGGCAGGCAGAAGCACTGGGGCAGCTGGTGACCAGAGCAAGAAGGCACACCACTTGCCACCGCCGCCCCAGTAAGCCCCTACGGATTCAAGGCACAGAAGTTTGAGAACCTTACGCAAAGCTCCCCCCATAATGGGCAAAAGCCACGCACCACAAGAGCTTGCCCCCTCCCTGCTGGAGGGTACAGGTGAGACGACCCTCTGGGTTTGCCCTGCTGCCCAGAAAAAATCCACAGCAAGAGAAATCACTGACCTGGAGCACGGGAGCGAGGCAGCAGCGTGGAAGAAGGACACGCTGCAGCTCTGAGGGTATTTCACATCAGTTGTGCTTCCCTTTCCTTGGGAGAAACAAATCAGCAGCACAGCAGTCATAAAGCCTCAGCAGAAAGGCCTGGGTGCTGCGTGGGAAGCATGGCATGAAAAGGACACTAACCCCAGGGAAGAGTCTGGCTGTGGGAGAAACCGAGATGTGCAGCCAGGGTCAGCCTCACGCACACCCTGCTCCTAAGTGCAGCAGTCTGGCTGCTCCGGCCAGCTCTCGACAGCTGGGACAAGGAAAAGCAGCACCACATCCCTCCTCTGGTCCCAGGCTCCTCTCCACGCTTCCCAACAGACACCAGCACGAGTGCACCCGTGTTGGTGCCATCGCCAGCAGCAGAACACAGAGGAACACAGCAGTTTGGGAAGTCTGGCAAAACAAAACCCTGCTCCTCTCCCACCTGGCTCTGGGACACCTGTATAAATTTACAGGGGAGTCTTTCAAAGTGCACAACACCAGGGGGAAGACTATGAGGATGCATTTCCCATCCCAGAGGATGCTCTTTCCCATCATTAGGGTGTGTGATCTCACTGCCCACCAGTAAGTGCCCCCGCAGCCACTTCCAACCACAGAAAAACCACACTAGGATGCGGAACAGGAGAGATCTGCTCCTGAGATTACAGTAAAATATTTATTATATGACTCGTTAGACAAATTCCCTGAAAAGCACTCTTGCTCCCTATCTCCATCTAGTTTTTGGATGCAAAAAGTGGAGACCAGTTCTGCAAGGAGGTGCCACCCCCTCCCCAGGGCAGATCCCAACCCAGAAGCAGGAGGCCTGCGAATCCCCCTCTGTGCTGCATTAGCAGCTCCAAGGCTACCTGCAGCAGTCACGCACGTTTCAACAGCCTCTGGAAGGCTTTTGAGTTAATTTAACCATGTTAACACGTTATGTGGCTTCTGTCATCTCAATTACCTTAAAAAGCCCAGGCACAGATATCAGGAGGAGTGCAGGGAGGAAGAGAATAAAAAATAATTAAAGAATTAGTAAGAATGGGAAAAAAAAAAGTGTGGGGGGGGGCTTGGGCACAACTCCAAAGAACAGCCTCTGGTGGATCAGGAAAAAAACTTCACAGGATTTCAAACCCCAGAAAAAAAGCAGTCAACAGAGGCAATATCTGCTTTAATCACATACTGGCCAGAGCAGATCTTGCCAGTCACCAGCTGGCATAGCAGGAATCAGCCTTTTGGCATTGCTACCCTCACCCAGCGCTGGGCAAGGGAAAGGGCTGCCCGCAGAGGACCCAGGGTGATAAATGACAGCAGTTGAGCATTGCAGGGGCATTTCACTGCTTCAGAGGTTGCTGCTATAACAATCTTCTCTGACTCAGCAGCTGAAAGGGACGCCGGGAAGGAAGCACCATTAAAAAAAAAAAAAAAAAAAAAGTCATGCATTATTAATATGGACTCTGGCAGCAAGACATGAGTTGGAAAAACACTGAGCAGGAAAAAAATATGACTGCAGAATAAGAGCGAGCTGTGTGTGTGGAAGCATTTCACACTCCTACGGGAGCTGGCTGTGCTCGCAGCTGTGGCTGGGGACCACCTTGTACCCCTCCATGGGGACCCCAGCCCCAAGGGAACCCCGCATTTGCTGATAGGAATGTAAATATCCAGTATTTTCTCTCTGGAAGCAGGTTGCTGCAGCCCTAGTCCAGCAAACACCACACGCCCTAGGCACGGCCCACACTAGTTCCAGGCTGTGACAGCTCGGGGCTTCTCCTCTCATGGAATACAGCCGTTTTAGCTGGTTTACTTATCTGTGGTCCATGCATCACTTGATGACTCCCAGCAGCTTCCCCCTTTGCTTCCCACCCCACACAGCCACACTGCCATCGCGTTCTTGGGTATTTTAGCAAGAACAGCTCTTGTGCAACATGCCCAGTGCTCCTGTGCCATAGCCTGCAGCCTCCTGCCAGCCTGGCTACTGACACAGAGGGGTGCAAGGCAGAAATGGGACTGAAATGCTTTCCTTTATCTGCCAGGTAAGTGAAATGAAAAGAAAAAAAGAAACAGTTAGCATTTGACTACCTGGTGCAGTGCAGTGTTTACTTTCCTCTTTTATTCAGTATGCTTTGTACATTTTTTTGGAGGTGCTTTGTAAACATTAGCATTCTTCACCACTTTCCATCTAAAATCCTTGCTTAAGACACAACCCACAGCCTCTTCCAACCTGCTGCTGAGGGGAGACACCATAAATTAAAAGCACATACTCCCCTATCGGGGGCATCACGGACCTCTGATCCCTGCACAGGAGCCTTTTGGCAGCACATCAGCATATTTAAAGTTTCAGCGCAGCCTCTCCAAAGCAAAGGAGGTGGCTAAGGTGGTGCCAGGATTCAAGAGAGTCCTTTGATCACTTGTGTAGCGACAGCATTCAAGTAAAATCAATTACTTCACCATAAAATTCCCTAGATATGCAAACACACACTGGGCACAGACTGCTTACACCATAGGGCAGCCTGCAGCTGTGGAATGAGGTTTCTTGCGTGTATTTGCTTCCTTCCACTCTGTATGCAATGGCATCCTCCATACAGAAATATTTCCCAACCTTTACCTTTCAGATTAAAAAGGCACAGAGAGGGAATGGCCTCGCAGGCGCCGTCTCACACACAGCCCTCCTGCAGCGGGCTGGGAGCATAGAGCCAAAGCAAGCATCGCATGGACATACACCCGCTCGTCAGGGCAGGAAAACAGCAGTCTTGAAAGGCAGCAAGCTCCCACCAAGCAGGGAAATTGAGGCACAACCCAGAGAAAAAAAACATAGTGCTGTTTGAACCCACATCCCCTGGAAGCAGCCTTTCCCCTGCAACAAGAGCTGGGGGTACGGGTGCTCCGGCTTGGGGGGCTGCAAGGGGGGCTGGCCAGCCCCCAACAGCATCTTTGGAGAGGCCCTGGGATGAGACCTGTGTGCAGTGCAAGGACTCTGGAGGGGCTTGTGTCTGCCTGGGGATGCCACACACAACCACAGGCTTGCAAAGGAAAGAGCCCATGAGCTTTGTGCCTCAAAACCAAAAACCCAGGTAAATGATCCGTAGGAAGTCACGCACGTGGCCACACGCTTCCAGCTAAAGCCCAGCCCAAGCAAGCACCAACCCCCCTTGCCTCCTCCGTGTAGTCAGCAGCAAGGCCAGAGTTCAAAATGAGCTTCTGGCACCCCTGAAGTACTATTAACAGGCCTTTGAAAAAACACAGTGTCAAATAAGGTGAAATAAAGCTTGTGAGTTTATACAAAATATCTGCAGTCCCTACAGAGCGCAAGGCTTCCCCCAAACCTGCCTGCCCGCAGGGACAACTGCCAGCTCCCTCCCTTTGGGACTGGACAAGAACAGAAAGCCTCAGAAAATTCCTTTTATAAAGGAAAAAGGGCACCATAGCCCTGCCCATCACACTCCACATCCCACTGGGACAGGGATTACACACGCTGTCTCTGCTGTCCCTTCTTCACCCCTGGGACCCTTCCAAGCAGCAGATGAGGATGGCCAAGAGCGGTTTTCCTGCCGGGCACTGACATCACCCCTCAGCCTTTCCATCTACCTCTCCTTTCAAAATAATAGCAGCTCTGGAATAATGCTATAAGCCCTGGCATTCTTCATGTTCTCAACTTCATGTTCTCCCATAAACATCTCAAAAATTTCTGATTTGGGCTTTTTTTTGTTTTGCATTTCAACAGCAGAGTCTACTGTAAATTTACCGCTCCATCTCTCAAAACAGGACTAATACCCACAGTATTCAGAGCAAGTGCTAGAAAACCTTGAAACAAAAACCGACCATCCTAATGCACATGTTCAAAATGCTGTCAGACAAAACCACGGTCAGAACAGTCCAAACGCAAAGGAGAAGGAAAAACCAACATGAAAACAAACCTTCCTAAAATAACTCAGCAAAGGTTTTGTCAAAGTAGACACACATTTTACTGTAACAATGATGCTTTAAAAATAAAGCCACTCAGGGAAAGATTTTCTTGCTCTGTATAGCTGTGTATCTGTTTCTCTTCCAGACTATTCATCCTTGGTGCTGTCACAAGGAGGGAGAGGGCTCTGCACAGCCTTACGCAGCCAACGGGACGTAGGCTCCAGCCAACACCACCAGTTGAGGGTCACCAGTGCCACCCTTGTAAGGTTCCCCAGAAGTTTCGATAAAATTAAGCATTGAAAGACTCCATAGACTGCTTGGATATTAAAATCCACCAACAGCATTCAAATAGGAACAAGAACAAATACACAGCTCCCCACACTGCTCATCTCCATTCCCTGCAGTGGTCCCCAGGGTGTTCATTGTACCCTGCAGAGCAGATGCTGCCCGAGTTAATGCAGTTAATGAGTCCACCTGGAAAAGAGACAGACAGTCAGCTCAGAAAACAAAGCAGCAGCGTCAGAGCCCTTATCTCCACTGGAGCCAGCAGCCACCTGAAGTGACCGAACGCCTGCTGAAGCCCTGGCCTTCCACCGCTTCCCAATTCGATGAAGATCTGCTGTCCTGGAAGTCTGGGCTGACAGCACTAATTATTTTGCTTTAAGATTTGGTTTGTTGCAGATCATTGAAGTTTTGAAGCATTTATCTTGCAGGAATGAATAGTGACTGCTGATCAGCTTCCACACGCCAGGCCTTCCAGAGATGAAACATGAACTCCTCACGTACTCTCCGCAGTTGCAACACCCAGCAAGCCACCAGCAAAATAACCCAAACCAGACATGCCTGACAGACAGCAAGGGTGCTTACAGGCAAAGAAAACCTAGTCATTAACCTGCCCTCAAAGAAGCCTTTTAATTTGTACAAAGCCTTGACCAAAAGGTGGTCTCCAACCAATGCTCCACACCACCAGCGCCTTGGATGCATTGGCACAGGAGCAGCTCTTTGCAAGCAGGGCTGCAGACACTCTCCTGCCTGTGTGTGCATTCTAGGAGACTGATGTGCTAGAAGAAAGCAGTGCTATCAAAGGAACTGTTTCCCATGGCCATCACTGGTTTCCTTCCACATGTAGAACTGGAGATCCTGAACTCAAATTCTTGTATCAAGGAGTACTCAAGGATTTCTTACCACCCCCAGCCGCTGTTGGATCCAACGACTGCAAAATCCTCAGTGTGATATGCTGGAAGCCTGAGCCATTCCTTCCTTAGGTTGTGAAATGCTGCTTGGCAGATCTTTTCAGGAGAGGAGGGCAAAGGAGGGCAGAGCTGTGGTGTTTCATAGCAAGATACCACACACCCTTACGCTGCAGAGAGAAGACCTAGGAGATGAAAACCAGGGCTACAACAGAACAAACCTTATTTTGAGTGGCACACCACTGCCGCTCAGCTGAGCCAAAGCCACTGCACCGCAACAGCACGGGCACCAGCATCCTGCCACAGACGGTGTCCCTGCCCCCTTGCAGGGAACTCTGCACTGCCATCTCTCTTCTGACTTTCTTTCCACAGAGTCTAATCAGGCCTCTCCTGCCAAAACCCCCAAGAGAAGTGTACAGAGGGCAAAAGCAGCAGCTACTCACTCCCCTCACGCAGACTCATCAGCCTCAGCTCTGTGTCCCCATGCTGCCAACCCCTTCCATGGGACCACGGACACCACTTTTCTTCCGTTGCTCACCACCAGGAGCAACTCAACCACTTCCCATAGTGCTGTGGTCCTTTCAAATGGGGCAAGCTGGCAGCAGCAAAATCCCTTGCCATTTTCATCCCTGGAACTCCTCTGTGCTAAGATTTGCCAGGCTGATGCCAATAATTAATATCCAAACTGGATCAGCCACATTTGGCCATGTAAAATCCTCATGAGGGACCAAAGCAACAAACAAGCTGCAGAAAGGAAGCTGTTGGTCTCCACAGCACTGCTCTGCTGTCCACCAAAATGCAGCATGAAGGAATAGTGTTCCACAGCACTCCTGCCTATCAAAGTCAAGTTCTTGCGCCATAAATGTAATTGATGGTTAACGCTGCTACCTCATGCCCTGTATGACCGGTTGGGAGCCACTCCTGATAAGTTTTGAGGAAGTAAAGCCAGGGTGAATTACAGCTCTCTCAAAGGTAACAATCTTTCACCCAATAATTTAAATTCTCTGCACTATTTTCCTACATCAGATCCCACCAAGTAAGACTCCCATGCAAATCTAAGTTCAAAACAATAAAATAAAAAGGCTCCAACACCTGGAGAGACAACAAGGGACAAGCTGGGTGCAGTCACCAGAGCACCTAGGAGGGCCCCTGCCCTCCCTCGCCCAGCCACGCAGCCACTATCCTCTCCATGAGGACCAAGTCCAAGGCTTGAGGAATTCCTGATGCTGCAGAGTCGCCAAGATGAAACAGCAACTTGCAGTGCAAGCAACTTGTAAAGGCATTACTGTTTTCAGCTGCAGGAATTCCCTCCATTTCCCAGACCCTGTTAAAAGAACACAAAACCAGCAAGACAAGACATTTTCAGTGACTGCAGCCTAGCTCCAAGGAGGAGTTCCAGCACCAGGGTCCAGGCACTACCAGAATAACTTGCAAGCCCATTTCTGCCCATCACCTCTGAGAAGCGAAAGGCACGCAGGGCAGTTATCCTGGGAAGGAGAGCGCCTCAGTGCCGGGAATGAGCCTTGCAAAAAAACCTGGCGAGGCACACGCTGGATTCCGGAAAAGGACAAAAAAGTTCGCTCCATGCCAAGCTCTGTTTATTTCAACAACAAGGGCAGTGCAATTGCACATAATTAAAGCACAATCTGCCTCACAGCCCTTACCCTGCTGCTGCCACTCATGAGACCTTCGAGCAAGGCAGCGAGCAAAGCAACCTCCCTGCCCCGTACCAGCATTGTCTTGTACCTGCTGCCTCGCAGGACTTCCCTGGCAGGCAGCGGGGACCCATGAGCACGAGCGCATCTCCTGGAGCCTCTAGCCGCTGCATCTCCACCAGTCCCGCCGTGCCTCGGCCCCAGCTCACCGCAGAGCAGAACAATCAGCCGCCTTATCCAGCGCACAATGGCCACGATGAGACAGACCCACATAATAACCCCAGCCACGCAGTGACAAAAACGAGCAGGCGCTGAGGAACAGCATCAAATAAAAGTAGAGCCTGCTGTATTTGTGCCATCAGCTGGGTATCTGGCAATTTACTTTCCAAGGCGGCTTCAGGAGCCCAAGGACATAAATTGTTACGGTGTTGTTTGGGGAGGACACACAAGTATTGGATGCGAGCACAGAGAGGAGGTGTCGCTGGCTGTTTACATTGGATCACTCAGCACAAATTTGAGGCCACAAGAAAACTTCAGTGCTGTAGGAGGAAACCTTGGTGAAGGACAGAAGCGAGGAGCATCACATCAACTAGGCACAATGCAAAGACAAGCCCCAAAAGCTCTGGGCTCCCTGTGGGTACCAAGCGTGGCGATTTGCTGACAGTAAACATTAACTTCTTTCCTGCATTTCCATCTCGAGCAGACCGAGACATTCGCATTACCTGGTCTGCAAGGAACCAAACACAATGGCTGGCTGGGTGACAGGCCAGCACTGGGGTAGGCAACCTAGAAGCCAAGCTGGACCCCTCATCCCTAAAGGGCACCAGGAGCAGTTTTCTGGCTTTCCCAGGCAGCAAGGAAGCAGGCAAGTGTGCCAGCTCCACACCAATTCGCTGAGACAGCACCCAGAAGTGCAACTGTCCCAGTTTTCTCCTGGCACTGGTGCACAACTGCTCGAACACAAGCCTCAGCAAAACCAATGAGTTTTTTTCATTCTCCAACCAGCGGCTTGGGATAGGCTTCGCCTAGCTCTGTCCTCTGCCACGGGGCAAGCACACCCTACCACCGGGATGCCCAGATTCCCACCCTGGAGGGACGATGCTGCGCAGGCAGGGTAGGCTGCCTCCACCCTGACGCTGCTGGCTGCCAAACCCCACAACTGGAGATTTGCTGAAGACCCTTCCTGGCAGCCAGCAGCACCAAACTGATGAGAGCCCTTCCAGGCTCTAGCTGGTGTGAGTTCATTTGCAGCTTCAGGTTCCATTTATTGAGTTTTTTCCTTTTCCTTTTTAATTGAGCTATGACAAGGAATGGATGAATTGCTCCTCTTCCCACGGTAGAGCTGATGAGCTGCAAGTCCTTCTTCAGCCTCTTTTCCAACACATCCTGCTATGGACAGTTTTAGAGCAGCCTTCTCCAGGTCCTTCAGTGGCCCGAGAAAACCATCCCAAACCTACCCCACGGCACCAAAGCAGCGGTGGGCAGGCCAAAGGCCCCTAGAACACCCCGCTGATGGCACCTCTCCATCACACACCACTCAATTTATTAAAATCCCTGGCTCTGTTTGCGTCCTGTCTTGCTCCCTTCCTTCCAAGCCTCTCCTCACCACTCCAGCCTGACAACAAACTTTCTCCAAGCGCCAGGAGGACAAACCCAGCTGCCCTGAGAATATTGGGTTGGGTTTTTATGATGGAACATTTTTGGCTGAAAGAAGGAGCGAAAAAAAAAACAATAAAGCAAGCAGATCTTTCACCACTCTATGGGGAGATGACTCAGAACATACTGACATCCATACGCGGGTGGAGACAGGGACCACCTTCACCTCTCTGCCTTCTCTTCCAGTATCACAGACAGTGAAAACACAGGGTGGGAGGTGACAGTGTTATCCAAGGACCATTTAGGGAAAGGCCTCTGGGAACAGAGCTGGTTTTAAACAGCATTTTATGCCCTACAACATCTCTAGCATCTCTAGGACTGGTGACCATACAGAAATGGCACAAAATGAATGAGACGACTCTAAAAAAGATACAAAACCATCCTTACAAGAGAAGTTTCTTTCTGAAACTTCTCAGCTACTCCCTGTGGGGCCAGGGAAGCCTGTCTACAGCCACACTGTGTCTCCTGAAGAATATATCCCCTGCACAGGGCTGCAGGATGCATCTGATAAAACCAATAGCAGCCCCATGGCAGCACGTGAGCAGGGGAAACCGGGCAGTGCTTATCAAGGGAGCAGGCGGCGGCTGCAGTGCCCGTTGATAGCACCAGTGTGAAACCGTCCTCCAACGGACGCAAGAGTTTGGCTGAGCAGCTCCAGCCTGTCAGGACAGCAAGGCCCTGCGCCATCAAGCCAGGAAGAGGCTCAGGGTGAGCGTCCTCGCTTGAGCTGTGCCCAGGACAGGAGCCCCATGAGCCGGTCCTCACATACCAACCAACCCCCACCTAGCCCTGCAAAAGGCTCCCAAAGCCCAGCAGCAGCCCTGGGACATGATCTGTAAATAAACCCCAGAGAAGTCACCTTGAAAAGCACTGACAGGTCACCCTGGGATGTCCAGGCTAGGGATGTTGCACGAGCCACCCCAATGACATTCCAAAGGGAAACTCCCACTCGTAAGATTTCTTTAGAAAGCTTGCTTTTATAATATTTCATTGTAGTAAAAGTTCAGACGAAGGCCAAAGATTGAGCCTTGGTTCCTGGCAGAAATGAGATCCACCATACAGAGACAGCAGCTGCTTTCTGAGGCACGAGCGCTCCCGTATCTCGCCGAGATGGGCACAGCCCCACCGGCACCGTGCGCTGGCCATGTTGGCACACAGCTACTCATAGGATCACAGAACGGTTTGGGCTAGAAGGGACCTTGAAGATCACCCATTTCCAACCCCCGTGCCGTAGGCAGGGGCACATTCCACCCAGGAAGCACACTACGGGAAAGAAGAGAGAACCGGCACACTCTCCTTCTAAAATACACACTTCTCATCTTCCCACTTGACAAAAAGAGTAGGATTTCTGCCAGAGCGCGAGTTTAGACTGCAAACACTTGGACAACGCTCCACATCATCACAACAAACTCCCGGGCAGGCAGGCAGCCGGCTCCCTGCTCCCCACTCCAGCCCCACCGTGTGTGCGAGGCAGGAGCGGGCACCGGGAACAGCCGGAGCACCAGCACCCTGGCATCTGGGGGCACGACTGGGCACCGGGAACAGCCGGAGCACCAGCACCCTGGCATCGGGGGGCACGAGTGGGCACCGGGAACAGCCGGAGCACCAGCACCCTGGCATCTGGGGGCACGACTGGGCACCGGGAACAGCCGGAGCACCAGCACCCTGGCATCTGGGGGCACGACTGGGCACCGGGAACAGCCGGAGCACCAGCACCCTGGCATCTGGGGGCACGACTGGGCACCGGGAACAGCCGGAGCACCAGCACCCTGGCATCTGGGGGCACGACTGGGCACCGGGAACAGCCGGAGCACCAGCACCCTGGCATCGGGGGGCACGAGTGGGCACCGGGAACAGCCGGAGCACCAGCACCCTGGCATCGGGGGGCACGAGTGGGCACCGGGAACAGCCGGAGCACCAGCACCCTGGCAGCTGGGGGCACGAGTGGGCACCGGGAACAGCCCACACCCCATCACCCCGCAGAGCACTGGCAGCCGCACATCTGTGGGGCACAGGTGGGCACCGGGAACAGCCAGGGCACCGCCACTCTGGCATTTACGGGGATGAGTAGGCACCGGGAAGAGCCAAGGCACCAGGAACAGTCAGGGCACTGGGACCCTTGCATCTACGGGGACGAGTGGGCACCGGGACAGCCCACAGCCTCCCGCAACAACGGGCACCGGTACCTCTGTGGGTGTGAGGCATGAGTGGGCACTGGGAGCAGCCCGCCCCACCCCTCCCTGCCCAGAGCCGGCACCCCAGCACCTGCCGGGCACGAGGGGCACCGGTAGGAGCCGGGGGGCCGTCAGCGGGCTCCGAGCGGGCACCGGGAGCGCCCGCCCCGCCCCGCGCACAGCGAGGTCGCATCCCCCCCGGCCCCGGCCCCGGCCCCGGCCGCCGCAACCCCCGCATTACTCAGCGTTTGGTGCGGAGCCGCCGAGCCCCCGCCGGGCCCGGGGCCGCCGCTTACCGATGCCCGGCGCCACATAGACGAAGTAGAGGAAGGAGGAGGAGAGCGAGAAGAGGAAGAGCGCGGCCAGCAGCGAGCGGCGGGGCAGCAGCCGCCAGGCGCCCCGGGGGCCGCGGGGCCACCGCATGGCCGATGCCGCCGAGCCGCCGCTCACATGCGCCCAGGCCCGGCGGGAGGCGCCGCCCGCGCCCAGCGCCGCAGGAACGGGGCGGGGCCGGGGGCGGGGCCGGGGCGGGCCGGGGCGGGGCCGGGGGCGGGGCGGGGCCGGGGCGGCAGCGCGGGGGCAGCGGGGGGGCCGGGGCTCAGGGGCTCAGGGGCTCAGGGGCTCAGGGGCTCAGGGGCTCAGGGGCTCAGGGGCTGAGGGACGCGGAGCGGGCGCCGAGCGCTGACCCAGGGGCACCAGGCACGGATCGCCCCCCGGGCAATGACCCAGGGCCCCGCTGGCGGCCCCGGGGCCCCAGGCACGGACCGGGCGCCGCGAATGGCCCGGGACGCTGAGCTCGTGGGCACAGCGCGGCCACCACCCGAGGCACCAGGCATGGAGCAGGACACCGGGCAATGACCCAGGGGCACGGCCCGTGGGCCTGGGGCACTGGGCATGGTCTGGGCACCGCGGATGGACACAGACACCGGGCAATGACCCACAGACCTGGGGCACCACTGATGGCCCCACGATACTGGCCAGTGACCCCGAGACGCTGAGCCACGGGCCTGAGGCACTGAGCAATGGCCTGAGGACACCCAGCCATGGTCCCGGGGTCCCCACCGATGGTCCCGAGGCACACAGAAATGGTCTTGGTACACTCAGCAATGACATCAGGGCAGTTGGCAGAGTCCTTGAGTAGTATTGATGGCCCTGGAACAGCCAGCAATGTCCCTGAGACATTCAGCAAGTGCTCAGGACATCCACCAATAGTCCAGAGACACTCAGTGGTCCAGGGATGCTCAGCCGTGTTCCTCTAACACTGAGCAATGGCCACGAGAGACCTAACAGCAGCTCAGGGCACCGAGACGTGGTCCTGGGACACCTGGTAGTGAACCCGGGACGCTCAGCACCAGGAGGACAAGGCCTCACACCCCCAGCCCACTCGTCAGGAGGGCTCTGTCTGGGTGAGTGCTGGGTGCCCCCCGACAGCCTGAGAGGAGGTGATGGGCACAGGTGGGTGGGAATTGAGAGGGGGCGAAGTAATCACGGTCAATGCAATAATCAGGACCAGCAGCAATCGGCAGCCCAGTCGGTTAAAGAGTAATCAAGTAGTTTTGCACATGTTTGTGGGCAGTTCCTCCATGGTGTGTAGGAGGAGTTGGAAGGAGATATGGAGATGCCTGAAAACTAAAAAATGGGAGAAAAGAAATGCCATCCCCATCCAGGGAGCCAGGGAAGTAGCTGAAGAGCAGATGGTGTCCAGTCCAGCCAACTGACTTGAGAGTTTTTCCTCAATTGTGGTTGCAGGATCTGTGCAACTCACTTTTTTGGGGAGGAGCTGGAGGGAGAGGTAATTCCTTATTTCACCCATAGACAGAGCTGAGAAAACCAAACCTGAGCTCCAGGCCCAGTCAGGAAGCCGAGCTGTGGATCGGGTGTGCGGGGAGAGGCTGTCTGCCTCTGCCTGGAGTGGGCAGCAAAGGCAGCAGCACCTCTAGGAATGACGGCTAGTGGGGTGTCCCCAGCTGCCACTGCGCCCCGGGGCTGAGCCTCTCCCTGGCTCAAGTCAAACTTCCAGCTGCCCGGCCAGGTGGTGATGGGCTGGCTGGGGGCTGCCCCATAGCCAGATGCTGGGATGAAGCACTCTCCAGGTACAGCTGTGCATCACAGTAACCTTGTGAAAGATTAGCACCTCTCCCAGACCAAACACAGTGCAAACAAATAAAGAAAACAATTCCTACTTTGGACAACTGGCAGAGAAATAACACTCCTGTCAGATACTTATATTCCCAGAGTACATATTCTTCCCAGAGAGGAGATAAAAATGAAGATAAAGTAAACAAGAGCAGGGATTAGCAGAATAGTGGAAGCTTCTTTTAAAACGTAAGTCATTAATTTACTTAATGTGCCAAGGCACAGGGGATCTCAAGGACAGGGGATCCTTAAGAGCCAGGAAGGAAGAGGAAAGCAGGGATTTCCTTAGAGAGGCTACATAAGCTGTGCTAACTTCAGGAGTGAGGAAACTGGTACTTATTCTTGTTTTCTGGGACTGCCACTCCACCACCACCTTCATTGAAATAAACTAAATCTTGAGCCCTGTTAATTTCTGGGAGCCCACAATACTCCAGCAAAACTACGTGGCCAAGCTGTGTTGAGATTTGCTGTTTGCAAAACAGCTCTTATCCAGCTCCTAGAAGAACGCCTTGGGCAGGGAAGCCCAAGAAGATTTCTCTGTTGGTTTATCATTTCTTTGATGCAGATGTGGTCAAAGGTGAGACATCGTCACAACTAACAATCTAACCTTTTGAGCATATTTAATTAGCAATGACATTGCTGGAGGAGCCACCCAGAAACTCACTCCCAGGCCCAGGCGGCCACAGTGGGGACTGTCACAGAGGAGTGAAGTCAGAGAAGGCCTGGAGCCACTTCAGGACAAGCCTGTCCCACTGCCCCAGCCCTGACTCACCTCCCTCTCCCTCTCTCCCAGGGCTCAGCTCAGCCCCTGTCAACACACTTCACTTTCCCTCCCTTTCTTTTCGTTTACTCCCTCTTCCCCTTTTCTCCCAGCCCTGCCTCTCTGCTGCATCTCTGCCAAGGGACGAGAAACATCAGCCAAAGCCATTCTCCCTTCCTTTGCTCTCTTCCAATTAAAAAAAATTAACAGGAAGAGGGGTTTAAAGGTCTTGGATGGTTCCATAGGGCCAGGTTAGGAGTTCAGGGTGGGAGCACTTCCAAGCGGGGGTGTTGCAGGGAGCGTGCAGGTGGCTCCCGTCCAGAGAATCCTGGCTTTGCCCCACCACCTTCCTCCAAGGGCTGTGCTGCAGCCTGCACCAGCTGCTTCAGACCTCCCAGCCTGGGGCGGATAAGCAAAGTCCCACTTTCTGCAGCATTCAACATGCCAACAGTGCCTGCGACACTTTAAGAAGGGCTTGTGTGAACACCTCTGCTGGCAGCCTGAAGGGGAAGATAAGGTGTTGGTGCATGGCCACGAGCAGGAACGGAGGGACAGGTCTTGCCAGTGCACCTACGCTCCCGAGAACATGCAGCTGCACCCTCAGAGCACGTCTCCACATAAAAGATGTTCTGCATCACTGGAGGGAGAGCTCTTTTTTGATGGCTTGGGGGTGCCCCACCACTAGCACAGTACTCGGAGGAAGGGTACAGACACTATTGCACCACGCGCAGTCTGGAGACTTTGGAGCTGCGTGTTCACAGTGGCACCAACATAGCTGCTCAAGTGCTGTGTGTGGGAGACTAACCTGGCAGCTATCGCGGCTCCCTCCTGATGAACTCTGGCACTGCCAGCCCAGATCCTGCTCTGAGCCACAAGAGCACCGGAGCTGCCATGGGAAAGGGAGGCCAGGGGCTGCCTCATACCCTGTGAGCAGCAAACTCACCTGCCCAGGAGCTGCCCTGAGCTCTCAGACCTGGGACAGGTGGCATCACACGCTCCCGAAGGCCAGCGGGGAGCACTGCCCAGCAGGGTCAGAAATGAAGCCTTACAAGGAAGCTGAACCCGGAGCTGGCAGACAGTGTGGGGAACATAATCGACAGTTTTGGGGATTGGAACAGTCATTAAAGGGCTGTGCTACTTTGCACAATCTCTAATTGTCACTTCATGGAGAGGCTTAATGTAGGCTATCTAATCTAGGAGGATAATTTTTGTTCTTCCAGTTTGGCAAAGGACAGATTGTAGAAAGGATGTCACAGCCCTTGCTAGGTTTTTGCAGTCTTTGTCACAATCTCTGGAGCTTCTGGCACCTTCAGCCCCAATGGTAGAGACTTTCCAGAACAGACTCCATCCTGTGATTAGTAAAATGCCTCTATTTTCAAAGGTGAGGGCAGTCATCACTGCACCGTGTCAGCCCTCCAGCTGCTCAACAATATGATTTGATTTGGGTCTCCCCTGGAGTTTCTGCTGCCAGACAGTTTGTGAGCAAAGTGGGAACCTGAGCTGTGTCGCTCAGAGAGAAGGGGCTTGGGGCAGACTGGACGCTGAGCAGCTCTCGGCTTGGCAAAAACAATGCACTCCATCTATTTTTTACTAAAAGTCTCTTTGCAACATGGGGCTTGCTCCAGCTCTAGTGAAAGCCAACATAGTGTCACCACTGCTTTGAGCAGGAGCAAGCCACAGAGGATGCATGCATAGCAGAAATGTAAATATTTTCTATGTGTACACCCACAGACACAGCATATGCAATAAATACTCAGCGTATTGTTTGCTGTGTGCCAGACATAGACATAGTTATTGATGCAGCAGGTTTTCAGAAAGACAGAACAGGGTGTGTACATAATTTGGCAATAAGAGCACACCTAACTGGCCCTGGCATTTTATTCTGGGTGTGAGACCACTGCCACCCATGGGTGCTGCTATTTTATCTCACATCCTTGTGTCAGCAGCAACAGAAATGAAACCAAAGGCAGGCATTTGTCTATTACAATGGAAAAACTCCATGAAATGCTGCAAGGTGCTCCTTGCAGGCAGGATTGCTGTAGACCAGTTCTCAGATTATGCCACCCGCTGCACTTTCTAGGAAGACTAGCAGGGCTCTGACCCATACACACACCTAACCACAGGGATGGCTCATTCTACCACAGTCAACATCTATGTCACAGCTCCCAAAAGGAGACAATATGAACAGAAATTATTTTGCAGAGCTCCTTGTTCACTTGGAAGGTAGTTGTCATCAGCAAAACAAGCTAAAATATTAAGCTGATCATGGCACTTTGCAGAGATTCAGTTGATTTCGTTGCCTCTGTCAGACCGCCTCTGAAGACTGATTTATCCCAGTCAAAGTGGGCTTGCGCAAAGACTCATAAAATGCCTTTAAGATATAATATACTGTTGAGGGAATACATTGGGCTGTACTTTCCAAAATTTCCCAAGGATGGAAACGTCAGCAGACAAGAGATAAAATTATTGAATAATTTAGTGTAAGTCCAGATTTCACAGTATCACTTAGCAAAGTCCCTCTCACAAAGCTATGACAAGGGCTGGGGTAAAACACTGCCAAACAGCCCAAACTGCCTGAGAGTTGGAAAATAAACAGGCCATTTTCAGCACACCAGGAGGTCAGGATGGGGATGCCGACAAATTCTCCATGGGGGCCAGTGTTGTTTGCAGAGAGTGTGGAGAAGTGCTGCTCTTCCCCAACTACAAGGGATTGCAAGGATGTCAAGCAAAACCAGATGAAAGAGCAGTGCAGGCAGAGGTAAAACTCTGCCTAACTCCTGCCAGGTGACAGGAATGGAAAAGAAACATCTGGACTATTCAGGCACAGAGCTGGATTTCAAAACTAACAGCAGAGGCAAGAAAGTGGGGTGAAATTCTGCCTCTACTGAAGCCACCTGTAAAAAAGACTCCAGGACTTCACACCATGTCGAAATGTGACTTCCAGAAATCTGGTGACAAGGGCAACCAGGAACAAAAGAACATTTCAGAGGAAATTGCTTTCTATTAACTCATAATTACATAATGCAAAATTAACTTCCAAAGGCCAACAGCTTAATTGGATTCCCAAGGGGTGAAAACAGTTGCGTGGTGAATAAGAATCTTCCACAGCTACATTAAATATAATGTTTCAAATACAGAATATAAATTATTCTGCTGTGCAGCAAAAAGTGCCCATTACTTTGATAGCTACAGCCAAAGGATTTTAACTATTTCTCCTCAATTACTGACTGGTGTCAAACTACCCAGGTGACCCTACAAAACAGCTCCCTCACTGATACCTCCTTGCAACTCCAGCTACACATCTGAATCCTGATTAATTCTGTGAATATGTTCAGACATTTTTGCTGCAGTAGAGTATAAAGGCTTCCAGCCATCTTAACCTTCTTCCCAGCTTGGATTTTGATTAACTGGAATCAATATTTAATTAGAAAGGCAAAGAGCTGAACCTCTTGACCACCCAGGCATTGCTTCTGTAGTCATTGTCCTTTGATGTACAAGGAAAGGGCTTGTGGGACTTTCTTAAAACATGTGCAGACTTTCATTTCTTTTAAAATTGTAGCAAGACCAGGCTCTGTTTTGGGATTTTCCACTCAGTAGCAGTGCAGTTAACATTGAACACAGTGATTCCCGCTCATCTTGGTCTGATAAGGGGAAAGGAGGCTTGCTTTGCCTTCCACAGCCAACATGCTCTTGGGAATTTGTTTTCCAAGTCTCCGTGTCTTTCAGGTGCCAGTGAAAACCATTGGGCTGAAGAAGCTACCCCTGCCCCATGCTTGCCTGCCTGCTGCCAGCTCCTGCAGCAACCCCCAAGCAGAGATTGCTTGGCTCACTGTTTGCTGTGGCTGAGCTGCAGTGCAGCCACGGGAAGAGCTCCTGGTCTCGGCCACTGCACGGCTCTGTGGGAGCTGCCAGCTGCAGCGTGACAGGTACCAGACAGGACCATACGCTGGATGTTTTCCCCCTGTGCAAAGCACTGAAATGATGCTAACACAAGCCAGCTAACATCAACAGGACCAGGACGCATGTTGGGCCGCATGTGGGTGATGGTGCCGAGTGAGAGAGGTGCCCGTTTCAGCCGTGCTCCCTTTCCCCTCCCTGTAACCTGCAATTTGACAGCGCACTCAAATACCTGCTTAAGTCACCGACTTCAGCAGGGCTTAGGCACATGCAGAATCAAGGCTTAGGAAGGAGCTTAGCTGATGAGGGTGATCTGCTAAAACCATCAACGTCGCCCTTTTGTGTTCTGTCTTCTCCCAGCTTAATTGCTGCCTGCTTTTGCACTGGCATCGTTTCTGCCATATGCTTTTATCTTTTTCCAGACAAAGCATTTACACGCTTTCTATATTCATTTTATTCTGAGGAAATCCTAATGATTTGCCTTCATGCTTGATTTTGTTTCTGTTTGCTGTGGGACTCCTGCTGTTACTTTATAAATATCTAACTGAAGTCTTTGCAGGAGTGAGCATGATTGAGAGCAGAAAAGGTGAAGTCAAGCTAAAGAGACCTTTACCAACTCTGAAAACAGCTGCTGCTCTTGCTCCTGCAACTGATTTATACCTCATCTGGAGAATACCAGTTCAGAGCCTAGAACTGTTGACTCCAGTGATTTATTTGGCTGTACTGGAGTTTGGCGATGTGCTGTATAATGTTTTTTTGCACAGAAGTGTCACTTTGAGGGAGGTTTAATTGCTTTCAACGTGGATATTGATGAGAACGCCTTGGGAAAGCTATTTGCATACATTTTCTCGAATGCCAAATGTGTTAACATCTTCCACGCTCAGGCAGTCTGAGGCTGTTTCTCTGCATTACTCAGCTTCACTGGGTGCCTCCAAAAAATTAACAATCAAAAATTCCCCAGCATGGAACAGAAGGTGAAACTGCAGGCCAGTTGGTTTTGAATGTAGGATTATTTGTAACAGCTAAACCAGCAGGACTCTGAATATGAGGTTGCAAACTATAAACACAGAGACCCCCAGGCCCCCACCATTCAAGACTCTACAGACAACTGCTTGCAGAAGTCCAGGGCAGAGCAAGGGCAAGGGCTCGGCACTGCCTGCTCCCAGGGTATTGGCTTGACTTGCTGAGCAGAAGAAGGCAAATGAGCAATTACAACAGTACAGAGCCGGTGTCAGAGAGCTGGGCTGCCACCAAGGGCAGGGCACACACCTGCACAATGCAGAACCCGCACCACTGCTCACACACCGTCTTCGCAGTATTGGTTCTGGAAAATGTTCACCAGTCATCCCTCTGACGACCTTCATGCAGGAGGTGCCACACACAAATCCCTTGTCCTACTTTCTCTCCAGAATTCAAGGGCAAACTATCTCTCGAATGGCCTCAGCAGTATACACAGCATCAGTCACAACAATCTGGTCTAAATAGATCCTTACTTCAATGCATATCTCACTCTACAGGGCAGCTCATCTTGTAATTACTTAATGATTTAAAGCATCAGTTGTTGACAAAAGCAGGACCCTACCTATAGGAGTGAAACAGGTATTGATTTAATGCCCTCAATGCAAGGGGATCTGGAGGCACCTGGAAGCAGCTTATTACTGAACTGCAGCCATCCCTGCAGGCAAGCTTGCTCCCCGCCTGCATTTCCCCAGATATGTGTTCCTTTTCAGCCTAGACATTGTACCTGGAGACAAGAGTTATTTACAGCAGTCTGGGATTTGCAGGCTGGTTGGCAGCACTGAATGGCAGCCCCAGCTGTGCTGCCACACACAGCAGAAATCAGGAAGGACGACAGTGTTTTTCTGCCTGCCATGCAGTGAACTGCTGCAAGACCAACACCTTCTGGAAGCGTCAGATTTGTTGTGGAGGTGCTGTGCAGCTGCGTGCATGTGTGTGATGGATCAGCACCTTTCAACTGTGCTGGATTTGCTGAGCACATACAAACCATCTGCCTAGGAAAAGCCACAAAGAAAGGCACCAACCCTGGTCCCACACACAGGATTTGTGCAGTCCTGTGCGCCCTCAGGGAAAGACAGCAGTCGTGTCAGGCTGGATCTCAAAAAAGGCAGAGCGTTTCCTGATGGAGACACTTCTGATGTGACTGAGTTGTTTGTGCCAACCTGGATACTGCCACATGGCACCATTTGTGCTGCCAGCCCAATTTGGTTCTGGTTTGGTTTCGCATGCACGGCTCTGTGTCTGCTGTGTACCCACCTGAATAAGGGGAACAAGGGCTGTGATGCACAGTCAGGCTGAGACTGCTCTGATATTTCCTCCAGGGAGCTCAAGAGCAGAGCCCAAGCCCACACCAGGGTCTGTATCTGACACTACAGGGTGACCCAGGAGTGCAGGGCAGGGCAGGAAAAGCAGAGTATCACCAGCTACCAGGGAACTAGTGGAAACGGTAGCAAAGCAGAATGCAATCATCTAAACTGGTATTTAATCAAGACAACAGGCCTCCCACTTGCTTCTTATGAACAACCTGAGTGGCTACATGATGTAACTGCAGTCAGAAATATTCCAGTGAAGTCAGGTTGAATTTTGTGCAGCTAAAAGCAGAGGTGATAGTTTCTTTATTTCTTGCTGTCACCTAGGCAAAGCAGTATAATTCTCTGCAATTTATGTGTCAGCCACACATCCTACCTTCCTGCAACACAAGCTATGGGGTTCACAACAGGCTTTTACCGATGATACTACGTGGCCTGTGATAGAGGCGGCCAGCCTAGGTGACCTAATGGGTCTGCTGGCCCTAACTGCTCTGTGTCCCCAATCACCACCTGATGATTCAGAAGGAGCGAGGTATTCACTTCATCCCCAGTGTGACAGCTGGTTTCAGACAGGTTCACAGTTTCTCATCTTATGCAACCTCCATTAGTAATTCACAACAGTTGACTTGTGGCTAGCCAGTGAGTTTGCTAAGAACGGTGCCTAGTTACAACAACAAACCGTGCCTGGCTTGGCCATGGGCATATTTTTCTCAGATAAATCAAGAAAAAAAAATTTTCAGCATGCAGTTCATCGTATGCAACCTGGATTTAAGCTGTTTAGTTTGCAAAGGTATTTTAAACTAAACAAACAGCTTTTTGTTAACATTTTCACTGGCACTGCAGGTTTCTAGGTTTAGAATAGCACTGACCACTCTGAGCCAGTACTGCTTTGCTGGGACAGAGCTATGGGATGTTACATATCTCAGACAAAACTCGGAGACAACGCAAGCCGTAAGCCTGACCCTCGGGCTTTGCCATGGCTTTCAGAGCAGGGAGAGCTGCTGGGTTACAGCTCCACCTTGACCCACAGCCAGGGAGAGACATGGGCAGCAGCGTTGGGGCAGTGGGCAGGGCACCCACTTAATCCACGTGCCACGGCTGGATGGGTGTGACGCAGAGGAGTGTCTGGATATGTTGGAGTAGTCATCTCAGGGGTAAAGGAGGTTGCCAGGGCTGACCTCTTCTTGAAAGGAGAGGCAGATCCAAAGACAATGTCCTTGCCAAGGAAAAAAAATTCCCTCGCCCTCAGCTCCTGCTTTTTCTTTACCAGTCTATCCTTCTCCAGTGCTGCCGGCTGCCAGGGGCTTTGCTGCTGGGCTGGACCTGGATGGGGTGAAGTATTTTCAGAGGCGCTGGTAGGGAGCTGTGTTTTTGATTTGTGGTTAAACCACTGTTGATAACACCCCAGTGTTTTAGCTGCTGCTGGGCAGGGCTGGTACAGCATCAAGGCCTTTCCTTTTTCCCACTCTGCCCCCGCAGAGAGGAGGTAGGACGGGTGAGTAGCTGGGAAGGGGACACAACGAGCACAGCTGACAGCAGTCACCAGTTATATTCCATGCCGCACAATGTCATGCCCAGCAATAAAAACTCAGGGATAGGAGGAAGGGGTGATGTTCAGGGTTATGGCATTTGTCTTCTCAAGTAACCCCTATGTGCTTCCCTGGGAACAGGCAATGGGAAGTGGTGAATGAATGCCTTTTTTTTTCCTTTGCTTGTTTGTGCATCTTTTCTTCACTTTTAAAACTGTCTTCATCTCAACTCACTAGGCTTTTCTTGCTTTTGCCTTTCTGATTCTCTCCTCCATCCCACTGGAGGGGAGTGTGTGAGCAACTAGTTGAGAGCTTACCATCTCATCGCAGCCTGGCAGGTACCTTCCATTCATCCTTTCTGTTTCTTTTGTCATATAGTCATTCTGGCCTGTGAAATATTTACTTGTTTTACCAGCATTAAATCTTTTATTATTGTTGCTTTTTTTCACTTTACCTCTCCTAAGACTGTACTTCTTCTCTCCGCTCCAGGAGCAATGTTGCTCTATCCAGGGCAAGAAATGCCATAGGGGCATGGGATGGGATGGGATGGGGTGGGATGGGATGGGATGGGACCTGCACGTTGTGTGTCACAAGTGATTTGTGGAGTACGTGAGAACAGGAGCCGTGTTTTATCAACTAAGTGATTGCTGTCCTGATGAGGGATTACAGAGATAACAGAAGAAGCAGAACATTCTTCTAGGGAGCCACTTCAGAGGAATGCCTATAAAAATCACCAGCAGCTGCCTCTGGTAGAAAGGAGATGGGAGAGGAAGCTTGGCTCCCAGGTCAGAGCAAGAGTCAGAACTGTCAGTTTATTATTCCTCTCTCTGCTATCACTTTGCTGGATATTTGAACATCTGAACTGCATCATTTCAGCTGTGAGAATTCTCTCACCCACCACGGGCAGGGTAAAAGAGTGAGCATAAAAAAAATCTAGATCCTACTGCTTGGATTCCCAACAATCTGCTAAACAGCACCTGGCAGAGATCTCCACTTCTCTGGCTGCATCAGGGCTACTGAGGAGGCTGGGAATATCTGGCTGGTGGGAAGTCTTTCTACACATTGGCATTAAATCACACTCAGGAGTGCCCACCCCAGGTGCCTCCCTGTGTCCCAGCTGCCTCTGCCACACCATCCCACTGCTGGCAAAGTACAGAGAAGACCAGCATCCTTCTTGGAAGGGGCCTGCACTGCCTTCTGCAAGGACTGGCAGGTTTCAGAGGCAGCTCAATCGTAGGCTGCTCATGGGAGCATGAGGTGACAGTTCTGGGAGTGCCCAGTGGCTCCAAGCTACAGCTGTGATGCAGTTGCTCGTACCATTGTTCTCTTTTCCCATTGCCATTTGTTTGTAGACATGTCACAGCAGATACCTCTCACCAGCATAACACATACTGGGACTCATTTGGGGCTGGTACCTATAAGTGTAATCCAGCTAACAAAACACTCATTTTTAACAGCGTTGTCACAAAGATTTGTTAATTCCCATTGACAGAAGGGCTTTCGTGATAGTCTGTAATAAGGAAGAAGGAAGAACTTTTAAGTTCTATGCCAGCAAGAACGCAATGGAGAGACTACCTAAACGCTGCCGCTCAATAAGATATTCACCATTGAAAACAAGCCCTGGTGGAGGGGCAGGCGGTGAAGGATTGCTGTGGGAGAGAGGAAAGCAGGGGACAGGCAGGGCCAAGCTTCCTGCAGCTGGTATTCGGGTTTCACCTCCCCAGTGATGAATGGCTTCTGCCTGGGCAGCAGCTGCTGCCTAGCCACTCAGGGCAAATGTGGACACAATGCTCATGGTCCCTCCTGCACACGCTGGCGTCCAAGGAAGCTGCTAACAGCCAGATCCAGAACAGAAAAGGAGGCAGCTCTGCTCACAGCCCAATGCAGACAGGGGGTTGGCTGCCAGAGAAAGCTGCAAATATGTAAGTTTCTACAATTTCAGTGAACTGAAGTGCAGGTGCAGAGGCTGTCAGGAGCAGGACTGTATCTGTGTGCCCTGCTCTCTGTCCCTTGGGTTGTCTGCTTACAGCATCTGATGGCTTTTTTGGGGGGGGGGAACACGATATTGTTTTCTAAAATTCTAATACTAGCCTGATCATAATTGGTTTTTCCATTCTTGGTTATTCTGTTTGTTTTTCTTAATTTACTAATGATGATTTCTGCTGCTGGCATCTCTTTCCCCGTCATACCCTCTACACATGCACTCATGTGAAGTGCCATCAAATTCTGGGACAGATACACCTGCACCAAATAGCTGCACTTCAAAAATCACGCCCATGTCAGGGTGCAGAAAGCTCAAACTCACAACACTTCTTTGAAATTAAGCATTGAACAGCCCTTAAAGCAGCCAGAAGACTGACTTGAGGAAGACATTCAGGAAAAAATGGAAAAGGGCATTACTGTGTCATCATTGCCTTCCCTTGCCTCATTTTCTGAGTGTGCAGAAATATCCAGGGGCCACTGTTGGAAAGAATATCAAGGGTTTGCAGGAGCCATTGGCCTGACACAGTGAGGCTGCATCCCTAGGCCTGGCAGAAGGCTTGACAAGACACGACCGTGGATGCCTCCAGCCCTACATGCTGGAGCCCAGCCTGTGGCAGTCAGTTCATGTGGCTGGTTGCCTGCAGTGGCCAGGCAGGTCAGATAAGGAAGAGGTGCTAGTGAGAGCTACCTGTGCTCATAAGCAAAGGGAAACCTGTTCACTGGATGATAAGGGTGAAAAAGTGGGAGCACATTTTCCCAGTCTTTGTGGGTCTCAAGATAAAATGGTGCTCAGAGGGCAAGGGACCCCGTGAGATGTGCCTCCCAGCTCACCTACTGACTTGCGGTCTGTTTCAGGGCCATTTCTCCAGCCTCTCTGTGCCTCACTTTAGGTATTTGTAAAATAGCAACTGCCTCCTGCTGAAGGCTGTCACTAAGCATAACCTATTCACGCTGGGAGAGTCATATCTTGAGACAGAAGGCTCATCACACGATGCTGCGAAAGCGGCTCAGATGAGTCACAGCTCACAAGCACAGCACCAGCTCTGAGACACATGAAATTCCCCAGTTCTCAGATCAAAAAAAATACACTGTTTAAAAGCAAAACCAAGTTAAGACAATTTCTCTGTCCTGTCTCTGGGCCAGAACCTCCTGTCCCCACATGACAGAGTTTGAACCATTTACCCAGCAGAGCCTGCCTGTTGGGAAGCCAGCAGGTGCCACAGAAGGGGACCATCCTCTGTGTCAGCCTACACAGCAGGAGGCTTGTTGGAGCGTGGCAGGGCACAAGCCAACATGAACAAGAGTCTGGCACAAAAAATGAGGAAGTGAGGTTGGGGTCAAGAGGGCTGAATTTCCCTGAAGGGCAAACAGGATTGGAGAAGTCAGCCCTTGCTTCTCAACAATGTACTCCTCACCTCATTCCCACGTCCGAGGCAAGAGCAGAGTTCAGTCTCCTCAGCCAGTGTATTCAGCCTCTTGACTAGCAGTGCAAACAGACAATGTGACAATCTCCTTGGGAATATTCCCTTCTGCTGCCCTTTGGGTCCTTGTTCGCAAGAGCTGATCCAATTTGTTCACATTTCAGGTGGATCACAACCCCTGGCAACCAGATAGAACCGTGCATCTTGCTGGGCATTGACTGGAGCCATGTGCTGTGCTTCCCTCTGTCACTGCTTCCTCCTGGATAAAATCCAGATTTAGCATGTCAAAACTAGACAAAACATGAAATGAAAAGCAAATAAACCAAGCATCCAATATCTTCAAACAACAAATATCAAAGCAACAGGAGAGACATTATCTGCTGAGAACTAGTGCCTGGAATTTGCCTCTCTATATATTTGTTTATATTTGTACATAGAAGTGCGTGTATATGTATGCACACAGGCATATGCCTACTGCATCTATCTAGAGAGCAAGAGAATAAGACACTATATATACTAAGACACATTAAGAAGATATAAAACCAGGTCTATATAGTAAAGGATTTAAAACAATTTTCAGCATTTCCTCAGACATCCTAAAAGAATCCTTCCCGTCTGCCCCAAAACAATAAAGCAAGCAAATGACACAGCTGCCTCTTTTCCTACCTTTCTAGTGGCATGTTTAACCTTCACCTGTCTCATACATAAATGTCCTGAATTTGATAACGAAGATCATTTGTTATTCCTTTTGAAGTACAATCAGTTCTTTCTTTCTCAGTCTCAGACTGGAGTGCAGGAAAATCAAGAGAAGGAAGTAGGAGGAAATGATCTTTTTGCACAGAGGTTGTTTTCAGGCTGATGCAGCCCTCTGACATTCATATCTTCAGGAGCTGTGATGGGACTGATCCTGGGGGATGATAAAGCCCTCAAAAGGCAGTAAGTGTCCCATTGGCACTTCAATGCAGTAGCCATAGGCATTTTCTCACAAGCAGCCTACAGATACTGACATTTTAAGGCCATTGCTGATTTCAGAATTCTCAGTATTGCTATATTTGCCTGATGTTCCTGAAACTCCAGGCTCATCTTGTTGTTTGGCCCATACCATATTCCATGCCAGAATCAGAATCTGGCTTCAGGTGAGCTTAGAGCTGAATACCTCTCCACATCCTGGGAAATATTTTATTTTTACTATAAAGCCAAGAAGGTGATTTACATATTTAAATATTTGCAGGATAGTTCTAGAGTAAATCTAGGTGAAGCACTTGCACCTTCTCTACATCTGGCAGTCTCCTCCCGTTCTCTAACTACCCTACACTGCATCAGGAAGTTCAGGGCTCTCGCTTTCAGGAGGACTTGGATCAAGGGTGACTGTTAAACCCACCTGAGATTGTCACAGTGTTCATAGACAATCTAAAAATTGAACCCAGATCTCTCCACGGTCAAAGACTGTCATAACGTTAAACCCACTCCCTAGAGTAAATCTGGCATGCCCTTGCCCTTTGGAGCCAAGAGCCTTCACTTGTAAGAGAGAACAAAGTACTGTTCCTGTAAGTTAGCACCTTCCCTTATGTTTCGAGCAATGGGCACAGCTGGTCACTTACTCGTCTGTGCCTACCCTTGGTGTTCCACATAGCTATCTATTTAGGCCGCTCTCTATAATTTAAGAATTAAAACTAAACACTGTGTTACCTACAGCCACATCATCTTAGATGAGCTTAAACAACTGTGAAATTCCTGAGATCTATTAAAAGCAACATTCAGCACACAAATTAATCAACAGATGCTCAGTAGCTGTGCATCAGAAAACCACAAGTGAGAAGCAGGCTGAAAGCCCTCCTGCCAAAATGATTACTTTCTGTTGCAACTGAGTCCTTGAAAAACCATCTGTACAGTGATGCCAGACTGCTGTTTGGTTTAGTAGTTATCTCAGTGGTACTAAGTCTGACTGACTCCTCTCCAGTAGCAACAACAGGTCAAGCAAGCAGTGGTATTTCCTGCTAATGAGTCAGAGATGAGACAGGAAAATCACTGTCTCTTCATACAGAACATTTTAGATGTTACAATTTGGTATCACCAGTCGTTATTTCATCCACAGCACACTGCTGTGGGGGAATAACACTTCATTTTGATAGAATTGTGACAATTCACAGTAGGTGACCAAATGCATCTCCTGGTACCTGGGGCTCCCTGTTCTCACACAGTTGCTTGACCCAGCAGCCCTTGATCCCTCCATCCACTCTAATGCTCCCCCTCCTACGGGGGTCACTGGTATCCTTTTCCTTCCACCTTTTCCCCTTTGTTGTTTTATCTTTCCCCTTCAGATCCTGGCTTTTATGAGGTTCAGTCCTGTGTTTGTGTTTCCCTAGGTTCTCAGGCCTCCGCTTTCCTGGCTCAATCCTCCTTCCTTCCACATCCCTTCCTGGCCCCTTTCCATGGCCCCCATCTGTGATTCCCCTTCGGCCGGGGCCAGCAGACCACAGGCACAGTGAGGAGAAGGTCAGTTCACATCTTGAAGAGTTACATCTGCAGTCATCCCTTTTCTACATCAGTCTCTCATGATTAAAAGCACATGACAGCTACAAGGCCAGTAAAACAAAACAAATGCAAAGTTTCCTGATCATGGAAGTCGAAAGATTCAAGGAATGAAAACAACAAAAAACCCAGAGGCCAAGCCTGAACGAAAAAAAAAAATCCCAAAACAAAATAGAAGCAAAGAAAAAGCAACGAGAAAACAAAACAGCTAAAATTTCTGGCTTTCACTCTGAGGCCAGATGACCTATTCTTCACACCAAGTGAAACTCGAGTGACTGGGAAAGACAGTTTTAAGATTTTCTTTATTCTGCACTAGCCTGGTAGAGTTGAACATGGCTGAGGTGACAACTAAAACCACCCATTGCAAGAGGTGACGATTAAATGGGACTCTACTCATGCCCTTTTCCCTGACTGACACTGCTTTGCTTTTATGAATCTTTGCCCTTGCAGGTGGATGCAGCTACTGCTTTTAACCCAGAGTGGCACAGGCACAGCTATAAAAAATTGGAGCACTTCACAGACACTGAAACTGGCCAAGGCTTGGCAAACTTTGAATTTTAATTTTTACACAAAAAAGGAAGACAGCATACACAAGAAAATTTCCTGTTTCATCAGCTTAAGTATAAGACATTCTGGATCAAGCTTCATTGCTTACGAGTGAAGTGTTGTTTATAACCTCCACTCCAGAGCATCATGAAAACTGAGATCAAAGAGAATGTATGCCTGAGCTTATGATTTGCTGCAGGCCCACGGTATCCTCAGTTTCCATATGGAGTAAGACACGCTCATTACCTCTGGAAATCAGCTTGCACCATCCTGCAAAGTGCCATCCTCATTCTTCAGTGGCACCAGTGAGCTTTAAGTGTGCCACACAACATGCACCTAAGCTGAAGTCATGCACTTTAAGCTGCCCAAAACACAACTGAGAGAATGAGTTAAAGCAAATGGGGGGTTGAAAACTGCAGTTTGTCAGAAATTAGTCAGCGTGGAAAAAAAGGTTTAGTTATGACTGTAGAAAGACTGTGTAGGTCGCCACAAAATCACAACAGAAGATGAGTGCAAAGAAGGAGGTGGGTTCAGTTTCGTTACAGGAAATCAGACCTCCAGCTCTGCCCCACCTGTGACACAAAGAGAAAAGCTGCTGCCCGAGACTCGCTGTTTTCTTAGAGCTCACCCACGTTGGTGCCTATTTGAATGGCTTTCACCTTCATGTAAATGGTTTATGTGAGTGTCAGTGCGTTTGTGCCATGACTCTACAATTTTATTTTGATTAAAGTGCACTCTAAAGGGCCTTCAAAGTGGCCAAAGGTACACAAACCTGTACATCTGTTTATACAACCCCCCCCCCCCCCTTTTTGTCCCTGAAGAACTGAAAGCAGAAATGAACAGGAATGCATGTGATGCTGTCATATTATTCATTTCCATAGTGCCTGTCACCCCTGCATCTCAAACTTGTACTGACTGGATGGATGGATGTCCATGACTGGCTTTGTAAGCTGGGAGACGCTGATTAGCCCCATTCACAGGTAAGAACTGAAGCGCCAGAGAGATTAGAGACCTAAGTCACAGCAGCAGCCTATGCTGGAGAAGGGCACTTGAAACTTACACCAGGCAAGGCTGACAACTAGACAACTAGACTCTTTCAGCTTTATGTTAGCTGGATAAATGCTCATTTGACACTAACTTTTGCCGTAAAGGCAGTTTCTTCATCTGTGGTTGAGCAGTGAAAGCTCACCATGGCTCAGCTGTGCAGTTATCCATCTGCTCAGCCAGCTCCAAAGGGTTAGGGGAGCTGCAGGTTGAACATGTCTTATTTACAGTCAGGATCCGTTTCCTACTTTGAGGTACCACAGGATATTTTGACACAGTGCTCCAGCACACTTCTGAAGCCGTTCTACCCAGGTTACCAGCACACCCTCTGGAATGATAACCCTATGCCACCATGATTTCAGTCTCTGTTTAAGCACAAGGGGTTACGTATGAGCTTGGGTGATGGCAGTGGAGGGAACAGGAGCCACCAGGCAGTGGCAGCTGAGGGACATGGAGCCCTGGCCAGTGGTGGCTGGGGGACAGGGCTCCAGGTGATGTCTAAGGGACATGGAGCCCACTGACACCGGCTGAGGGGCAGGGCTTCAGGTGATGTCTAAGGGACATGGAGCCCACTGACACTGGCTGAGGGGCAGGGCTTCAGGTGATGTCCAACGGCCATGGAGCCCAGTGACACTGGCTGAGGGACAGGGCTCCAGGTGATGTCTAAGTGACACGGAGCCCATGTCCAATGGAGCCCGGTGACACTAGCTGAGGGGCAGGGCTCCAGGCCAAGGCGCTGCAAGGCGATGGCAGCTGGGCGATGACGTCACAGCGGCGCATAACGACGCGGCGTCGCTACGCAACGGCACGGCGGCTCCGCGGCGACAGCCCCGCCCCTCCCACAGTCACGCGCCCCACGCTGGTGCGCGCCCTCGCGCCCCGCCCGCAGCCTCTCCCCCGCCCCCCGACCATCGAGATCTCGGAGGCGCTCGCTAGAACGTCCCCCCGGCGTCCCGGAAGTGGCTGCGTGAGAGGCGGCAAGATGGCGGAGTGAGTGCGGTGGCGGGCGGAGGGAGGGTCCGCCCCGCTCCCCCGGGCTCCGTTGGCGGAAGGCGTCGCCTACAGGGCAGGGCCACGCTGCCGTGTACCCGACCGGGGGCCTTTCCGCTCAGCAGGGGCTGGCGGGGGGGCGAGCTGCGGTGCGGCTCCCTAGACGGGGCACACCGCCCCCCAAAAAACGGGGCAGACCGGCCCCCCACACCCACGTTGATGGGGCAGGCCGGCCCTGAGGCGTCCCCGCGCGATGGGGAGGGCTGTCAAAGCTTACTGCTCGGACACAGGGGTTTGTTACCCTCGGCAGGCTGAGTGGGCTGGTTCGTTCTCTATGTAAGGCTTTCGCCTGCATCCCAGGCTACAGTGCAGAATATTTGGTGTCTGCAGTGCGTGAAGGAACTCGGCAATAATCAGCTGCGTGAATTTGAGCTTCCAGTATTTGTCTGTGATAAGAGACCACTTCTAAAAAGCAACTTTAACGTGTTTAACTAGTGCAAACTCAGTATGATGTGGTGGATGTTTCATGTGTGCATATCTTTAGTAGGCTAAGTCTTTATCGTGCTGCTCCATGCAGTATAATCATGTATTTTATTATCCTAACAGGTCTGCAAATGCCAGTCATGAAGTCATCAATGTCACCCTCCGCACTACGCTGGCTGCTACTACCAAATTGGTGGTACCTACACCCGCTAAACCTATCCTTCCAGTTCAGACTGGAGTCCAGGCACAGCAAGAGGAGCAGTCTAGTGGCATGACGATTTTTTTTAGTCTTCTTGTATTAGGTGAATGATGAACTGAAAGTCTTCTAATCTTTTTAAATCATATTTTGTATCTGAGGACATGGGCCAGCTTTCAAAATCGTAGGATTTTATTTCTCCTCTGATTTTCTCTCTATGAAGTGGGGTATTGTACAGGCAAAGGGATTTGGAAAGTTGGGTATATAACTAACTGAAGCTTCCAAACCTATGGAAAGCTGAGAACTATTGCAAACTTTTCACCATGATCTCAAAGTGGAAATGACGTGTCACATTGGTTTTTCCTTCTCTATCAAGCACTTGGCATATGTTCAGTATATGAAAAAGACAGACAGAATTCTTCATGGGGCTTGCAGCTGTATTTTGAGGACAATTTAATAGGTAGATATCAATTTAACCAATTCTGCCATTTCTGAGCAGCCCTCAGATACTTTGTTATACAAGCCAATAGAAGACATTCAGATTTACCTGTGCAAGCACTGAAGTTTAGTATCAATTTTCTTGGTCTTCGTGATTTTCTTACATTCCTACAGCTTTTCTGTAAGTCTGGGCTGTTACCTTTCTTTAGTAGACAATAGTTTTCTCTTACCATCTTATTAGAGCAGTGCTGTAATCAAAACTGTAACAATAACAAAACTTCCTTGGAGGGTTAAGGATTTGTCTGTCTGTCCATTTGTGCGCTTGGTTCTTCCAGGTCAAGCTGCACTGAGAGTCTTTCTGTGATAGATGGGTCACCTTATCTTCTAAGTGATTATTCTTTCCAGTATCAAATGGAGAAAATGATTGGTGAGGAGTTGACAGCAATGCAGAAACTTCTGGAAATCATTTGAGTTTAGAAAAAAAATAAAATTTTGTCTCCTATCAGTAACTATTAGTAAGTACAGCAAAAAGTAGAAGGCTTCTGCTTATTCATAAAGTATCTATTTGTCTTCAGAGAGGGTTAGTGTTTTCCCAGAGATCAATTTCCCAGAGAATTTGAACAGAAACGAAAGACCAAAGCAAAATGCAATAGATCAGAAGACTTCTAAGATTAAAATAAAGTTTCTGAATGTGTGTCTGTCATGGATTTTGAAAGGGCCATTCATGGTAAAATTGTACTCCTAGAACTTAAGAACAGAGCTGTGATTTTTTTTTTTGGCTGTGTTCCAGCCTGTTTGTGCCAGTCTGACTACTTGATGAATCTTGAAAACATCACCCTCAGGACAAGGGAGTTCCCTGAACAACATAAAGCCAATATAGAAGCTTATTGTTCATAGTTATTACCCTTCATAATCTCAGATTTAAGGGTTTAGGAAGGGTGCAAATGATTATACCTATAGTACTTTTAAATCTGGATGTTGCAAACTGTAAAATGGCCTTTAAACCTTCTAAACTGGAATAGACCCAGGAACAGATCTGTTCTGAGCTGTGTTGTGTTGAAGCCAAACCCCAAATTTAAAATGCCTGAAGTAGTATGAGTTCGTCTCTGACCCCAGATTTCTATGGCTTGTTTATCTGTTCAAACACCACTTCACTGTCAAAGTCATACCTCTGTTCTACCATATCCATATGACCATGAATTGTTTTCTGTTATACGTTTCCGCTGTGCTCTTCCTTAGGGGCACACTCAGATGTTCTTTTCGCCTGTCCAGAGCACTGCTTTTTCCGGCCTCTTGCCTGACTGCTACACTCCTGATATGTATGAGTGCCTGGAGCAGGTGATGTGCTGCCAGATAGTCATGCACAAGGAAAGGGTGACTAACAGCTAAAGAATACACCAGGCTGCCATAATATTTATCGTGGTGGGAGTTACTTCTTAGACTACAGTAGCTTTTTGGTTTATTGCCAAAGTGGAGTAGTCAAGAGCTGGTAGAAAGGAACTGGTTTTTATATCTGCTGAATAGGAAGCATGTTTGTGCTTGCATTGGGGTTTGCTGAAGATCCATAACACCCAAATGCCTTTATGGATCTGTCCCAAAGAGCAGTACAGAATGCTTTTAACACAGTAATCCTAGATGCCTTTGCTGGTTGCATATTTTTCATGTTTAACAGCCAGGAAATTGATAGAAAAACTCAATAATCCTGACTGATAAGTGAGTAAAAACTGTGCTTGGGGTATATGATGAAGTTAGTAGTCTGCCATAGGCTGGCAGCTGACAGCCAGGAGTCTGAGTTGCTTGATAGCTTCTGAACTGCTGCCATTTCTAGTACAGCATTTTAGAGTAAACATGAGTTTGAGTCTACTTTAAAGTATTGTACAGTAAACTCGAGTGCCCTTGGCACCATGTTGGGGAGCAGGACAACAAAAAGTGATATTTGTATTTATGAGGTTTGTACTTCTTTGAGACACTATATAGTAAATACTGACCATGTTGTAGACCCCTGTAGTTCGCAGGTGGTGTGATCCAGCAAGCCATGCCAGTGCTCAGAACTCCTTGTGGACAGTTTTGCACTCTTCTGAACCATCTACAAGTGGCTGTTGGGATGTTCGTTAACTGGAAAGAGCTATTAAACCAGATCCCCAAGAGCAGTTTCAAGAAGCTAGTTCATTCTCGAGTTCAGAATGTGTGCTGCTGTAGTGGCCTGGAACTATGGTTGAGCAGGATGAGAGTCACAGACACTTGGAAGGCACAGAGTAAGAAAAATGAAGATTCCTATTGCAGTTATGACTAGGTTTGCCAAATACACAATTTAAAACAGTCTCTGTTGCAATTGATGGGCGACAATTTGATTCCAGTGTATAAAATGCTATTGACTTTGCTTGTGATTCAATTACTTTCTGAGAAAACACAAGCCGTAATACTGCTTATATCCCAGGACACTGCAGAATGATTTGTTAGCAAATACAGCAAAATACATGTATTACAGACCTGCAGGCCAGATGTTGTTTGTTTATTTGACCCTTAGTTGAGCTAAATAATAATAGAAGAATTGTTGTATTTTCAATGCAGGGAACATTCAGATGAAAATTGTTAAGAATTTAATAATCCTGGATTATTTGATGCTTATAGATAAGTTTCCAGTCTGCAGTATTCCTAAAAGAATCAAATGATGTCTTCCGGTCACATCCAGGGCTGATTGCCAGATCTGCTATAAATCCTTTGTAGTTTGCCTTTACCATTGGCATAGAGGATGTGATGGGATTTGCAAATTGTTGTAACCTTCTTTTTTGTTGTGAGGCACAGACTTGCTCCCTACTGGCTCAAGTACGTTACTATAGTAGAAAACTGGATTTTTAAAAACAATAAGCAAATGTTGCATCAAACTTAAATTCTGTTTATTTTCTTTTACATTCAAGTCAAATCTGTTTTGTGTTTTTCTACACTGGTTCTTTCCCCTTGCTGGTTTAACTTTTAGCAACACTCAGCAGTAAATGTCTCTTGCTGATTTAGATAAGAATTTGGCTGACTCTTGTTGTGTGAACCGGGCATTTGAACGGTTACCTATTCTGCAGCCCCATAGCCCCCCTGAATGGGAGTTGTCGAGGATATGGAGCCAGACTCTTCTGAGGTGCACAGAGAAAAAGAAGCACCAGTCTCAACTTGCAGCAAGCAAAATGCAGGTTGGAGACAAGAAGTTCTTCCTGATGACACTTAAACACGAGAACTGGGGTCAGAAGGGGTTGGGATTTCTTCAAAGATTTTCAGACTTGGCTGGACAAGACCCTAGGCTACCTTCTTTGGCTTTGAGGCCGGCCCTGCTTGGAGCAGGAATTTGGACTAGGGGACCTTGAGGGATCCCATCCAACATAAAATTTTCTGGTTCTGTGATTATCCATTTGGGCAAAGCCCGTCTTCTCTAAGGGACTCAAATGTGGAAGTGTGTAGCTTTGAAATCTTAATTGAGGCCATCTGTCCATGTACATTTTATTTAAAAAATACAAAATGTTTGCCAAAAACATTAAAACAGTGCATTCTGTATGACTGGCATTTTTGTGCTCAGGGAAGGTTTTCTTGTAAGATGAATCAGGCTCTAAAACTAGTAATGCTGATATTTTTAGAAGATAATTTCAAGTCCTAAAATTTGCCTTAGTTATTTTCTGTCATTTGTAGATCCATTTACATACTTCAGTGTGAATTAGGTTTGAAATAAATTTGGTTGCTTGCGTTAGTGGATTTCTACTAAATCATTAGGAGAAGTTCTGCTCTCATGTGTTTTAGAAATACTACTTAAAAGTATATTTTATTCTTTTCTAAGACTTATAAATCTACAATATTTTTCCCTTCACAGCTATCTGCATCATATTGGTGCATTTACTGATAAAATACCGACTTCATTTTTTACCAGAGAGTGTGGCTGTGGTTTCTTTAGGTAAGTAACCGTGACGTTTTTATTTTGAATTTGCATTAACTCAGGGACTCTCAGTATTCTGTACTTGAAATAATGCTGTGTTATGTGTTGGCTGTCACTAGAAAGATGCAGTAAACTGGATGTGGTGAAGAAAACCACCAATTCAGAGAATTCAGTTCACAGAAAAAACAAGAAATGAGCACATATGCAGAGGCTGGCTCAGTAGAGTAACACATACAGGCACTATAGGGATGTCACTACCCAAGTTCTTTGGCAGCTTCCTCTATTTTTGCAGCTGTGCTGTAGGACAAGGTGCTGCAGCACTCCTTGGCGGAAAGATTCTGGGCTTCCCTTTGAAGTGGTACCTTTGATAGCATTTGTTCCAGTAAAATTACATCTGTATATGTGATTTTAATCTGCCTGGGGAAGGTAGATTAAAAAACTGATCCTGAAAAGTTGCCTGGACTGTGCTTAACTAGGTGCTTAAGTACTTAACTATCCCTGTAGTACCATGACAAGAGCTCTACCTATGACATGAGTTATAAGAATGCAACTCTTAATGAAGTGCTTACTTAATTAGAATTAAATCTGGAGTATTCCTAAGCCTGTAGTTTCATATGAGGGTAATTTCATTTATTTGTATGCTGTTCTTCTGTTTTGTAAATGGGTAAATGAGGAGGGAATCAGGCCAAATACATTTATTTTCTCCACATACTCTCTAAAGTAATGTTTAAAAAGCCTGGTCTAACTAATCCCAGCAATGATTCTGCAGCTGTCTCCATGACTTGTTTACAAGAATCTGTGGTATTTTTGATTCTATTACTAGTGACACTTTCACTGACAGCTGTTATAAAAATACAACAAAAAGAGAAAGAGGCTTAGCTATAATCCTAACATAGTGTGGAGGAGTGTAGTACTTGTTGAGCAAGTGGATTTTTGACTATCTCTTGGGCTTTGCTGGTACCTTCTTCCTTCATGCTTAACTGTATTTTTCACACAGTTTCTCAATGGGTGGGAATAAGCTTTCTGGTGCTTGTCAGTACCTTATGTTTTCTCGAAAACAGGAATCTTCTTGCGTCTTGGGTGCTAGATTGAGATCTTAGAGCTGTTACTTAGCAGAAAAAAAAAAAAAACCACGAACATTTTTTTCTGCAGGTGTGACTTCCTGAATTTTTAGATAACGCTGATGTAGGCCACGTCACAGTCCTAGTGTGGTAGAAGGTACTGAAGCTTAAAGAGGCATTCCCTTGCAAGACCCTATTTGAGTTTCAATGTTTCTGTGCGTCTGAAAAATAAATGGACCTGTAAGAAATGTGTCATGGCGCTGGTATGGTTTTCCTGGCTATTGCGGACACCTCATATTTATAGGAGCAGCATCCATCAGACTTTTATGCACCTATGCTTCTGTCTACCATAGTGTGACATAGGAAGATCAGGGCTGCTGTGTGTCATCCTGTCATCTCCATAAAAACCATACAGTATTCAGTTCACTATTGCAATACTTACCTTTCCTTCCCTTCTTACATTATTGCTGTGGACAGGTGAGAGGTCTTAGGTGGGGTATCTTCCCGTGTCTTCAAAGGTTTCAAAAGGACATCACTATCCCTTCAATATCCTCTTTGTACACAAAAATCTGCGTGAAAGGTGTTAATTTATCTTCTAATCAGGTTAGTTACAGTTGTTACTAAATGGCTAATCTACATTTAAGCATAAGCCCCAATTTTAAATGCAGCAGTGTATTGATTGTCCTTGCTGGTGTAGTTTTGGATGTTCTTAACTATTGTTCCTTATATTCTGCCCCAAGCAAACTACTGGGCAGTGCTGAGCTGAGGCACTGGACAGGCTTGCGTCTCTGCTCCTGCTGAGCTTCGCAGAGCGCAGCAGAGGCACAGGCATTCTTCTCTTTGTTTCTTGTCCTTGGTATCTCAACAGCAGGACAAGGATTGTAGCTGCGCTGGTATCCTTGTGCTCCTGTTAGTTTCAACACAACTGTGACTGCTACTCAAGATAGGCGAGAAGGAGCAGCATTGTAGCTTTTATATTTTCACATAGAAGGCATATAGGAAACTTGCGCAGTTCAGGTTTCGGTGTGAACCACAGCGTGGCTGTAGTCCGCCTCCCAGAGAGGATGAGATGATACCAATAAATGGAATTCTACTAAGTCAAGACAGTGTTATACCCAGTAGTAATGCAAATAACAGATGTTCTGTGTCACTTAATCCTTATTTATTTAGTTTATTGACTCAGTCATATTTAAACTACCGTTAGCTCTGTTGACAGGACATGGCATCTGTATAATCATTGGAATTGCCAGCTAATTGCTGGTCAGTGAGCCTCTGTTACTGGTAATGATCTGCACAGCTGCCAGAGCACAGCTTGAGTTTCAAGTGTCCAGTTTTGCTAGCAGTGCCAGAAGTGAGGTGTGTCCTATTTTGACTTGTAAATTAAGCAAATGTTCTCAGGCAGTTATTGAAGGCTAATAAAAATGGCAGCAGGGAATACAAGTGTGATTTTTCACAACTTCTTTTTCTCCCATTGTCTAACCTACTCAGAAGCCTCTGTTTTACAGTTTCTAGGGCATGTAACTCTCCTAGTAGAGAGGGTAGAAGTACATTCTCTAAGGCTGGATTTTGATCTTCATCCTTAAAAGTTACTGGAATACTGTTGGCAAAAATGGTTGCTGGAAGATTTTTCTCTTCATTTGCTATTGAGTTTTAACATGTTCTCGGGCAAAATAAAGGTTGGTTGTAATAAGAAAATTGCTATAACATTTTCAAAAGAGTGAGAGTTAGATTAACTCTTATAGACTTAGGTTTCCAATTGCCCCCCTGAAAAAAAGATTATTTACCTGATATGGAACTAGCTGTGTTCATTAATCTACTAATAAAAGAAGAGTAGTTTGTAAGGATGTGTGGGACTGATTTTAAAAACTAGCATTAAAGTTAGTAAAGTTAGCCTGTTAGTACTGAGACCTGTGTTTGTATGGCATGTGAGTGTCTGAATCTGCATTTTGTCCACCTTCAAAGCGAACCAGACTTTTGATGTGCCTTCATTAGTGTTTTGCTCTTCCTTTCCGTATAAACCATTTCATGGAATAGTTATTTCTATCCTCTGGGACCAATGCCTTCACATATTTTTGTATGAAAGAAGGCTTAAGCCTCATGGCTTTGTGTGTATGACACATCCATCAGGAGTAATCCATGTGATGCTATTTGTAAGACTCTTTTGATAGCTACAGCATGAGAGAATACAAACACATGAGTTACTGGAAAGCATACTTTAAGCTCTTTAGCACTTTTTACTTTACATTCAGTGTTTTTCAGTTCTGCATCCCAGTGATGACTACGAAGTCTCCATTCTGTAAATAGCAAAACACAGCTATACTGAAACACAGGTCTGGAATCTCACTAAAGACAAATTCCTCATAACCCCTTAATGACAGTTCATGAGTTATCTTTCTTGTTTACAGAGGAAATTAGTTTAGAATTTTTTGTCTTATCTGTTTGAAGATGTATAGGAGATAAGAGCATGATAACATTTAACCACTGAGTTTGCAGCACCTTTGGTAAAATTCTATTGTAGTCAAATTACCATTTCTACATGACTTAAAAGATCTGTAATTCATTTGGGAAATAGTTCTCACAGTGTCTCCACCCTGATCGGAATTTGTTGCCTGCTTCATTGCCAGTAAGTGCTGTGATTTCATTGAGACAAAATTAACTTCCGTGGAGAAGACTAATTTCACTTAAGCTATGTTAACACTTCAGATAGCATTGGAGTGACTTGTGCTTTCACTTGTTACTTCCTGATTCTTACGCCAGAAAGGTGAAATTTTATTTGAATGCAGTTTAGATGAGAAGCAGTATTTAAATCTGTTCCCTTCATGAACTAATGAACACAGTGTTCTCAATATGCATATTCAGTATTTGGATATCCCAAGTGACAGTCTTTTGTGGAGGGAAGCTTTGTGATTACATAACGTGCTGGGAACTGTCATATATTGGACCCAAAATCATTTTGTGATTTAGGAATGAAAGACTTGCTGCTTTATGTTTTGCCTTGTTCTCACTTTTAAAACTTTGTTGACTGAGAGTTGATAAACAGTTAATGGAAACAGTGACGTGTTTTGCGAACATTTCAGAGTGTTATCTCATTCTCTCCTAGGTATCCTTATGGGAGCTTTTATAAAAATCATAGAAGCTCAAAAGCTGGCCAACTGGAAGGTATATTTGAATTAATTTTTAATTAAAGAACGAGCCCATGATCTCTAAAAGACTGTTTGTAATAACAGCAGCTCAGTTATTTTTCTTATATGCTTTTGAGTGTATTTAGTACTCTTGCTCCTTTTGGAGATAGTTTTATAGGTGTTTTCATAGAAAAAAATGTGGTTTGATAGGTTGCGAATTCATATTTTACCTGAAGATGTTAACATAGATTTCACAGAGGTGAAAAGGAGTGCTTCTTCAGAACAGCTATGCTAAAAGTCACGTTATTTACTTATACTTTAAACGTTATTTACTTATACTTTAAACGTTATTTACTTATACTTAAACGTTATTTACTTATACTTTAAACGTTATTTACTTATACTTAAAACCGCAAAAAATTGCGGTGCTATAACCAGAGAGTTGACAAAGCAATCAGTTCAGCATAGCGTATTTCTTGGGTATGTCATTGCTTCTTGTGGAAAGACTGCCAAAACCAACGTGCCTGAAGCAGCAGCATTTTTCACACTGGCTGAGACAGTGGAAACATGATTTGAGTTTTATTTGCACCAGAAATACAGGCAAAGCTTCTGTGCGGAAGGTTGTCCCTGTCTTGGTGCCTGGTGCATTACAGGCTTTGATACTAGGCAGAAAATATTAATGGTGACGGCAACAAAACATAGGAACAGAGAGACTGGGGGAATCTCCATCCACAAAGATACTCAAAACTTAGCTGGATAAAGCCTTGAGCAACCTAAGTTGCTCTGAATTTTCCCTGCTTTAAGCAGGAGCTGGGATTAGACACCTCCAGAGGTGCCCTCCAACCTGAATTACTTGTGCATGTGTGGAGTTACAGAGGCTTTCCCAGGGAGGGAGAATCCTGACAGGAGTGTCTCCAAAGGGTGAAATCTACAGTAAAGCAAGGGGTTTGCCTCCTACAGTCTACCCACATTGTCAAAGGAATGACCTCCTCTCTCTTCTCACTTTAATTTACAATCATTGCTCTCTATAACTACCTGAAAGGAGGTTGTAGAGAGGAGGGAGCTGGCCTCTTCTCCCAAGTGACAGGGGACAGGACGAGAGGGAATGGCCACAAGCTCCACCAGGGGAGATTTAGGCTGGACATTAGGAAAAAAAAATTCACAGAAAGGGTCATTGGGCACTGGCAGAAGCTGCCCAGGGAGGTGGTTGATTCACCTGCCCTGGAGGGGTTTAAGGCACGGGTGGACGAGGTGCTGAGGGACATGGTTTAGCGTTTGATAGGAATGTTGGACTCGATGATCCGGTGGGTCTCCTCCAACCTGATTATTCTATGATTCTATGATTTAAATTGGAATTTTTTTTTTCCTAGGGTCCAGCAGTTTATTAGATCAGTGAACTGATTGAGATCAGTGATTTGAATCACCGGTTTTAAACAGAATTTATAGTAGCAAGCTGGAAAACTTGGTCCAAGTAGTGAATTTTAATTCTACTTTGCAGCTTAATATTTCTTGCATTACTTCCCTAAAGGAAGATATTTTTTCTCCTTAGTTGAAATGCATTAAAATGCATAGATTTTCAGTCAGACATAGCTTTTTAATTACATGTTATACTTCTTTTTTGTCAACTAACTGCACTAATTCTGTACATTCATTTAAGCAATTACACAGTTGAAGAGTCATGTTGTGATATTTCATTTTTACGTATTTACTTATTGGAAACAGTGGGTGGTGCACTAGTTGGTGGTTTTTTCCATTCCTGATTTGTGTCAGCTGGTTTTAACTTATAATTGAAAGCCAGTTAAACAGCCACAAAATCAGCATTTTGAAGTAGCATCTTTTAATTAAATAAAATAATCTGAGGAAGATCAAGTATGTAGGAAATAAAAAGAAAGCCCAAAGGGTGCTGTGATTTGAGCACTGACTCTATAAACACAGGAAATACTGATCACAGCTAATGAATTACGTAGTTTATTTCTTATAAGTGTTGGCCAGATCTTGGGAGGCACTGGGGATGCTACATCCAGTTGCTAATGTTATCAGCTGAGGTAAAGCATCACAGATACCACGTTATTATTTGCTTCAGTTACTTTCCCTGTATTGAAGCTTAGGTTTTAACATAGGTTGACATGGATTCAGATATGAACCATTCTGATCAGAAATTATTATGTACTTTATAAAATTGTTTTAAAGTTACTAGGGATTTGCTGTTTAAAAAAAAATAGAAGATTAACTGCAGGCTCTGTCCATCAAATTTTGGGTCATATCACTGCCCTAAGAACTTTGTAATGTAATTTCTTGCAGTTATGCCTTACTAGTCTTCAGTGGACCTTGTGTTTTCTGGTGATCCTTGCTGGCTAGCAAGGCTGATAGTTACAGTCCTCACATTTTACTTTCCTGGCCTCTGCTTCAATACAACACAAATGCAGTCTTTCTTTTTCAATATTTCTCGCTTCCTTGTCCAGCTCTGCTTTCAGGGGCTTTTAACCAATATAATTAATCAGATATGTGCGGTTTTGTTCTAGCCCCGTTACTGTATTGACAGAAACTGCGTAGTGTTAGCCGTCAAAGCAAAAATTGTGTATGTGGAATAATGGACTAGAGCATTTCAGTATAAAGGATGAGTTTTATTTTCTAAGTCCCCCAAATCCTTTAAGATGATTACTGCTGAAACAGACAAGAATGAGACTTTAAAGAGATGAGTACTTCTTTTTTTGAAAGCTGCAATTTTGACAGAACAGTCAAACAGCTGTTTAACCTGAATTTAAGCAAATTCATCATTGTTTTCAAAGGTGACAAGTTCTGCTTGTCAGAACGATGGGGATCAGGAGGGAGCCAAACAGGTGAAAAGGGAGAGACACGTTCAGCCATAATAAATTTGTCTTCTGTGCTTAGTCTACCAGCGGAAAAAAAACGCAGGGTGCCAGTCTTGAGGGTACGACTCCATAAAGCAGTGTGATGGGACAGGTGACAAAGAGTAAGGCCACAAAAAAAATAACATCTTACTTCACAGTAGGTTTCATAAACATCACTCCGATGCTAAAAAGGAACCATCAGAACAGTACCATTAAATTACATCCATAAATTATATTTGCTGAGAAGAAGCAAGCCTCAGATTTCTAACAGTGGTATAGATCTTGAGCCATTTTCATTTTCCAACATTTTGTGTTCTTTAAAAATAATAATTTCCCTTTTGGAAGATTTGATGTTATTTCAGTAACTATATTCTTGAAATTATACTTAATTTTTGTTTTGCAGGAAGAAGAAATGTTTCGTCCAAATATGTTTTTTCTGCTTTTGCTTCCACCTATTATATTTGAATCTGGATATTCATTGCACAAGGTTAGCCCCCGCTGGACATTCATTTTACTTGTTGAGGTTTTGTTTGGAACAGATTTTGATTTTAGTTATCTTCATGAAGTTTAGAATAATTGCATTGATTTCCATCGTAGTAATTATCAGGAAATTGAGAATGCAAAATTTAAGCCTCTTCAACCCAGAAAGCAGGGAATGTATCTTGTTACTGTTAACTGAATATTGGCAAGGTGTTAGGTACCGTGCAGAGGTTGTTTTCCGTGGCTGGAGAAGTTTCTTACTTCATCGGAGCTGTACAAGGGCAGTTTTGAAGGAGGCAGAATGAGAAGGAGTAAGATCAGAAGCTGGAAGGTGGGGTTACTCCATAGCTAAAGAAGAGGAAAATGTTTACAAGGGTTTTCACCCTTTGCCTGGAAGCCTGTGTTTCCGTAGATATTTCTCTCAGCGATGGTCCTGGCTGAAGTGATTTGGTCCTCCGTGTGCTGCCTTCCCGTGTGACCCATGCCAAGAGTAATACTGTGAATTGGTACTAACAATGAAGACATTGTCATGCAAAATCTCAGCTTAAGGAATAGGCTAGCAACTGGGAAGTTTAAAAGCTTTGCACATGTGCCCTGTCTGAAACACATTGATTAATTTACAGTCCTGTGAGGTAGGGAATATCAAAGTGCTGGTGAATACCCAGCTGAGGATTGGTTTGTGGTTAAGGTACCAGATTGACATCCTCTCCTGGGTATCAGAGGGATTTGCTGTTGGTCCTCAAGAGAGAAGGGCTCTTTAGACAGGTGGTGAGGATATATGTCCTCAAACCAGACTAATGAAGCTTTGCTATCAGAATCTAATTTAGATGCAAAACCAAACATGAGTTTTCTCTCAGATAATTTTTACTTATTTACTTTATTATCATGTTCCAGGGTAATTTTTTTCAGAACATCGGTTCCATCACTCTGTTTTCTGTATTTGGCACTGCAATATCAGCTTTCATTGTAGGTGGAGGAATTTATTTCCTGGGCCAGGTAAGCATAACTGCTTTGAAGTTCTTAGGTTTATCTGGCTTGCTCTTGGAAAGTTCATTTTTCAAGAGCAGGCAAACATAGCGAAAATGAATTCCTGAGTCAGAAAGCCCAGTTCTCTGCTGTCACAGAGGCAGTGTTATGTAGCCCCTTCCATAGCATGCTCCGTGTTAAAAGCAATTAAGACTTGAGTGGATTTTTACTTCTTTTTATTCACTTAATCTTCTTATCAAAGGGCTCCTCCAAAACTTCTGTTCTCTAAAGCCATCATTTAATTTCCAGTATTAAACTTATTTGTTCTTCTGTCAAGAATTCTTTTGCCCCTCTGCTTTGGTGTTTCCCCATTGGTTAGATATATGTAGATAATTATATTTTCTCACAGACTTCATTATGGAAGGCCAAACAATCTATACATTCCTCTTTGAGTGCCTTAGTTACTTTAATCAACTGTATCTGTTCCAGTTTTATCTGGTCTTCCCTGATTTGGAGTGACCAAAATTGTAGCAGTAGGTCACTGTTGGAGGGCAGTATTAAGCTGGGGAATGTCACTGCTGTGATTTTTTTTCATGATAACAGACTTAGGATTTGATGAGTATTTTCATTTCTAAAAACATCAGAAAAACAGTTGATTGTGATTTTTTTTTTTTTTATGTTTTACCGATTCTTTCAGGCTGATGTAATTTATAAACTCAACATGACAGACAGGTAAGCTCTTGGGGAAGTGGTGTAGTATATGAAATAAAGCATTCCTCACTATAAATGTATGTGGGCAATGCACTGTATCTGGCCATTCTTCTGGTTATTGTTTAGATTGCTTACGTTCAACATAGTGTATGAAACTGATAAATAAATCAAACACTGCTAAACCTTATTTATTGCACCTGTATTTCCAAATAGTATTCTGTGCTCAGTGACAGGAAAGATACTGGCTTTTTTAATGAACTCTTAAAATTAATATCTGTAAAGTTTGATTAGTTGGTATTATTAATATATAGGATGAGGGCATAACTTCCTTGTCTGAATCTTCTCTTAAAAGACGGAATGAGGTTTTCGGTTATCAATAATGTACTTGTTTCAAGAACTTGGCAAAGAATCTGTGCAAAGGTTATTCCTGATTTATTTGGGGTTGTTGTTTGTTTGTGTACTGTTTAGCTAATGCAATAGTTTTGTGCTAAAATCCATAAATAAATTAGGCATCAGGCAAGAAATATAACAAGCAAAACATGCATGAACAGCAAAAGTACTCCTTATTTGCTTCCAGTGTTTGACTTTGCACAGCTGAGCAGTCCCTTTGCCTCTGTACTGTCCATCTTTGGATTCCGAAGTAGTGAAGTTTTAGCAGTTCCCATTAAATGCTTCTTTCTAGCATTTCTGAGCAGGTAGCACTCTGCATGGATAATACATGGTTTGGCTGTGTCTGTAAAGTTGTTTGGTTTCCCGTTGTTCTGCTTTTTTCCTATTTATTTGGAGTAAGACATTGGTACTGTTGTTGAGAGCTGGGAGAAATGGTGTTTCTCTAACACCTCTTCCCACTGGACAACAACTTTTGTCTTTGATATATCTGTAAAAGAGAAAATTGTTTTTTCACTTAAGGTTCATTTGAATGGGAAGAAAGCATAACAGCCTATCTCTTCACTGTGTAGAAACTGTGACACATAACATTTTTGTTACTAGTTGTTGATACAGGTGTACTAGAGTACATCTTTTTCTTTCATCTGTTTTTCTTTTTTGTTTGTTCTATGTTCTCCTAGTTTTGCATTTGGCTCTTTAATATCTGCAGTTGACCCTGTGGCTACTATTGCCATTTTCAATGCCCTCAATGTGGATCCTGTACTTAACATGTTGGTTTTTGGAGAAAGCATTCTCAATGATGCAGTCTCTATTGTCTTGACCAAGTAAGTACATTTGAGCTACACACATTTATGGAAACAGAAACCACATTATTTTCCGTTAACGAGTTATTTAGATATACAGTAATTTTCCATAATGTATTTTTGGTGTAAAGCTGAACTGTGTATGATCCTGCGTGGGCAGAAGACAGTAAATGGATGTCTTATTAGCACTACCCCAGAGCCTCATCTCAGTGACCCCAGATAGTTGTTTGCTTTTTAAGTCTATGCATTTACCAGCTCTCTTTCCACCTCAGGGTCCTGACAACAGAAAACCAACATGTGTCCTTCCAGGGTTGCCAAAAACACAGCTGTGTCTCTTGTATTATTGGATTGTACCCAGAGTCACATTTTGGAGGGGGGCTGGGATACATCGACGTCTATGCAACAGTTTTATATTGGGGTCATCATTTATGTTGGGAAGAACATCTGGTGTCCGTATTCTTTGCCCATGGTCATTATTTGGGGCTGAAAGAGTAAAAAAAGAAATATCTGCATGTTATTGCTGAAGTCAATAGATGTGACTATGAACATATGGAAGGAGTAGATATACTTAGGAGGTAGTGAAGTTAGTAATTTTTCAGTAAACTAATTGCTTTTAAAATACTTGTGGTTTTCTTGTGGAAGAGCATTAAGGCTAACAGCATGTTGTCTTTGAATGGAATTCTACGAAATACATTCCTAAAATTCAGAGATTTCTCCCTTTTCCTCCTACAAGCCATTTTGCTTTTCAGCAACCTTCTCGTTCCTCATCCACACCTAAATATTTGATGAGGTCTTCCTCTTGACTTGTTCCTCTCTGCAGATCACATGACCTGTCTCTTTTCTCTTTCATGCCCTGACATTTTATCACTGCAAAATGTGTTTTCCTTTCAGAGTTTGAAAACTGTTTTGTAATACTGGGCATTATCATAGCCTATTTATGCCATTCTGGGGATTCTTCAGAAGAGCAATGCTGGATTTCCAAATTTTTAGCAGAATTAGGTTTCCCTTTGGGGATTACACTAAGACTTGATTTAACATCTTTTGACATTCCTCTTGTTACATATATCATGGTAAAAGCCTTTTAAGAGTGATAGCAACAAAGAAATGGAAGCCTTTTTTGTTGTTGTTCTCAAAAGATGTCTGGTATTTTTTCCAGGCCTAGGATTTATACTGTTTCTTTTTATTTATTTTTTAATTATATCTAGCACAGCAGAAGGTTTGACAAGAGAAAATATGTCAGATGTAAGTGGATGGCAAACCTTTCTACAGGCGCTGGGATACTTTCTTAAGATGTTCTTTGGCTCTGCAGCACTTGGCACACTTACTGGTCTTATTTCTGCATTAATATCCTTTTTTCATTTTGGTGATACACATGTATAAATCGGTGAACAATATTTTAACAGTATTTTTCTTTCCCTTCTTCTTCAGCATTTCTTAGGGGATATTTCTTATTAGATATGACTTTGTTGGCTGAGGATTTTCTCATGCTTATTTAGTTCTTATGTTAGTATGCATGATTGTGTATTGAAAAGATGCATCAAATTTTTATGAACATAATTAAGGTTTGAAATGCTACATAGTAGCTTATATTGTATGCATTGCAGTGTTATAAAATATGGTAATTGGTTTGTAAATTCAAAATACATTAATTCCATTTCAATACTGATCCGTTTTTACAAGTATACAGCTTCTTTTTTACATACATAAATCAGTTAATTAAAAAGAAAAAAAAGGTGCTTTTCCCAGGGACTTTTGAGTCAGGCCAGCTCATTTGTCCCTGCGTATCACATTCAGACAGCATTCAGAGTACATATAGTATTCTACTTGGATTTACATTGAATTATATTTTGCCTCTTCCGCTTCTGTGCATTGGTTGCTAAACAACCCAGAAGCTTCTCTGCTGAGATAAGGAAGTTTATTGTCGTTCAGACACCTTTGTTACTTTTCAGAGTTTGTTTAATGTTAACACTGATTGCAGCATAAGTAATCTTTTGTGCTAGGCTTGTACAACAGTTATTGATGTTATCCGGGACATAGTGTTAAGAACTTTGTTTATAAACAACAAGAACAGTGTTTGATTAAATATGGACATGTGCCCTGTCATGGTTCGTTAGCCTGATTCCATGAACTTTTAAATTATTCCATACATCACATCAAAAGAGGGAGACAGATGTTTATCACTTTCTTCACTGCTATCTAAATGATATTTAAACAAAGAGAAAGGCACCTTTTTTTTTTTCCCTATTTCAGTTCTTTGTGCCTCAAAGTGTTGGATTTACACTAAGCATGTAAAATTTCAGTGCAGTAAAGGACATCTCTTGTTGGCTGCCAGCAGGTAAATATAGTTGAAGGGTGTTGCTGGTTCATGGCCCCCGAGGAATGTGAACTTCCTTGTCACAGGCATCTAATCCTCTGAATCTTAACAAAGGTGGTGGGTGGAGTATTTTAAGCATTAAGACAAGGATGTAAGACAAGCAGAACTTGCGGCTCTTGACAAATGTCCACGCTTATGAGTACAAATGAAAAGTAAATTTTTAAAATCTTGGTAAGCGAAAGGACATTATTTTTGTTAAAATGTAAATTAGAGCTATTTTAATTAGTGGTTTCATAGCTCTCCCCCATTCTTAGAAAAGGCTGTACTATTTAATAATTCTCTGTGGATTTTCTGCAATAGCTTTGGAGCAGAGATTTCAGAGACTGAATGTATAGGGAAGTGGCTGTTCTAGATCCAAATAAACAGTTTGGCATGTTGTTGCCAGTATTTTATAGGCGTATCAGATCTTTCTGTCTCTTGAGTCTGTCCATTCTGATAGACCTCTACCAGCAGTAGCTTCTATAAGAAACGCTCACAAGAAATCATTAATCTTTCCATACTTGAGTCAAAGGCCAATGAGTAGACTTTAGTAACTATTCAGTAGATAAGTAAATTAAGCATGAACATTGTTTTTCAATGCAGTGACACAGATTCAAATTTTTCTTTGAATTTTTATTTATTTACTTTTTCCATAACATTTTTATGTGTGTACGTGCTAAAGCACATTGATTTAAGGAAGACACCCTCCCTTGAGTTTGGGATGATGATTATCTTTGCTTACCTTCCTTATGGACTTGCAGAAGGTATCTCACTTTCAGGTGGGTAGCAAAATGAGTGTCTGATAAATATAGAGAGTAGGTATTATTTGTATCAAAGATGGACCCTGTTTTCTTCTGTTTTCTCATTTAACCTGTGCTACTTTTAACCTTGACTGAGTTTAAAGAAACACTTATTCTCTACTTCATGTTATAAAAGTATCAAAAAGGTATTTGCTATTTTCATGTTAGTGAGCCAGAGTAAATCCTAGTTTTCTCTCCAGTTCCCTCTGCCTAACCAGAATTAAAATTCCAGCTGCTCACTGTAGATCTCAGCCACATCAGCAGTCTTAGATAGTGTCCAGCCCACTGCCCTGTAGCCATTTTTATGCCTGTCCTTGAGTGTTCTGTGTATCTCTGAATACTTGGTAGAAGTCTTGCTGAAGGGCACATGGGAAGAGGCTTACAAGCGAATTTCTTCCATCATTCTGTAGAACTGAGTACAAAGACAGGGTCCGGTTCTGCTGGATACCTGATGCCTCTTACTTTTGCCGATTTACATGGATTTTTAAGGCAATCAGCTTCCTGTCTCATTTCATAGAATCATAGAGTGGTTTGAGTTGGAAGGGACCTTAAAGATCATGTAATTCCAACCCCTCAGCATGGGCAGGGACAGCTCATTTCTTGTAAATGCGTATCATTAGGGGAACTGAGCTCTGTAATAGAAAATTTGGTGGCTTTTCCCATAGCTGATAGCTGAGATTAGTCTCTGTAGTAGCCTATAGCAGATGGCTTAGTGACCCTTTCTCCTGGAGGCAAGGGACATTTTGCACGGGAGCATTCCCTGCAGGGCCCTGCATATCCAGCCAGACCTTCCTTATGGTTGGACGTAATGATCTTAAAGGTCTTTTCCAACTTAAATGATGCTATGATTCCTACAAAAGTAATTTTTGCACTGAATTCTCAAGTCTCAATTGCTTTTCCTGATTCTCAGATTGATAGAAAGTTAGGGGTACACCTGTATCTGCTATTCATTCTTAATTTTTACAGTATTAGATGTGCATGGTACTGGAGTGGATTCTTACCTATGCCCTATTATTCTGCTTCTGGTGGAATGAGTGGATCTGGCTGCTCAGTATGTCGGAAAGAATGACACGCTTTCTGGAGGAACTGAATCATACTTTTCTCTAGCCCCCCCCTACTCTCAAATTGGTTTTATTCTTCTTTTGATCTCACCTCTGTATCTTAGAATAATGAAAAGGAAGGAAAACACTCAAGGATTGGATATTTATTTCCTTTGCCTTCACAGGAAAACAGAGGCAACAGGGATTTATTTTAGCTTGCAAGTGACCTATACTGGAACTCCTGGTATTTGACATGGCCAGTGCTATGAGACCAGTATGAGTAAGAATGGTTATAGAAATTCTTATTATTGCTTCATGAGCCTTTGCACTAGCAAGGACTATAAACAAATATTTGTGATGTGCAAGGTATTGTTCTTCTTCTCGACTGCCTCATTTTTGTCTACAGGTATCATGGCAATCCTCTTCTCTGGAATTGTGATGTCTCACTACACACACCATAACTTGTCCCCAGTTACACAGATTTTAATGCAGCAGACTTTGAGAACCGTTGCTTTCATGTGTGGTAGGTGCTACCTGCTATTAATATCTAATATTAATAGTTTAAAATTGTATTTGCCTGAAGCGGTGATTCTGATGGGAGCAGCAGAAGTGTGAGTTTTCTTCTAGCCACTTGTATGTCAGCAGAACATGTCTTTAAAAGATGACCTCCTAATAGGGGAGGCTGGAAGGCAGTCAAAAGTCACCTTTCCTGCCACACTGAATAAAACATACAGTAAATCTCTCTCCTGTCCTGCAGGCTCCTGCTAAGATTTGACACAAGACTGATAACTGAATAAAGAGCTCTGATTCCTGTATTTCTCTGTTCTATTTTTAGTTTTAGGAGATGTATTTTTAGCTTTTTGGTTTTGTTTTTGTTTTTTTTTTAAAAATGGATATAAAAGCTACTTGCAAAAACAATGGCTTCAGAAATTGAGAATTTGGGTTTGGAAGTGGCGATACAAGCAGCTCAGGGTCCCATAGCCTTTCCATTTACATTTACAAGCCAAACTTTCAAAGAAATTACATTCTTCTGTATTACAAATATATCCCTTATTTCAGGGGATAGCATGAATGTCTTCTATGTTGTTTGCAGGAAAATGCATTTGCAACATGGTCATGGGGTGGTCTTGCTGCAAGCTAAGCTGTGGCCACTCATTACCTGAACACCAGTAGCTCATCAGGGTTTGGTCTTAATCTGTTACAAATGCTAAAAAAGTACTTATTCATTCAAGTCACTGTAAATGAGTTATTTAAGATACTGCACAATTTCATACATGTGTGCAGCAGGTTTTGAACATGCAAGTTTAAGTACCCCAGGCATGACTAAACAATGTCTTAGGCTGCAGTGACTCAGACGTTCCTACTGTCTGTCCAAAACTGTCCTGTATTCACTGCCTTTGTGATAAGGAACCTACTCTGCTAGGACAGCAGTGAACTGACAAAATATCTTGGCTCTGCGATTCTCTAGTGGTAGTGAGTTGGTGCTATGGAAATAAAATGTTTGGATTACTGTAGTCACTGAGCAGTGGTGGTACTATTTCAGATTTGCAAACATCACTTCTGGAGGTTATTAGAATATACAAGGGTGCTAGATAATACAGTGCAGGATTTTATTACACAGAAAGATACAAACTGCTGCCATTTATAAGAATTTAGTGAGTATAATACTTTATAATAGTATTCAACTTGCAATATATGAGATTGTATCTGACATTTCAGTTTTATATGGAATCTGATTCAAAGCTACAGAAGTCAGTAGCTGTTCCTGTAGCTTATGTTCTGCAGCTCGTCCTATATTCCTTAAGAAATTCCTCAGCCTTTAGTACAAAGTTGGTTTGCTGGCTTTTTCATGCTCATTAGTAATTTACAGCTGAGAAAAGCCTACAGACAGAGACTGAGGTGCTGACAGCGAGAGAAGAACATGGCCTTTTGCATAATGGCATCTGTGCCCATTCTGTGCACTCAGAAGTCAGGATATGTTATTTTATGTACCATATGTAGTATGTTATGATAGGAGTATAAGAAGTTTTATATAATTGTTTATTTAAGATGTGATTTCTCTTTTTCAGAAACGTGTGTGTTTGCATTTCTTGGCCTGTCAATTTTTAGTTTTCCTCACAAGTTTGAAATGTCCTTTGTCATCTGGTGCATAGTAGGTATTTACTTTCTTCCATTCTTCTTTAGGTGCATTTGAGTTATTGGGATGGGGGGCAACACCTTACAGTTAAAATATTTTAGAATAGTTTTTATGTTTTAAAAGGTTTTATTAAAGCACTTCTATGTTTTTATGTATTGCATAAAGCTAACTCTCAATAATAGCATGAAATTATTCTTCTTCTTAACACTTTGGTGTACAAATGCATCAATCGTTTTTAAGGAATTCTGGTTTCTCTTATTTTGAAGGCCTTCTCGATAAGATTATCAAAAACAAGGAAAAACACTTGGCTTGTTTTGACCCTATTAGATTTTTTAAAACAAAAGAAATTTCAAAAGATGTTGAGGTTATTATTCATGCCGCTTTATTCCAGAAGTTATTTTACCAGAAAAAAAAAATCATGAGTTTTTACATATCTTTAGTTTCATATGAATGATGAGTGTGAATGCACGGTTTGTAGAAACTACAGCACAAACCAGTACCAAACTCTGCTCCATTACATCTCTCCAGGACTACAGGTTTTGAGTCTTTCTCCCATATGTCATTGCACTTTGCACATAAGCCAATTCAGCCCCTACATCACTTCTTCACTCTGAGCTTACTTCTTTCAGAGGAAGTTCTTCCTCGAACCTTCCCCAATGTGTATTCAGTCTTTTACTCAATTCATGATTCTTTTTCTTCCATTCTGTCTTTCAGTGTATCTTTATGTAGTTGTGCTTTGAATTATGTTTCATATGGGGGTTACCTACATCTGTTGCTATATAATGGTTTAATATGGACATGAAGAGTGTGGTCTCTTGCAGAGTCAAAAGAGGGAAATGTGAATCTGTTTCCAGTTCCATACAGCAACGTATGCTATAACATTTCAGTCCATGGTTCAAGGGAAGAATTGTTACCTACAGTTTAGGAATAGTGATACCTGCACAGAGAATTGCTGTCACTGCATTACTCCCAACTTCCTTATGTAATATATATCTAAGGTGTGACACTTCTTTGTAGCATTGTCCTCACAAACATAATACAGATTGTTTAATTTTGGGGTGATTCATGAAGGAAAACAGCACAACCCTTCAAGGACGCTGCTGACTAATCCTAGGATATTTACCTTATCAACGTCTGTCTGTGGTGGAGCCATTGTGCAAACCTTTGCTTTTCTGAGTTAAAGATTTCACAGTATTTGTTAATTGTTTGCCGTTAAATCAATAGTACTTTTCCCTCGCCCTCTCAAAATGTTGCTTCAATGTGTGGTATATTTTTTGACTATGCCCAGGGAAGAGTTGAGGAGCCAGGAACCAGATTACATGCTTTTTGTTTGGCTTCTGGCCTTTTTCTCTGAGGAAGGGGTCCATGGAGAGACAATAGAACTATCTTATTGCCTCTTAGCTGCTGCACCAAGGGAATGATTAGAGGAGCTGAACTGAGGAGAACTTCTACCCAAAGTAATTCTTGGTCTCCCTGGAATGCCTCTTGAGTTTCATTTATATATAATAAGTAATGTCTGATCTCTGTCAGTGACAAGTCTGGTTTAGTGTCTTTTAAACAGACAAGATGTTTAAAAAGTTAAATTCCACATTGATCTGGGCTGAGGGAGTTCTTTATGTTGGTTTAGCAGCACACCTACTCGGAAGACTTGTGAGTGAAAAGAGCATTTTCACCCTGTATAAGCCAGATGCAACTGGGCTTGCATGAATGTAACACATGAAATAATCTTTTGCTTTGATTTCTGTTTTTCAGGTACTTGTTCTCTTTGGTAGAGCAGTGAATATTTTCCCACTTTCCTACCTGCTCAACTTTTTCCGTGATCATAAAATCACCCCCAAAATGATGTTTATCATGTGGTTTAGTGGTAAGTTAAAGCTCAATGTGCAGAGGAATGGAAAAAATGTTTTATCTTTCTCATTGTGCGGGTGGCTCTGGGAGGAACAGCTTTTCCACTGGTAGAGCAAAACTCAACCAAACACTTATTACACTCTCAGACTCAAGTGGAGTAGGTATGTTCTCTTTCCTCTTTGTGCTAGAGGATCATGCAGTGGCAGTCCCCCCCTAAAGCTTTTCTGCAGAGTCTACTTTTCTGTCTAAGTGTAGCAACATCACAATTTGAAAAATACTATCTGAAGAGTTCAGATTCATTTTAGGGTGGTAACCAAATGGCAGGTAAAAGGAACTGTATAGGACTAAAAAATCTTCAAAGATGAAGAGTTCCTATTGAGTTAGGATGCTGAGGACCAATGTTGGTGTTAATTCATTCTTCATTAATTTGCTGTTCTCTTTGATAAGGTTTACGTGGTGCAATTCCCTATGCCCTCAGCCTCCATTTGGGCTTGGAACCCATGGAGAAGCGGCAGCTCATTGGAACAACAACAATCATCATAGTGCTGTTCACGATTTTGCTGTTGGGAGGAGGAACTATGCCTCTTATCAGACTGATTGACATTGAAGACTCCAAAGCACGCAAAAGGAACAAGAAGGATATTAATCTTAGCAAGACAGAGAAGATGGTTTGTTTGGGTTTTTTATTCAGAGGATCAATTTTTATTTTTACATTTTCCAAAAAAGAGACTGGTACCTTATTTTTACTGACAAGTAAAGTGAAAGCACTCAAAAGTGTGGCAGGAAAAGCCAAGCAATATCACTTCGCAATATCACTTCACAATATCCCAAAGACAGAGCTTGGCTAGCGTTTACACAAATAACTGCTTAGACAAAGGAAGGAAAAATGAAATCTCTTTATTCAGTCAAATTATAAATTGATCCATGCAAATTAAAGGAACCTCTCTAAAAGCATAAAGCAGATGATACAGGACTGAGTCATACACAGAGAGAGAGTAGCTAGTACAGTGAGTCATGAATTAATCATAAAAGGCAGATGGGAAAAGGTCAAAGCAAAGGCCGTGAAAAGATGGTAACAATAGCACCCTTCTCATTGGATTTTATTGTGCAGCGGTTCCTGGCCATGCAAGATCGTCTAGAAAACTAACTAGCCAGTTTGAAACCTCACGTGCAAAAGACTGGAGCACTTGAAGCATCCCAGAGCCCATTTTTCTCTGAACCATCAAACTATACCTGCAGGGTATTGTTCTGTAGGACTGAGAAATAGCTTCTCTTGGTGTGAGGTTTCAAAAAGCTTGCAGTCTTCAGAATTACTTTACACTGTCCATGTAGGGAGGTACATATAGGAAGAGCACAGGGATAGGGTGTGTTCTGATACAGGGCTTGGTTTTAGTGCAACAGTGATGTTAAACTTGCCTGCTGGAAAACCTGCACATTATATATCTCTTCTCAGCAATAGTGACAGTACAAAATATGGAACATTTGAAGTCTTTTACCTTTTGCTTTGAAAAGGGAAGCTAAGTGGCACTGGGAGTCAACACTGGACAGATTAATGCAGCCATAAGCCCCCTTGTAGGTTAGAGTGATAATTTTCATTTTGTTCCAGCATGGGAATTGGTTGTGAGAAAGGACAACACAGAGGAAGGGGCTGGAATAAGCTGGAGGGCTGACTGCTATGTTTCTCAAATTATTCCAATATTTATGATCTTTCTAGGGAAATACCATAGAATCTGAGCATTTATCAGAGCTCACAGAGGAGGAATATGAAGCCCAGTATATAAAACGCCAGGACCTCAAAGGGTTTATGTGGCTTGATGCAAAGTATTTGAATCCTTTCTTCACAAGAAGACTCACACAAGAAGTAAGTCTGTCTTGTTTTCCTGAAGAAAAGAAACTCTGTCTTAGAGTTGGCTTTTACTTCAGTCTGTTATTCAAAGCTGATTGTGTAGCCATGCAACTTCTGTATCAGGAACAGTGAGCCATCTAATATATTATTTGTGCGTGTAGAGAAGCTCTAATGACAAGCTGCATTTGAAATTTGAAGGTTGGATTAAATGAGCATCTCTTAGTGCCACTGCAATTAAACTTTAAAACATGTATGGATTTTTGAACTCGCCTTTAATCTTGCAGTGCACCATGAGGAGTATCAGGAGTTATTAGTTACCACTGTTGCTACAAAAAACTGCTGCCATTTAGCAGAGGTTTTGATGTGCCATTACACAAAGCCTCTGCCTCTTATGGTCCTGTGAATCCTGGAGCTGCAGTTTTTCCCAAGAGTGCAGTTTATCTTGGAAATACATACCAGAATTGCAACCTTCACTTTTAAGACTTCTTCACTGGGAAGCAAAGACTTTAAAGCTCTAAATGCAAAATAACACCTGACTGAACACATAACTCAACACTGAGTGGCTCTGAGAGGTGTAAATACTGTGGTATTTTTGCTGTGAGTAAAGTATGCATGTTACATCTTCCTAACCTACACAAGTGCTGAAATATTTATTTTGTATCTTTCCTTGAAAAATAAATATTTCAGCACTTCATTACAAAAGTTGAAGGCATTTTTTTGCAAAACCAAAACAGAATCAAGAAAACAGAGTAAGCATCTGATTTGTAGTTGGTAGCCAGAAGCACAGGCTGTCATCCAAATTGCAATCAAAGGCTAGAAAAATAAGTATGTGAATCACCAAAGCCAGCCACAAGCTTCCCACTGTCCTTGGGAAAGCAGAGAGCAGTGTGAGGTTCAAAACCAGGCCATCCAGAGAGCATTAGGATTGTTGAAACCAACAGAGCAGCACTGTTGAGAAAACAGGTAAAATTACCTGTCATCAAAAATATCATCCATGGAAATAATTAGTAGTAAATATTTTCTTATTTTCTTGTAGGAAACAGAATCGCTTTGCACACTTAGAGACCAGGAGTGGATTATTTCCTAAGGAATATGCTAACTTAGTCTTTCTCTTTTTCCTCTGACACACAAGCAATGTAGCTAAATAGCAATCTTCTGATTTGCTTTTGCCTTAGGACTTGCATCATGGGCGTATACAGATGAAAACTCTCACAAACAAATGGTATGAAGAGGTACGACAAGGACCTTCAGGATCTGAGGATGATGAGCAAGAGCTGCTCTAGCAGACTGGGGAAGAAGCAGAACAAGTTCATCATTAGAGCATTATAAAGAGGATTTAATATCAAGAGTCCAACTTCACAGAAGCTGGAAAACTAAGGATGAACTTTTTGATTTTCAGACATGTCTTGTGCTACATGTTTATGTATAAAATTGCGGATCTACTGTGCTTGATATTACTGATCAGTGATTGAAGCCCCCAAGTGTCAGACACTGGACTGAATGAAGAATATTTCATTCAGATTCTACAGCCTAGCAAATTTCATGTGGCCTATTGAAAAGTAGAAGCATCTTCATGAAATTATCACATTGTTTAATGTGGGAGTCTTCTTCCCATGAGGAAATCTGCTGTAAACTAATGCTGAAGTACAGAGCCATTGTATGACTCTGCAAAATGAAATGAATTGCACTTTACTTTTTTTTATATATATATATATTCATTCACAGCATGGAGTATCTTGACAGTTTATATTGTGATTTTTTTTCAGCACTAGTAAGGGGATCCAACTGGAATATAAAATTTATGAGATTTGCATGTTATGAATCTGGAAAAGGTACAGACCTTGACAGATGTTGCACCTGCAAGGAAGCAACTCTGAAAACCAGTGGGTTTGTCCTTTAAGAAATTCTTGATTCTTGTTTTATGAGATTTCTATTTTATACTGAGCTGTCTAATCTGCAGTACTGAATATAGCATGGTTTGGAGATGGGGGATTGTCCAACACAGTACAGAACTGCATTTGAAGTTCTACTTGGAATGTGTTTTTTTTTCCTTTGCCTAGAGCCAGTTGCAGTTGGGTTTCTGTAATTGGCAGTTGTTCCCTGCTGGCGCTTTGGCTTCAAATCTTGGAAACCAGCAGCTTTTGTTTTGCCTAATTCATGAAGTGTCCATAACACTCCAGAATTCACTAGTAGAATTGTTAAGTTCTAGTGAAAGCAAAGCCAGTGTACTAATGATGAGAAGGAGTCTATAAAATCCAGTCCAGGTACAGAGAGGTTAATATTGCACATTGCTGAAACGGCCTCCCTCGGGAAGTGCCAAACAGCTTTCATTAAGCTGTCCTGTTTGTTAATGTGATTTTTCTCTTCTGCTTACGCCGTTTCAAAGTCAGCAGTTATCACTTCACTTTTTCTACATGGCCTGGTCTGTTTGCTCGGCGTTGCACACGCCTCAACAGACACACGGTGTGTGTTGCACATTCGCCATGGTTACACGTGGAGCAGTGTGTGCTCATTGCCAACCTGAATTCCTCATTTGCATATTCACTGCTAAAATGTGAGTTGTTCTGTGAATCTGACACACAAGTGCAGCGGTTGGTTTCTGAAAGTGAGACTTGCTTATGTCTTTGGTCTGGGTTTGCTACTAAGGTTTTTAAAGAACCACTTACCTGCTGGGAGGAATAAAAGTTCAAGAATGTATTTAGATTCCTAAACCTGTGTTGTCTGGGCAATTTTCCAAAAGGGCTACTTTCTGCAGGTCTCTCTTCTCCCTTTCCCTACCCCATGAGTTGAAAGAACCTCTCTGCTAATCCCAGAGGTGAAACATACTGGTGGGAGCCTGAATGGGGCACAAACTCAGATTCTGGTGTTGAGCACAAAGTATTTGGTACTTGCTTTATCCTTAGAGGATTGCTGTAAAATTCAGACTTTTTCTTCACCTTTTTTTGACAGCAGTAGACTTAACCACATTTTAGTTGCCTGTCTATCTCACTAGGTTCCTCAACTTGAACATTTAAGCCCAGGACATGGCTAGAAGGTCTCTGGGGACTAATGTCACTGGAGATGTTGATCTAGATGCTACTACACTGGACTTAGTATTATGCCTCAGTCATGCCCAAATATAAAATAGCCTTAAATTTCTATTATTATTCCAGTGAAGCGGGTTATCTGCGAAATAAAGAGCTGTACCAGGTGATCAGCCCTTTGGTAACGTCCATCCAGGCAAGCTGATCGTTTCCTGCCCTCTCCTGGCCCTCGGTGGTGGTGCCAACAGCTCCTGAAAGCCAGTTGCTGGGAGTAATTTTACACATTAAATTGAAGCAATTAACTGATACAGTTAGAACTAATGAAATCACTTTGAAGCAATTAAATTGAAGAAAATTTGGATGGTTTAATTTAAAAAGCAACTGTTCTAAAGCTTAAGAAAGTATTGCATTTGTCAAAACTTGGAATTAACTGTTCCCTCTCAGAAATTCTTATTTTGGAACCATTAGAAGAATGTTTTGCCATTATTTCAGTGACCAGTTTTATACTGATTTATCACTACATTGACTTTTGTGACAATCATTTCACAGTGGATTTCATCACTTAAAGTAATATGCCTAGAAAAGAAAAAATACCCATCTCCTTATTGTCTTGCCTTGCAGTTACTTTTGATTTTTTTTTTTAATTTTATCAGCCCAGTGTAAAACTCAAAGCCTCTTTTTCCATAAGGACCAGCAGCCCCATCCTAACTGGAAGTAATCTGCAAATGACATAAACACAGACGCCCAATGCAGGTGTTCCTGATCGCAGAGCCCTGAAATTCTGCCAGGCTGCAGCCCCAGCGGCTGCTTCTCCTGCCAGCTGAGGAGTCGTGCAGAGGAGACGCAGGGATGTTGCCACAGGGCCTGGTTTATATTCAGTCTGCAACATCTTTCAGCCCTGGTGCCCAAGTGCTGGACCCCAGCCCCAGCCTGCTCGTGGCTCACCAGCTGAATGCAAGCAAACACCTCCAGCTTTCCTTGCCTTGGTTTCATCATGAAGATGATGCTATCTTTAACTTGGCTGCACCAAAAAACCCTCATTTATTTTAAACATTAAAGCATCTATAGGCTGTTTTTACAGCTTAATCTAAAAGCTGACATAAAAGGACCAAAAGCAATAGTCATTATCTGCTGTTCAGGAGCTTAACCTTTTAAAAGAAAGACTCTGATCTGTGTTTGTTAGACACCTTTTGCCTATTCCCAGCCTGTAGGTGAGCTCACCTGCCTCTGAGAGGACGTTTCCACCCCTGGGGCTGCATTTAAACTGCATTTAAACTGCAGCCGAGGGCTGCCTGACCCCAGAGGAGAATGGGCCACAGGTAGAACACAGACACCAGAGGGGAACATGCACCCTCAGCTTTGTGAGCCACTGATTTTGGAGGCACAAAGGCTCCTTATGCAAGCGGCCACTGGCCATTACTTGGAAGAGTGGTGTGAGCTGAAGGCAGCTCAGATTGGAGCTGGTGACGCCTTTGTCAGTGATTCCCACTTTAAATTTGAACAGGAGTTGCATGAGCTTGCATGGGACCCTCTAGTGCATGGGAGGCCAAGAGCAGCACAGCAGCCGAGAGCCACCAGCTGGGAGGGGTTTATAAATTCAAATAACCACTACAGCCAGAATTAATGAAATCACTCTGAAGCAATTAAGCTGGAGGAATGTTGGGGGTAGGTATGGGTGGTGTTTAAAAAGCAACTGCACTAAAACTTAAGAAGGTGCTCACTGCTCTGTCACAACTTGGAATTAAGGCTTTGTTTTCCCCTCAGTCCACACATTAACCTCCATTAATTCCCATAATATGCTTAAGTTAGCAGGGGACAAAGCAACAGGCTGGGAGTCTAGCAAGCAAAGCAGGGACCTGATGCTGCACTGGCGGCTGGACCATGCGATGTCCCCGAGCCCAGACTGAGGAGTCGCATCCCTGGTCCCCCAACCATCCTGGAGTCACCATGCCCTGACAGCCCCCCAGGAGATGTCAGCAGCCCATCATGTTCCTGTCCTTCGGTGGAAAATCAGCCCTTGGTCACCTTTCTCCAGGTTTCCTTCCTTCTGGGACAGTGATGAGTGGAAGGTACAGCCAGGCCTTGGCTGAGGTGGCAGCTCAGGCACAGCTGCCCCATCACCACTGGCCTCTCCATCTATACTTCATCCTAGTGGGAGGAAGGCTGCGCTGCTGGGGGAGGAGAGGTTTATTCACCCCAGGACCCTGTGCCCTGGCCACTGGGCTGTGTCCTGTCTGCAATTGCTCATCCACCACACCAACCCTGTCCTGCCCTGGCCATGCACAGCCACGGTATTTCTGTTCATCCCAGAGCGTGGCCACTAACACATAAATGAACAAAGTCGAATGCCAGTTTCATATGAGTGAATTTACTTGAAAAACATACAGTTTCTGAAACACGATGACTGGTCAGCAGAGACATGGAGTGCGGATGATTCCCTGGAGCGCTGGGATGCCTGGGCCAGGGGGCAGCACCCATGGCCAAGCAGTCGTGTCCCTGGCCCGGTGGTGACCGAAACACCAACCCACAGTGGAAACTTTGTCCTCTCTCTCTTCACTGTCTGCCCTGATTATGATTTATTTGTTTGCAGCGTTTTGCAAATACTGCACATCTTTGGGTTGTGGGGGGGGGGTTGCATAGCAGGAGTAGGAAGCGAAGGTGCGAGTGTCACTCCTCACGTGGCTTTTCAGTTATTACTCGGCTCTTGTGCGTAAACCCTGCCCTGCCCCAACCATCCGCACCCACAGGTGCCACACGTGGCAACACCATCCCACGGGGATGCAAGTGCACCCTGGATGTATTCATGACTCTCTCCCGTCAGAGGGAAACTGCTAATTAAAGTGGCTGAGTGGAAGGGACAAAAGCCAATGCCACGAGTGCCACACTGTGGTGCTTTGGTCGGAGCTGAGCAGCAGCAGCCGGTGCAGGTTGCACGCGCAGAAGGCAGCGACGTCCCTTGCTGGGCGCCTCTGCATGCAGCGACCACTGCAGGGCTCGTGCTGGCCCCAGCGCCACCTGCACTGGGATTGGGCTGTAACACCACAGCCGAAAAGCCCGGCTCCTATTTTTAATGCTTGGTTTGTTTAAATGACTGGTGATGGGCATCTGCACCCGCACACCCTCCCCTTGGTGTTTCTACACCCCGGGAGTCTTTGTGAAGTGCTCGGTGTCCTCAGAAGAGAGGAGGCTGCTGCATCTCTGCTAAGAAAGGGCAAAGATACGTCCCGGTTCTGGGAGCGACTGCTAAAAATAGCAAGATGTGTGTCTGGAGAGCAGAAGCAGCGGGGAGAGCTCGGGGTTGGCTTACAGGCAGAGCTGGCCGGCAGGGCACAGCCTGATGGCATCGGGACAGCGGCTCCTTTCCAGCACTCACTGCAGAAAATGGTTCACTACTCCCATTCAGCACGTCCATGAGTTAATGTTGCGGCTCTGGCAAGGGGCTGTGATGTGGTTTCGTTCATCAATCAGTGACGATGTAAAGCGCTCCCACGAGTAACTGGCCAGCTGGGTGCCACCTCTGCTGCTGACTCTTCTCATCACCTTGTAAGAATCTTTCAGTTCTTTGGTGTATAAGCACCCTGGCTGTGTTATTCACCCTCCGCAAAGCCAAGCCGTGCCCAGGGCAGGGTACACAAGCTGCCCGGTGCTGGAACAGGGAGCCCCAAGCTCAGTCCCAAAGGAGCTGCCTGCATGTGACTGGAGAGAGACACCTGCAAGCCTGTCCTGCACCTGCCACAGCAGATAACGTGGGGACTTTTCTGATGATGGCTTAGCATCAGGCCCCCTCAAACCTTCTCGGTTCTTTTCATCCTAGACTTCTCCTGTGGCTGAAGTGCCCCGGCTGATCTCCAGATGCTGGATCCAAGCTCCCCCGGGATGCTTTAGCCCCTGCCCCACTGTGTGGTGTGAGCTGCCCTGTCGTCCCAGGCACTGGGAGATGCCCCGCAGACAGAGCTCCTTCTCCAGGATGGTGCTCAGCCACAGGTTCACCATTCCCTGCCTGAAGAACATGATCTGGAATTATTACTTTCACTAGGATTATTTTAACCCTAAATCCTTTGAAGTAAACTCCCACTCCGATCTATAGGATGGTGCTGGGTTTGCATTCAATCAAGGGAGTGGAGTAGTGCAGAGAGCAGTCTCTCAGGAGGTATGTAAAGATGCTTCATAATCCCAAGTGAGGTAGCTGGGAGGCACCGTCCCGCTCCTTGGCAGGAAAGGACGTGGGCAGCAGGGGCTGCAGGAGCTGATGCTGGAGGTGGGATGCTTCTCGGGGCCTCCTGGCCCCAGCACTCCCTGCAGGCAGTTTCTGAAGATAACCAAGTTCCTGCTTGGTCATCAGAGCACCGAGATGGAAAAACCAAGGCCAAAGGCCCAGAGGACAAGCTGCAGGAGGAACTGAACCCTGGGCTTGCACCCCGGGCAGATTTCAGGCACTGGGGTCTATTTTTGTTTTCTTGGCAAGTGCAAAGGCCAGGCTCAGAGTTGCGAGAGCCAAACCGAAGTGGGAGGGGAGGTTGGTCTTAAATTTTTGTGTCACTTCATCTGCAGAATACGCTGGGAACTCATCAGATATGGAGGCAAGAGGAAATCTGCGCTTGGATTTGTCTTCCAGTGCGCTGGTAGGACGCACAGAGGAGGGCTGGGCTCAGAGAAGGTCTTTGACAATATCCGAGGGCAGAGCTTCCCCCACCACATTCGCGGCACCCAGACCCGACCTGGTGCGTGTGACGAGCACCATCACCTGCACCGTCCTCTTCAGCCCTGGCTGGCAAGTGGCTCTGCCGGCCAGGAGAGCCAGGGGACCACGCCGAGGCGAGCCGCCCGGCGCCCGCGGGAGTTTGTAGCACTTGGGGTAGTTACTGAAACACTCAAACGTGTCGTTGCAGTTTGTGCAAGCGCCGGGGGGCTCCCCGAAGCCTGGGGAAGGGAACGGCTGGAGTGTGGGGCTCGGGCAGGCGCAGCAGAGCAGGGTGCGAATGGCCTGGAGGAGCACCACGTCTTTGGAGAGGAACTTGTGGAAGTTGGGCTTGAAAAGCAGGTACACCAGGGGGTTGTAGAGCGTCGAGGACTTGGCAAAGACAGCTGAGAGCACGAAGGCCAACGCCGGCACCTGGCTGGCATCGCCGAGGACTGTCCACATGGCAACGATGGCATAAGGGGTCCAGGCAGCCAGAAACCCCAAGCACACAGCAATGCTCAGCTGGAAGAGAAGGAGGTGGAGACAGCAGTGCCATGAGTCTCCTTTGGTACATGTGGGATGCTGACCCCCCGAAAAACCCAGCCTGAGGCTGACAACCACTGCCATGGGCAATGGGACCCCCAACACTCAATCACATCCCTGGGGAAAGGTTCTCAGCCTTCTGGACCCTTTACACAGGAGCTTCGGGGTGTCAGACATCAGGGCAGCAACTCAAAACATCCCAGCGTGGGCACTCGCTTCAGGTGACATATCCTTGCTAAATTATAGTATTAGCTTGTGTCTGGGGAACAAAGACTCATGCAAGCTCCTTTTATGATCTTTCCCAATGTAATTTAAAATGAAAAGCCCTCCACCTGATGGCTTTAAACAAGGAGAAGTGTGTTATAACCCACATTGCTACGAACACCTGGAGAATTCATTGGCAGTGATAGAAGTGTCCGGCTGGCAGAAGGGGTCCTGCTGCCCCCACCCACCCCAGGGCAGGGGGCTGGGGCAAGGGGCACCCCGGCTTCCCGCACCCCCAGCCCTCCCCTACCTTCACGACCAGGCTGTGCACGCTGCGGGCTCTGTGCCGGGGGGACGCGTGACGCCTCACGGCTCTCTGGGACACCTGCACCGTCCAGAGGATCAGCGAGTAGGAGACGAGGATGAGGAGGCAGGGGAGAAGGTAGCAGAAGATGAAGAGGGCGAGGATGTAGAGCGTGGCCTCCCTGCTTGAGGCTTTCCAAGTGATGCAGCAGGCTGTCCCGTAGGGCTCGGGGCCGTAGCTGCCCCACTCGGCCAGGGGCGCCGTGGCGAACAGCAGCGCGTACGCCCAGACGCACAGCAGCAGCACTCCGGCGTGGCACGGGGAGAACTTGTTGCCTGTGGCAGAGGGATTGGGGTGAGGGTGGATTCCCATGAGCAAGCAGGAATGGGGAGAGGAGCTGTGAGCTCCAGCCGCTCACGCCACCAGTGCTGGGGATGAGGCCACACTGGGGCTGTGGGGCAGAGCAGGAGCTGCGTGCACAGCACCTCAGCGGTGGTCGCCCCGGGGTCCTGGGACACACAGACACCCTCTTGTCCCCTGGACAGGTGGCCAGAGCCAGGAGCCACGAGAAATGGAAGGGTTTGCCCCAACCCAGGCAGCGAGCAGCAGCTTCGGGAGGACCTTCTGGGAGATGGTGCTGGTGGTGAGGCGGGGGGTGCTGCACCCACAGCCCCGTGGGGACACGGCTGCACCCACAGCCCCGCAGCCAGGAGGGACGGAGGCTGCAGCATCTGAGCACAGGGTGGGGAGAGGTGGCTTTGCGACCGCCCAAAGCCCTTCCAGACGCTGTCATTTGAAGGACCTTCCTTCTCCTTTCTAGCAGATTGGAGCACTAGGAGGGGAAACAGGTTTTTTCTTTTTGTCCCATCCCCCATCAAATTAAACCATTTGATCTTTTAAGAGCTCGGTATAAAATGCTAAATCTTCACACATGTATAGAAGTAACATTTTTCTTTGAAACTAAGCAGTTTAAAAGGCTCATTAAGATTAGCCATTTCCTCACGGAAAATGGACCAAGGCATCACCGGGAGATAAGCACAATGTGCCAGGCTGCCAAGCACTGGCTAATCTAGAGGACAGAAGCAGCACAGGGAAAAGCCACTGGTACCTGGCTGCCTTTTAAGAGCCAACTTTTATCTTTATCTTTCCTTCCACCTTTATAGTGGTCTCCTGATGTGGTGTGCTGGCACATAACCAAGGCGACTCTGCTCCAGCATCGTCCTTGAGGCGCTGCCAGCCGCAGGGGACAAAGCACGTTAGCGGCTGATGATGGTGGCAGGCTCAGGGCAGAAAGCACTGAAGCCCCAGAGAGGGGGTGAGGATGTACCCTGGGATGCCGGTCTGCAAATAGAACTAATATCTTTGATTCCTCATTTTATTTCTATTTTTGTTCTTTAATCCAAAGTCTATTCTGAAGATGCATGCTAGATAGTGGATTAGCAGCTGAGCTGAGGAAATTAAGAAGCAACTCCAACTAGGAGCTGTAAATGCGCTGCGGACATCCCTGGGTCCTCTTGTTTCCTCAGATGCTCTCTGAACCGCTGACCTCTACAAAGGGCTGGTGACAACGCTTAGAGCTGAAAACATTCACATTAGCTCTGTGGAAGTCCAAGTGAAAACAGGGCTACAGAAGTGAGCTGTGACACTGCACACCCAGCCCTCCTGAATTAATTATGTCAGTGAATTAAATACATTTGGCCTATGGCTCTCCCACCAGGGACAAGGGAAAGCAGCTTCTCCTTGCACTGCTAGAGCTCGAGGCTTCCTGGACGCAGGGTCTGTCCTAGTTTGAGCTCAGGTCTGGGTACGGACACTTAAACCGTGCAACCTGCTGTGATACAGCTTGTGGGATTTTTGTACAGAGCGAGGACAACCCCCTTGACACATATCTGGGTGACATTCTTCAGCCTTAGAATGAAGCAGGGGGCTGACAAGATGCATGCACAGGGGCACTGAGTGCTGGGGCTCCATAGGCAGGTGGAGGGGAGTGGATACACAAATGATCAAAGCCTTCAGAGCCTGCAGAGTATCGACTGGGAATAGACTGCCCTAGGGCAAAGCTTTCTCAGAAGATGTGGACCTGGACCATAAAAAACCCACGAGGGTTATGTTAACAGAGAGGGGTGTGAGTATAGAACAGATAACGCGTCCCCGCACCTACCATATGCTGGGTAACAGACCTTCAGGCAGCAAACCGTGCTGAGAACTGTCAGGCTGGTGAGGCTGCACAGCCCGAACAAGACCCCGAAGAAGGCGTAGAGGGTGCACACTGTGTGGTTGAACAGCCACCTGCAAGGGAAAGCCTGTGTGTAAACCCAGCCCTTTTCCTCTGCCTAGGGTGCCACTCAGCTGGACGGGATTTTTTTCTGTGTCCCCTGCTCTGGAAGAAGAGTCGATATTTCCCAGCTGCTCTCCTGGCAGTCCCACACCAGCAGCAGAGCTGGACACGCAAGGGGTGGCTGCAATGGGTACCTGCACCTGATTGCCTGAGAAAACATGGGCATGATCTCACCCCGATTCATTCCCTGAGCATCTCAGTGACGAGCACAGGTGGGGCCGTGGGTGCAGGAGCCGCCCTGATCCCCACTGGTGCACACCAGCTTAAAAATCCATCCCCAAACCCATTTTACAGCAGGTCTATGTGACTATCTAGAGGAACAGGGAACAGTAAAGCATCCTGCCCTAGTGCCACCAGATGGACCCCTTGGTTCTCACCACATCCCCAGTCAGGGATCTCTCCCAGTTTGCAAACTGCACCCAGGGTCATCAGCCGATGCAGAGTTCCTTCCACAAGGTACCTGTGTGCAAAGAAGGAGGAGATGGCCAAGGGAAAGAGCGTCACTGTCATGCTTAGGTCACTGACGGCCAGGTTGACGATGAAGAACTCAGCAGGCTTCAGCGCAGATCTCTTCCGATAGGCCACCAGCAGGAGCAGGGAGTTCCCAGAAAGAGACACGATGCCTGTGGAGAAAGCCGAGGAGCAGTGCTGTAAGTGACAGAGCCAGGAAAGGAGCCAGGATCACCTTGAGACTTTTGGAAGCAAACCCCAGAGATGTCTACAGAGGGTGGAAACAGCTCCATGCTTCCCTCTCCGCAACGGGCTGAGCAGGGGGAGCCCACGGGACCTGCAAAGCTCTGTGAGCACATCTGGAGCTGCTTTACACTGAATTTGATCCTTTCCCCTTCCTGAGATGCTACAGAGATATTTGGTAGGAGGGTAGTGAGGGGAGGAGACTGCAGCAGGCTCCGGGTGCAGGATCACTTCTTCCAGCTGGAAGGAGCAAGGGGGGCACTTCCTTCCAGCTAAATAAATAACGGGAGCTTTGTGTGGTTGCTCTTCTGATGTCGAGCCAAGGAACTGGGCCCCTTCGCCTCTTTAACTTCATTCTGGCAATGTCACTCCTGTGAGTCTGTGTTGTCCAATATCACAGTAACAAAATAAACAAGAAGAAAGGCCTTATGGAGATCAAGGAAATTACAGACTAAACAAAAGAAGGCTCTTTGTTTGCTATTAGTGTATTTAAAACAACAGTGGTGATTAAAATTTTATAACAACGGCTTTCTCTCTTTTTTTAATCACGTAATAGTGCTTTCATTGAAAAGAGGTTTCAGTGTCCTTGGAAGGGGAATCTGCTGCTCTTGGGGTAGGTTAGGAGACAAGAGTTTCTTCCTAATGGATTAGGCTGTAAATTAAGAATCAGCTACCAAAGCTGTTGAATGGCCAATACTGAAGTTCCTGGAATGAACAGGATTCCCGCTCAAGACTTGGCCAAATCCAGGGCTTTGGAGTCACTGGAGGGCAGAGTGCAGACACGTTTATCCTTGTTCCTAGCCTCACAAGACATTTTCCCCACAGAGCAAGTCTCAGATCTGTACTAAATAAATTTTATTATCTTTACTAACTCCTTGGAGCTGTAGGTGCCGATAGGACTGCTGGCAGCCCCAGTGGCACGAGCAACCCTTGAGCTGCCCAAGCTTGCAGGCATGAAAACCTTCTAGCACTTGGGAGACAAGGTGCTCAGAACTCAGAAAACCAGAAGGTTTTTCTTTGCCCATCATTAACTTCTGGCCCACACCAACCATGTTTAAGCACATCCCAGTCCCTTATTTTTGCCTGCTGACTTTTTAGTGCCACCAAATCCAAATCCCAGGACATTCATGAACATCTGTGGAAAGTGAGGGCCAGCTGGAGATCCAAATCGCCTTCAATAGTTGTGATGCTGGCAAGGCTGACAGCGAGTCCCTGTCTGTCTCGTGTTGGGTGGCTGCAGTAGGAGCTACAGCAAAGGTTGCTCTTCAGCTTTCCAAATACTTAAAACCAGAACGGGTACTTGCAGCTCCCCTGACAGAGGAATGCAGTCACCAAGCTCTGGCCAGATGATCCATTTGATTCACACGAGGAGTGCCAGTTCAATTATTCTGCTAATGACTGAAAGTTTCTGGAAGCATCAGTGAGTGCAGAAGGTCTCAACATCTCTGGCAGGCAGGCAGGCAGCTGGGTTGCCCACAGCAGGGACACAGGTATAGCAACCTGTCTTTCCTTACCAAAGACTAAATAGAGCGTGCCAAAAATCAGATCTTCTCTCTCCGATAAGGTGGAGATGAACACTGAGGCGTTGGACGTATTTCCCATCTGCAAAGCAAGATACAAGTACAAGTGAGAGTGGATGCTGTCCAGTGAAGGAGGGCTTGGCTCCCTCAGTTCCCAGGGAGGACAGTATGTGACACGCTGCTGGCACAGAGCTACAACCACACCAGCAGCAAGCGACCCCCCGGCCCCACCGCTGCGGGTCGGCTTCGTTAACGCTGTGGGCAGCACTGACCTAATTGGCTGGACAGGGGGACGGTACCAGGGTCAGGCTGGTAACCTCACTCCATTACCATTTCTTCAATTATGGATTTCACTGCTTAGCATTCGTCTTTGGACCTACATTTTCTTTGCAAGTGTTGATCGTGTGCTGACTGCAGCAGGCGCTGCGTGTTCAGACACGGGGACCGGCTGCTCAGAGCTGGGGGCTTCATGTTATGCAAAGTACCCCACCCTCCTCCAGGCTGGCCTCATCCTTCATGTGCCTCTGTCTGTCCCCATGTCCCCATCAGGAGGAACCCTTGGCCCAAACTGCCCTTGCAATGCAGCCAAGACCTGTTCACGTGCCACCCCCGCTGCCTCTAGAGTTGAGAGGTGCACGAGGTGCCAAGAGGGCCTGTGCAGACAAGGGGACTTGCAACCAAACCCTGGCCCAGGAGACCCTGCAGCTATAGACAGAAAGGAATTGTCTCCCCAATCTTCTCATCCCCTGGCTTGGACCTTCTTTCTTCAGCTGTAAATAAATCTGATCCCAGCATGAAGAACTTGGGGGGGAACAAATGCATTAGCAACAAAAAAAAAATCACAGTAAAAAGTCATTCTCTTTCTTGGGGTGCGTGATTTATCATTGAGTTTTATTAGCCTAATTATTTTCCCTGTTATTTTATGCAGCTGAGCCAAAGGTTCCCAGATGCTTAGGAAGTTAATAGGGGGCAGTAGAGCAGAACCACAGGTGCGCTTCAATATGTTCACTCCCTTCACTGATAACAAAATAAATGGAAAAAAAACTCTAGTCAGGTGAAAAAAAAAAGAGAGGAGGTGAAAGAAAATAATGGTTTAATTATATGTTTCAATAGCTGTCGGCTTGCTTGCTGGGTTGTTTAATGCACACAGTACTCCTGCCTCCTTCCCCGAGGTCCCTCGCCGCACACTGTGGGAGAACTGAGAGCAGTGTCCTGCCAGGGAGCAGGGGCTGGGAGGGGAAGGCAGCCTGGACCACCATGGTTCAACAGTCAGAAGGGGCAGCGAGCTGTTTATTCTTGCCCCACAGCCCAGTCTTCATAGGGCCACGCTGCGGGAAAAACTGCCAAGCAGCGTGATGCCCAGGCAGGCTGACAGCCACACAGCTGGTTTGCTACTTGAACACACCAGACGTCCCCTATCTTGTTACCGGCACGTGCAAATACAGTACAGGAACTTCTCATATTCCATTACTTGTATTTATACAGGCAGTTTTGATGTAAAAAGTAATTACTTTAATAATTGCCTGCTAAAATATGTAAGGAAAATATTAACATTTGCATCTCAGAGGCTTCCTTCTTTAAATAATATAGCATTGGTGTCAGAGCAGCTACTTGATTTGGAGGAGTTCTCCTTGCTAGGCATGCTTTGCAGATGCACACTCCCCTGACCTGCTTTTCCTTATGCTCTCCTGGCTGGTGGACGTTGCTCTCTCAGTTCTGCTTTGGCACTGGGGTAGCCTTGAACCACATTTGAATGTCCTCATTTGCATGATAGAGTTCATCTGCATAAATTTGCTTTTCTTAGCAAACATAATTCACAAGGTGCTTCCTTTACACTCCTCCTACCCTCTCCCTATTCGTCTTGCCTGGTCCCAGTGCAGAGAACCAAGACCTCTCCGCGTGGCCCCGCAGCAGCAGATGTTGCTCACGAGAAGGTTATGAGAAGTCACTGTAACCTCCATCTGCTCACTGGGGCTTTCTAGCTGCTCTGAGCGGAATGAAAACTCTCTGACCACCCCTGTAAACATCTACACAACTTAATTACCAGGGCACACAAGGTTGGAATTTGAGTACTGATGTGCCAAGATCCATCCTGGGCTCTGCTTCGATGGACAAGGGTTTAGAGAGGAATTCATCCTGCTAATATTAACTTGGGAAGCTGCACTCCAGCCTTCAGCCTGTGCTGAGTACTCAGAGAAGCAATTCAGCGCCTGATCTTTCTGCAGTTGCACCGCACTAAAAGCACATCAATATAACTCAGTTTGCTCAGCTCTTCTCCTGCTCCCAGGCTTCCTCTTACAGGTTTATGCTGAAGGTGACTGTCCCCTTTCTGTGTCCTCAGCATGACTGATGGCACTTGCAGCTCCTGGAAGCTCCTCCCTGCTTGCTGAGCCAAGACACTGGGACATGCCGGGGTCCAGCTGGGGTTGCCTCTCCTGTTTGCTGCCTGGGAGCTTGGGGAATCGAATCAACAGGAATTCTGAGCGGAGCCAATGGATCCCAGGCAGGGGCACCAGCACAGAGGTGACATCAGGCAGCTTTAAGTTGTCCCTGCTCACCCCTGTCTGTGCTGGGTCCATCTCTCAGCAGACACTAAAGCGACAGCAGAACTGTTTGTTCTGGGAGCTGGGTAGCCCCAGGCCCTGTGACTTCGCTGTGTCCCCTCTGCAAGGGCAGAAACCAGCCCAGCTGCTGCTCCCCTGCGAGGTTACATCCCAGTGCAAGCCAGGCTCTGGGCATTAGGAGCACACTCCTTGATCCCAGAGAGCCTTCAATAACATTTGGGAGGGGAGCATAGCGGCTCCTGGGATGGGACACAGGGAGATCCCTTTATGAGATCAGTCATTTCAATAAAATGATGTTCCAGGGTACCTGGTACTGACCCTGCAACATGAGCCTCTTTGCAAGCACTCCAGGTGCTTCCACACCCAGGATTCCAGCCAAATCTCTCCCTTTATTGACTCTCCCATTATTGTCCATTGGAGACTTAGGTTCCCCCTTGAGATTTTCACTGACAATCCCGACTTGTTGGACACAAGTGCTAGAAATCCCTAGCAGGAAGAAGGGAAACATTTTCCAAACTTTCTTAAGCTTCTTGGTGCAAATCTCATCCCTAGCCTCAAATCCTCACTACACTACACAGTGACTCATACAGAATAGCAAAACAAATGGGGCTTGTGCTCAGGTTTTGTTTAAAACCTAGTGAGTCATTTTATCTTAAGAAGAAGCTGCATGGAGAATCTAGGCTTTAGTGGAAAAGTAAAGCTTGCCAGCTGCAGGACTGCAAGCTAGTGGATCTAAGGCTTTAGCTGAAGGGAGCAGTCAGTACTGACAAGATGCTGCTGAAAAGTTATCAGATGAGATTTCTCCATCACAAGGAAGCAGAAAAGGCTGGAGCCCAACTTCTCCATTTTTCAGGCCAGCCACTAAAAGGTTTGTAAGGAAATGGACTTTCCTCCTCATCAGCACATGGAGAAGACAGGGCAGGGTGAGAACATCACTCTGATGCATATTCATAATTGTCAGGGTGAAAAAGCTGCTTCAGAGTATTTAATTTCACAGCTAATGAAAATCCAATCTCAATGTGCTTTCTCTGATGAATGGCCTTAGAAGCCCACCTCTCCCTTCCTTGTGTGCCAAAGCATTTTAATTGATGCTAAGGTTAAATTTATTAGAAAACCACCAAGTTATTAGACCTACAGTATGACACTGAGGAAGTTGGAAGGGAAGGAGAGAAGAAGTTCAGCTACATCCTCTTATAAATGTCTCTTCAGAATTTCTTGAGAAAGTGACTCCCTTTAGCCACAAACAGGTAAAAAACGGAGGCACATTTTGGATGCAGGCACTAAAGATACGAGCCTGCACCTTTGGAACGCGCACACCATCAGGCTAACTCTCTCTGGGGCTCTAAAGTACATCACTTGTCCATAGAGTGACCTTCAGCACTGCTTGTTGCTCTGACCATCCCTACACACATCAGGCTACCTGGAAGGGAGCTGCAGTTTCTGGTGATGAAGCCCTGTTACGGTAGAAGCTGGGACCCAGCTAAGGGATCAGGGGTCTGGAGTGATTTCCCAGGCTGCAGCATGGCAGCTGGGAATGGGACTGGGAGCCACCCACCCTAGAAGCAGAGTTGATGCAGAGGAGAGTGAACCCAGGAGAGGAGGACACAGAGGTGCTGGACACTGGCTGCCTGCTGTTATACTGTAGCTGGGCGTGAGGAGACAGTGGCGGCGGTGGTGAAATGGGCTGCTGGGTTCATAATCCAGTGAATGCTTCATAGTCCAGTGAAAAAAAAAAATCTCTTACTGTGCTCTTTGGAGAGTAATGAGTGTCCGTGTACAGGGACAGGTGATTTATACCTCCCTGTACCAGACAGAGTGACTCTGGCCATGAGAATGATGTCCTTCATTAACCTAATTGGAAACAACCTTCCTTTAGGGCTGAACAAATCATTCCTGAAATTCTCATAATGCATAGTTCTCCCCTAAGCCATATTTCATTCTTCCTCAAGAGCCCCTGGAAGCATACAAGCTGAACACAGCACACACAGCACCTCTCCAAGATGCTTTAGCAAAGCAGACGTGATCAAGAACATGGAGTCTGGGAAAAAGAAGGGACTTTGGTCACACAGCTGCACTGGGTGATGAAACAGGCCAAGGCCCAGCATAAACAGTCTGGAAGGAATTGTTCCTGCTCCTCAGCGTGCATGCACACACGCAGCAGAGGAAGGACAGAGCTGGCAAAGCTTGCAAGACCTCATTTCCTTCAGAACCCTGGCAGGTCTCCATCCTGCAATATGTCAGGGGAGCTACAAGTGTCCTATGAGATCAAGCTGGCAAAAAGTAACAAGAACCTAGGGCAGAGGAACTTCTATTTCTGATATATTATGTGGGATAGGCCTTATTTGTATGGGTGTGCTTTGTAAAGCATACATCTCTCATTGTAATATAGAACATTATAAAAATGCACCTCTTGCACTGATAGATATGCTGGTGCTATTGACATTCAGATAATAAATCAGTTTTACAGAAATATGGAGAGCTATCATTTTTGTGTCTGAGAGTAAATCGTAAACTAGATCCTGCAAACACACCATAGCTACGTGCGGCACACAGGCAAGTGAGTTTAGGATGAGTACAAAAACCGTTGCAAAAATGTCAGACTTTCTCCTGCTGCTTTCACTGGGGCCATGTAAAGCCTTGCCCCCTCGGATGAATCAGAAGGTGGAGAGCTTATCTGAGCTCCTCTGAGAGGGGGATGCCGGGACATCCTCACACCTGGCTCCAGCAGGTGCTTACATGGTCTTTCCCCTTGCTGAAACAGGACTGTGTGTAACCTGCTACCCTGCCGGTTCACAAAGCTGTTCTGGCTCTGCCTGCCTGCTGGAAACCTGCCTCCCTCTTTCCACGATGCTCCCTCAGCACGCGACTGAGGGGAAAGTTTGCACAAGCCTTTCCCTGTGCTGGTGTGCTCAGTAGAGACTCACAAGCTGCAGAAGCATCACAGTAGGTACTGAACACGTTCACTCTCATTCTGACAGAAACAGCTGCTGGAGATTTTTTCAACTCAAAAACATTTCAAAACCGTGATAATGCACAATCAAGGCTAGATCTGAAGCTCCTCTGGGAGGGACTCCAGACAAGAATGTCTCATAGGGGCTACCCAGCCAGCACAACACAACCCTTTAAAATCAAACTGCTTGGCCGCGTAGTGGGCACACAAAGCTGCTGTTCAATTTGATTTAAGCTCCATTGCTCAGACTCTGTTCTGAGAAGAGATAGACTGTGAAAGCTCCTTTCTCCTCAATTTAATCATACTTCAAAATGAGATAAAGTTTTCCAAGCAGCTGCTGCTACAGGTTCATTACCAGGAAACCCTCATATTCTGCATTCCAGACCCTATTCTTGCATCCACAAGAAGACCCAAACCTAAACCTGCATCCCATGTCCATAACTGGCACTTGGAAGGACACTGGCATGGCTGGACTGGCCTGATCACATGCACTCTACATGAAAAAACATACATTTTAATTTGAATTATTGTTAGTTTTGCCTTTTACCTCTCAAGACAGCTGCTCTTCTTCTGCCAACGTACCGCAAATCCAGAACCTTTCTTGGAGAGGAGGAGGAAACCTGATGAGCCTGGAAAACCAGCTGACCTCCAGTCTCTTTCAATAGTAAACAGCAGGGATCGATGTCTGCAGCTCCCAGCACAGGGGAAGCTTAGACGCTGCTGCCTGTCTAGCAGATAAAGCAAGACTTAAAGTGTCACAGAAGAGCAAAAGAGCAAAGCCGAGCGGCTGCTCAGTGTCTGGAGGGCAGATTGCGGTGTGAGGGGAGGCGGCCGTCAGTCCCCGGCTGCGGTCCCTGGATCTCACAGAGCCGGGGCTGCCAGTCCCAGCGCCTGCAGACACAGCAGCTCTTGCCTTCTGTCCACCCCTGTCACCCGCCTCGCAAGCCCCTTCGAGAGGAGGGCGACCCCACGCGCCCCTGCCCCTAAACCCTGAGCGTCCCTTACACACACGAGCCCTGCTGAAGGCTGGCGAAGCCCTCGCTGGGACACGCGCCCCTCGCACACAGCGCGGGGCACAGCGGGTGGGGACGGGCTCCAGCCCCCTGCACCCGGGCCCCCCCGCACCGCCCCGGAGCAGCCCCCGCCGCAGCCCGATCCCGGGGATCGGCGGCTCCCGGGGATCGGCGGCTCCCGGGGATCAACGGCTCCCGGGGATCAACGGCTCCCGGGGATCGGCGGCTCCCGGGGATCGGCGGCTCCCGGGGATCGGCGGCTCCCGGGGATCAGCACCACCCGCCGCGGACAGCTCCGCGCCGGCCGACACCTCTCCGGCTCTGACCCCCCCTCCCCAACTCTGACCCCCCCACCCCCCCCCCCCAACTCTGACCCCCTCCGGCTCTCACCCCCCCCCAGCCCCGCCCGGCTCTGACCCCCTTGCTCGGGCTCAGCCCCCTGCCCTGCCCCGGCAGAGCCCCCGGTCCGGGGTCGGAGGGTCGTGGTCCCCGCAGCTGGGGCAGCTCTCGCCTCCCTGCACCCCGCACTCTGCTCCCCGATGGGCACTCGGCCCCCCAATCCCCCTCCCCGCTAACCGGCCTCGGAGCTGCTGTTTTCACGAGAAGGGAAACTGAGGCACGGACAGTATAGTCAAAGCAGCAACCCGTGGCCTCAGCACCCCCAGGCTCGCGTTCCTCCCCCCTTGGCCACCTCCTCTCACCCCACCTCACGAGGCAGGCTGGCAGCTCACTCACCTCTCCCTGAAGATGTGTCTGCCCCCCCGGCACCCTCCCATGCTGTGCCATGAGGTGCTCCAAGGACACGCTCCGAGTGGCAGAGGAGACTGGAGGGGGGATTGCTGTGCTGAGCTTGTTGCCAATCGGAGCCGGGTTCTGTTTTCCACCCAAATCGTTTGCCCTGTCTCTGCTCAGCAAAGCACAAGTCACGACCATCACTTAACCACGCGTTTTGTTAGTTCTCTCCATGCCGAGAGCTTGCCAGTTAGAAATGGGAGCAAAAATCCTAGTGCGCATTTTTAGAGTTCCAAATGTTGTCAGGACTGCTGGTCAGCTTGGATTCATGTGCTTCAATTTGCTACAGGAAAGAACCTCAGAGGAGGAGAAATGGACAGCAATAACCTTACGTACTCTACGTGCTTTGGAAAGAGCCTTCATGAGAAACATTCATGGGCTAAACAGCTATATAAATAGATACATACTGAGATTATTATAAAATGAAAGTTAGTTGTTGTTTGTGTTCCAGAAACACACGGCCTCAGCCAAGTTTGAGGCCCCGTGGCACAGTCTCCTCCACATGGCCAGAGTTAACCCAAGGAGCCCGACACCCATCGGAGAACATGCCCCGTCTTCTCCCTTTCACCTGGGATAGACCTGAGGCACGACGTTCAGTTACACCAGGGACACAGAGTCCTCAGCAGAGTCACAACCTCAGATACAGGCAGCACCACTTCCCACTCCGCACCACGCTGTACACAGGGACTGCAAATAGTTACTAAACTTTGTGGGCACGTTTGTCCAATTGAACTATGTTTTTTAGCATAGTTTCCTTGGGAAACAGACCTCCATCTCAGTCTGCCTGTCCTCATCAGCACCACTTCTCCCCCACGGCACTTAATTCATCAGACATTCTCATCCAGATTTGGAAAAGAGATCGAAACCTTCCAGATAACGTAGCTCCCATTTGGTTTGTGCAGTAGGACCCAAAGGAGCCGTCTGAGAAGGCAAGAAAGCTCAGTGAAGAACCAAAGAAAACAGGGCTCGCCTCCTAAAGCTTTCAACCAGCTCTACACACAGTGGAAAAGAATCTGTGAGAGCTGCCTTGTGTTGCAGCTGCACCGGTGAAACACCCTTCCCCTGCTACTTGCTCAGGCTCTCAGCTTTCCAGCGCAGGCGGCTTTGTCCCCGGAGCCTGGCTGTCCTGCTCCCCGGCTGTGCCGGCCAGGATGCTGGTATCACTTTTGCAGCAGGTGAAGAAGGGACAGTGCAGGCCAGCTGCTGCCCACCCAAGGTGCGCTGCAGCTCCGTGTCCTGGCCCAGCCTCCGCTGAGCATTTCTGCAGTCCAGATGGTGGGAAGTAACCTGAAACTTGTATCCTTCTGCCTTTTAGAAACTACCAGGACCCTTTCCGGGGAGCATCCCACTAAAATGCTGGCAAGACAACTCTGATGGTGTTGGAGATGAGGAGGAGATAAGGAGGCGATAAGACTTTGAGAACCAACAGTCTGGCTGCGTTTCGACTTCCTTCCATGTGGCTCTGCTGGAAGACGCCAGCTGCAAGAATTTGTGAGTGTACCAGTGAATTGAGTCATTTAAACCACATAATCACACACCTAATTTGTATGTACAAATGCTACAACCTTTTCTATGCAAACTGAGCATTTTGAGACATAAGTATTCCTTATGGAGATGTGTTTACAGTTAGTTTACTTGTGTAATAACTCTACATGGAAAACAGACACTCAGCCATGCCTTTCTTCTGCATATCAGCCCTGACATGAATACTGTGTCAGCAGCCACCTCTGGCTGGGACCTCTCATGTACACACTTTATGATAGTGAGCAGGGAAAGCTGGTTTGAAGGGTCCAAGGAGAAGAGGATACCTGGTGGCAGCCAGTGCTACCAGGTGCTCAATTCTCAGCTTATTTCTTCCATCTCTTTGCACTCTTGGTGACATGAAAAAGCATTTCTAAGGGCACCAAAGGGACATGGCAGGGCATCTGTTTTCTTAGACAAAGGAGGAGGAGTGACATTGCCCAGCAAAAGATAGCAAGCCAGCTGATTAGATTTGTAAGGAAGTAACTGAGATAAAGATAAGACATACAAACATCAGCTGGGGATAAGAAATATCCTGGGAAAACAGTGAAAGTTCCCCAGTACCAGGAGACTAAAGTGATTCAAATTCAGGAGGAAAGAAGAAATAAACACATTGGTGCAGCTGAGAGTTAGTTCCCATGCTCACTCTACTGTGGAACAGGTGTCTGAGAGACCATCCAGCTACAGCATCATTAGAAGAAAAATTCAGTATAATATATAAGATATTCTAATTGCTACATCTAATTATGAGGAAGAGTAAAGCACCATGAAAAAACTATCTGTCAAACAGAGTATAAACACATAATTGACAATCAAACTGAGAGCTGTCATCCATCTTCAGAAACTGCCACTGTGTATAAAAAGACACAACTTATGCTTGTGAGGTAGAAGAGTGCTTCTGGAGTTACTGCAAAGTCCTATTAATCCAATGAATCATTAAATATTTACATAGACTTGATAAAAAAAATGAAGACTTCATCAAGTACCAGTAGGACTGTGTATTTTCAAACTGGATTTTGCTAAGGCAGCTGGACAGATGTTTAAAGCAGTGCTCTGTGAAACATCTGGTACAACTCTAACTGAAGAACTTTTAATTAGCCATTAATTTCCTCAATTACACAAAAGTTTAGACCACCTGCCATGACTGCAGTCAGGTCTAACTAAACCTGAATCCCTAAGAAGGCTGCGTGATCTGTGCGTCCTGCCCCCAGTGCCCACGTTCTTACACCTTTGTTCCTATCTCACTCTTCATCAAAGAGCAGGTAAATAAGCAAAAGGAATCACAGTCACGTGGGGATTACGCCTTCAGCTGGACCCAAGTTACATCCCCAGCAAGAGCTCCTTGGGCCTCAGACTTACTCTTTTCAGCAAGCAACTCACAGCAATTCTCCAAGCCCAGCCCGGAATTCAGCCCGGTTCCAGGAGGCCCCAGGCGGCTCCTTGGGTTGGTGCTGGGGAGGGTGAACACCTGCCACTCAGCGGCCCAGATGCTGTGCTGACACCGGTGAGAGTCAGAGCGAGCTGCAGCCACGCAGGTTCCTTTATGGGCTGCGCTGCTCACAGTGCATCAAGCTCCCAGCATTAGGACTCTCTGTTTCCTTGGTCCCCACTCTGATTGACTCAGTTTCCCTCTTAGAAGAAAGCAGATTGCAGGGATGTTGTGAGGCATAATTTAAATATGCAAAGTGTGTTGACATCACTCACTGAAGACCTGTACAGAATGTTTAATTTTTATTTATCATAGCCTAGACAGAAAATCAGTCAGCAACACGCAAATTAAAATTGAACCATTAGAGGACCTCACAAGAGAAGTGATGTTTAGATTTTTCATTAAGTAGCAGTGACAGATACAGATTGGGAACATGTTCCATAGCATGACATGAAGCCCAGCTGCAGCCTGAGGTGCAGCAAAGCCTGGAAGAACCACAGTTGTTTGTATGCAGATGATAGTGTTGTCCACAGAATCATGAATCAATGACAGTACACGTGAGCAGGAATTTGGAAGCACATTTCTCAATCTCCTGCAGAAAGGATGGGAATACTTTTTGCTCTTGTACACCTAGTTTGTTCCTGCCGAATAAAGCGGCACATGCTGCAAATTGCTCTCATCAATAATCAAGCCAGGAGAGGCAAAAATAAAGTGGCAGGGAGTGGGGAACTAGGGCTCAAGTGGCAAAATAGCTGTGAGGATATTGTGCTCAAAAAACCCCACGATATCAAAATTATTCATGAGAGAGAGAAGCTTGAATAATCACCTCGTGTTGGTAGGGGAAGGTGGGCACTCTGGGGTGGCCTTGCCCTTCACAACGTTTGAGACACGAGTCCTTCCCAAGCAGGGAGGCAGCAGTGTCACAGGATGGCGTGGATGAATTGGAGCTATCGTGCCCCACAGTCACTCACCTGTGAAGAGGGAGGCTCGGGAAGACAAAGTGATGAGGCAGAGTGAACGTGCGCTGGAGGAGGCAGCCCAGGGACACCACTACAGCACGTCAGCAGGAGATGGACATTCAGACTCCTGATGGACATTCAGACTCCTGGGACACGGTCACAGATCTGAGAGCTGCTACAAATAGCACAGCCCCATGAAAGGGTCTTACTGCTAGGACAGGAGCAGTCACAAAGAATATGAGTCAGCCAACCGCGCTGAGCTGCCCAAGCCAAATGCTGCCTCGTCCTGCATTGCCAGGGAGCTGAAAGGAGCCTCGTCCTTCAGTTGAATGAAAAATTAGTCTGTGGATGTATTCATGGGACAAGGGAGCACACAGACAATTCAGAAGAAACTATCTCAATACTCACCTGGATTAGTGACTCAGAGAGCTGTCCAAACAGATGTGTCCAATACTGAGGATATCTGCAGGGAGCAAAAGGCTCCATACCAGTTGCAAACATTATCTCCACCGTGCAGGCCAGTGCTGGTGGCTGGAGTAAGGGAGTTCCCTAAGAGACAGCTCTATTTTGAGAATGAGGGGCAGCAACCAAACAGCCATGGGTGGGGTAGAAAAGCCTTGATGTACAGACGAACGCACTTACCTGCTTTGCCAGCCATGCACGGAGAACAATGCTGCGTGGGATCAAAACAAAAGGGTGAATCTCGTATGACATCCCTACTAGGGATTCACTCCTGCCTTTGTTTGGTGTTCTCAGTGCACAGCCAGCAGCACAACCACAGCCCAAGTCTGTTAGAGCTAACAGAGAAGCTTCAGCTCCCATCTGAAGGAAACAGGAGGACTTGCTCCTTTCTTGGCACTTTGCACGAGCAAAAAGGCCCACGTGAGACTAAACAAGCCATTTAAACAATTATTTACCTACTAACATACTGTTCCTCTGGTGCAACCAAAGTAAATGCCTGTATTGATCAAACACAATGAAAATGTGGCTGGCAGTGAGCTAATGACCTACCCATTGTGACACAACCGGCTTTGACCATTGAAAGTCCCTGCTCCTAGATGCCTCTCCAGAAAAACTGCATCTTTAAACAACCTGTCTCAAAGGACCATAAAAAGTTGTTTATTTTTTCATGGCACAGGAGTCCACAGAAATCTGATAGTGGGAGCACTGCTCACCAGCCAAAGCCAAGGTGGAGCCTTCATTTCTGAACCTATACAAATACAGAAAGCATAGCCTTGACATTGATTTCCCTGATAATTCCCAGAATTAGAAGTTCTACACCGTCAGGTTCCTGCTAACATTTATCACTTCCAGAGAACTACTGGATAAACCCCTTTTCTAGCGTTCCTCAAATTCATTTTTCCAAACTGTTTCTCCCAATCCCTTCCTTCAGATTCTGCTGAAGTAGCTGGTTTATGCCCCTTACAGAGAGGCTCAAGGGACTAAATGCAGCAGATACCTCCTAAGTCACTTCCCATCTCCCCTGTCATGCACAGGCAGGGCATTTTAGTGAAGCATTATCATCCCACTTGGCAGAAAATCTGAGTTTGAGGGGTCTCCAAGCCAGCCAGCTGCAGTGAAAATGTTGCATGCTACCACTCTTGGCTTCCACTCAGACCACAAGAGCATTTCATTTTAGAGAGCAAGCAAAGTGCTATGAATAAAAGCACTGATTTCAACCGTATTCATTAAGCAGCGTCCTAAGCTTTAAAAAAGCCAGAGCTACAACATAACCAACAAGGTCAAAGATATTTCCCTAAAAGCAAGCTTGTACCATCTTTTAATCTGCTGTTATTGAGGTCAAATAAGTTCTCTTTCAAGATAGGCTTGGTGAGATAAGGTGAGATCTTCTTCACCTTAAAAGGCACATTAGATCATTCTGAAGCAAAACTGCCTGAATGCAGAGTGGTTTGAAGTCTGTTGTAGTTCCCTTTAAAGCCTCATGCCCACAATTACTTCCTATAGCAGGGATGTACTAAAACAGTTACAGTATATCACATTAATGAAAGAAATCTGGAAAGCTTTACTTCCAGTTTTCCAGTTTTCCTGCTCTCCCTTTTGGTGAATGATATCACCTCACTGAGCCTCTGTTTCCCCACCCGCAAACACCATTAACAGTATTTATTCTGCACACAGTGTGCTACGAGATCCTGCTTATTACTTGTCCATGCATGGCTCTGAAATCTGCATGCAATGAGTTTTTCAGCATGCCAGTCACATTGTCTCCTTTGCTATCTGCCAGGCACATTTTGTACCCACTAATCCCACCCATCAGCCTGTCGTGTCTCGCTGTCAAGTGTCTTACAGATGCCTGTGTCCATCGCTTCCCGTGCGCAACTCTGCTCGCTGCATCACCGCCTTAAAAGGGGGGGAAGGAACCTCACTGCATTAGTCTAACAGGATTTAGCCTTGCTGGCTGATCTTTATCAACTCATATTTCTCCCACCGCTTTGTGTTCTCATCTCATTTTATGGCTACTACGTTGTTACCCAGCCCCGCTGAGGTCAGACTCACCGGCCAATAATTTCCTGAGTTCGCCTTTGCGGAAGAGGCAGCTCAGCATCTCTGCAAGTGGGTTAGGGATGGATTGGAAGGGTAACAATTTGTGAGAAGCAACACTAGGTGATGGCACTTATTTAAGACAGATCCATGCTACGAGCCACACAGGCTGTTGCCCAACTTCCCACCATCTGTACACCAAACTTTCAGCTTTATGTTAAGCAGACGTTAATCCCATGCTCGTATACTGAGATGGAGGCATGAGATAACACATATGCTGCTCGAGATGCACTTCCCCTCTCACAATTTGTGCTTGTGACTGTAATGGAAATATATATTAAAAATATATGTTTCTGTTCTTGTATTTGGCTTTTCAATGCCACCCACAATTCCCAGTGCCTGGGAATTCTGGCTTCTCACATCCCACTTGTCCACTGTGCTCTGAATGCTGCCTGCCACTTAAAGGCCAGCTGGCCAGAGTTTAACCCTTAACTCTCAAGACAATCTCCTAGGCCCTCTCTAATTCAGTTCCACGCAGCTCCCCAGCCCTGGACGGGATACCACAAAGCATCCCCAGGAGCCCTCTGGCTGGGACAACTCTCCGTGTTGGCAGGGACTGCTGGTTCCCCTCATTCCCTGTTGCCCAGTGCCAAGGAAGATGCCAAGTGCTCAGATACCGTGCCCTTAAGTCTCTCAATTTAAAAAATGACAACACTACCTCCAAAAAAGGACAAAAAATACCAATCTGGTGCTGAGGTGTAGAGTTGTCCCTGCAGAAAAGGAAAAAGAACTGGAAATTAGCTACTAGTTTGACAAAAACACTGCAAGAAACTATTCTCCTTAGCATACAGCTTGCGCTAACTCACACCCTAACATGTTACAAAAGAATCAGTATCTTGCAGCTCGACACATGGTGGAAAGACACAAGAACTGGCATCAATCCCTTCTGTGTTTCCTGGCCCCAAGAGCAGCAGTGGTGGGGAGGCTGTACTCAAGGTCTCTGGCATGGACACAGCCACCCAGCCCCATCCAGGCAGCAGCGCAGACCAGACATTTCACACCCTTCAGTGAATTCCTTTAATTTCTATCTATCTTACTCTTTTCTAATGTTCAAAAAGTCTACTTCGAACACATGCAGACTTCGTATCTTCAAGTTATTTTATTTTAGGAAAACACATGGCAGATTAATTTCCATTGGAAATGCATCAATTTAAATAGATCTTTGGCTGGACTTTTAAATTGTTCCTAATTAATATTCCCTTTGAAATCTATCAACTTCCTTCACTACTACCCAGCTTTTCTGCATTAGAATATAAAAATCAGCATTTCAAGGAAAAGTCATTTTGCATGTGGAGTCATTAGGTGCCACTTCATTATCAGGCTCAGTTCTCAAGCCAGTGTTTTCTCCTCCTCTCCAAAGGACTGTCAGGCCAATAACTTTCTCCCCTTATCTATCTGCTCATACTGTTCTTTGGCACTGGTGTAATTTGTTTCCCACATTTCTTTACTCCGTGGCTTGATAGTTTTTAATGAGCCTTTCACACCTGTGGTTTTATCTAGTATTAATTCTGTACCCTCTGTTCGTCTCCTGGTTGTACGGATCAGGTTTAGCCGCACTGCAATCAGCGGTCCTCCCCTAGCATAAAACCGAGCACAAAGATTATGGTGTGTGGCTTTGTTTGCAGTGTAATACTTTTAGTCATTACTAAAAGACAGTGCCCCAGCAATCAGTGCGTAAACTAGTTCGGAGTCTTAATCAGGTTTCTAGCAGACAATTTTCCCTAATCACAAATCCACTTAAAAACCCTCTTTGTTCAGTGGTGATGGGAGAGCTGTTGACTGAGCAGAACTGGATATCGAGCTCCTCTTCACAAAGCTGCTCCTGGAGCAAAGCTGACAGGTGTCAATGTCAGTGCATCAGGAAAACAAAATAAATCTTTTCAGCTACAGCCCCATCAGGTGGGAGAAATCTGGACATCCTCAGTAACTAAGCTGGTGCTCCTCACGAGCGCCACATCCCAGGGAGCACACATGGAGAGGCTGAAACGTGACTTCAGTCTGACAGGGAAAGTGCCTGCTAACAATGAATGAATCTCCCTATGACTTGAAGTTCTGTTGGGGAAAAGAAGATGAATTTTAAGTGCCATGGAAATAAAAATATCCCACCACTTCATTTGATCCTGTCACTCTGAACAAATGCAGTGCTTGTTTGTAAGACTACTTTTCAGATGGTCATATGATTTCTGAACAGAAAATCCACAGTGCCAAGCACTGACATAAAAATCACTGCCTCTAGCTATTATCTAGTCATATGGAAAAATATTTGACTGAGGAAATAAAGTCCTTCATTGGAAAGCTTGAGTGATAAGCTGCAGGCAGAAAGAGCAGAATCAAATCAGTGTCAAACCTACATGCATTCCCAAGACATGTGAGCATCCTACTTGAGCTCAGTAAAAGTCATTTTGCCAACAGGCTTTCAGCCTGTCAAAAAGAAGTTAGGAGCACAATGAAAGGGAAAAAAGAGGATTTTTAAATTGACCACAGAAAAGTACCTGAAGGTGCCTACAACCTGCTCTGATACTACAAACTCTTTAACGAACAGGAAACAAAATACAGCCTTTATACCCAGGGCTTGCACTATAACAAGGAACATTTGGGTTTGATCAGTCCTAGCATGCAGAGGTCTTCGTGCAAAGTCCAACAGGTTTTGCTCTTCTGCAGCTATATGCTGCTTCCTAGGATCTCTCATCTTTCTTTCCCCAAATCATGTTCATAGAGCTCACAGTGTTTTAACACATCTCAAAAGTGATTCAGGGGAAGCAGGCTGGAAGAACCCTCAGCTTTCCACTGTATTGAAGCTAAACCCGAGTAGGACGATGGCTACACAGCACATCTTTGTGTTTCAATCCCGCTCCTGCTTACCGAATTCCCTGCAGAGCAAGACCAGACACCAGGTTCCAAAGGCATCCAGACCACTGCAACACTGAACATACTGTATTTTAAGCAGTGAGCACTGAACCAGGAAGAAAGAATTTAACTCCTGCTGCAGGGAGCAGAACTACACTAAAGACAAATTTGTGTCGAAAGTTTTAGGTGTGATTTACCAGTATCCACATTGTGAACCTGCTCCTTTTCATCACGAAAGGAAGTTCTTGGCAGGAGCATCATTTTATTAAGCAGCACAAAACGCTGGCTGTAGTATGTACAGCAGCACAGTTATCATGCTCTAATTCACAGCATTAGAATGAACCATTCTCCAAGCAGGAGAAATTTTCATATCAAAGATTCAAATACCACAGGCTTTGATGCTTCCAGAAGAGATTCTTTTAATTTTTCATATGTCTCTAAATAGTCCAAGACTTCACAGGTTGCAACGGAAAGTGAATCAGACTTTCATTCCTGAAAAAGACAGAAGTCACTAAAAGAGTCCAAGCTGCAGTTTTGAAAACCTAGACATGGCAGACTTCTCACAGAGCCTGGCAGTGATCTCAGGAGCAGAGAAAGCATTTCAAATGAATCAGTGCTTCTCTACCTGAATATGGAAATGCAGGAGTAAGAAGTGGGAAAAAAGGGACTCCTGAGACTTGACTGTGCATGTAAAGTACCTTTCAGGTTTGAACAAACTCCAAAGATGCAAGGACAAGGGGCACACCACAGAGCAAACACCCCGTCCATCCTCAAGCACTCACTGCTTCTAAAACCTATTTCTACCGCTGGTTTACATGAAAAGAGTTTGTGCTCTCAGGCTCAAATCCTCCACTGGAGACATAAGAGTGAGAGATGGAGCATAAGGGCATCCTCTGCTCAGCTAACGCCTCCCCAGCCCCGTCCCAGAGCAGCACAGGGCACTGCAGACGCTCCCTTTGGAGCTGCAGGACACGGCAGCCTCTGGCACCAGCTCTTAGGGCTTGGAAAACCTGGGCAGACACTGAATAAAACATCCCGCTAAACAAGGTACAAGTTTCCTTAAACCCTTACAAACACAAGGCCCAAAATGCTGGATTACCTACATGCAAGCACTGTCCGTAACAATCCGCACAGCAGGAAACAGCATTCCTATAACACAATGCCATTCCGCTGCTAGGCTTTATCCTATTCCTTAAATTTAATCTGTACTCTTCATACCCTTAACTACAGCTTTCCTCACACCGTCTGTTTGCTGCAGAGGCTATACACACATCTCTCAGAAACTGGCCTAATTGATGTTGCTCTCCCAAGGCAGTTTCAGTGTCCTCTCAGTGTGAGCAGCCAGGCAGGAGCGGTAACCAACACCAGAGTGCCACCTATAGCTGTTTGACATGACTTCGCAGCAGAAATGCACAAACACGCTCATTCCCCTCCCTGGCAGTAGGAATACCTCTCAGAGAAACCTCTGCCATTGAGGTCTGGAGAATAAGTGAATTTAATCATAACAAAAGATGTAACAGCAGCTGCCCTAAGAGGGGCTGTACATCTCCCAGAGTGAGAGGTGGAGCATGGAGAATAAAGCCCCTCTCCCCACTCCTAAAGAGGAGAGGCAGAGCATATGCATGCTGCCCACTGATTTCTGCTGAGATGGCCCAAAGCCAGCTTATAAAACAGGCTTCTTACAACTAGAAGAATACATCTTCTCATTTAATACTGTGCAAAAAGATGCTAGAACAGGTTTACACTTTTAGGGTCAGGAACCAAGCATAAAGCAAAAAGAGATGGCAATGACATTCTCCCCTCAGTGCACATTCCAAGACTGATATATGAGCCCCTTCCCCCTGCTCTTTCGAAGGGAAACCAAGTTCCTGGGGGGGTCTTTTACAGCAGCGTCAAGCTGACCCCTCCAGACAGAAAGGCTGATGGTTAACCCCAGCACGGCAGCCTGAGGAAACGGGTTTTGAACAGGTAATGTGGCAGATGACACCTTCGTCCCTTTCTGCTTCTGCCACTGAGTTAATCCATCCAGCCACCCTCCCCCTTGGGCTTACCCACCACTGGTGCTGCATCACCCCTTGGGGGTCACAACACAACCCTCTCCATGTAAGTAATTACAGGCTTCATTGCATACCTGGCTGTAATGGAGAATATGTCAAAAAAAACCTAGCCAAACAAAGCCCCCTTCAGTTCAGAGTTAGACAACCCCACCTACACATCCCAACCAAGCCAGCAAAGTGCTCTCAGGTGCCTGCTGGCTTCCAGTATCAAAACCAGCCGAGGAACAGTTACGCAGCTGTTTCCAGGGGTTGCATTCAGCATTCCCACACAGCCTAGGAAAGCAGAGGGAATCTTTGTGCCAGGACACAGCTGTTCAGGAGATCCTCTGACCCTGTGCTAACATGGGTATCCGTAATAACAGAGTTCCTCTGTAACCTTTAAGGGACCACACAAATTCTTGTTATTAGTGAGCTTCTACCAGCTTCTGTGGCCGCTCTGTGGGACCACACACCCACCACTCCTGGTGGTGCCAGGGACACACACGGCTGACCACACAGGAGAGGAGGCAGCCTCCTCTCCATCACAGAGCTGCACTGTGGGAAGGTTCACCATGTGCTTAGCATAAGCACACTAAGATGTCTAAATAGGCTGCTTCTTTTTAGACTTTCTGGTTGGTGGCATCTACTTTGATTAACAGTTTGTTTATTAGGGTTTGGGGTTTACACACGCCACTGGCAAGGATCGACAACTGGGTCATTGCAGGAGCTCAGTCTTGCCTAAGTGAAAGATGAATTTTACAGCAGAGCCTATGCGTGTGCAGGGATGGAGAGACACGCAGAGATCACAGCTTAGGTGAAGACAGTTCACCAGCCCTGGCCATGCTTTAGAAAACCGGTCTGGGAAAATTTCAGGTAAGGCACTTCCACTCCAGCACTCTGCACACAAAGCTACAAACCAGATTTTACTTACTCTGGGGGAAAGCAATATTTTTCACTAACTGATGAGCAGTTGTGGGTTGATTTTTCTTTTTCTTTCTTTAAAGCAGGTTGATGATGAAAAAAAAAAATCTCAGAACAGTATGACTATCATGAGAATGATTTCTAAACCAGGAAGCATGACAGTCCCACACCCACAACAGCAGAAGCAGCTGCCACATGCAAGTTGTCAGCTACACGCTGCAGGTCTGATACTGCATTATTTAAAGCTACTTGGAGCTTTGACATTATCTTCAATGCAGTTAACTGCACAATGCAGAATTAACTAAAAGCCCAGTATAAGAGAGGAAAAACAAATGGGTGGTATTACCCAAATCAGAGGGTATTTCACATCCTCTTCTCAAAGCAGGAACTGCTATGACAAAGCCCAGCCTGAACAGAAGTACCAGGACCACCACCTCTTACACTCAGGTTCTGCAGCACTAAAAAAAGGACTCCACCAATAAGAAATATCAGTAATTAAAACAATCTCTAACCTCATCTGAAGTTCCCTGCAACATGGCTTCAGTGCCTCCCAGATTGTGAATGCTGGAATAGAAATTACTTCTTGATGCTAAGGAAAAAAACTAAAATGAGAGCAGGTTGTTTCATTTTTATCTAGAACATTTCCACCTGCCCCCCTCTTTTCTGCACAAAGCCTTTCCACATTCAGTGGCAGTCCGTGCCTGGCTTTAAGCACGGGCAACATGGGAAGCTGCTGGACCAGGGAGATTTCCACAGCCCCTTTGCCTCTGCTACCACAGCAGAAACCCAGCCCCGCTGCTGCCAGCTGAGAGAGGATGAGGAGTGAGGGCAGGGGATGTTAGTGGTGGTCCAGGAGCAATCACAGCCTCCAACTCTCCCGTTCCCTCAGGGTAAGGGAACAGTAACCACAGCTCTGTGGCAGCGTGGCCCAGAGGGGAGAAGCATTTTGCCTGCAGGTGGAAAAAGCTTGGAGCAACTCTGCCTTACAAAATGAACCAAATGGCAGCACCACACCGACCCTGAGCAAGGCAGCGTCTCCCGTGATGGAAAGGGCTCCTAAGGATCCTTTCTTTTGCAGAGGTCAGGGCAGCAAAGCAGTTGTTCCCAAGAAACCAACAGCTCGTAGCAATGCCAGAGCATTTCATCATACTGTGAAAGCAGTAAAAGCAGTGCAGGAGGGGAAAAATAAGGAATTACAGGGATTGCTCCACTTTGGGCACTGCTAATGTGCTGTAAATTCCTGGTGACAGGTCACTTATCCCCACAGCTCCACATGGACAGCCTGGTATTAGTCGCCTTTCCTGACTTTGGCACATTGACCAGAGGCAGCTGCCCCCAGCACACCGTCTGCCTCTAGAGCTACATGGGTTACCTTCTCACAGGGCTCTAGATTCCATTCTGAACCAAGGACCTGCTACACAGTATAAAATATGACAGGATATTTTCAATGCAGAGAGCTTCCAATGCTGTAAGGAACAGCCTTGCTTTCCCCATGTTAGCACATTGAAATCTGTACAGCAAGCCTGTCAAACAAAGCAGCTGCTCTCTGGCTCTCCTACACCTCTTCTCAGATGGAAGCGCTTCAATTATGTGGCATAGCCTTGCAGGATTTTGGAGTTAAAAGAGCCGCTGCCATATCACATACTGTAACCTTTTGCCTTTCTGTAGGCACTGCCTAAGATCTGATGTGCTAGTCTGTTCATCTTCGTATGGTGGCTCAATGCAGAAGGTTGCCTTCAGTTTGTTTTTCACAGCAGGGGTGTAGGAGTGCAAAACCAGAAAGGTACTTAATTACCAATTCCCTGTCCCTTCATTTTCTGACTGGCAAGACAAATTTTAGAAAATATTTTCTAGGGAAATATGATCGACTATAGGGGGGAAAAAAAAGTAATTAAAAGTAACTGCAATGTCCACTCTTACTTAATTTTATATAAGAGCTCCAAGACATTTACATACTTAAAATCTTTAGACAAACACAACTCCATTCCATGATTTTCAGACGTAAACATGGAACATCCTTCACAAAACCATTCGGGAACATTTGTAGCCCAATTCAGTTGCTGCTTAGATACCACCGTTATGGTCATGCTGAAAGGCCTAATTAATTCCCACTGATTTCAGAGAAGTAACTAAATTAGAACTGAACCAGGTGCATCAACACTTCACCTTAACTTGCATTCACCTCCTGCTTTTCTCTCAGTCACTCTGGCAACATATCAAGCATCATCATGCTCAGATTAGCTCCTGTTTCTAAACAAATACTCTAAAGGTGAATCTTTTCCCCTAAATTCAGCAGCGTAATTAGCAATATGTACTGAAGGCTTGTAATCCACAGTGATCTTCCAGAAAAAATAAATTTAAGGAGCTGTCGGTTCAAACTGTCACATCTGAGCTATGTGACAGGGCACTGAACCTTTATACTTCTGAGAGCAAATGAGAGCAGACACATTTATAGGTCTGTAATCAGAAATGTCAGACAGTAAGACAGCTTAAAGTCTTGTTTTATAGGCACCAGAAACATCAGCACAAGAAGCACAGCAGTGTAAGATGAGATTTCCTGCACGAATATTTCAATTAGCTTAAGCCTGATTTTTACAATCATCCTGATACTTCCAGGAGCCTCAACAGATTGTAAGATCAGAGGACTTGTGTAAAGCATTTCAGGCATTTAAGCATTCACCTGACATGCTTTAACAGAAAGAACAAACAAAAAAATAACCTAGTTTGGAACTTGAGAAATTATGCTGCTCCAGAGCCAGCAGGACAAAAATGAAGCCAGAAGGCCTAACTCAAGTGCCAAAAAATACATCAGTAGTATCATACATCTTCTGCGAGATTAAGCTTACATCAGGAAGCTACCTAGAAAAAGTGCATATGACATTGAGACTTAAGGCTGGAAATCAATGTGGGTTAGCTTCACACTGCACATGAAACCTGCTCTCCACTGCGCGCTAGTCTGTCTGCTGCAGATCGCTGACATATTGGCTTACAGGCTCTTATGGAACAAACTGAGTCATGCTGCTAAGATTTGAAAATAAACGGTTTTTAAAAAGCTCTGCATTCTGCAGGCAGTACACCCAATTCCATACAGCTAAGGCTCAAGATACATACACTCTTGCCCATTTTGTCCACAAGACCCCCACTGTGCACCAACTCATTCCTGCATGCAGAACACAGCTGTGAAACAGACAGCTACACGCACTCAACTTTAAGAAAAGAGTTAAGCCTTTTCTTAAAGGCCTTTTTATTTTTAAACTCCTTCAAAACAAATTAATTTCAACAAATCAGATGCAAAACACCTGCATTTTAAATTAGCATATATTTTACTGTATCAATCACAGCAACCTCATACAGTAAGATACACAAAAATAGAGCATGGTACCACTTCACACAGTTTTGCACTACAGTATTTCATGACATATATACACAGGACTTCTTTTTCAACGCAAGTTTAGTCCCTGCTGTGTTCACCGTAAAAATTATGTGGCATCACAGTTTTAGTTATTCACTGTAGTGTGAGTAGCCATATGGAAGTTGAACCAGTGAACTAGAAGATACACTGTATAGCAGCCAAACAGGCATGACACTCAGAAGATGAACAAAAACAAAATAACCACCAAAATAAAAACCACCCTTGGATTGTATTTTAATAGTAAAATCATTTTTAAATTCTTCGCTATATACATAATGTATCTACACTTGTGTCATATTTATATATATATATTTATAAAAAACATACAAGAATTTGAAAACCTTAAAATCATTCACCAAAACAATATTCACCCAACCTTCAGGGTCAGCAAGGCAATACTTGCCTATAACAACATGTTCAGTTGCAGTCGCTTGATTCAGAAATTTCCCTGATTGCTGAACACACACCATTCACTTTGTTTCTTAGTGCAAGCTGTATAGTAACTTATTGTTCTCAGCCCTCTGTAAGCCTCCGGTTTCATCTTATTTCCATAATACTTCTGACACCCATTTATGGCTAAAATGATTTCAGCTATTTTACAATGTTAGCCTACATAGTTTTCCCCTGTACCTACCTCAAGCCCTCCCCCCACCCAAAAAACCGTAGGACAAATGATCATTCATGCATGTTTCGGTCACACAGGGATCAATGGACATTTAAGGTTAGAAGCTTAGATTCTAACAGTGTTTAAAAAAAAAACTAAGTGAATCATTTCAGTGCAAAGTGGACTACATAGTTTACATCTCAGCTAGAGTTCTTTACAGATATTTTAAACACATTTAATTCTGCACATCAGATTAGGTTGCCTGATAACCTTGTTCTAACTAGCTACTTGGAATAAGGAAGTTAAAAGGATTCTTCTGGGTTTCCTTTTAATAAAAAACCCTAAAGCCTATTCATAATCAAGTGTTGTTTGGGGGTCAAACCGCACAGAGCCTAGCACAACAGAGTCCTGGCTCTTGGCTAGGGTTCCTATGTGCTACAGTAATACAGATAAATATTATTATCTGATTCACATCCATAACTGAAGGGTTTACTTTAACAGGAGTCACAAATGAGCTCTGATTTTTAACCAGGCCGGTGCTTTACTTGCTGGACTACACTACAGACTTCACAGTGAATTTGGAAGCAAGCATAACACTTATACTTACAACTTTCATAACCACAAAGGAAAAGCGTGCTCTGAGAACCAAAATCCTGCAATTCTTAGACAAGACTCCACCTAGACTAGTGCTAGCCTCATGAGAGGGGGGGAAAAAACGTCAGATTAAAATCAAAAAAATTATCAGAGCCAAGAATATCAGCCTGCCACAGTGACTATAATAAGCTATGAAATACAGTACAAGGAGAAACAAAAAGTCACCTGAACAAATAATCCAGAAAGACTTCATTGTTATAATGATTTTACCACTTTTAAGAACTCAACATATTAAATATTTATTAAAAATAAACTGTTTCCAAATTACCTATTTACAGTACAAAATCAGTACTTAATACATGTGCAACAGAAAGTAAAGGAAATCAGTACTCATCTGGAAGGACAACACTCTAGGTATAATTTAAGTGACATGAATACAGGTTTCACCTTTTTAAAATACCATATAGTAAAAACCAGTAGGATGATATTGGCAACACCAGAAAAATAAAGCACGTATTGTCTAGATTCAGATTACATAAGACTGAAAGAAACATCTGGGAGATAAGGGGAGAAGAACAAAACAAAGACAAAAGGAAGGGATGCTGTGGTGTTTGCATTCTGGAGATCAAGAAACGCAGACACACTTTGAAAAATAGTCGTTATTGGCAAAATAAGCCATTCATGTAACCTTGCACATTTTAAAGTCATATTTTATTAAAAACTGGCAGTAACTTCATTGCTTATAGTATCCTATTTTTTAGGTTTTATTTTCAAGCCTTGCATGGTTATATCTGGGCAAGGAGATGGCCGCAATGGAACAGAAAGGTGCAATGCCACTTTTCTAAAATGCAACAGCTGCCAAGTTTTAAAGAAAAATGTGCTCTTCTCCCCCATTTAAATTGAAAAGTAACGATTATTTAGGAATTACCTAAATTATAGCAGCATGAAATCTAACGTATCTGCAGCATCTGTGAAGCCACAAAAATCCAGAACCTGATCACTGAACCACAGTTCCAAATATTTGGACATGTCATTTTTGTAAGAGGTCAGTGTATTTACTTATCAGTGGAGTCAGAACATTAGTGAGTTTAGCCCTTTCCCCTCCCCTTTCTTTCCCCTCCAAAACAGACTGATCAAGTCTATCTATAAACTACATGGGACAGCTGGGACGATTTGTAGTTTAACTGATTGTTCGGCATGAATCTGTGGAGCTCGCTTTTTCTGCAGCATGGATCGTAATAGTAAGCATTGAGGCAAGTGTCACATGAGACTTTTGAGCAAAATGTGCAAGTGTTTGCAGCTCCAGATCGGTTACAAAAGCCGCAGCGTGAGGTGCCTGAAGGTTTGGATTTTGAACTGAGCTGAGCAGCTCGCTCTTGACTCTGAGTCTGTGATGTGTACTGAGATTTCTCCCTTAAAGCAGACGCAGGAGACAAGCCGTCATTTGGAAGTGGTTTGATTGAATAGGTGCTCTGTTTCACTGGTGGGTATTCCTGCCTAGAGTTGAATAGATTATCACACTTTTGGCAAATGGAAGTGCCACACGGTATGCCGCAGTTTTGGCACTTGAGGGAAGCTGTCTCTTTGGCTAGGTGGGTGCGTTTGTGGTAAACAGGGTTGGCATCATTTCTTAACAGCCATACATCAGGCTTAATAGCATCTTGCCTTTTAAAGTTCAACACACTTCTAGAATCAGGATCAGTATATAAATCTAAGTCTTCTTGAGCAGAAAAATAAGAGCTGTAAGGGACATTTGTTCTTAGCATGCCATTGTGATGAGATGAAGTTGGCAAGAATTCATCTGAACACCCATGTGGGGAGCTTGACACTGTCAGAAGAGAGGGTGACGGACGGATAATTTCATCTTTAACGTCATCTTCCGCATCGACTAAAATTGGTTCTTTCCTGAGACTCAGCGAGCTCATCAAAGGTGGTTTCTTACTTTCCCAATAATTATCATATGTGTCCACTGATTTAGAAGGCTTGCTCACCTTTGGCTTGAAATAATCTTTAGAGGCCCGTTCACTTGCTGATTTTTGGAGTACCATTCGTGCCATGGAAGTATTTAAGTTTTCTCTGCACTCTGCACGCCGTTTCATGGCTTCCGAGCAGCCCCTCACATCTTCATTGCTATTTTTTCGTTCATTTATAACATCAATCTCTGAGTAACCTTTATCCTTCACTTGCAAGTGAATTTCAAGAAGCTGCTCACATTCCACTTTGGCCAGAAAGAGTTCAAATGAAATCATTTTCACTTGAATGGCATCAGCCTGCTCTTTGAGCTTATAAATTGTTCCCAGTTCTTGCACATAGCCCATGTAGTTCAAAATCTGCCTCACATCATCTTCAGTTAGAGCAGACTTTACATAATAAACAAAGGGTCCAGTGTAGGTCTAAGGGGGGGTGGGGGGGAAATAAAAGGAAAACTAGGTTACAAATTCAGTGGTAGACTAGACGTTCAGATAATTCAGTGACAGATACTATACAATTAAATAGAATAATGACAGTGAACACATACAACTCCCATGGCAAGACGAACTCCATTTCTGCATGTCTCCTGTCCAGCAGATGGAAATTCCACATGAGGCAAACTCAAAGTAGGAGAGTTTTCATTCATATTGAAATCCTAATTAGCATAATGCCTCCCCTGTTGATTTAAACCACAATGCTATGCACTGACATTAACTTATATACATACCAGACATTTTTGCATTTACAAGCCAGTCTACCATAAAAGGTAAACAGGCAGAGATCTCACATGTTAGGGGCTAACTAGAAAAAAGAGGAACTCTGATTTACTGTGGGAGTACCAAAGTCCTCTTCATTTCAGCTTTAAATGTACTCAAGATGCACATTTTTTTGTGTACTATTACCATGCAGTTTCAAATGTCTATTTTATTTAGTTTCATATTAGGTCAACTTCCAATAAAAAGGCCCTCAAAACAAAGATACAAGTTTGTGCAACTGAAATATCCTTAACATCTGGCAGACCAGAGGTACATTAACCCAGTTCCAACTGTTCTGGATTACAGACAAAAGCAGCCAGCCCATCACCTCTTTGTATAGAACAGGTACTGCATCCACAGTGCACAACCAAAGTCAATATCGGTGGTGCAATAATGTGCCAAAGGCCAGAATTTAAATGTAATGATGAAGATCTATGGAGAGCTCCTGAAGAAAAGTAGTTTCCCCCTTAGGGAAACAGAGGACTTTCAAATGTTCTATTAAAATTATCTGCAAAATAATGTCTTTTTAAGAAAAGCAAACAAAACCACCCATCACTAGTGTGCACAGCCTGCACATGATGTTAGACACCTATACCAGCAGTGTTTTTATCCAGCTTTCAAGTCCCAAAAGTGTTCTTGTAAGTCACCTGCAACATTCATTACTGACATGCCGCAGCAGCTTTGAATAACAGAACATGTAGGAGATAGAATAGAAAAAAAAACAACAGCACAGAACTCACTACCTGACTTCCAGCACCCAAGCCGAGCAATACACACGTTCCTACTTTTCCCTCTGAGATCCTGGCACAGGTAAATAATTTGAAAGTACATTAAAATCAAAACTTCATGAATTGAGAACTGACAAGCAAACAAAATATATTCTGGAAAACCATTCTTTCAGAGAAGTTCCTTTACCATTATCATATAAATTGTAGGAACCTCAGCAACGCATCCACTTGAAAGCATGCATTGGTCATTAGCACTTATGCTCCATTAATAACTATTGCAAGACAAAAATCAAGCCTTGAGTGAGCTTAAGCACACCTTGACTGTTCGCTCCAATGAAAGCATCTCCAAGTAGAAATTAAAACACTGAAGCAGGGTAGGCTAAACCTTAAACAAGCTCTTCCTCTATTTTACAGTTATGTTATAAATGCAGCCAGTACTTGTACTTCTGCTCTCGGGATACTGTCACCAGCACAGACTTCACTTATTTTACGTAGAAATTTTCCTAGAGCTTCTGCTTACCAGCTGCATGTGGACAAATATATACATCACACTAATAGGTGGAAAAAAGAAGCCTTTAAAGGAAATGCATGAAATGTGTTAAAAAAAAAAAGAAAACCAAATAATTTTCTTACTACGGCCACGCAAAATTTCTTACCTTAATATTTTTGAACTCCTTTTTCCAGGGGTAAAGGAAGAGATTAATTCCAACTGTCTCGAGCATGCCAAATGCATTACGGAGAGAATGTAAACTAGAGGATTTCACAGATCTCAGTGAATTTTCAGCCATCTCATAAAATTTTATCAACCGGAATCTATAAAAGGGATCAATTTTAGGAAGGCAAAGTAAGGCTGCTGCTGCCACTCGCAAATACTCATCATTAATAGGACGTTGCTTGTTGTCAGAGGCATTCAGTTTGCATTCATGGAACTGTACATACTTCCTAAATAAATCGTCTTTATATTTCGTATCCATTGAAATCAGTTTTTATCTCACACTTAGGCAGCTACCTCGTCTCTTTCATGGTTATTTGGCAGTAGGTTGATTATCTGGCATTAAGAATCTTCAGCAATGGCAACTCTTCTGAAATAAAAATTGAAAACAAAGACAAGTCATCACAGTTGCATAAATCCCAGATGCCCATCTGCTTCACAGGATTCTATAACATGTTCCACAGAGCAGCAGCTCCCAGAACAGCCTTTTTAGGTTTCTGAAAAAGCACAAGAGTCTACAGAAATGCTTTTGTCCTGCTTTTCACCATCATTCTTTACTCTTCTTCCAGTTATCTGCCTAAAACAGCACAAGAAATATGAATTGAGCAGAGCACCAAAAGTTATATACAATAAAGCTGGTGTGGGCTCAAGAGCAGATCGAGGGTTCCTTGGAGAGAAACAAGACAAAGTAACTCAGGGCAAAAAAACTGGAAGAATCATGAGTTTTTAGGGTCTTTTCTCTGCCCCAAACAACTTACACAATCAATATTTTAATCAGTCAGTGTTTGCCCTGCACAGTGGTAAAAGGATTTTAAAAAATCCCACATAGAAATTTCATTTTACTCAACTTGGCAAAACATTTACTTATTTTTTTTTCCCCTCTAGCGGCATAGGCTGAGCAGATTAATTAACTTTGCCTTTCTAACATTTTCCTAGGCTTTTGACTGACACACACATTCCCCCTGGTGGCACGCAGGCCATCGCTGTGCTGGGAGGGCTGCACATCCACCCTACAGAGAACAGACTGCCTGAACTCTGCACAGTACTGCCATGGTTTGATCTGAGCGCTGGCAGCTGCAAAGAAGATTGTAACCTTTGCAGCAAGAAGCTGCACCTGCCATTTTTAGCTGGTCCATCAGAACAGAGCAAAATCATTCTGTTTTTACATCACGGACATTTCTGTTTGCAGGGGCAGTTGGTTTTTTGTATACACCGATCTACATTTTCACCTCATTGAACTCACATGCTACACAGAAACGGCTGGTGACAAAAGAAGCTTCCTAATACTACTTTACCGAAACCAAGGTAATCGGGAGGCCAGCAGACTCCACTTCAACCGCCTGAGGAACTTGTGATCAAAATGCAGACCACAGGCATAGTTTTTTAGACGAAAATGTAATCTAAACCCTAACAGACTTCCCAACCATGAACCAAAGGGAGGGGGAAGGTGGGGGAAATCAATGCACTGTTTCGGTTATAGTCAGTCTGAAACAGCACTTCAGAAAAGACTTTCCACCCAATATTAATTGCAGCTGCCAGAATACTGATCAATGCCCCCACACACTCCTCATAAAATCATTGCTAAGAGTAACATCAGCTGAATGAAAGAAGCCATAACACAAAATACATGGAAGAAAAAAAAAAAACCAAAACCTCACAAACCAATAAACAAGAGGCCAGGAAAACAAACAAACAAAAAAACCAACAGCCTAGCAGCTACATTACTTGAGGAAAGGCTGCACTTAATGACAACATTGTGTGGGAAAAGGTAACTAGCAGTTTCTGCTCACAGGCACACTGCTCTCCATCTTTCCACAATCCGAAATTGCACTGATGTCAAGCTGTGAATCACAGGAAATGTGGAGCCCTAAATTAACATCTGAGCATAAGGGACAGGAGCACTCCCTTCTCTCTCCCCAGATCTTTCCTCCTTAAGTTGCACAAGATGAAGACCGCGGACAAAGACAACAAAAAGCCTGCTCCTGAGCAAGGGGAGCTCCATGGGAGAATTGCAGAGGAACATTTTTGTCTGGCACATCAGTAATACACCCCCAGGACACAGAACAATCCTATGCTGACAAGAACCTGGCTTAAGTATTTCCACCTCCACTGTTAACAACTACTACACAAAAGCGTTTGGTTGCATGTACAAGACTTAGGGAAGTCCCCTCATGAAAGTCCTTCATCAAGGCCTGACAGACTGTGACAATCCAAGCCCCTGCCAGCTCCAGTTCTGACTCAGGGCTGTACACAAGGCAGAGTTCACACAGCTGAAAGGCAAAACACAATAAAGCAAAGGTAGCAGTAAGCCTTCACAGAGCTGCTCCTCCGCACGCAGAGCTTCCACACACAAAATATCCCTCCCCTCACAGCCCACCCCTCCCAGGCAGGCTCCCAGCAGCCAACAACCATGGTTACATAGCTCGATAAAAACCTCAACACGTGAGTAGGCACAGACAAATATAGTTTTAAGTAACATACTAGCTGACAGAACAGATAAGGTAACAAGGCTGTTTTGCTGCATAGTATTTACTGAAAACTCCAGGATTTCATGGAAACATGTAAGCTCTGATTCGAGCCTAGTTTCTACTGGTGAGACAAGGGAACACTTCTGTTCACCTCCTAGGCCTAAAACTCAGCTAAGGGATCCAACCCAGGGCTGTCCAGGACTGCCTGGCAGGACACAGACATTCAAAAACCCATGTGACAACAGAGCATAAACTCAGGACAAGTACAACCTGCTCCTCACTCACACTAAAGAGACCACAAATGCCAGCCTTCCACCAGGCATTAGAACGTCACCCAAAACACAGAGGGTAACAACAGCAGAGCAGCACAGCGCACCGCTGGGGAGTCTCGAGGGGCAAAAGGGTGGAGGAAAAGGGGGAGGCGGAGGCAAGAGGAGGAAGAGAAGGGGGGCAAGAGGCGGGAGGAGGAAGAGGAGGGGGACAAGAGGCGGGAGGAGGGGGCAAGAGGCGGGGGGACGAGAAGGAGGACAAGAAGAAGGGGGGGGAAAACAAGAAAAAGGGGAGGAACAAGAGGCGGCAGGAGGAGGACGAGACACGCGCACATCTACGTCCCCCTCGGCTCTCACGGCCACCTCCGCCGCAGCGCCGGCTTCCCCCGGTCACCGGGGCGCAGCGGCCGCCAGCGCCGCCCTAGGGCCCGCAGTCCCCCCCGCCCCGCGGGGCCGGCCCTCACCGCTCCGCGCCCGCCGCCGCCGCTCAGCAGGAGGCGCGCAGGGAGGCGGCTGCGGGCCCCTCGCGCGCTCCTCGCGGTCCCGGCACGGCCGCCTCCGGGCTCGCGCTGCCGCCGGAGAGGGGGCGGCTGACAGCGGCGCCCCGGAAGTGGATGTCGGGGGGGGCGGGGTTCCGCCTCCTGCCGCTGCGAGCACTTCCGTCGCGTGACGTCAAGCAGGACGGGGCCGCGTCACTGGAAGCCACGCCCATCGCTTGTGACCACGCCTCTCGGGGGCGTGCGCGTGCGCTGCCCCTTGATTGGCGTGCGGGAGGGGGCGGGGCGGGGAGCAAGATGGCGGCGGCCGGTAGCGGAGGCGGCTCCTCCCGTTCCCCGGAGCGCTGTCACGACCTGTTGTCGCGATTCATTTGCCCTGTGTGCCTCGAGGTGTACGAGAGCCCGGTGCGCGTCCCCTGCGGACACGTGTGAGCGGATGCCGCGGGTTGGGGCACTGAGGAGGGAGTTGGGCCTGGGCCTGTGAGGGGGTGCCTCGGGGGACACGAAGCCCTTTGGGGAGGGAAAGTTGAGGGGGGCGAAGCCCTTTCGGAGGGAAAAGTTGGAAGGGGCCAAGCCCTTTGGGAACGGAAAGGAGGGGGCGTCGAAGCCCTTTGGGAAGGGAAAACGGGGGGGTACGAAGCCCTGGGGAAGAGAAAGACGGGGGTGGTGAAGCCTTTTAGGAAGGGAAAGTGGGGGTGAGATGAAGCCCTTTAGGAAGGGAAAGTGGAGGGGGACGAAGCCCTTTGGAAAGGGAAAGGAGGGGGCGGCGAAGCCCTTTGGGAACGGAAAGGGGGAGGGAAAGGGGAGGGAAGTCCTTGTGGAAGGAGGGATGTTTCAGGGAAGGGCTAATGCCATGAGAGGGCCCCAGTTGCTCCTCGCCTTCCTCTTTCGCCCCCTCGGGACGGGGCTGGGCCAGGCCGGTCGATGCCGCAGCCCGGGTGGTGGGGGCTGGATCCTGTTGTGGGGTGATGGGGTCAGGGAGCGCTGCCTGAGGAGGTGCGGGGTCTGCTTTTTGAAAGCAGCGTGTTATGGACAGCCTGGGGCTGCCATGAAAGGAGAGAGAAAAAAAAAAACATGAAGGGGGAAAAAAGCTGTTATACTTTTACTTTCGATTGTTTTCCTATCTGAAAGACATGGAAAGGAGGGAGTAGAGCACTGCCCCCAAGCTGATAACACCGAGCATAACGATCTCCTCCTTTCCTGCACAAATGCCAACAGGCTGCTGTTTCATTAGATGTCTTGTCTTGAGACTCCGTTGTCACTTAGGGCAGGTGACATGGGAGGGCTCTGGTTGTTTACCCTGCGTCTTCCAGAGGGCTGTTCTCACTGCATACACTGTTCTTCCACCTAGCTTTTGCACTCCGTGCCTGCAGGAATGTCTTAAGCCGAAAAAGCCAGTATGTGGTGTCTGCCGCAGTACCCTGTCACCTGGTAGCAGAGCTCTGGACTTGGAAAAGCAAATTGAAACAACAGAAACCACGTGCAATGGCTGCAATAAAAAAGTATGATAGTATTTGGAAATTAAGTGCACAAAGTGTGCCTGCTTGCCCTTACTGCTTAGAGGGAAATAAAGTGCTTGCTCTTCACCTTTCTGCAGAATCAGGTCAAGATATTTGTTCTGACAAGTGCTATTTTATATAGGCAGCACCTTTATGTTCACCTTCTTTCTGCAGATGTTATTGCTGTCTTTTCAGGAAGTGAAATTCAAGTGGAAGATACTCATTCTAAAGTTATAGTAAAATATTGCTTCTGAAGTTGCTTCTGGGAGGAACACTGTAATGAAACAGTGGATGTGGGTTTTAGATAGTGATCTCTTTGGCTCTTATCAGAAATTTGCTTCATTTGAAATAGTTATGAGTCAGAGTTGTCTTATATGGGTGTTGTATGCCATAGACTTATCGTTAGGGTCTGGCGTGTTAATACCTGTCATTGTAAAGTGGGACTTCTTGTGTTAATTGAATGTATAATAAAATATTTCGGTAATATATTTGGTAATGACAGAACAATGAGAAAAGGATAGTTAGGCACACTAAGGTGAGGGGAACGGTTCAGTTAGTTTCACTTTTTATTTCTAGGTAGTGCCTTTATTCTGTCTTCATTCCATGTAATAGAAAACCATAGTGCTTTGAATTATGGGTTGTTGCAAATTTGAATTTCCCTTAATAGGAATGAATAGCAAATCTATAATCTCAAAGCTTTCTGCGTCACCAGCTGAAGCGTTTGGGTTTTCTTGCTTTAACACCGTCTGCAGAAAGGTGCTTTGTTTTATATGTTTACTACTCCTACTTAAAAATGTAGAAGTAATTGAAAATAGCTTACGTTAATCTTGCTATGCAATTGTTGCCTGTACAGATGTATCTCTCAAAGATGCGTAGCCATGCAGCTTCTTGTTCGAAGTACCAGAATTACATAATGGAAGGTGTGAAAGCCGTAACTAAAGAACCACTTCACAACACCAGGTAACTATTGCTTCTCAGGGAATACTTGTCTTGTGTCACAAAAAGACAGCTGTTGCTTATTAATCGTTAGAAAATCTCAATTTTGATTCTTCCAAGAAGAGTCTTTTTATCTTTCTAACTGCGTTATGTGTTTCATGCAAACTGTAGAACTTCAGGGTAAAAGCAGACTTTACTTCTTTGCTCATTTTGGGTATTAATTGTTTTAATTCTTTCACTTTGTGAAAAACTAAGCTTTAATCCTACATTTGACTGTGCACAGGCAACCTGTTCTCCTTTCTGCTTAGTCTCTGCACTAGACATCTTAAAGATCAGGTTACTCAGTAAAAGCAGCTATTTTTTAAATAAAAACTTTACTTTTCTGTCTCAATTGTGGTAACTTATAATGAAGGGAAGTCAGAACTGGTTGCAGTGCACTTGTCTGCATTGTAGTACACTGAGTGGTACCCTGGGCATCTTGCTGGGAGAGGAATCAAACCAAACGAGATGGTAAATGGCATTTATGTTTGTAGAGGAGCTCTCATTCTGTGTAAGTATGGATGATACTAACTGTTCCTTAATCACTGGGAATTAAAAGAGCTGATTCTTAAAACTAGCTTGTCTTAATTGCACAGACTCAGGTTATTGCTTTAAATTATTTGTGTTAAGAGCTGGTAAGACAACTTTTGACCATTGAATGCTAAAGCTTTTACTTCTAGCTTTCTTACAATAATAAATAACCTCTTTTTCTTTCCTCAACCAGGAACTTCCCAAATCGCTTTACCTTTCCATGTCCATATTGCAGCGAGAAAAACTTTGATCAAGAAGGGCTAGTTGAACACTGCAAAACATGGCACAGCATGGATGCAAAACAAGTGGTAATAAAAAGTCTTGGTCCAGGAATTGCAATGAAATCTAGTCTTAAATCCCTTTGAAACAATGAGTTAGAGACTTGCTCTTGAAGTTAAGTACATGTTTATCATTACTCCTGTTAAAGTCAAATGTGGGCATGCTGATCATGTATTTATCTTTCGTGTAATTTTGATGTTGGGTTTTGATACGTTCTCTGGAGGTGACTCATCTCTATTCCTCTTGCAGCTAGGTCACATCCTCCTTTCATAGCTGAAAAATGGCAGACATTCAAAATTAATTAGTTACAGTAACAAACATAAAATTAGTCAGATATAATTTCAAAAATGTGTCAGGCATTTAATTTTCCTCCCCACTGCTTTCAGCAAGAAGGTATAAACTGTTGGGAAAAGTGCTTGCAAAAAAGAGTGGATCATTCTAGTAATCTTTATCTGCTGATACTTCCTCTCATATAAAAGGAGTTGCAAACCATGAAACTGAATTTGCAACTTTAATTTTTCTGGAAAGTCTTGGGTTTTTTCCAAATTCTTTAGGGAAAAAAAGTCTTTTTTTTTTTTCCTTGGAGGGAAGTTATCTTTGCAAAGGAGATCAAAAAATCTTTTCTGTTATTGAGGAAACAGTTGTAGTGAATTCTCATTTTCAAATTGTAGGGAGAAGAGTAAGCCCTTCCAGTTCAGATGTTTAAGTCTTTAATCAAAATTGTTCAGGGTTATCTGAGTCTTTTGTCTTAAATGCCCCAACAAACTAATTGACATCACTTTGCATATAGAAAGCGATTGTCTCAAAGTTCAGTCTTCCATGCTGTCTCTGTCCTGCCCTTCCTACATAAATGTTAAAGCACTTAAACATCGGGACTTAATTGGCTCTTTGGGTTTTTCTTGAAGGTTTGCCCAATTTGTGCTGCAATGCCATGGGGAGATCCAAATTACAGGAGCGCTAACTTCATGGAGCACCTTCAAAGACGACATCGCTTTTCATATGATACTTTTGTGGTATGTGTTTCCTCACACTTGGAATACAGCCTGATGTCTCTTAAAACCCAAGTTATTTACATAGCCGCTGCTCTTGCATCTCATACATGCAGAAGTCATCATGTGAGAAGTTATTGGCAAGTCAAAGGAAGAGACATTTTTTTTCTGTTCTTATTTGGTGTTTTGTTAACCAGCGTGGCTGTCGCAGTAAAACAATTTCTGTACCCTTTGTTCATAGGATTATGATGCTGATGAAGATGATATGATGGCACAGGTTTTGATGCGTTCTTTGCGGGACAAATGAAGCAGCTAGAAGATTAGATGTAAAACCAAGCTTCCACGAGGGGGAAATGCCTAGTGTCCTTGCATTTCTCCCTGTACATCCCAAGATGAACTCAGGCATTGAGAAATATGGAAGACTTTTTAATCCCTATCTCAGTTTCAAATCCTGATTTGAAGTTTCTGTACTGCTCAGTCTTTTGTTAACATGATCTATTCCAGTTATCCTTGTCAGCCTAATTTTCTTACTTGCTTCACACACAGTGCTTAATCGTAGGTCAACTTGAAGGATATGAATCTGTTTTCATGTACCTATGCCTATTGGTTTCTTTTGCAGCTATGGTCATTTGACTCTCTAAAATCAAAACCCTTCCAAATGGAATAGCCTGAACTAGTTAATAAGTATTTCTTCCCAGTCTTATTTACATATCTTAAATGATAGTATGAGAGGTGTATTTGTAGCTCTTGTTTTCCTTTAGTGAGACCTCTTGGTGCTAACTGTAATTGTCACACCAGCTCTCATTTAACGTGATCTATGATGCCTGTGATTTCATAATATATCCCAGTGTTTAAATTCTTACATGCAGCCTCTCAACTATATGGAAAACATATCTTCAGTACGAGTCTTTAAGTGTTCTTTGCAAATCTTTGCACCTGTGTAAGAAATTAGTTCAGAATATTTTAGTTTTATGCATGATTATTACTTTCTTCCATACTTTGACCATAACTTCTAGCCTGGAAAATAAACTTTAATGTTGGTCTTAGTTAAGATGCATCATTCTTTTAACTGTTGTAGCAAATATTAATCGTATTTGCTGGCTTTATGATTAAATTGGTGGTTTTGAAACTGGTTTTCTAGTGATTATAAGCCTTATGCTGATAGGGGAATTCAGAAGTTTTTTCCAATACCTCTGATTTCTATTTAAACTAAAATTTTTTGTATCTATTGCTAGTTTTTCCATCTCTCAAGGCAAGCTGGTAGCAAAACTTACCAATAATTCATAGCACTTGCAAAGTACTACTTGTCTGCATTACAGATTTTAACAGGTATTTTGAATTCCTGTTTTTCATTTAAATGCTGCTAAAGTAGCTGTACTTAAGATTGTTTTCCATGCGATGTTATACGTGTAGTATGCAGGTATAGTTTTCCAAGAAAAAGTGAAATATAACCCAGAAAGCAGGGTGACACTTCCAGTATGTGGTAAACGGACGCTCTGAATTCACGTTCACACTTCTACTGTAGAGATTCCTTTTTAGTTTAATGTTTTTATTAATGGCACAGTCAAGATGCTGAGATCTAACAACCTTGTAAATCACAGTAGTGTTGAAATGTCTAGTCTAATTTAAGCACGTTTAATTGGAGCAGTGGACCTGCACCACCACAGAACTGAGTAAAAATTAATTTATTTGATCAGTAAACATAATACCATTGCACTCTGCAGAAAGCAGCATAGCCTTACCCTTAAAACAATGAAACGCGCCACAGCTAAAACCTCTGGATTAAGCTTTGCGTCCAGCCAGACCTCTAACGTATTTAAGCTGAACTTGGCTTCAGTGTTTCCCCCAGCTTGGTATGGACTTAAGTACCTGCTTGGTGACTGGAAGCTCAGTCTTGGCTGGGGCAAGGGCAGAATCTCATGTACTGTGGAAAAAGTACCAGGTTTGGGGTTGGTTACTTGTAATGCTTGGTCTGCAAAGAGATTACATTATGTTAGTGGTTGGATGGGGATTTCTGGGTTCTGGCTAGAACCCCTGTTGGTGATTGATGGGACTCTTAGATTTCTGCTACTATTCTAAGTGCACTTCCATGCAATTCTGGTAAAATGTTAAGGAGCAATTAGAAGCTTCCAAGCAATCATGTTTTTGACTTTTGAAGACAAGTTGCAAATAAAGGTCATTTAATTTACGAAATCCTATATTTGTGTCAGCTGTTATGATTTCTTCCTCATGGTTCATACATTTCATTTCAGCACCTCCCTAAAAACGCTTCCTACCAGTTGTGCTAACGCTGCAGAGAGCATGATAGACACTGAAACTTCAGCTTTTGGCTCCCCTTGCCCTATCCCTGCTTCCCTTCCCCTTGGCCCCAAGAGCTCCTCCCCTTTTGCTTTCTTGTAGGCAACATCCTTGTGTTTTCCTCAGTTTGGGCAGCTCCAAACAGGGCAGTGAAGGCTGGTGTGCAGCAGCTGACTGGTCAGAAATTGCTGGTGCTGACTGATTGTGACGCAAACCTTGACAATAAAACTTGGGATTTGTTTGCATCAGTTTGTTACTTGTGATTTATTTCACAGAAGGTACAGACCAAAACTATTGACTGGAAAACTAGCTAGTTCTACTTTAGCTGTGATTACATTAGTGTATGAGTAAGCAGCAACGTGCTGGCACCTGCTGGCTTGATAACAGCAGAGCTTGCAGCGCTCTGCTGTGATGAGCATCTGTAGAACCACTTGGAGATAAACGTAGCCATAGACTTCCAGTCACTCCAGCTGCTGAAGAGCTTTTTGTCTCTATGCTGCTGACTTCATCAACTCAACAAATACAAAGGTGTTCACACATGCTCTGGTATGTCTTAGTGGTATTTGCTGGTTGATTTAAAAAGACATTCTGTTGAGAGGCATATGTGTTCTGTGTATAGGCTTGATTCATCTCATCTGCGTGCAGAAACTCGTGATGAAAAAAACCCTTATTATTATAGAACAAGCTGCTCTGGGCTTCTAAATCCAGTGAAGTGTTAGTGCAGAAGAGTGAAGTACTCTGCCAGAGCTACTCTCACCTTGTCAGCAGCCGATCTGCTAGCAGCAGCACATCCCAAGTGCCCATTGTTGGTGATAATGCAATCGAGTCACCCCCAACCTGTTAAATTCCCTGTGTCTGGCACAGAGAGTCAGCCTGAGGAAAATGATTAGCAGAGAGGGAGAGGATCAGAATGGAAGGAGACAAGCTTGCTGTTGAGCTACTGTTGTAAATGAATCTGTCTCTAGTCAAAGAGTGGCCTTAATAGGTCTGATAAATTGTTGTCAGCATTAATTGCCTAACATAAAGGCATTGCTTCATCTGGAATTACAGCAATAAATCCCTTGGTCTCCTTACACTGGGGGGATGCTCTACTAAGGCATTAGTGGTGTATTCTGGGTGTTCAAGTCACCTGATTGACAAAGGCGCAGCAAACTTGCTTCAAGGCCTTTGCCCTCCTATACTGGTGTTACTGGTGAGAAGGATCAGCCTCTCATGCAACATCAAGGCTACGTTAATTCACAGGAAAGCAAGTGAGGGATGTGCTCCCAGCTTTAAAGCTTTTCTTTGGTTTAAATATACTACAAATGACAACAGGGCATTTGCCTGATTTAGGGGTGGGGTTTTGTTTGTTTTTCTATCACAGAGCTTCAAGTCACAGTTGCATTGCTCTGTGCTTCATTCTTCAAAAGCAATCCAGTTTTTATGGGTGAACTACATTACTCTCCAGGTGATATAACTGAGGGCTGTTGAAACCACTAAGAAAACTTCCTTATCCTTCCCCAAAATTCCAGAAAATATTCAGTGCTTAGTGAAAACAAGTGTCATCACTACAGGCTTGGGTTTCTCTTCTAGTTCTTCTCGCATTTGTTCTGTCTCTACCTCGTACTCGGACACTGGTCTTTAAAAATGAACACAATGGAGCTTCTGGGATGAGGAGCTTCTCCCATGCGATGAGGTCCCTTTCCACCAGCTGAGCTGAGGAGGAGCCCGGTCCCCGCAGCGGCTGGAAGGGGGCAGCGCCGCGGGGCCGACAGCAGAGGGATCTCTCGCCTTTTGGAGAGAGCGGGGCTCGCACCGACCGGCCCCTGCCTGTCCCTGTCCCCCCCCCGCGGGCTCCAGGGCCCGAGGTGGGTTTCACGGAGCTTCCTCGGTCTCGCACGCATCATCCCTGCACCTCGCGGCCAGAACGCCCCTTTGCCCATCGCAGTCTCCTTGGCAGCAGGAGTTCTGCTCTGCGGGAGGATCTTTTATGCTTCACGCAGCCGTGGGGCCAAAGGAGGTAAAAAGATTCTGCTGCAGCCTTGCAGCTCTGGAGGGGGCTCTGGGGCTGTGCCACAGGCTGCTGGCAGGGATGCTGCGACCACCCTGGCTCTCAGCAGCTGCCAGAAACCAGCGGTGCGGGGTGGGACAGCTGGGAAACCGAGGCCATTTCCAGCCTCTGAATCATCGCAGAGTTTCCTCGTCCCTCTGGTCTCCTGTTCTCTGTCCTGTACCTTGCTGGCTCACAGGCAGGTCAGGTCACTCTCTCCCTTGATCTCAATTTTTCCCCTAGCACACACGAGTTTTTTTCCACACGCAGTGGTTGGAACAGATCTGATTCTTAACATATCAGAAAGAAAAGAGGAGCAGGCTTTGCTTCTTGAAAGAAAACCACCTAGCTGGGTTCCTCGTAGCAGTGTCCCCAGCGTCACCACATCCGCAGCAGGTGGAGGAGCGCGGGGGGCACTGGGGGGGCACTGGGGGGGCACTGGGGGAGGCACCTGTGGCAGCGCCCGAGCTGCTCCCCGCGCGCCCAGGGGCGCTGCACCCCTGGAGCCCCGAGACAAATAGAGTGACCCTGACCTCTGCCATTCGCAGCCCCCAAACGCCTTCAGGGGACCTGAACTTCAGGCTGATTCAGGGATGAGTTGTGCAGATAAACATCGGCTGAAAGCCACGGGCAATCCTGCAGCTGAGGAGGGACGGATCCAGCTCCAGAGCATGTGGCTGCAGGGGAAGAGTTTGCAAAGGCGTCTCCTCTCCGCAAGATTGCGTGTGGCTGGCAGGACAAGCTTTCCAAGCTGTTCCTACCCTGAGGAAAGACAGTGAGCTCAGCCCCGTGCGTTGCAGCTCTGCCAGGGGAAAGCTCTGCTCCCCACTTCTGCATTTCACACGAGCTGCGGCTAAACAGTAACGTGTGGCCTGCAGGAGCCAAAGGAGCCGTGTGCGACGGCTGAGCCACAACTGGCCCAGGACCACCAGTCTTTTTTCGAGTAGCAGGACTGGGCACGGGCTGGGAGCGAGGAGTCATTCCCAGCAGGTCCCATTCCTCCTCCTCCCGCTGCCGACAGCTGCCTTGGCTCCGGCAGCAGGTGGCTGGACCTGTGCCCTGAGCCCTTCCAGCAGGGATATCCCTCGTGAGCTGGATGGCTGGGCAAGCTGGAAGCCCACACCAGGCTGAGGGGACCACTCCGGCTCTGCTCCCCATTCCCTCAGCACCCAGCAGCAAGACCTCGGCACCTTCCCGTGGGTACGTGTGCCACAAGCAGCGTGTGTTTCACTGGGGCTGTTTGACCCACCCTGCCGTGTCCATGGGGAAGGCAGGAGGGAAGAAAACCAGAGGGCAGCTTGCTGGAGAAGCTGTGCTGCCTGAAACCTGCGCAGCACCAGGGAGAATCACGTCCACACAGGCGCTCCCGAGCCCTGCCTGGATCCATCCCGCTCCTCCGCAAGCCATTGCTTGCACTCAGGGGATTAATAACCTGCAGCAAAGCCGGCTCCCCTCTCCGGGCTGCGTTCCAGCAGCGCTCCGCAGGCTCGTCCGACCCTCACCGGTGTCTCCAGAGAGGGGACCGGGGCAAGGAGAGCCATGCGGGGGGACCCCCCGGCACAGGGCCTCCCTCCAGCCGGGCTGCTGCAGCTCCCCCCGGCTCGGGCCCACAGGCTGGGGGTCAGCCGCACGGCTCCTTGTCCTGGTTCCCTCCGGAGCATCGGCTGCGGAGCGAAATGCTCCGGAGAGAAGCCGGGAGCGGCTCGTTCATCGGCGGCGGCAGCAGCAGCCGGGGCGGCAGCGGCAGGAGCAGGGGCAGCAGCAGCAGGAGCAGGGGCAGCAGCAGCAGGAGCAGGGGCAGCAGCGGCAGGAGCAGGGGCAGCAGCAGCAGGGGCAGCAGCAGCAGGGGTAGGAAGGGCAGGAGTAGGAGGAGAAGGGGCAGCAGGGGCGGCATTAGGGGCAGCAGCGGCAGGCGCAGGGGCATTAGGGGCAGGGGCAGCAGGGACACAGGCATTAGGGACAGAGGCAGCAGCAGCCGCGGGTCTCTCCGCGCCGCCCCCGCGGCCCCGCCCCCCCCCGGGCCATTGGCCGCGGCCCCGCGCCGCCCCTCCCGGTCCCGTTATTAACGGGCGCGGCGGCCCCGCGCCGGGCGCTGTGTCGGGGCTGCAAGATGCCGCGGTCCTTTCTGGTGAAGAAGCACTTCTCGGCCAGCAAGAAGCCCAACTACAGCGAGCTGGAGAGCCAGGCTGGTGCGTGGGGCGGGGGCTCGGGATCTTCTTGTGCCCACGCACGGCAGCTGGTGGGCGGGTGACTGGCTTTTGCTGGGATGCGGGGGATTTCGTGCCTCTCGGCTGCGATGGGGCCCCGTTATCGTCCCGGGCCGTGGAGCCGCTCCCTGGGAGCCCGGGGTGCGCAGGGGTGTGTGGGGAGCTGCCCTGTGGGGCGGGCAGGGGTGCAGGGTGGCCCCGTTCCTTATAGCAGGGGGGGCTGGGGCGCCGAGCCCCTCCGCTCCGGGGTGCGCTTGGGCTCCGGGACCCTGTGGGCTGGGCTGGGGTCCCTCTGCCCCTCTGGCTCCGGGGGGGGCCGTGACGATCCCCGGGGATGACTCGGGGTTGGGTCTCGTTGCCCCGGGGGCGGGTTTGGGGTGAACACCCGGGTGCCCTGGGTTTGGGGCCCCCCCGGGGGTGTCACACCCGCACTAAGTGGTGCTGTTCCCGCAGTGCTGGCCGCGCCGCTGCTGTACGAGACGTGCCCGCTGCCCGTCATCCCCCCGCCCGAGGTGCTGGGCCCCGGCGCCTACTACCCGCCGCTGGTGTGGGACGCGGGGCTGCTCTCCAGCCTCTTCCCGGGCGGCGAGGCGGCGGGGGCCGCGGCCCCGGGCCTGGACCTGACGCCGCTCTCCAGCGAGGAGGACGAAGGGAAGAGCTCGGGGCCGCCCAGCCCGGCCTCGGCCCCCGCCGCCGCCGAGCGGTTCCGCTGCGCCCAGTGCGCCAAGGCGTATTCCACCTTCGCCGGGCTCTCCAAGCACAAGCAGCTGCACTGCGACGCCCAGGCCAGGAAATCCTTCAGCTGCAAGTACTGCGAGAAGGAGTACGTGAGCCTGGGGGCTCTCAAGATGCACATCCGGAGCCACACGCTGCCCTGCGTCTGCAAGATGTGCGGGAAGGCCTTTTCCCGGCCCTGGCTGCTGCAGGGACACATCCGCACGCACACCGGTAACCGCGGCCCCTGCCCTCGCCTCCCTCCCTTAGCGCCTCCCGGCCCCGCGGAACCCGGCGAATCCGCGGGACGCCTGTTATCTGGGGAGATAAGGGCTTCCCGAACCCCCTTGGCGCATCTTTAATGTGTCCTTTAAATATCCTCTTGGCTGGAACCGAGCGCGGGGTCGAGGTGAGTCCGTGCCTGCCCAGGGGCCAGCCCTCCCCACGCTGTCCCAGCACGCGGTTCAGCTCCGGTGTCACGAATTTGGGGCGCGAGAGCACCGGAGCGCTCCCCCTCTCTGCTACCCGTGCCCTTAGAGCGTCCCTCCCCACCTTCACCCGAGGCTTCCAGCCAGGGCACCTCCAGCCCATCCCCGTGGCCTCCAGGCTGCTCCCGGGGCGCCGGCTGCCCGCGGGCCCCGAGAGGCAGGGCCGGGCGAGGCCGCTCACCCCCCGCACCTGTTGGGGGGTCCGGGTGCAGCTGCAGCCCGGCCCTCCGCACAAAGCGCCCCCGAGCAGCCTTTGTGGGGCGGCGGGGATGCTGGAATTGTTACTTGGCACTGATTTCACACCCTCTTAACGTACTAAAGATGAGGCTGAAGGAAGCTGAGAAGACTTAATTATGCTTTCCAAATTAAGCATACGCGTTTGTTTCCTCCGAGAGAGCCTTTCTCGGAGGAATCCGCCTGGCCGGGCAGGAGAAGGGGGAGCGGGGCTGAGGAAATAGCTGCGCTCCCCCTGCGCTGGCGCCTTCCAGCCGCTGCTGCGATGAGATAATTGACACACAGTCCTTGGCTTCCCTGCCTCTGCCTGGAGCCAAGCGAACCCTCTGCAGGAGACGGAGGTCTCTTCGTCTGTGTGCGCGGCTGCCTTGCTGGTTGCAGATGTTCCCGGCATTAACTTTCTGTAGCTCAGGGGACAGGTTTTTCTGGGCGCAGGGACTTCCCAAATCCACAGCTTCCCCCCTGGAAGTGAGGGCTGTCCATACCTCACCCATTCCTTGCGAACAATCACAGCCAGCGCTTCTTTTCACTGTGCACCTATCAAACTTTGGGTAATGAATGGCTGCTCCTTTGATATTCCCCCTGTGTTGATGCACCGGTTAATTGGGAGCGTTTCTCTTTGTCCCACAGGTGAAAAGCCCTTTTCCTGTACACACTGCAACCGGGCCTTCGCCGACCGCTCCAATCTGCGCGCCCACCTGCAGACCCACTCGGATGTCAAGAAGTACCAGTGTAAAACCTGCTCCCGGACTTTCTCCCGCATGTCGCTGCTCCACAAGCACGAGGAGACTGGCTGCTCTGGCTCTCGCTGAGGATTCTGCTCCTCAGGCCTCTCGAGATGCAAACTCCCAATATCATAACTAGTCTCTAGGAGTTCGCTTCCTCCACCGCAGCGTACACAGGGCTGGACGCAGCCGCTCTGGCCCTGGGGACCCTCACACTCCTCGCTCGGTGCCTCCTGTGCAATGCGAAGGCTCCATCCTTCGCCTGTCCCGGCGTCTGAGGGGCAGGATTGGACTCTGGTGCAAAGCGGGTGCGTGAAGCTCGGGGCAGCCCAGACCTCGACCCTCGGCAGGTGCTTGCGGCACCTTGCAGGGCTGGACCTGCACCCCGGCCCCACTGCCGGGATCGAACATGTAGCTTGGGGGGGGTTGTTTGGTTTTTCTTTTTAAAATTTTTTTATTTTTACTGTAACCACTTGGTAACTTTAAGAACCAATATTTTTTTAACGAAGGACAAAGCGTTACCCCCCCTCCCAGTGTACATATGCCGCCTGTAGAAGGTGTAACTATGCAATAATACAGTATCCCAGTAGTTGTGAAGCAGCTGCTTCTCCCCAGCACAATGACAATTTGCAATGCCTGCGAGATTAACAGTGTCCATAAAAGGCATGGGTAGCCATTTCAAACACCAACCCTGTTTACAGAGCAGCTATGCACTCAAGCACCTGTTAATATGACTCTTAACAACTGCTTTTCAAGAGAACTGTGACTAATAGTGGGCACTTGTCAGCTGATACAATGGGGGCCTGTCCCGGGCTGCCCACGACAGGTGTGTGCCAAAAGCCCTATTTATGGGTATTGACAGGTGCCTCCTCAATGCATCTTTCTTTGGACATTGTTTTCATGGGATCATTACAAAGAGGATGTTTACATTTCAAAGGTACACTGGTATTTATATTTTTGTGCCACAATTTTGTACTGATGAAACTTTTTATAAAAATTATATACGGTTTATTGATATTCAATAAAATGGCTAATTTATAATAGGACTTTGTGGGTGCTTAGGTGTGGATAGGGAGCAGGGGGTGTTGGTGGGGGTGTGCTGCAGGATTGGGGTGCTGGGATCTGCTCTCCTGGCCTCTGGGTGCAGGTGAAATGCAAGTGGCATTCACAGGAGATTTCTAGAGCAGTTGTCTCTTGGGAAGGAAAATGCAGCCTGAGTCAGTTCCTGCTGGAGGGCTCCGTGATGATGCAGGATCTGGGGGATGGGGTTGCTGAGGGTGCCGTGGGCTGGGAGATCCAACAGCTTACCAGTCTCTCCCAGCCCCTCCAGGTGGGTGCTGGCTTCCTCCCAGGAATGCTGGAGCACCCCCAGCAGCCTGGCCACGTTCCCCAGCCCTCCCTGGGCCGTGTGTCTGTGCTGCAGCACAGGGAACAGCCCCACTGGGGTGGTGGGGATGCCTCTAGCTCATGACAGGCCCCTTTTGCGCCCTCAGCGAAGGCTGAAGCACCCGGCATCCCCATCAGTGAGCTGAGCCTCTGGGAGAGGGATGCGATGTGCGTGGTGTGGCAGCAGAGGTGACACATCCTGCTGTCACCGCAGAGCCCTTCATCCAGCGCAGGCAGGGAACAAGGTGCTCTGGGCTACTGCCTCTAGGGTTTTCCTGACGAAGCTGTGCCTGATGTGCAAACGCTCCCAATGCACGATATTCCTAAGCACCTGCACTCACCCTCCCAGCCTCTGCTGCATCCAGGGTGCTTCGGGGACAGTGCAGCTGGTCTTACCACCCGCCTCCCCCAAGGGCTGGGGTTCCATCCTTCTCCCCCTGCGTTTCCTCAGTGCCATCTCCAGGACGTGGCTCTTAACCGGGGAATAACAAAGTGCACCCCTCCAGCATTCACCCCCCTCCAGCCCAGCTCTGCCCCTCTCCCAGGGGCTGTTGAGGAGCAGGGAGGTGTTTGTGGCTGTAAAAGGGAGCAGAGCTGCTGCTCAGCCCATCTTTAATTAAGAGCTCGCCCGGTACAAAGTGACTTTCCCAGCCAAGCTGGACTCATTACTCGATTATTAAGCAGGGCAGGAAGTTTTGGGCTCTCGTGTGCGTTTTTCTTTTCCTTTTCCCAACAGGAAGCGGGGGAGGGGCACTAATTACTTTCAGCTTTCCATCCATAAAATCCTGGACCCGCAAAAGCAGCTAAATAGTTAAAAAAAAGACCAGTTTTGAGAAGAGACCACCTGCAGGAGCTGGAAAGAAGGATGGAGGGTGGGTAAGCAGGCAGCAGAAGCCCGGAGCCCTGCTTGTGCGGGGCAGCCCAGGTTGGTGCTGGCTTTGTGGCTCTGACGTGCAGGAGCCCTTGGTTCCTGCTTAGCTTTAAGGCCCTGCAAGTGTGCATCCAACCCTTGCCCCCATCCTCGAGTGTCAGGGCTGTTTCTGGTTGGGATGGGGACCCTTTCTCCCCTCACTGAGGCTGTTGCTTCATCCCTGAGCTGGCACCCAGCTGGTAACCCTGCCAGCTCCCTCTCAATGGGCTTAGACTAACACTGCTTAGACAGGCGATGAGGGTTGTGAGAAATCTCCTCCTTAGCAATCTTTCCTGCTCTCAGTTGTGTTCCTGGCTTTGTCCAGAGCCTGGCTAGGATGCAAGGCTTTCAGAGAGAAGGTATAAAACGGGTGGAGGACAGCCTAGGCTCCGACTGACAAATCCCACTGGCATTCAAACACAAATGCAGTCTTAAAACACTGGAAAAAAAAAAAAAGAAATGCTGCCTGTTCTGAATCACAAAAGCGCAGCCCGCTGGCACTTGGGCTGCTGCTGCATCTGCTCCCTGTGCTGCCTTGCCCAGCACCCTGTGCCCTGGGAAGCAGTGGCTGCTGGATGGAGCATCCTGGCACTGTGCACCCCAGAGCCACAGCTCAGGTGCTGCCCCATGGGCTGAGACACAGCTCAGGTGCTGCCCCACGGGCTGAGACAGTGTCTCTGACCTCCCCGTGTTACACCCAGGTCTGGACCAACTGCTGTCCCGTCACAAGGTGATGAACGTGGCCCTGATCTCTCCCCTTCTGGCCAGCTGCTTATATTCCTGCTGAAAAAATATTTCTTATTTTCACACCGAGGGCTGTTGGGGTGAGCAGAGGGTTGGGGCCCATGACACGGCTACTTTTGCATCCAGCTGAAACCTGCTGCGAACACAGGCAATCCCCTCTGCCCTTTCTCTGCCCCCCCCCAACATCTTTGGGGCTCTGTGGTGGAAAATTGCACCCAGGAGCTGACCCTGAGGGTGAGTTGCAATTGCTTTTTAATTTCATTTTTGAAAGGAAACCTTCCAGAGCAGCATCCCTTGCAGCAAGGGCAACTGGCAGTGGTGATGTGGTCCCCTGTCCTCGGTCCTCTGCGCTTGCCCAGGCGATGAGTGCTGCAAGGCGACGTGAGAGGGTTCATGGCCCCTTCTCTGTTTTAGTGCCACGGGAACTAAACACACCATAAAGCTGCTGCCTGCAGCCCAACCATTTCATCCAGGTAGCACAGGCTGCAGTTTCGGCGGTAGGGACGGGGATGGGGGGGGCGTCCAGTGATTAACAGGAGGAACCATTTGGTGACCACCTTGTGTGACCATCTGTAACAGATTACGGTGTCAGCACTCGTAAAAACTGGGATTCAATCAAGCGCCCGGCAGGTAGTGGGGGCCCCGCTGGCAGGGGCTGTGGTGCCGGGGTGCAGGCTGAGCTGGCTCCACGCTGCCGCGCTCCCCGGGCGGCGGCACAGCCGTGGCGTCGAGTGTTTGAACTCCACCATTTAATTTCCATGGACCTCCACAGGACCCTTAAACAAGCACGCACGTCCCCTTGGCTCCTGGAGCCCTTTCAAAGGCTCTGGGAAAACCACAAAGTGCCTTTTCTTCCCACAGAGGACTAGTTTTCTTCCCTTTCTGACTCGGTACAGAATGAAGGGTGTTTGGAAACCCACCCAGCCCTGCCGCGGGACCCCTCGGGGCAGAGAGTGGGGGCAAACCCACATGGAGATGCCAGGTTGAAAGGGCTTTAAGGCTTCCATTCTGCTCTTTGAAACAGTCCTGTCTCTGCAGGCATTTGGTGCATCCCAGAGGGGACAAGAGGGGACGTGGAGGGAAGCGATGAATTACAGCCACCTTTGCAAGGCTAAGCTTCATCTTCCTGGTGCTCTGGGGACTGTCGTTCCCCAAACTGCCTTTCTCACCCTGCCTTTTCCGTCCCCATCTCTCTTGGGGACAGGTGCGAGGCACACCTGGCCCTGGTGCACGGGGGCAAAGAGCGGCTCCAAAGCCCTCAGTGAACCCGCCATGGGGCATCCAGGCATTGGAAAGAGACAAGAGGGCTGGAAGGAGGCTGGAAAGTGTTTAAACGCAAGGAACACGCTGAGTCTGTCTCATGCTCCGCTACATTGGGGGCTCCCTGCAGACCTCACCTCGAGGCAGGGAGCCTGGTGATGAGTGGGGGCAGCCTCCCAAAATGCTTCTTCCCACCTCCAGGGCAGTAGGAAGGAAAAAAAAAAATCCACTTTATTCCCCTGTTGCTGCAAAACTGTCTGACAGAGATATTCTCTTTGTGATCTCCTGGATCCCCCACAGCCTCTGGAGGAGAGTTTTCTGCATTCAAGCATGCAGCCCCAAGAAAAGGCAGCCAAAGCTCAGCCCCTACAAAGTGTAGCAGCCTAATTCTTCTTTTGGCTCTTACCTTACCTAGAAAAAGCTGAATAAACAAACAGAAACCAGGCAGGATCCAGGGAAAGGCCTGTTATTAAAGTCAATCGCTGGGCGGCTGTTTCTGATTTGTGGGAAGGAATGACTGGAGTTTCGTGGCAGAAGCTGGGATGGTTGGTGTGGCGAGCAGCGACGCCAGCGCACGGGTTTCCCACTTGAGATACTGGGGTTGTGGGAGGCCCGGGAGGAGGTGGGCAAGACGGGCAGCAGGTGCTGGTGCAGGTTCCATGAGCTCCTGTCGACAGGCAGCCCCGGGGAAAGCCTCTGTCCATCTACAGCTCTCTGTAAGGAGCGGGATTCACAAACAAGCTGCAGGTGTAGCTATTGTTTTTCCAGCTCTGGGCTATTGACACGAGCAATAATCTCAAATTAATCTTTAATCGGATAATGAACTGATAGCATGGGGCTGGGGAGGTGTGAGTCTTCCCATGGAGACAAAGAGCATGAAAAACGCGGTGAGAGGGAGCCAGGGAGTACTGGGGAAGGACATGAGGCTGAAGGATTAAAATAAAGATGATCTTTCCTTGTGGGTGCAGGCAGTCTGGGTTGCAGCACCACCATGGTCTTGGCACTGGCTGTGCTCACCTTTCGGAAGGTGTCACCTGTCCCTGGCTCTGCTGCCTTGCGAGCACATTCCTGCGGGTCCCTGTGCCGGCGAGGGGCTCGCCCCAGGGCTGCTCTGTGCCCCAGCTCAGCATCAGCCACCTGCCAAAACAGGGAGCGCCTCGCTGGCTCAAAAATCAGGCCATAAATCCTCCTGCTGAAGGCTGGCTTTCTCCTGGGAGGGTGGGCAGTGCCCGACTGTACTTGTCCAGCTTTGCAAGACACGGAGGGACGGACAAGACCGATGTTGTTTTGGGTTAAATGCTGGTTTCTCCTCTCTTGCTCTGAGCTGGTCCCAGTGGTGGGAAAAGCTTTTGGGTGGCTGCCACGGGCACAAGCTCAGGGGCAGGTGGGAGCAGGTCTCTTTCCCTGGGCTGGTGCAGGCAGGTAGATGATGCAGAGCGAGAAGCCCAGAGCCACCACAGAGGTTCTCTGCAGAGACACCCTCGCCAGAGCCCCCTGCACCTCACAACCTGCTTCGTTAATGGCAGTGGGGTAAAAATGAGAGCCATAAAGCTGTTACATTTAGTTTCTTCACCTGAGGATGCACAGTTTGGCACAAGAGGCACCAGCACACGCATAGCAGCAACCTGTGTCTTCGCCACAATAAGAAGTGCAGGAGTCACCAGCCTGCGCCGGTGGCTTTACAATAGCATTGCTGTGCTGTAACTTATTGGAGATCTGCCTAGAAAATCATCAGAAAGTATTTTAAATCCAGCATAACATACATATTTATGGATCACCTTCTGTTTTACTGGGCTCCCTGAAAGCAATGCGAGGCCTGTTTTACTTTTCTCAATAAAACGGCTCACGTTTCACATGTGAGGAGATCGGCGTCTCCCAAGCTAATTAATCTGAGTTCCCCTCCACCTCTGCATTTTCCACGCAGGGTTATGCTGGCGACACTTTGTCTGTGGCTGCTCCAGGGAGGACTGTGCTGCACATTAAGCTTCCCCGGCCGGCGATGCGCTGGAGGCAGCGCGGGGCGAGGCGAGGCAGTGGTGGTGTGTAGCGCACAGTCATGGCCCCTTATAAAGAGCTTCAAGGGCCTGCGTTATGTCGCTTCTCAATTAGCCTGTTGGTAACAGCACTTCATTAGAGAGACGGTTCCTATTCACTGGCCCTAATCCACTTTCTAAAGACGGGGCTGGAGCCATTGATTGCTTCTCCTGCTTTCCTGAAGTTTGGCGAGTGGCACCGTGGCAAGCAAGGGAGAGTGATCCCCCTGCCAGGATGGCCCCCCCGGACCTGAGATGGGGCAGCAGCGCTCAGCCCCAGCGCCTCGGGGATATGTCGAGGTGCAGAGCACCCGCCCTTCTCACCGAACACAAAAATCAGGCTGTTAACCGGGGAACAGAAGAGTTTTGGTGTCAAACCATAGGCAACCGCAGCTGGGGATGTGACCCCTCCGGTGAGACAGTGCTAGGGATGCTCTCCCTGGGCCACAATGGGGGCAGAAAGAAAAGCCAAAAGCTGCTGTCTTTTTCCACACACCCCCCTTTTTTTTTTCTTTTTTTTCTCTTTTTCTCCCCCCTCCTCCGCTCTCTGACATGCAGTGCTCAATGGAAAGCAGAGCGGGGTAGGAAGTGGCGTGAGAGCCGTGTTCAGGAAATCAATGTGTGTCAGGAAAGGATGTCAGCGCTGGCGATGGGACTGGGGGGCAAACAGCCAGCGCCAGAGCTGCACCTGCCCACCGGCACCTCACTGAGGACAGGGGCAGGAAGCGAAATAGAGTCCTTCCTCTTAAATAAAGGAATCTGCTTCCATTCAAGGTGGTTTGAGTAAAGTCAGAGGCACTGGGAGCTCCTCGCTGGCAGAGCAGTGCCCAGGTGTAGCAGCACCAAGGGGCTGGGAAGCGTATCCCATGTCCTGCTCAACCCATTGGCTTCAAAGGGCACTGGACTCCTGCTCCCTGTAGAGACCTGATTCCCTAAATCCCAGCACCACATCAGCCAGAGCGTCCTCAGCTGCAGCTGCATGCGAGGCTGCTGCGCGGCTGGTGCTTAGAGCCCCTTCCTGCTGCAGCCCCAGGGGGACACCAGCCTGCAGACCCCTCGCCCACCCCGTTGCCTTTGGCCATCCCTTCATGCCGTGCTGCCACGAGAGGAGCTGAGCTTGGGGTTTTTTCCTCCCACATCAAAAAATAACCATTGCTCAGAACTTAGAAAGATGCTTTCCAAACACGGAAGTTATTTTAGGTCAAAAGAAGTGACTGGGTAGGAAAATTTAGTGCCCTGGTTACAGCAGCTGCTGTCTGTGATCAATATCATCCAAATTTTCCACCCCAAACCTCATCTTACACCAATAGCCTTCGACCACCACTTCCATCTGGCTGGAGGGCAGCAACATGGGGCCCCTATTTGCTGCAAAAATTAAGAATTATTAGTACCGATGACTCGGGCAAGGACCCAAGTGCCAGATTTTGAATGTGGACACCATGGCAGGCAGCAACTGTTTTCCCTCAACTGGTCCTCAGAACATCCCAGGAGCCAAAGCAGCGGATGGCATGTGCTGGAGGGATGAGGACAGCAGTAGGACAGCAACCTCAGTGTCTGCGTGGGAGGAAGGGAAGGCTGGGCTGTCACACATCATCACCCACTGGGAAGTCCAAATCTTCCCTGATTTAAGCAAACACCTTGTTTTCATTCAAACCCTTTTGCTATTTCACAACACTGGCTACTTCTCTCTGAAAGGAAATATCTGTCCCATAAATAAAGGAAGGTGGGAGGGAGTGTGGGGGGAGGCTGTGTGCACAGGCGAGGCAGATGCAGAAAGCATTTCCCGGTGACACAGCCAGAGGAGAACGTCAACAGGCGGAAGAGCAGATGGGGGCTCCGGAGCAGACGCGTGCCAAGGAGCCGCTGGCACATGGCCTCACCTGGGGCACCACAGCCCTCCCCTCATCACCCTCTGAGCACCCTGCTCACTAGCATCCTCCCGGCTGGCAAACAGCGTGGTGGGGGCTTGCTGAGAGCAGTCCGTGCAGCAAACCCCGCACGCTGAGCCCCCAGGCACCGAGAGATGTTTCCCTACTGCAATAGCAGCCTTGGATGGGGAAACCTGCAAAAGTGCCTCATGGCACCAAGTAAGAGTGAGTTGGCAGCACAAGGAATAGCCAGGCAGGTGCGGGTATCGCATCCTGGCTCTGCTACCAGCTGCATCCTTGGTGGTGCCCCATCATCTCTACATGCAGTGGGGACCATCACACCACAGCCGAGCAGGCATGCCCAGCAGACAAGATAAGACACAAGAAGGAGCACCACGACCAGCATCTTCCTGGAGACCCTTCCTGGCAACCCTGTGGGGAGGCCCTGGATCCCCTGTCCCCACGTTTGTCAGGGCACTGCTGGCTGCTGGTTTTCCTCTGCTGGCCTGTCCTCAGGACTGCACCATGAATAATAAGCTCTAGTTGTGTCTTTCCAGCCCACAGCCTGCAACAGGAATGAATTATCTCTCTTCATTTTCGTTTTCCTTCTTTCTCTGCTGCTGGCAAATTAACAGCTTCCCTTGATGCCAAATGGTCTGCAGTTTATCTCCTGAAGCAAAAGTTTCACTCCCAATCTGCACTGGGGAAACTTCAAGTAATTGCAAAACACTATTCTGAAAGGGATCCAGCAGCAAAGTCGTCAAATAAATAGGGACCATATGCACCACACCAGTCAGAGGCGCCGCACGAAGATGCTCTCGTTCGCAGTGCTCAGTCCCACCCGCACCCAGGACTGGCAGCAGGGATCACCTGCCGGGCACACGGGGCTCTGATCTGGTGCAAAAACTTTCTCCAGGGGTGGTTTGCAGTGCCCAAAGCTGACCAGGTTTGCAGACTGAGTTTTGCTCACACACACAAAGGGTTTGGTTTTGCCCAGGGTTTAGCTGGCTCTTGGTGGAGGCTGGAGAAGAATGCTGGTTGCTAATCCAGGGAACTGCTGCCAGCGAGAGTTTAAACTGGCCTCTGGGTGCAGCACCACGGGGAGGAAAACTGGGGGCAGTGGCTGACACACCACAAGGCTGTGCTGCCACTCAGCAAGACCTGGACATGCAGGAAAGCTGTGCGGAGAGGAACCTAGTGAGGTTCAACAAAGGTAAGTGCAGGGTTCTGCACCTAGGGAGAAACAACCTCCCGCATCAGTACAGGTTAGGGGTTGACCAGCTGTAAAGCAGCTCCGTGGAGAAGGACCTGGTGGGCAACAAGCTGACCACTAGCCGGCAACGTGCTCTCATGGCCAAGAAAGCCAAGTGTGGCCAGGGAGGGAGGTTCTCCTTCACCTCTGCTCTGCACTAGTCCTGTGTCCAGTTCTTGGCTGTCCAGCTCAAGAAAGACAAGGAACTACTGGAGAGAGTTCAGTGGAAGCCACAAAGACAATGAGGGGACTGGAGCATCATCTCTTTTTGATGGTCCTCAGTGACAGGACAAGGGCAAGGGGCACAAATGAGCACAGGAAATTCCACCTGAATGTAAGGAAAAACTTCTTTTCTGTGTGGGTGATGGAGCACTGGAACAGGCTGCCTAAAGCAGATGGCACTGGAAGCTTTGATCCCTGTGCAGCCCAGAGCCATTCCTCCCCATCCCACAGCCACCTTCACCCAGTCCCTGCTTTACATCAAGGAGCCCCAGCACAGATCAAAGCACTGTGAGGTTTCCCTTGCACAGCCCCAAGTGCTCTCAGGGGCCGCCGCTCTGCTGTCAGCAGCCACTGGCCGAGGGGACGGGGTTATCCCCACCCCATCACAGCCACCTCCTTATCACTGCTCCTCTGCAGGCAGGTGGACAGGCGCTTGGCTGCGTCTGCAGACCCTTGGCATCGCTCAGCAGACCTTTGGCATCGCTCAGCAGACCCTTGGCATCGCTCAGCAGACCCTTGGCATCGCTCAGCAGACCCTTGGCATCGCTCAGCAGACCCTTGGCATCGTTCGGCACTGAGTTCCAGCACCGGCTGCCCCCCATGGTGCTTGAGCTCACAGCGCTCCCCTGCCCCTTGCTGAGGTGCTGCCGGGTCCCCTCCTGCTCGTGGTCCCCTGCGCGTGCCGGGGGGTGGAGAGTGGTGGCAGCTCTTGTGCCACCATGGGAGCTGGGGAGAGCGATGGCTTGTGGCCTCTCTCGAAAGGCACAAAGTGCTTGGGAGCCTGTTATCACTGAGTGTTGGGGAAAATGCTGTGATTAGACAAAAAGGAGGAAAATAATAATGGCTAATGCTTCCAAAAGTAATCTGGGGCGCCTCAATTTAGAAAGCCAAAATTGAGCTCCCTTGAAGAGGCTGTTTTCCAAGAGGCTTCTCCAAGATGTCTGGAGGAGTTTTCCTTCACTTGGCACCGGCAGCATTTGCCATTTCTGCAAGCTGTGGTGGGGAACTGCTAGTTAAGATGCCTGCCTGGCGCTGGGGCTGCCCGTCCCTGAGCGTCGAGGAGCCGTCTCACAAAACCCTCCAGCTCTCGGATGCGTCAGCCTGTGCCGGGGACACCAGGCTATCATTACCCTGGGCTTGGGATATTGCCATGAACGAGGTTTCTGAAATAGTCCCTGACACCCCTCCACGCTGCTGGGCCAGGCCGAGCATCTCCGAGACTCGCTGCCTGTTTCCCCATGGCCCCAGAAGGAAGAAGAGGTTCTCCCTCTCTGCTTCGCTCCCCTGCTGAAGGCAGAGCCCTCGGTCCCCCCGCTGCCGCCTGGCCCTGCACTTATCCTGACGGCCAAGCTGAAGGCAGCCTGTGTATATAAAATTAGCACCCTCACAGGAGGCTGCGAGGGGAAACCTGCCCTGGGCGGCTGCAATGGGAAGCAGATGCTCTGTGATTAAGCCCACGTGCACGGCTGCGGTGCCCGGGCCGGGATGGAGGGCACCAGCTGGAGCAAAGGCGGCTGTGGGCAGGGACGGCTCGGGCTGAGAGCTGCTGCAGAGGCTGGATGCAGCCCAGCTTCTGCTGGGAAGGGCTGGGAAAAGCTGGCAGGATGGAATTACGGGAGCTGCCTCTGTGCCCCCTGCATGTCCGTGAGCGATGTTCAGGGTGGAAATGGTCTTAGACTGAGAGCAGCTGCCCTGATGGCAACACCCTGAGCTTGTGGGAGCCAAAATGGACTTTCCAGCTCCATCAGGCCCGAAGGGCTGTGCAAGACAAGGGCTGGGAGCTGAATACTAGTGGCTTGTGCTGCCAGGGATGAAGCAGTAGAGGCCAGGAGGACGAAGTGGAGCCCCTCTTCCTGGAGAATCGCCCCAGCACAAATGCCATTTGCAGACCACTTGGAGGAACAACCATCTGGCTGCAGCCAGCGACTTAGCTCTCCAAATCTTCCCCCTCCGCGTGGCTCCAGGTCATTAAAATGCCATATCCATTCCCTGCCGAAAAGGATACAGCAAAGTTTCAAAGTCCAGGGGCCGGTGACCCCAGCCAGGCCACTCCTGTGGGGCTGTGCTGGGAGGTGCAGCGGCAAGACGCGGGTTTGCTCTCTGCAGTCACCTCTTGCGCTGTCCGGAGAGTTAAAAGCCCAGCACCGAACAAGTTGTGTAACCTGAGAGTGATTTTCTAGATAAAACCTAGGCAAAGGTGGGGGGAAGTTTGCAAGGTCAGGTCGCAGGGAGCTCACTGACCTCTCCGAACACCAGGGAGGATGCTCATCAGCGTTGCTGGCTTCATTTCTTTTGGATTTCTTGCATTTCGTGGTTTTGCCTCTGAAAGGGGCAAGTCCCCAGTTATCTCCTGCCCTCTCCAGTCTCCACAGTGTGGTTTCTCCAGCCTTGCAATAAGGGATGGCCTTTTCTGTTTCTTCTCAAGACATTTTTCCACCCACCCTCTCTGGCTCTGGTGGGAATTGTCAGCTTTGAGATAAGGAGAAGGATGAATTGTTCGTACAGGATGTTGCATGAAGCCCAAGTGCTATTTGCAGGCAATTTTAATAAGTAATAATAAGGAGAGAGAACTCCAAAGGAAGTAACCTGGTACAGCAGACAAGGCAGATTTATCAAGGCAGAGAGGAAATACTCCCCAGAAATGAATCTGGCATGAGTTCCTGCACACCAGTCCCACGATCCTGTCTGCCACCACAGGCAACTCTTATCTGAAACAGTCCAGTGTTTAAAATAGACTGAAAAATAAATAGTCTTCCAGCGCGACTGATCCTCCAGAGCCTGCAGTTCATCCCAGCAGCATTTACAGTTTTCTCTGGAGTGTTTCCGACATGTACTTCAAGGCCTTCCAACTTTTTTCTCCTCCCCTGCTTGTGACATTAATGAACCTTAAGGGATTCTTAAAGCATGTTTTATGTGGATGTATTTTTAAGCAGGAGAAGGAGAGAGCGGTTCCCAGCCCTCAGTGCCTGGGGTGGATGGAGAGTCGCTTTGCGAGGCACACTCCAAACAGGAATCCATCAAACACCAGGGCTAAGTGTTGCTGCGGCGGCTCCGCAAGCCGTGAAGTTGTTTAATGTTCATTGTTCACAGCTGTGTCACCCTAATAGAGTATTTTATTGTTTTTCCAGTTGTACTTAAAACCGTCATTCATTATCCTGCCCAGCCAGCGAGTGCCTCACCTTTAATTGATGATGCGAGACAAAACTCCTGGACAAAGTCTCCAGTGTCTCCACCACCACTGGGACTGGCTCCCTGCCACTCCGGACCGTGGTTCAGCCCCACCGGGTGATCCCCTTCCAGGGTGAGGGACACAGCTGCTGGGGGCTCCAGTCCCCATGGTGTGGGTCCCAGGGAAGCCATGGATGCTGTGGTGTAGCCTGCACGGAGCAGGCTGGGGTGTCTGCTGGGTGCTAATGAGGAGAGGGCAGACACCCCAAGGCACCAGGGATGCTGCGAGCCACCCCCTGGGCTGTGATGAGGATGACTCCCAGCAGCAAAGCCCACAGACCATCCCTGTGCACCTAGAGAGCCAGGCGCCCATGGTCATCACCTTGTCCTGATTGAATCAGCCCTGCCCGGGGCCTCTTTGTCGCCCGCCTCGGGCAGGAGGAGGCAGAGGCAAAGTCCAAAGAGCCGCGGTGCTGTGGAACCCGCTGCTCCCAGCTCCAGCATCAGCGCCAGCTCCGGCAGAAACACCTCAAAATGAACCAGCGAGGCCACCTCCCCTTGCTGTCCCCTGCCCTGTCCCCCCGACCCGTTCCGACTCCCACCTGCCAGCAGGCCCTGATGGGGTGTTCACAGATGACATCTAATTGCAGTGACTAAATTTTTTGCTGGAAAATAGCCCTTTTCACAGGCGAGGAAGGCTCTCTGCTCTGTGTAAGCCCTGACAGACTCTTTACAGTAGTTAAAAGGGACGGCATTAAAGAAAAAGAACTTAAACAACCCCAAAGTGAAGGACCTGTAATTTATTTACTCCCCCCCCAATGAATGCTGGTTGCAAATCACTCTGTATAAAAATAACTCCTTTCTCCAACTTTTGATCTCTGATATTCCTGTATTTCCCCGGGGAAAATGTAAATCTATGAACTTATTACTAATGTTTCCTGTCCCTGACAGTGGAGCCAGTTGATATTTTACTTGAGAAGCTGGAGAGGAAAGTAAAAAAAGCAGCATAAACTTAATGACTGCAGACTGTTTCCAATCTTAGTTTCACTTTTCAGATGGAGAGTTTCCATCTTACAACAGGGAGAATGAGATTTTTAAATAAAACATGATTTAACTTTAGCCAAACTTCCTCCTAGTGTTTATGCTTTTGGCTCAGGGCTTGATCCATTTAAAGCTGGTTCCTTTTGAAGCAGCCCCGGCTCATCACCGTGCACCGATACTATGGCTTTGAAATTGTCTGTTCCACTTCTTAACGCAAGTTCCGCAGCCTCTGCCTGCCCTGCTGCCCTTCTGCCTGCCCTGCTTGGGGATCGGCTCCTGCCTCTTGCTCACCTAGGGGGCAGAAAGCAGGAGCAGGGCTGAGTGATGGTGTGGTGGCATCTTGCACTCACTGGGCACCCCCTGGCACTCCTGCAGGCACCTGACTCAGCCACATAAAGCACAGTCGTGTAAAGCGTCTCTGTGTCACTGCTGTCCTCGATCACGGTCATTTCAGCCCCAAGGCCACACCTGGGAGCGGCTGGCAGGGACACCTGGGGTGGGAGCTGCTGCTCAGGGGTCCAGAAAACATTTGGAAAGTTTCTGAATTGTCTCATTTTGGCATATTCCCCTCAAAACTAAACATGTTTCTAGTATGCAACAGGCTCTACTGGGAAAGGTAAGCTCTTAAAAAAGCAAACCAGCTTGGAAGTGATGACAGTGGGAGGTTCTGTTCAGCCTGCTGTGCTCAGGATTGTGCAGGTACAACGTGATCTCAGCAAGAGTTTTTGGTTTTTCTCCTGTTTCAGGATAAAAAAAAAATCTCCTCAAAAAATTCAGAGCACAAAAATGTCCTTTTCTGGCAGCACCGGCACTGGGGAGACAGCTTCACACAGGCAGCTCAACCCCGTCTCCCATGAAAACAGCCTCTTCGGTGACTCCCTCCCAGCTTGGGCTCTTCTCTCCATCCCGCAGAGCACAGCCAGAGCCAGGACCCCTGCAAGTCCTGAGACAGCTGGCATCAAAGGGCACGATCAGCTCCTCTCCTGCCCAGCTTGCAGTCCCCTGCCTTTTGGAGCTGCGCATCCCTGCTGGCTCAGCCCTCGTGGCCCCTGCTCCAGGCTGGATTCTGGGGGTACCTGGGGGCAGGTGAGCAGAGAGGAGGCGGCCGAGCTCCGTGGCCACTGGCCGGAGAAGCCGCAGAGCTGACGCCAGGCGGGGAAGCCAGCTCCCACAGGAGCAATTCAGGCACTGTTTTAACATCAGCCAAAACGCAGGGAATAAAAGGAACTTTAATGGGGTCTAAGTTGAGCTGTGCACCCTGGAGGATTCCTGGCTGCCTCTGTTCATGTCAGATAAATAGCCCTGCGACTGTAGTAATGTTTAACATCCCCTCTCATTATCTTGCTGGCATCCCCGGGCTCCTGCAGGGATTGCAGCCAGTCCCCTGCCACATCTTCCCCCAAGTCTTCATTCCACTATCTGGGCTGCAGCAGCTCTTAAGAGCGCTTTTGAAATGCTGCCTGATCCAGGGCTTAGGAGAAGAAGCTGTGAGCTGAGCTCAGCACCAGTCCCACCAGGGTGAGAGCCTGGGAGATTCTCCTGCTGGCAGGAGCCCTCCAGGGCTTGTCTCTGGAGGCCAGCCCTCTCCTGGTGCTGCCAGATGTCCAGGTGGATGCTGCGACAGCCTCAGTCCCCTCCCTGTCTCAGCTTCCATATCTGCAGCACTGCCTTAGTGAACCTGGCTCTCTGTTTCTAAAGTTTAAAGCTGAAAAAAATGTATCTTGTACATAAGGCAAAGTATTATCATTACTAATAACTAATACTTCTTAAGCCTAACAAGCATCATCAGCCATGCTGGCACCCAAATGTCTGTTGGAAGAAAGGAGCCTTGTGTCCCTCGTCCCATGTCCCACGTTCCAGGTCTCTGCCACGGCAGATGCCATCAGTTACCCCCTCTTGCAAGCTTCTGCCCAGCATCTCACTTTCTGCTGGGAAGGGTTTAGTTTTTCTAAGAGGGGGGCCTCAGCTCCTGCCAAGCTCATCCCATGGAGGAGTTCAGGGGGTATTCGGGGTTCAGGGCTGGAGCAGCTTGTATTCAACATCATTCCCAGTGGCCAATGCCTCCTGAGCCACCCAAATGTGCCGGTCGTTCTGGGGAAGAGAGATGTCTCTGGGTTATGTGGTTTCTCATGCTCTGTGGTCCCTCTTGCACCTCATCCTCGAACTCTTTGAAGTGTTTTTTGGCACTGCAGGCTCCTCATATTGCACTGACCACTAATAAGAGGCTGTGTGGGTCTGGAGTCCCAAACAAATAGGGCATCTTCCACCATCTCCCCTCGTCTCCGAGCTCTTCCAATACCTCCCTCCCAACAACACTATTTTTCCTCCCTCTCCACCACTGAACTTGGGGATGGGAGCAGGGAAGGCTCTATAGACATGCTTACAGAAGCAGCCATCCCACCACATTTTCAAGCACATTAGGAGATGATCTGAAATATCACGCTTTTATTTTAATTTCCCTTCATTGTAAGTACATCTCGGCATGAATCCACAACAGCAGCGGAGGTGCCAGTGGGGGCCACCAGGCTGGGAGCTGCTCTGGTCTCTGTTGGGGTCCCCCATATTCAGGGGAGTCTGTCGATACTTTTCACCCTCTCGGTGAGTCCCTGGGTGGCTTCCTGGCACTCAGGGGCAGGATTAGCTCTCAGCACTTGACAACTAGCAAATGTCCTTGTTGTCACCTCAGTGGGGACGAAGGGCTGATCCTTGGGATGTGGTGCTGAGGGGGCTGCCTGATCCCAGGTCTGCCTACAGTCTGCTTGCCTGGCTCATTTCTCCTTTTGGGCATTTAACACTGTCTGGAAGCTGTAACAGGGGGAGAAGAGGAGACAGACAGACAGACGGGAGCTGCTCTGATGTAAAACAGAGATGGAGAAACGCGAGCGGAGCCTGCGAATGCCCTGGTGAGCAGCCCAGCACGGGGACAGGGTGAGAAGCACATTTGTGCCATTACTCATGAAGGAGCTGGCAGGGAGTGGTGTGGAGAGGGCCAGATCCCTGCTGCTAAAGCTCTGCTGACTTCGCACGGGAGTATCAACAGGGAGCACAGCCTGAAGGCTGCGCCAGGATTTGGCCTCTTCCCACTGTGGGAAATGCAAAGTGAGCTCGAAATGTGGAGCCAGGAATGCTCCGTGGCCCTAGGGCTGGTGTAGGGTTGGACCTGTTGTGAGGATGTGTCACAGCATCTTTGGCAAAAAAGAAAGCGTGTCCCCATGCGGAGAGGGCATCAGCCCAGTGCTCCGGGTAGCTCCTTGCAAAGAGCATCATGGGCAGCGCTGCCTAAGCCTTCGTCTGCTGCAGCCGTCGCAGAGCAGAGCAGCAAAGGCAAGTACCATCCACAGTGACAGTGACAGTGACAGCGATGACGGGCTAGGCTGGGGCAGCGGTGCCGCTGCAGCTGGTGGCAGGGGGAGGCCAGGAGAGTGCAGGGAAGCCCCTGCCTCATTGTCCAGCTCAGCCCCCTGCCTGGACACGCAGGGAGGTGATTTGTGAATGAGCCTGAGCTGGGCAGGAGGGAGGGAATCGTTCGTGAGTCACCCACGGGCTGCTCTGTGTGAGCACTCGTGTCCCTGCCTGCACCCACCCTCCTTTCTCTCTGGCTCTTTCTAACCCCACCAACAGCCCTGGAGCTGCTGTGACAGGAGCTGGGGTTCAGCAGGAGGTGACTGCACAGCCTGGACCAAGGGAGATAAGGCAAAGCCGTGGCTTTTGGCTGGTCCATTAGTCACTCGGAGAAGTCATCACTTCATAGTCATCCTCTCATCAACAGGGGAGCCACAAGTCATCTTGAGAGATTTTCATTTCCCCCAAAATCAAATGCAGTCTGTGCAGATGAAGCGGGGAGCAGCGGGCAGGTGGGGTGGTCTGGCCAGGGGGAGCCCTCACCTGCGGGGAACACAAACCTTGCTGGGGGGGCAGGCGATACAGCTGCAGTGCTGACGTTAGCCCCAGAGCTGGAAAGTTTTCTACATACCAGCGTTAGCAGGAATGTTATTTACTGAGCGCGGGAGAGGTCTGACAGGGGAGAAAGCCTCTCGCCTGGCTCTTCCCCATGTATGGATGTGGAGCAGCGTTACTCAGCAGGATACGGCACAGACAGAGGCAGCAGCGTTGGGGAATGGTTCTGTTCCGAGAAAGCTGGACGTGGGACAGGGGACACCTCCCCACACCCGCAAGCAGCCAGCTGGGCTTTGTAGGGCAGCCAAGCACCGTTCACCCCTGCGAGCGGTGACCTGCCCCAAGCTGTGCGGGGTCGCTCCCTGGGACCCCCACGTCCATCCAGCCTGGCTCAAAGGGATGTTGTAGAAGCATGGGATGCAGGTGGGACACGACCATGAGCACGTGGTTGGTGGGAGCTGCCCTCACAGGGAGCAGGACAGGCCGAGCATCGTGCTGAAAAGAAGCCCAACCCCACCTTTTCCCTTAATAAGCCTCCTTGCAGCTCAAACCAAATATTTTTATAAAAGTGGGATTTCACTTCCCATTTGTATTTCCCATTTGGTGAAGGCTGACAGTGAACATGTTCAAAGAGGAACACTGTTTCCCAAATCTGCAAACTTTTCCCAACCTGGCCCAGACCCGGGGAAGCCTGTCTGTGTCCCTCCTGCTGCCCTGGGTAGGGGATGCCCCCGTGCCCCTGTTTATGTCCCTCCTGCTGCCCTGGGTAGGGGATGCCCCCGCGCCCCTGTCTGTGTCCCTCCTGCTGCCCTGGGTAGGGGATGCCCCCGTGCCCCTGTCTGTATCCCTCCTGCTGCCCTGGGTAGGGGATGCCCCCGTGCCCCTGTCTGTGTCCCTCCTGCTGCCCTGGGTAGGGGATGCCCCCGTGCCCCTGTCTGTGTCCCTCCTGCTGCCCTGGGTAGGGGATGCCTCCGCGCCCCCCTTGGCGTAATCATTGCTCATAGCAGGGGTGGGTTTTCCTGAGTCACAGGCACATCTGAAGGCCCTGCTCTTCTCCCCGAGAACTTCAAAGGCTTGGCAAACATAAATAGGTGCAGCCCCAGAGTTAAGTCAATAGAGCCTCCTCTGCTGGGGGGTGGATGTGGTGTGTGAGTCCCAGCCACCTCAAAAGCATCCGGGCTTGCTGGTGTCTGCCTTGCACGGTCAAGTGATTAAACACAGGCAAGTTTCTTCTCTCACATCCAAATCCTATGCTCTTTCCCCACCTTGGATGGTCTCACTCTGCCCCTTGTGCCCTCACCCCTGGGCTGCTGATATTCCTGGGAGCAGTCCCAGCCAGCAACTGGGAACTGGTGGGGAAAGGAGAGGTAGTGGGATTATTCCCAGGCAGGAGGTGTTTTGAGGGTGGCTGAGCAGATGTGAGTGTGTTTCCCAGTGGTGACTGGCCAGGGAAGTTCACAGCATGACTCATGCTTTTTCCCAAGTCCCTCAATTGCAGCATTGTGCTGAGAAATCAGAAACACGCTGTCACCCTCCCCGCACAGCAACGTCTCCCCTTGGTGCCCATGCCATGATAGCTTCTTTGAAGCCCTGCAGCTCCGAGAGGAGTGATTTAGGGATGAAAGAAGCAGCTTCTCCTGAAGCAAATGCCTCCTCTGAGGGCCAGGCTGAGTGCTGAGCCACTGATACGCTTTGGCAGATCAGAGGCCCCAGAGCTCTTGGCCAGCTACTTTCAAATGCATCTCTTTTCCTTGGCATCCTGGGAAGCAAACAACTTGCACAGGGGGGCATGCATACGTGTGCTCCCTCGGCAAACAAGCCAGGGGGAAAAAAAAAGGAAAACCAAGAGGAGCTTTTTCCCAGCGCCCCTCCACCAGCACCACACCTCTCCCTGCACGCTGAGTACACAGTTTATTTTCCTTCCCATTAAAGTCTCCCCACCAGCCTGGCTCTGGGAAACTCAATTTATGCTTAGAGCTCTGGGTATATTATTCCTAGCGGGAACAGAGAAGGGCAGTCAGCGCGGAGGCGGCTCAGGCAGCCGAACAAGCCGGTCTTTGGTTTCACGCCGGCAGCGCCGTGTGGGGACGGGAAGTCCCGGTGCAGACAGAAAGTCTGAGCAACACCGTGGCGGCCACCTCGTGCCACCGAGGTGCGGCCAGGGCGATGGCGACGGGGGGGCTGGAGGGGCCGCGGAGGTGCCAGGGCGGAGGGAGCGACGGAGGCTGCTCTGCGAATGGAGCCTCGGGTCAGTGCGTGGCGCTGGCCGGAGTAACGGGCATCTCCCGCGGAACTCGGGATAACGGCAGCAACACCCAACCCCACAGCACGGAGCCTCAGCCAGCCGGGCGCAGCTATAGAACTGGGAGGCTCCAAGCATGCTGGGAAGAGAGAAAGGCTCATGGTTTTGTCCCCAGAAGCTTGCTCCAGCCCCTGCCACAGCTCACAGATGCTCCATAGGCTCTGAGCAACACTGTCCCATGGCGCAACCCCGGCAAATACCCAGGAGGTTGAACAGGGCAGATCCTCGCATGGGGCATTCCCAGAGCTGCACCAGGTGTTTTCCAGCTGTTTCATTCTAGCTGAGCTGGCTGCATTGGTACACGTTGTACTTTCCCCTAGTAGGGCTGGTGCCATGGAGAGAAAAGCCCTGTCCATAAATCCACTGCAGCATCCCACCCCACCTCACCTCCTGCTTTTGCCCACTCCTCTTCTAGACCCACTTTGCTGACCTCAGACAAGTGCCGGGTGTGAGCAGGAGGTGAGCAGCCATCCCCACAGCTGTTTTTTCCCTCGCTTGCAGAGTTACAATAGCTCCTTGTTCCTCCATACGCCCCACTCCTGTATCACATCCTACACGACTGCTTTGCAGTGACCTCATCTTTCTTCTTTTTTTCCATGCCTCCTGCTGAAACTAAGGCTACACTGCTGTGTCCCAGCTCCTGCCTCCCTCTGTCTCCTGGGGGCCAGGAGGGGATGGAGGTCCCTGAGAGCCACCCCGTCCTCCTCGCCCCGGTGCCCACAGGACAGCTCTGGTGCCCAGGGACCTGCACAGCCTGAGCGTGCAACCTGTGAAGGTTTGTCCTTGTGGCTAAAGGGCCATCTGTGAAATCCATTTGCGGCTTTTTCCTGGATTTTTAACCCCTTTATCCCCACCTAGCCTCAATCTGTCTCACAATGCTGAGCAGCACTCCCAGCTCCTGCCTTTCCTCTGGGGTACACGGTCACCCTGTAGGGTGCAGCCCCACGAGGGACCCCACCCCAGATGCATGTTCAGTATCAGACATCTCTTCTGTTTCACACACCTTAAAGCATACGGGTACCTCCTGCCCCGATGGTGTAGGACAACCTGGCACCTCTGGCTGAGCAGCATTAGTTTGGCTTGGCAATATTGCCAAAGGCACAATTTTTCTTTCCTTCTTGAGCCCATTCCTGTGCCCTCTCTCCACCTCCCAGCTCTCTCGTGTGTCGCTCACAGGCACTCGGCTTGCATGAAGCAGGAGGAAATCGCCAAAGCCCTTCCTCTCACAGGGTCTGTGACCTTCACATGTGGCTGGGGCTGTGGTTAGCCAGAAGAAAACATTCGTGGTAGCCAAGGACTGGTGAGAAACCAAGAGAGTCACCCAGAGCTCATCCAGCCCAGGGTGCCAGAATAGACGGCCCAGCCACAGCGGGTGCCTGCAGGGGAGCTGGGCTGGGCTTCTCCTGCCTCTTCAGGGGCAGGAACAGCCTCCCCTCTGATGCCACCCACCCAATTTCTGTGCACCTGGAGGAGTCCACCTCAGTTTTACACATACCCAAGCACATTACACTGCCCGTGGCTGGTGATGCCTCCAGGGTTGTGGCATTTAAGCACAGGCTCCCTTAAGCAGAAGACCCAGAGCTTGATTGGTCACAGCCTGGCACGGGAGCAGCTGAAAGCCATCTGACTTTTAGCTTCCCACTGAAAGAGGGATTCCCTCTGCCTGGGGAGGAAAGGTCTTGGCTGCTCCCAGGGCAGAGCACTATCCAAGGACCGAGCTCTGCCTCTGTGGCATAAGCACCCCAGGGCAGCAGGAGGTCCTTGAGCAGATGCAGCATGAAACCACCTCCCAACTCCTGTGCTGGTGAGTCGTGAACTTGGTGAGGTTTGCAGGGCCTGGAGCTGTCCTTGTGTCCCCAGAGGGTGCAAACACAGGGGCTCTCCTGTGCCCCTGTACCACCCTCACTTAGGGGACACCCACTAACACTCATATCTTCAAGTGAAATATGAAGATCGGCTCAAGTGAGCACAAATGAGGAGCCAGGTTCTTTTAGGGCTGCCCCACCTTGGGTTCCACACTGGCAGCTGGGGGGATCTGAGTGGCTGTTGCTTGTGATCCCACCTCGTGCTTTCCAGGTGGTGCTTACTTGGCACTGCTTGTGCAGTCAGAAGCTGGGGGAGATGTTTTGCTGCAGGCGTAAGTCTTGGAGCAGGGTGGCACATGCCTGTGAGCGTCAGCATGAGCTCACGTCTGCGGCAGCGACACAGCCTGAAGAGCTTTAAGTAGGTGTTGAAAATTCGGAGGTTTCTTTCAAGAAGCTCTTGGGGTGGGAGGCACCACGTGGCTCAACAGTGATTGATAGCGTGAGGCTAACTTATGGCTGGGCATCGATGCTCCTGGTCACAAAACCCCTGATGCCTGCAGCACGGAGGGATTGGGGGCTCTGGCAGATATGGCTAAGCCTGTTCCCTGCATGAATGCTGCTGGGCTGTGCGCGTGGCCACCAAAACGCTCCTCTGACCCCCTCCACCCAAGCACAGACCTGAGGAGGAGAAGGCAGAGCTGCCTCTGCACTGAACCAGGGTTGATGGGGTCATGTGGTTGGTTTCTCCTTGATGCACACCCTGTGGGAGGTGGGCAGGCTGCTTGGTCCTGCTCCATGTCCCCTGGAGCCCCGGAGCTACATCAAGGCCCCTGGATATGAGTGTTTCTCCATCACCTGTGATGGCACAGCCTCAGGAGGCTCTATAACAAGAGCTGCCTTGCTTTCCTCTGCTGTTGTAGCTCTTGGAGGTTTCTAGGTACCTCAGCAAATGTCTGTCTGAAGTGATGGACAGGTTTTGAGGGGGATGACTGGGATGTTGTGGTTACCGTGCTCCCTGGGGAGGTGCCAGGGGCCCCTGCTCAGCCAGCCTGAACACAGACCCTCACCTGGGGCTTGGATTGCAGCTGAAAACGAGGGGTGAAGCGCATGCTGCAGAGCCCTTGTGAGACTTGCTGTACGGTAGGGTTAGACCTTTCTCTGGATGTTTTAGCCAGTGATTCCCACACGCAGCCTGCTGCACCGCGGGGACAGCGGTTTGCACAGCAACAGGATCTCCTGCCCTCCCAGGCTGCTCGGGAGGTGGCAAAGGGCGGTGAGGAGAACGCCAAGGGCGAGTCGTTCCCTACACCAAGCCAAGCCTTGGGATTTCTGGGCTGTTGTCCACGTGTCTCCATATACCGGAGCTGTTGGCTTGTAGCACGCCAGAAGGGGCTGCTCCTCAGCCCTGGCGCCTGGCTGCAGCCTGGAGCACTCCACAGCCAAGAGCAATCCTCATCCCCGGCCCTCGCTGCACGCCACCACTAAGCCCCAAAATATGCTGATAACAACCACTTGTGCAAGACCTCGCTTGCATTAGCCTGCCCGGAGATTAGGTAACCCTGTCCCAAGACCTTGGAGCAGGTGCTCTGGCAGAGCCCGTGGGCAGGACTCCAGGGGCACCAGCCCAGGGCTGTGACTCTGAGCTCCTTGCCCTGAGCCCAGTGCACCCCGAGGGGGTCCCCACTCTGACTGCGAGCGGTGAGGCTGCACTTGCTCCCCTGCTGCTCTCTGGTGCTGGACATGAGGAGTGTCTCAGTGCAGGGGGTCCCCCCAGCTATGCCTCTGCGTTGCCTTTAAAGGGGGGGTCTTGAGAGTTACTGAGCATCTCCTTTGGTGTGATGAGAGGCACGAAGTAAATGTTGTTACCAGAATCAGTTGAGAAAGTTTTAAAGAAAAGCTGTTAACTGGAAACTATGAATGAGCTGCAATCAATATGGTAGAAGAGGGTTGATTTTGATTAACTTCTTTACTTGAAAATATGCTCTCACTGGTGCAGCTCTGGCAAATATCTTCTTTTTCCAACCCCAAATCATCCTCCCCTCCCCTGAAATATAAGCTAATTAAATGTACTTAATAACATTCTGTATGTTCAAAGTGAGAACGGCACATTTCAGAAGTGTCTGAAGGGAGGTGGAAGAACTGACTGAAGCTGATCTAATTTAAGACTTTCTGTTGGGAATGAGCCTTGAAATATCATTTCTCCCACCCCTCTCCCTCCTGTCACCTTTTGGAGGATATTTCCAAAACTTTGGCTGCTCTGTGTTGTCAATTGCCTTGAGCACCGTGACGTGTGTTGGCTGCCGCCTGCTCTGCTCTGGGGGTGCAGGGGGGACACAGACCCAGGGGATGCAGTGGTGGGGAGAGACAGAGACGTCAGACTCTTGTGGGTTCAGCACCAAAACGTGTCTCTTGGGGTCACCTCTGCCGTCCCGTGGTCAGGGCGGTGGCTGCCTGGGGACAGTGGAGGGGTGGGAGGTGGGGGCTGCTGGGGTTCAGGCAGTGCTGGTGTAAATCCCCGTTGCTGCTGGGGCAGGTGAGGCAGCGCAGCACGGGGCCAAGCCCCGCGTGGACAGGCCTGGATGGGCTGTCAGGTATGCGCCGCTGACTCACGGGTTACCAGCAGAGATGTGCCGGTGGCGGATGTTTGGAAGGCAACCCTGCATAAAGACGATTGTAAGCACACCCCAGACTTGACGTTGTTTATTAACAGACTCATTGTGTTGCAACATCTCGGGCCCCTTCCAGGATGCTCTAATACGGCACAAAGCTCCGTGAAACATGCTCCGGAGAAAGCAGCAGTGCCTGCCCTCCCTGCGGCGCTGGAAAAGCAGAACTGCTTGGCAGCTCCTTGGCAGGGGGGGATGTGGAAGGCGGCACCCAGGGAGAGGGCTGGCTTGGCTGTTCCTGGTGCCACAGCAGGACTGATGCTGCATGGCAAAACTCATTTCCAAAATTTCAGGTTTGTGGTGAGCTGAAGCAAAGCCCCCGATACCCTAGTGCAGAGCTTGTCCCTCCCAGACCAGGGCAATGACACCTGCTTCAATGTACGCTTCAGCAGCTCAAAATACAGCAAATTTGGGGCTTCCCAGGCTTTTCCTGCCCCCTCTTTCCGAACATGTATCCGCCAGGTTAGAAGGGCGGCATGGGAACCCAACACTGTTCCAGGCTGTGCTGAAAGCACAGGTCAAAATGACTTAATTCCTGTGGGGAAGGGATGGATCCATCCTGTGAGGACCCTCCCATCACTGCTAGTCTAGATAAACATTCCAATAAACATGGGTTGATGCAATTAGCACATGCAGGGGGACACTAGCCTGTCTCCCTTCTGCCTGGAGAGGGGGAGGGTGGTGGGGTGCGAGGAGAGCAGGGGGGCCTTGAGGACCTCCGGATCACCCTCCCTGCTGGCCTGTTAATATCCAGAGTGGCTGTGATAAGAAGCAGTTGCTGGGGCTGCAGGTGGGAAGGTGTCAAGTCGTACGCACGGAGCTATAAACAGTGCGTGCCCATAAACCAGATCAAAGCAGAAAGAGTTTATTTTCAGAAGGTCTGCTTCCTCCACAGAGCCCAGAGACAAAGAGCTTTTGGGGGAAGGGGGAGAAGGAGGGGGAGGAAAAAAGGGGGAGAGTTAGAAGAGGGGAAAGTATTTCTGCTGGGTGGGTCGCAAACTCCCCAGTGAGGTAAGAGGCTGCCCTGTGGGATGCAGAGCAGCTCTTTGCAGTGGTTGGATGTAGCAGATCCTGTGTGTGAGCAGCGGGTGCTAAAGGTGAGGTGATGGCTCCCCGAGCCCTCCTGCAGCATCCCCAGAGGGGGTGCAGGGCTCTGGCCCCCTGGGGCAGGGTGAGCTGGGCTCCTGTGGGCAGTCAGGATAGGGCTGCTCCCTCTGTGCCTGGAGCACCTGAGCATGAGACTGTAACTCACAAGCCCTTAAGCAAACTATTGTGAAATGCTTGTTGGTTTGCAGAGTCCATTTTCCTCCCTCCAGCTCCCAAATCACAGGACTCGGCTACTGGAGGGGTGCAGGGGGAAGCAGCACCCCCAGCTCCCACCTGCCCCTTGGCTGGGGCGCTCCTGGTTGCTGCAGGAGGAGGAGGAGGTGGAAATCCAAGAGGGGGAAGGCAGCCGCAGCAGGTTTGTCGGCAATCAGAGCTCAAGAGGTCAGAGAGCAGATGTCGGGGTTGTAATGAGTGTGTGTTAGATCAGAGGCGCCTGTATCCTGTGCTGCCCAGGCTCCCCTCGCCCACTTATTTAGACAGAAAATTCCCACTCTTTTCCCACCGCCTGGCTCTGAAATGAGCCAGTTGAGATCTCAGACTTATTCAATTTTAATTCTAGTTGAAGACAGCCCTCTGAATCTACCTATATGCTGCTGGAGACAGGTGCCACACCTGCAGGCTCCCACTGCAGCGTATTCCTGGGGAGAAAGAGAAGCGTCATTGCAGCACGATTTCCCCTCTTTCCTTGTATTGTTCCTAGTGGGCTCAGAGGTTCAAATCTTGACCACCACTCTCCAAGGGGAGAGCAAGAGCTTCTAGCTCTGCCCCAAACCCACCAGTGCATCTTTTCCAATAACACTTTGGTTACTGAGGGCTCCGGACGCAGCAGGCATGAGCACAGCCACAGGGGAACAGGGAATAGCAGCAAATAGGAAACACCTGGCCCCAAATTGCCAGTCCCTGCTCCTGCGTGCACAGCCCAGTGCCGACCAGCCCCGGTGCCACCGCAGCCCCTCGCTGTGCCGCGTGGTGGGCACGGGCTGCACTGGGGCTGTGCCCGCAGCGCTGCCGGGGAACGTGGCCCTCGGTGCTTTTCTTAAGCAGCCGTTCAAAGGAGAGGCATGGCTCTTTAGAAGCATTGTGCTGGCACCGTACAGCATTTGCTCCATCCCAGCAGTGTGGGGTATGATGTGGTCCCCTCTGGCTCTCCTGGGGTGAGGCGTGCTGGCCCATTCCCTGGCCTCAAGTTGGAACCACAGAAATTAAATGCCTACATTTTTTCCAGGATCACTTTTCCTGCAGCCCCCGGCAGCTTTCTGAGCCTGCCTTCTCGGTGAAGGAGCAGTAAAGGGCTTGATTTCCCTGGGAGGGTGGCAGCACTGGTCCCACACCCCCCTGGCAGCACCTGCTGCCGCGCGGGCCGTTAGCTTCCCATTCATAACCACTGCGAGGGAAACACATTGTGCAGCCTTCAAGGGAAATTTCACTTGGGTTTGCACAAATATTTATCCCACCTGTTTCCTGCCTGGGCCAGCTCCGGGCCGGAGGACGCAGTGGGTCACAGGCAGCAGGGCAGAGGAAGCAGCAGGGAACCGGCTGCTTCTCACACAAAGACCTTTGGTCTGCAGGGCTGTGCAGTTTGCAGCAGTTGTGCTTTTCTCTAAGTTTTTGTGAGCAGCAAGCTATGGATGTAATATCTGGTGTGTTACCCCAGTGTTTCCAGGGGAAGGGCAGGGCGTGGGCAGGGATGCAGTGGGCTGCATCTCTCACCTGGAGAAGCAAAAGCCATTTACTATTTGTCTTTTGTTTGCTTACACCCATGCTGTAGCATCTCTGAGGGGAAGTGCACCAGCTAGGGAAGCAGTGCATGTTCCTGCCAGGGTGTTTCTGATGGCTGTCACCAGCCTGGTTTTAAATGTCGCTATTTCTTCACCCCTAAGGGGCCCTTCTCCAAGCTGGAATGGCCCCACGGCCGCTCGGGCTGGATCCTCTTCCCCATCACGCTCTCTGCCTACCCACAAATTGCTGGCATCGCCACGTGAAGCACCTGCAGCTGGTTACCGGCAGCTCTTGCTTTTGGATGGGACAGAAGGAGAAGCGATTCCCTGGCACTGATCTCAGGGGACGGTGCGGATGCTCGGAGCCAGCCGGAGCGCGGCCAGGCACAGCCGTGGCGCCGCGTCCAGCACCAGCCACGGGGGCACCGCCCTGCGCAGGAAATCCCTGTCCTGCAGGGCTGGGGCGCCGGGAAGGATGACCCTGCTATTCTTACCCTCGCCCCTCGCCTCCCTCCTGGCTGCAGGAGACAGGATACAGGCTGGGTGGCTTTGGCTCCGCGCAGCCGAGCTACCTGCGGCAGCAAAGACGTGAAGAGCACGGCCCTGGCGTGTCCTCCCAATCCCACTCCTAAAATTAGCCATAGCCGCTCCCAGCACAGGCACCGCTCCATCTATCTCCAAGGGGCTGCTGCAGCCCTTGACCTCCCAGCCTCCCCCATCATCGCTGTGTTTCTCCACTCTTCCCAGCCAGCCTGTGATTCATGTACACAGCTCATCAGGCTTCCCTGGAAAACCCCTGAGGAGGCACAGCTCACGGACACATCTGTGCGTCCAGCACCTGTGCTGGGGCCGCATTGTTCTGCTTTCCTGCACCCACCACATCGTCAGCCTCCACGCTGGCAGAGCCGCCGTGCCCGCCGGAGGCACCGTGCCGGGAGAAATGCTGCAGGAAGGGTTTGACTCACACTGCAGTTAATGAAAACAAAACTCTGCAAATAAATAGCATTCGCACCATTTCCTCACCGGAATGGGCTCCTGTTTCCCGTGCAGAGTGTCTTCTGCTGTGTACATGCCCCTGCTCCTCCTGGTATTTCACCCGTGGGGACTGATCCTGCTGTTACTGAGCTGCCTCCTCTTCCCATTGCCATCAACGGCACCACGCTAACCAAAACAATTTCCAAGTTTATCCTTAGCTGAAGGCGAGTGCAGGTTGTGGTGTTGCAGTCAGTCGCTGTGAGCAGCCCCCCAAACCTACCGGTTTCATCACAGACCTGAAACCCAGCCTGGTGTGAACTCCTGGCAACTTCCAGCCGCACTCGGTGGAAACCTGGATCCCATTATGGACTTACCTGGGCTGAGTTTCGAGGGAGCACAGACTGTTCCTTGAGGAAGCGTTTTGTTTTGTAGTTGGAGGGAAGCACACAGGTTTTACAGCATGGTTCCCACCCCTGCACCCTGCTGTCCCCCACAGCTGCGCTGACCTTGGCTCTGCCGTGTTCGAGCCCAGGACCTCCTTCTGCCCATGCTGTGCTCTACCAGCCCAGTCGGGCTCTCCATCCTTCTGGCAATCCTATATCTCATTCCAGCCGCTAACTCGGGAGCAGGCAGGGGCTGAGGGATGTGGAGAAGTCCTGCGGGCTGCCCAGCTGCCCTACAGTGGGGCCAGCAGCTCCACATGCTGAGTGGGATGCTGCTTTTCCTCAAGCAGGCATCATTGTGTGCATGGAGAATAGAAACCAGGATTTGATGTCAGCTTTTCCCATCCTTTCCCTCAGTTTCTCAGGTAACTTCCTTATCACCTGAAAAAAAGGCTAAATATCAGTCACTGGGACTCAGAAGCCAAAGGGATGTGAGAGCTAGGCTGAGCTACGTGATGGGTTGTTCTGCACCAAGACTCGTTCCAGATCCCTTTTCTTTTACCTATGTGAAAAATCAAATGACTCAGTTTGTAGTTGCTGCAGCCACTGCGGGTGAGCTGTTGTGCAGCAAAATCCTCCCAAACTCTTGCAAAGGATGCCCTTGGCCGGGACATCTCCAAACCTCCTCCTTGGATCCCGCAGCCTCAGCTGGGGAGCAGCAGCCCATGGCCCTGGAGAGCCCCGAATGCTTCCTGCTTAGGCAGCACATTCCTGGAAGGAAGAAAGGTCACTGTGCCGGGCTGCCCCAGCTTCCTCTCCCAGCTCCCAGGGATGCTCCAGGGATGCTCCAGGGATGCCGTCAGCTGCCTTTCTTCCAGTTCCTGCCCAGCTTTTGCAAGGTGCAAGCTAAACCCTGGCACCAATGTTGGTCCTGCTCACCTCCTCCCATTGCCTCAGAGCTTCCCGTCTGCCTGTACAGAGGGTTCATCTGTTTATTTAGCTTGTGGGTGTCTTGGTTTGATTTGCTGGAGAGGACAAACACAGCAGTGCCGGCTGGGCCAGAGGCTGAGGGCTTCCCAGCCTTCCCGGTGACACACAGCTTAGTGGTGACAGAGACAAGTCACTTCCCTTCTCCTCCCCACTCTGTCCTTAATGAAGCTCCACAACCACCATCCCCGTTTGCCTTCGGCCCGTAGGGAGGAGGAAGAGGGGGCTGTGGCTGGTCAGCGATGGACAGTGGAGAGGATGGTGGAGGGGACAAGATCTCTATGTGGCACTGCAGGGATGCACCCTCCTTCTCATCCCTGGACTGCAATTCATACAAAATCTAATTTTGTAGTATCTGAATGACCATGTCTGTGTAATATACTGCATTCACAATGTATCCAGCACACCATTTTCTAGAACATTTAAAGCACAAGTATCTAGCACAGTGCTTAATATTGAAAGTTGAAGCAAGAGTAACCAAGACGACCACGTGGAAATGAAACTTTGAAACTTATTTAAAAAATCAGGCACAGACATCATTGTACAAAAATCCCCAGTCAGCATGAATTATTTTGACTCTCTCCCAGGGAAAAAGCACCACAATGCTTATATCCTGGCGAAGCATTTCACTTGTGACTGCCCAGGCGGGTCCTGGCACCCAGAGATGCCCCCGGAGCCGGGCTGGTGCTCGTCGAGTACCAAGGAAGAATAAACCAGGTCAGTCCCACTGCCGAGGTGTTTATTGCCCATGGCCAGTAATTGAGTCAGCCACCCGTATTTTCTGTGTTTTCGAGCATTTAACTGCCCTGAAGTACAATTTACTTCCATAATCTATTTGTATAATAGGCTTTAATCATAATTTTGTAAGAGGCTATAGCCTATAGGGGGCTGATAATCCCTCACAGTCTGCAGAGGGAGTCCAGTGAGTGCATGCCGGGGCGACCAAGGGAGCCCCACGCTGCTGCCGGGCTTGGCGAGCAGCTTTATCTGCGTGCTACCTGCTGTTATCATCCGTCCTTTCACATGGGTTTATCAGCCAGTGGCCCTTCCTTTTACAAACTGGGGGTTAATTTAATAATCTCGTTAAGCAGAGGGGCTGATGAGGGGAGGGCTGGCGTGCTCCTGCGGCACACGTCCCACGGGGCTGGCCAGCGATCGCAGCCGGGAGGCTCGGGGGAGCGCTGGACCCCTCAAGGACAGACACACAGCAGAGGGTCCCGTTCCCTCTCCTGAGCAGGGGAAACTGAGGCACACACAGCCGCATGCCTCAGGCAAGCCACACCAGAAACTGGTTTGGGACCACAGGGTCCCCCCACCCAGGGCTTCAGATCCAGCTTCACAGAGGCAGAAAAGGACTTATCTGAACTTCTTCAACACTCAGAATATGTTTGCTTTGGCTCCGGGTTAATATGTATCAGTTTACTCATCTGATAGAGAGATCAATGAGCAGACCTGGCCCTGGACAAAAGACGTGACAGGTCTATTTTCTGCCCATTTCAAAGCCTTTTGCCCTGGCAGCAGCGCAGGGCTCCCCTTCGTTATCAGCAGCCGATTAAAGCTTCTGAAATTGAAGCTGAAAACTTTTGCATCCAAAATCCTGTCCATAGAGACAAGAGGACGTGCCTGTTGTGCTTTTCCCAGCATCCCTACCCAGGCATGTGGGAGCAGGACAAGCATCACTGCCTGACAGGAGAGGGAAGGAGCCGCCAGCGTCACAGCCAGGTCCAGGCTGGACGTGGAGGGGAGATGTGAGGTGCTGGTGCTGGGAAGCTGTGCCCTAACTGTGCTGCCCAGGGGTGCCTGGTGGTGCTGGAGCCAAGTTCAAGCTCCTGGCTGTCCCTGGACAGGCTCTGCAGTCCAGGTGGCCCCTCCTGTTCCCGTCCCTGTCCCCATTCTCCTTCCCTGATAACGCAGGGAACAATACCAGCAGCAGCAAACTCAGGGACAGAGCTTAGAGTGGCCAAGCAGGTAAACCAGAGGCAAACACAGCAAAAGGGGCTCCTCCAGCCCCAAGGCCAGGCGCCTTTCAGGGATTAAGTCCCCTTGTGCCAGGGTGAAGCAAGTGTTTACCAAAGCTGTCACTATAAATCCCACCCGCCGCTTTTGCAAGAAGGGTTTGGGTCCCCTCTGTGTGTGCTGGGGCTGGGCACGGGGACTCTCCTGCCCTTGCTCCCCACCCCGAATGAGGTGCCAGCCGCTCCAGCAGGACCCACGGGAGTGGCACGAGAGCTCTTTGCCCCTGTGCGGGGCCAGTGCTTTCTCTGCTCCCGCAGGAGCTGGAAGGAACCCAAGGAGCAGGACCCTGCGTGGAAGGACCTGCTGTCCCCACCAGCTGTGGGCCAAGGCTGCACCCATCACCCCTGCCCCCCTCGCCCAGTGCTGGGGGCAAAGAGGCAGCGGGAGCACCCGCTGCGCACGCCGAGGGGCCGAGCATCACTTTTCCGGGCTCAGGGTACAGCATCACCTCCAGCCATCACCCCCTCCTCAGCCCCCACCAGGACACAGTCTGGCTTTTCTTTCTGCCCCTGCTTTCTCTTGGCAGATAGCTCGCTGGCGTCTTGTAAACTAGAAGCAGGTTGATTTGAATTTTCCGTGGACGGCTCGGAGTCACGGATAATTCATTATTCACACCTCTCTAATTAAACTGCTGCCCAGCAGGCAGGACAAGGCTGAAATCAGCCAAATGTCCCCTGGCCATTGCAGGTCAGCAAGGTCCAATGTGGCTTGAATTTTGCCCGTGGTGTCCCTCACCCTTCGCTGTGCTGAGGACAGAGCTGCTTTTATACGTGACCTCCTGGATGTGGGAGGTTTGAAAGCAGCACGGAGGGGAGGGCAGCCTTTGGGGAGAGCTTTTCCAAACCTGGGGTCCAACCTAAAGCCTCTCCTGAGCCTTTCTGCTCCCTGGGAAGGGCTGGACGTGGCTCTGGTCCTGCAGCAGGGACTTGGATCCGTGCATTCATCTAGCTACGCCCGCAGAAGGAGCTGAATGGAGCTCACAGCCAGGTTCTTGGAGTTCACACTCAATTCCTTTGGCTCTGAGGCTCTCTTCTTAGTTCCCACTGAAATCAGACTCACCGATAGCATTTCACTTTTTAATTCCAGCTACCCATAGAAATAGAAGACCGTTCAGACTGAAGGCTTGATGCCTATGGCTGCGGGAACCAGAGCAGGGAGGGAGCGGTGGCTGCTCCAGCCTAGGGGTGTGTGTCCATCACCCAGACAGGGACGCAGGCTCCCAGTCCTGGAGGTGCTGTAGGATGAGCTGGAGTGGCACTTCTTACTGGGGCAGCCCCCTCCCCGGTCCCCAGAGCATCCCCAGAGCATCCCCAGAGCATCCCCAGAGCCTCCTGCCCTCAGGGGCTCCAGGCTGGGCAGGGTGGGCAGGAGCTGGGAGGAGAGCGCGTGTTCCCAGCCCCACTGATGAGAACTCCAAATGCGGTCGGTGGGCTGCTCTCCACAGGCAGCTCTCCGCTGCGAAGGCAGCCAGGGCCATTTTAATCATTTCCAGATTTGTGTGGGAGGTCAGGGCCCTGGGGTGCTGCTCCATGTCAGTTTTATAAACACGGCAGTTTTTCCAGATGGTCTCTGGCTCCAGCCTGGCTAGCAGGTTGATTGGGCCAGACCAAAATAACAACAGGTGGAGAACAGGCCATGATTGCGTGACGCTATCTCCTTTTTCCATCTCTTCCCCAAATGATTTTTTTTTCTTTGCAGAAAACAATTAAGTTTTACAGCAGTGGGTGCAGCCGCTGGGCCATGAGCTGAGGCCCCACGCCTTCGTTACACGTGTGAGAGCAGCATCTGCCCTGGCACAGCAAGCCGGGTCTGGGCTGAGGCCAGGCTGCTCCCCTTGCTTGTTGCTGGCAGCAACCAGCAACTCAGCACCACTGGGCTCCGAGCAATCGGCAGCTCTGCAGCCAGAGGATTTTCCTCCATCCTCTATGGAGGTGGCTGAGTCAGCAACTCAGCAGCTTCTTTCACACACCCCTCACTCTCCCACACTCCGTTTGTACTCCTGGGTTTTATAGAAAGATGAATTTTTTTTTTATCTTGCTCATTAATCCCCAAGGAAATTTAGTGCCAAACTGTCCGGGCAGCAGCGTGCCATCTGCACCCCACATTTCCAGGGTGAAGAAGGAGCCCAGCGCCCTGGGCGGCTGGGGTCCAGCTGGGGCAGCCGGGGCTGCTGCATCTGATGCTTTCCCGACACAGAGCTGCTCCACCAAGACCTCTCAGATCCAGGCCAGCTCTGTCCCCTCGGGCACAGGACATGGCGATGCTCCTGAACGGATGCTCAGCATCCCAGCGCTGAAAAGCCAAAGAGCACAGATCCCGGCTCTGCCCTCGTACAAGGGTGCAGCTGTGGCTCTGACGCTGGCTCTCTCACAGCGGGAGCCCCGCTGAGCAAGCGGAGCACCAGCAGCAGCAGGGTTTGCAGTGCTGGCGTCGGGGCAGAGCTGTCATCGTGCCTCGGCCGCAGCTGCCTGACCACAGGCACCGCTCGCTGCAGCCCAGGCAGAGTTTGTGGCGCGGAGACGTCTCCAAGCTGAAACCTGGAGGGATGGAAAAACCACAGTTGTGTACTGGGGATGAACTGAATTGCTCTCCACATAGAAGGCCCTTTCATATTTCCCACTCGCCTTTGAGTTAACATCTTTCTGCGGGCCAAATCTTCCCATACGGGAGATGAAGTTTTGGCCAGAGATTATAAACTGATTGTGGGTATAAGTGAAAAAACTGTGTATGCAGCACTGCTGCAAGCCAAGCCCAGCACATGTGCCTCCATGCATGTGCTCCTGCTCGCTTACGCAGCACCGCGACTCGCCCGTGCCAGGGTCTGTGCATGTGCACGTGCACAGGGGCTGAGCTGAGGGAAAACGGAACACGGAGGAGAAAGAGGGAGGTTTCTGAGGCTCCTGCTCAGAGGGATGTTTCCGTAGACCAAGGGCAGGTTGCCCACCATCCCCTCTGTCCCTGTGGTGCAGCTCCATTTCCACCTTCAACATCCAAAATTCTCAGCAGCATCCCCTCCTCACTCCGTAATCTGGCATCGTGCATCTTTATTTCCTAAACTCAGGCCAAAGCTTAATTAGTCCAGGCCTGTCACTGTTCACAGTGCTAACACTGACACCTTTCTTCAGCCTGCCCCGATTTCTTCCATAGGAAACAGCCTGCTGCTCCAGCACATCGCCTCTCGCTGCACGTTCCTCACTGCTAATTACACAATCCCAAAGTAAATCTGTATAAACTGCTCACCGTGTTGCAATTCAGCATTTAGATGTAATTTATTCTGTGGTCATTAACGGAGAAAAGGCTTCCTCCTGTGACTGACGCAAAGCACCCGCAAGTGAAGTCCCCAGCACCAAACCCAGCGAGGGAGCAAAGACACATCACAGCATCCCTGCCCGCGGCGGGGCTGGTGGAACTGGATCATCTTTAAGTTCCCTTCCAACCCAAACCATTCTATGATTCCATGATCTGTTGGGGGATGCGGTTGGTGCACGTGCTCTTCCCAACGGTGCTCAAGGTGGGAGGGTTTCTCCCACAGAAAGCAGCATCTGGGTTCGCTGGCGCATGGCAAGGACGTGCACCCAGAGCCAGGGGTGCACCCAGCACCCCCAACCACTCCGTCGTCTCTGGTAAAGAAGCTGGGGAGGGGTTAGAAAAGCCTAACCCTGTTTCTACCACCTCCTAAAATGGAAGTCAGGAGCGCGGGGTGGTGGGTCTGGACAGCTTTACTCCGCAGACAGGTAGGTGGTGAATCTGGAAACCCTCCGCAGCGTGGGAAGCGGCAGCAGAGGCGTGAGGGCTCGACTCCCCCGCCTTTTGTTTAGGAATCCCATTTCTGCCATGTCTAAATACACCCTAATTCTACAAACAGTCCCCTGCCAGGTGGAGAACAGGCCTTCCGCTGATTTTTCTCTGCAGCCCTTTGCGCAAACCTGAAACCTTGGGACAGTGAGGAATGGCTTGGCTGGTACAGCACCTTTCCCATTGCATCTTATCACCCTCGTCACAGCTGAAAAGCGTTATCGCCCTGTTCACAGGTGGAAAACTGGACTTACAGTGGAGTGATGGAGGACTTCTAGTTTCAGAGCTTCACACGGCATGATGCAAAGTGCTGATGCAGTGCAAATGCATTCTGCCCGGGCGTATATATTCAAATGTTACGTCAGGTTAATTTTGTCTGGCTGGCTTTTTGCTAGCTTCCATCTCATCTGTCTGTACTGTCCCAGCCTCTTGCCTGGCCTCCACTGCTCGCAGAAGGTGACAACCCCCCTGTAACAGCACAGGGACCAGCCCAATACTGATTTCTGCAGCCCAAGAAACTGAGCTCTAGCACACCCGTGTTCTTGGTCCATAACTGCAGCGGACAAAGTGTTTGACCCAGATTTCAAAAGCCCATAAAAATTTCTTCTCCTATCGGCCCTAACAACTTTCTGGATCCTAAAACCAGGACAATGCTCTGGCAAGTGCTGCATTTTCAGACACGAGGAAATTGTTCATATGAAATAATTGAGTTTGTTTGGAGGATATGGGAGATCAATAAATCAAGTAACCAGGCAGGCTACAGCCAACACTACAGGAGTTATAATTGGAAATGCCACACTGTAGATCTTCCCCCAGAGCAGCGTTGGGTGGAAACTGCATCACTTGGGAAAGAGTAAGGGACAGAAAAAAAAGAATAGAGCACACATTTTAATAGCGACATTGGATAGAAGAAGGACTCTGAGGCCATGGGCAGCTTGAGCATCTTCAGCCACAGCAGTTTTGCTGCGTGGCAGCGGTTCTCCTGCAGTCTGGCTTAGGGACAGGGACTGAGAACCATTGAGTGATGTGGCACTGCTGTGTTCCGACTCAGAATCAGGCCCATAAGATTAATTTTTGTGCCTTCAGGAGCACTTGAGCCCTGCGCTCTCAGGGACAGGTCATGCTCCAGGGGAGTGATGTCTTTAGGTTGGTAGTTTCTGGGGAGCCTCTCTCCCTGGCATTCCCTTTTTATTATCATCTGTGAAGGCGGTATGTTTCTAAAATTAAAGCAGTAAAAATGCACGCATATGTATTTGGGGATGGAAATGGGCTTAAACACCAGCAGACGTATTTGGAAGTGCCAGGATGGAAAAATGTCTCCGAGCACCATGTGACTGTCTTGCTGCAGGAGTGCTGGGAGCGTTCCCGCACCCTCGGCTGAGCGAGGAGCTCCCGCTATTCCAGCTGGTGCAGAGAACACGTTTACATACGCACACATGCATTAATGCACATACAGACACATTTAACGTGCCTGTTACCTGCCAACTGCATTAACAACACAGGCACACGTCCCCGTTGCTGCATCCACCCCGACACAAAGAGCTCTGCCCTCGCCTATAGACGCGCCTGCAAACATGTAGATGTGTATGTGTGCATCTCCCACACCCGTTCAGTGCTGAGGGAAGGAAACAAAGGCTGGGATCCCCGCGGATAACTAGGGAGGCAGAGGAAGGGCAGGAGCAGCCCACACACCGAGCCGCCCGTGGGCTGCCCCACCGCCCGCGTTCCCAGGCTGCTTCCAGAGGCGCGGGCAAGCGGCCCTTATTGCTTGCACCTGGCTGCTATTAAGTATTCAATCAAAAAGGGATCACAAGCCAGATATAACTAATTTGGAGGAACTTTTTTACACAACAAGCCCCTTTCAGTTTGCTTGTTTGGTTTTATATCTAAGGCTAACTCCGTCGGGTTTGAAAATGAGCAGGGCTCTTGGCTGCCGCAGATAGCGGGGGGGACACGCCACGTTTCCAGCAGACAGAGTTGGGAGTTCTCCTTTGGTGTTTTAAAAATAGTACTACAAAGAGAGGCAAGCTGGGGTCCTGGTGCGTTCGGAGGGGCTGACGCAGCAGGGCAGCGCCCAGGCTGGCACCGGGGACAGAGGGTGATCCCCCAGCTGGTCTTTGGATCCTCTGTGCTTGTTTCCCACCACGGTGAGGATCTGGGGCTGCCCGAGTCTCCCCAGGATGCTGAGAAGAGACATGTCATTGCACACAGTGGTGCCTTGGGAAGGCGTGCTTGTGACTCTCCTCAAAACCACATACCTGTGGGGCAGAACACGGCACGGTGCTGGCACTGGGCACCTGCAGCAAAAGCTCTCTCAGGACATTCAGGTCTCATGGCACGTGGCCGGCTCAGGGCACGTGGGCATCACAGGAGCCTGCTGAGCCGTCCCCGGAGCAGGAGGAATCTCTGAGGCCACCTGGTGAGGAGGCTCTGACTGCCCAGCAGCCCTGTGCCCGCCCCGGGTCCCCGGCAAACAGCGCGCAGGTGGCAGAACTGGCTCCCAGCATCTCCCACCCTGCGGCTTTAACCATTTTTCAACAAGGAGCAAACCCTCATCAATCATTTGTGACACTTCCTTCCTCTATGGTTAGAATCCTGTCTTCTTTTTTTTTTATTAACTATGAAAAAATCTACATAAAAAATTTCCTTTTCTTCCTCCTTCACAGAAGTCCAGCAGCAAACGCCACCGGCTCCACCGCAGCCTCTTCTAAATCCCGTCCTAAGGGCAACTGCTTTTCTGAAATGCAAAAAATGAAGGGAATGACAATAATATTCACACGTGTCCTGTAGCTGCTGCCTGCAAAGCCTCTAGAGGTGCAAGTGCCTTAACCCTTGCACGTCCACGTGGGGACCAAGTGCCGAGGTCCCCACACCAGCCCATCTGCAGCTCTGCTCAGAGCAGGACGCGTCGCAACTGGTCTGTCCTGGTCACCTACCCTGCAGTCAGAGCACGGTCACTCTGCTCTGGCAGTGACAGAGCCAGTCCCTCAACTTTGTACCATCTACTCGCAATAAGTGACCAGTTTCCTCCTTGTTTCCCCCCATGCCCAGAAGAAACCAGCAGAGAAAGTCACTCAGTGTGTGGGCATCTGGGGACTTGTGCGAGCAGCAGGCAGCAACCAAAGGCTTCCAGCAGCTCAGAGGCTTCCCACCCCACCAGCCCCCAGGGATTCCATCCAACGTGTGCCTATAGGGACCCTTCTCGAAGGTGCCTGCCCACACATGGACATGCTTGGATGGCAGACGGAACACACTGGCTTGTAGGGGAAGGCTCCAAGGAGGCTTTAATTTAATGCTGGCGCTTACCATGGGAAGAATTTCCCAAGGAGGTGGAAATTCATGATCTCCATCAACAACTGGAGAAAGGAGGAGCAGGGAAGGCATTGACTTTTCACACTATTCCTCCTTTTGGATATTTATTCTCCAGACATTGATACTCCTCTTTCCCAGGAATTCTAGCTGTTTTAAAACTTTAGCTAGTGTTTGCCTGTTATTTACACTGGCTTTGGGGTTCCCATGCTGCCTGGCTCATGTTGGTTACGGGACCCAAAGGACCGCAGGGGCTTTTTGGGCTCAGCTCAGGCTCAGCTCCAGGGCAGGAGGGAGCTCTCTGGCCAGCTGGTTTGTCTTCAGTTGCAATTGCACTCGCTGCTTGTCTCGGTGGCTCCTGACAGCTCCTACTCCTACTGCTGTTGCCTTCTCCGGGAGGGCACAGGCTGTGCCTCCACGTCCCCGGGACGCTCAGCATCACCGCGACCTGCAGCTGAGGGACCCCCAGCCCCCCAGCCTCCCTCACCCGGTGGCCCAGTGGGGGAACAGGGCTTCCCGGCTCCTCGGGATGATGCTGGCAGCATCCCTCTTGCTGGCCTCAGCCTCCGATGGAGGGAATTAAGTAGGGATTTGGCTGGGAACAGCCCCCAGGTTGCTCTCACTGGGAAAGGGGGGAAGGCAGACGTAAAGCTTCGTCCTAGGAAGGACATTAAAGACCTTGCCCTGGAGAAGCACCATAGTGTTGGGTTATGGCCAACGTGACTAAGCCCCCTCTTCCTCTCTCCTCACCGCTCCACCCCTCTGTCTGCGATGTCAGGACTTTTTAAAATGCACCTTTAGTTTTGCAATGCTTTTGCTCAGGCCATTACTCAGGCTGAGCTGGACCCGTTTCCTCGCTGAGCGCTGTATCCCCTGACTGATAAGATAAGCTCCCCAAAGAAAGGTTTTGGGACCCTGACTCACTGGAGAAACTTTTTCTGCAGCACATTTGTACAGCCTCTAACACACTTAACTATTTGATGGGCTTATCACTGAAATTTAAATGTCCATCTGTGTTCACTGGAGGACAGCCCCTTATCCAGGAGCAAGGTCATCCCAATCAGGTGTTAAGTGTGGAGACTCACCCTCTCTGCAGCCTCCAGTCTGGTACATATTCACAGCCCTTTGTCAGCCCTGTCCCCAGCCCCTTTTGCCCAGACCTCTGGTGAGGACTCTCCCAGTAACGCTGATACTGGAGCCCTACTCAGCTTGGACTCTGGACGGAGGGTTAAAGCCCTGCAGGTAGGAAAGCCCATCCTTGGCCTTGGGGCTGCAGTAAGGAAAGGCTGAACACAAGGCAGAGTTGGGTTGGAAGCCCCTTGAGACAAGCAGAGATCGGTGGTGGCAGGAGCCCTGCGCCCACTGCCAGCCCCCAGCGCTCCCCGGGCAGTACCGAGGGTGCCCGCGCTCAACAGCTGCAGCGGCTCCAGGATGCAATTCCCAGTTTATGGGCAGGATCTGGCCCCAGGTTATCACTCCTGCTGCCGCTGCCAGCTCACGTCTGGCTTTGCTACCAGGCAATAAACTCTGAAAGAGAAGCAGCTACAAGGTCTCACGGATTCCCCAAGAGAAAGCAGCTCCAGACCCCAGATATTTACACTGATCGGCCCCCTTGGAGAAGGCACCAATGGTTTTCTTTTCCAGGTTCGGGAAGCTCTTGCTGCTGCCAGCCCTGGGAGCTCTGATTGCACCAGCAGGGCTGCAGATGGGGCTGATACAAAGTGGGGGCAAAATCCTCTTTCACGGGTGATAAATCCACGACAGGTTGGGGCGTGCTTGGCTCTCAGCAGGTAGATTTGCTTGCCACTCCGAAGACATACGGAGCTTCAGGGATGCTTCCCAGCAGTCCCCATCTCCAGGGCTGCCACCGCTGGGGTGATGAATGTGTCAGGGGTCTGTGTGCCCGGCTGAGTCTCTGCAGCAGCAGGACCCAACAGATTACCATGGAGCTCTGGAAGCCCCCTACAACTGCAAATGAGCAACCCTAGGGGGATTTTTTTCCCCTCCCCTCAGCTCTGGAGTCAATTGTCAGCCCTGCTTTTAAAGACACCCTTGTCGGCAGCCCTGCTATGCTTTTCTGCCGTGGAGGAATTCCTCTAAAACAATAATAGTGACATTGTTCCTCACTTTGCTGGCGGTTTTATAGGGCTCACGTTGGAGAAAGGTGACCATGGCTGCCTTTTGGCCACATGTGTTTACACAAGGAAATGCATGTGGGTTTTGGGGTGGCGCCTGGAGTCAGCAGCCGCTCTCTGTACTCCTGACCCTTACAGAGCTGCTTTCTTGCTTCTGGGTACGTTTACTGCACTCCAGATGTGAGCTGGCTCCAGCGAGGCTGCGGAGCGCCAGGGATCTGGCATCCCCAGACTCATCAGTCCGTGGGGTAGAATGCCATGGTGGTTGTTTTAAAAGCTGTAATGCGTCTTGGTAACACATCATGATTTATTCAGCCCTTGTTTGACAGGGAGCCTTTATCAAAAGCTGATGGGAAGCCTGGCTGCACCACGCGCCCCGGCTCGGAGCGGTGGCTGCGAGGGGCAGCTGGGAGCCAGCCCTGCTCCAGGGATGAGTCTCTGGGAATGTCTGGGTGCAGGGTCCCCGTGAGGTGGGCGCCCAGCGCTTGCCCCTGGGAGGGCTGCGGGTGCCCCCCTGCAGCGGGGCTGATGGAGCTGCTGTAGAGCTGAGCCTGGAGGGTGTTGGAGGGGGATGGAGCTGAGCTGCCCCGATGCCAGCGCTGGGGTGTCCAAGGTGGCAGGGGGATGGATGCCCGGGGAGGGGACAGTCCCACGTGTCACCCTCTCTCCTGATGGAGCTTGGGCTCCCGCTGGCCTCGCTCCAGTCACTGAGAAGAGGGGAAAGAAGTGAAAATGGAGTTTGGGGAAAACCAGAGGAAAAGTGGAGAGGTGCATGGGCAGCGGAGAAGCCCCATGGAGTCAGAGCAGCAGCAGGGCTGGGGAATCCCTGCGGGCCTGTGGCTCTCATCTCCCCTCCAGCTGCCCTTTTGCTAAAACCTATGCTTTGTTTCATTTTTTTCTGCCTTTTAACTGAACAAACCACAAACACAGTTACAGGGGAAAAGGGGAGGGAGGGTATGGTTTCCAGCCTGAAAGCAGCTTGCAGAGGAGCCCGAGGAGAGCAAATCCTGCCACGGGGCTGTGGCCACAGCCAGGAGCCGGTGCAACGGTTGGCGGGTACCCAGCGAGGTTCAAGGTGAGAAGCCCAGGACAGGGTGACTTGTCCCAGCAGAGCTCCCACTGCAGCCCCCACCTCCTCACCCAGCGCCCCGAAGGTGCTGTTCTCATGGGCACAGACAGACGCGGGACACTTGAGCCCCAGATTAGGAATCAGCCTTTGGCTTACAGATATTTATTTGCTCTTTATCATAATGGGAAAGAAAATGGAACAGCAGATAGAAGAGGAAGGAAAAAACCTCAATCTGGGTCAGGATCTCACACTGGCTAGTTCACTTCACAGTTTAAGTAAATAGTTCTCATCCCAAAACCCTTCAGGGTCATATGAATGTACCTCTTCGCATGGAAGAGACTATTTTGATAGTAGCTGGGTGCCTGATGAATTTGCAACTTTCCCAAACTGTCGGCGTCTAGAATGTGACTCGGATTTTCACAGTGAGATATAAAATCCTATCAATTAATCTAACTTTTATTGCACCTCTGGGGCATGAACGTGATGTTATTCAAACAAATGGTTCCCATTACCTTCAATTATTTTATAAATGTTTTTCAGTGATTTATAGGCTTCTATTAAATCGACAATATACTTCTGTGCTCCTCAAGGGGGTAAACAGTAATCTAAGGGCTTGAGCTTGCTGATCTTTTTTTCCTTTCTCTCCTTCCTTTTCCACATGCATAAGGGGCTGCCGTTTAATTAACAGGGAGGTGGGGAAGAGCCCGGCCAGACGCCTTGCTGACGGCTGCCGTCCCCAGCGCCCGGTGCCCCCGCAGCTCCCTGCGCTGACCCCCCCTTTGCACCGTACCCCGAGGCTGGGAAGGCTCCCACCTTCCTCCTCCAAAACCCTCACACTGTGACAGTCCAAGCAGGGGCTGGTTAGCCTTGATTTTCCCCAGCGTCCTTGCCCACCAGCTGCGCTCGCGCTGATCTGAGCAGCGTGTGAAAGGGACGCAGCCGCCTTGGGCAGGGCTGGGCACCCGCCTGGGGCTGCTGGGATCGTTCTGCACTGCACAAGCGATACAGCTCTGCTTCGGCTCAGGAACGGACGAGGAGATCAATATTTCACTCCTCTCATATACAACTGAAGGAATTCCTCCTGCCTGGGATATCTCCCTGCCTGACGGAGAAAGCTCCCAGCCAGCTGCTCCATGATTCCTTGCGATTCCCTAAAAACACACGGTGCTGTCATCGGCAGCAACATTTCTCCTTTTCCTCCCTGCAGCCCATGGGACCAGCAGCCCCGAGCCCCAGCAAGGCCAACCCCCATCCGAAGGGACAACAGACCATTTTCTCAAACCCTGGCCCTTCTCCCAGCATTTTCATTCCAGGCTGGGTTTCAGGGGAGGCCAGGGAAGGTCAGAGCAGCAGGACGAGCCAGTGACGGGGACGGCGCGGAGACCGCTTATCGCAGCGGGGGTCACGCCAGGACGTGGTTTCTGGAGCAGTGACCCCGGCTGCCACCCCGCGCGGGACCCCATCCATCTCCCTGCCTCAGCGCTCCCCTGCTCTCCCTCAGTGCCGCACGCTGACAGACACCATGGCAATTAAGTCCTCGCTGAACTAATTCACTTGAGCCTGTCTACATTTCAAACAGCTCTGGAGATAGGCTCTGTTTACAGAGCCTGCTGCCGTTTATTATTTTTCGGGGGGTTGTTGCGGGGAGGGGAGACGTCATTCGGGAAAGATAAATAGGGCAGAAGACCCTGTAAAGACAAAGCCCTGAGCCTGGTCCCGCTTGGCCTTGGGACAGGGTGGCTCTGCAGAGGGAGCAAGGAGACGCTTTCCGAGCTCCCAGCTCCTGCTGAGGATGTGGAAAGCTCAGCCCAAGCCCCCTGGGGCTGCCCCAAGCCATCACAGGAGCTGCTCCAGCACAGCGACACTTGGACAGGTTCCATCTCTGCTAAGAAGGAGGATGATGATGATGGTGAAATACAGATAATCCATTGGCACAGCAGGGCCTCAGGTCCCCGTGCACCCCTTTTCTTCCTGCCACTTCAGCAGGGCCAGCATGCAGGAGGGAGCCACGGAGGCTGCAGGGTGCCCCGTGCTTTCCCCTCCACCGCTGGGATCCAGCGTCTCTTTGCCAGCCACTGTGCTGGGATCACTACTCACCATCAACACCCTCTCTCCCCAAGTCCTGCCAGGCACAAGACACGACACCCCTCCCTGAACCCGCCAGGACAGCACAGCTCGATGCCAGCGCTGAGGATACTCTGGTGTCACTACAGCTACCCTCAACATCTGTCACTGGGAGGGATGCCAGGGCAGTGGGGGGGCACAGGCAGGGGAAAAACCTTAAGGGAGAGCTGCCAGGTTTAGGGAAAGGGACTGTTCCTGCAAGGGAACGTTTTGGGAGCCTCGTAAGGGTGCAGCCAAGGAGGTTTCAACCCCTGGCATCTCTTTGCATGGGTGTCAGTGGGAGGATGAGATCCCTGTGGGTACGGGGATGCTGCAGCCCCTGCCCGGCACGTGCCCTGCAGCCAGGGGAGGGAGGTGGGACAGCCCGGTGGGGCTCGGGCCATGCGGTGGGTGCCTATCCAAAGCCCTCCAGCATAAATCTCAACAGTGGGACACGCGTACCCCACGTGCTCAGCCCTCACTGCTCAGCCAGCCCTGCTGCCCCCTGCGCCAAAGCCGTGCAGGGGGGCCCACTGGCCGTGATGGGGTATCCCCCTCCCCACGTGCTGGGTTACCATCCTGTGGTTCTCCAAACCCAAATCCTTGTGTTCCCAAAAGGCAGCTACCTGCCTCCAGCCCAGGGCAGCATTTTTCCAACAGCCGGCCCCAGATTCCTGCCTCAAACAAGAGGCACGAGGAGCCGGCAAACCCGCCTGCTTATTTTTCTTGGCAAAAGACGACTCCCTCAAAGCCATTAAACCATTGAAAATAGCTAATGAGGTTTTACTTAATTAAACGTTGTGAGGCCTCACAATGCCAATCATCACTTTTTCCCTTTGCCTTGCACCGCTGCAGCATCCCAGATGGGAATTACCCGGCTCCTGCTCGGTGTGGGGCGTGCACTGAGGGCTGCCGAGGCACGGACAAATAGTAATAATAGAAAAATATATGTTTACCTACCCCCTCGTCTTCCCTTTGCTTAAATCGGGTCATATCTGGAAGACAAAAACACTGCTTCGAAGTTAGGGTTTGGAGCAATACAAAGGGGAGTCTTGTCTAAAACGACTGGCCGGGAGTCAAAGTGGTGAAGCGATCGCTGTCCGGGGCTGTTTGCACAGCAGCGACTCCGCAATCGTATTTCACTACAGCAGCAGAGAGTCTTCATCGGGTTTCTCCAGATTTTGGCTTGGATATATTTCTCACTGCAAGGTTATTAAAAACACTTGAACCTGAAACAGTCTCATTGTGTCCACACGTTCGCTATTTATTATTATATATTAGGGTGTCAGGGCCATTAAAAATAAATCAAAAGGAGTAAAAAATGAGCAAGGAATACAAGGAAACTGAATGATTGAAAACACCCATCCTAGCATCCAGGGTTGACAATTCCTGCTTGCAGGAATTCACTCTGCTAGAGAGAGGTAAGATAATTTCTTATTTTTCGTTTCAACCCAACTGCATCTTCTTCCCCGTCGGGGAGGCCAGGCTGCAGGGAATGGGAAGAGAACAGATCCGACACCCAGTCCCAGACCCAAGCGCTCCTGGACTGTGACCGGGATTAGTGCTGGCACACGATCGCTGCAGACGGCAGCGTCTCACCCGCACATCACCCCTTGCAAACCAGAACGTCACCAAGGAAGAGCCAGAGCATTTACTGTGCCCAGGAGGGTGTTTGAAAACCCCTCCGGCTCACAAGAGCTGGGAGAGCGATTTCTGCAGCAATGCTCTGCAGTGGCGGTTTGGCCGAGAAAGAAGCAGCAGGAGAAGTGGCAGCAGAAGCCACTGTCACCCTGCACGGGGTTATTGGGGCAGAACCTCCATGTCCCCAGCGGGACAAGCCCCGGAGCAGGTCCCACTGGCTTTGCTTCTCCTGGTGGGAGGCAGAGCTGGGATGCACAGAGGGGATCAGCACACGGTGCAAGATTAGAGGATGCACGGTGAGTGATTCTAAAGAACAATGGTCCAAAAATCTGTGGTCCCAACTGAAGCGTGGGAGCTGCGGACAGGGACGAGGTCCTGCTGGGGCAGCAGCAGGCACACCCTGGGCTTAAACACTCAGGAACACGCCACATCATTACATCCCTCTGTTCAGAACAGCTCAAATACTCAACATACTTAAAAATCTTTAGAAAACAAGCAGAGAAGCTGCATTCTGGTCTTGTTCACATCAGGACATGTCAAAAACATAGGTGTTATTGTACACAAATGCCAAAAAAAATGAGCTTGTGGAATTAGAAGTTAGAATTGTTCCCAAAAGCAAGACCTCTCAGCTTGTACATGGGAAGATACAAAGTGCAAGCTACAGCAAAGCAGTTGGTGAGTTCAGGCTCACCGGCACAGAGAGGTGGGCACAGTGACAAGCAGCTTTTCCCCTGCTGCCAGTCAGGGTGGGCTGGTCCAGAGCACCCCCCCATCCTGGCACCCGCGCCACCCTCTGTGCCGCCCTTGGCACCCCCGCAGCACAGCCCAGGGGCTCCCAGCCCCACCTTCACATCACACTTCTTGGTGCAAGAGCTCCCAAGTGGCCAAAAAAGCAGCCAGTCAGCCAGCCCATCGCTCTTTCCGTCTTTCACCACAAGTTCTTGGTGAGAGCATTGAAGAGCTGGAGGGCAGAGGCACCACTCAGCAGGATTTGGAGACCACAGAGAACCCCCACGACTAACAGCAGGGGCTGACAAGCCAAGTTTCTGTCCAGTGCTCCACCAGTGGTGGGACAACGGAGGCTCTCAGGCAACGAGCTGGGGCACAGTATCTCAGCACTGCTGCTTCTACCAGCCGATCTGAGCATCTAATTAAAAACATCACCTCATGATTTCTCCCTTCCCTAAACCCAGGGCAGCTCAGACCCTCCACAGCAGCAGCCCTCATCCTCTGTTAATGAATTCCTGCAGCCACCCTCCACTCTCCACACCACCAGCAGAGCTGTGCTGCTCCACGCCGTGGAGTCCACACCCAACACGGTTGTACCTAAGCGCTTGGCTTTCACTGATGCCAGAGAAACAAGTCAGCAATGAGGCATGGACGGCAGCAGGAGGAGAGCGCCTGGTGCAGGGGTGCTCTGCCCCACCGAATATCACTGCTGTAAAGCAACTTGAGGGTGTTTTTAAGAAGCAGCAGGTTGATTTGTCTGGATCATGTGTTGTCCAGGTGGTCTCCATGAAGCAAACAGGGATGGTCTTTGCAAGGATTAACAATTCCACACTCTGATGTTAGCCGAACACTTGTTAATCAGAAAGAGGGCGCTGAAAACCCATTCCCACACTGCTGCTTCTCAGGACACAGGAAAGACACCTGCTTTCATGAAGGCAACCACAGGAATCTTCGTTTTGCCAGGATGGATTTCACCATTGTGCAGGTTTCACCCAATTTACGACTCTACCGTCCCTCTTGGGTTGTTTCCCTTCTATGCAGCACATGCCACTGTCCTCATTGCATTGCATCAAGACGGGGGAGACGTTCAGCAAAGCAACCCTGCAAACCGAGGGGGAAGCAGCGAGGAGTGCAGCAGCCGGGGGTGGGCAGGCAGAGCCCACGCACCCACAGCAGAACCCAGCTCCGAGCCGCACGTCCTTGTGAGCACTGAATAAACTCAATGTGGTTTGCCCTTTGACGGCCACCACCGGCTTCTCCTTGAGTAACCATCGCACAACAGCGCCTGGCAGGACAGACCAACAGACACGGGCACACGGACGTACGCTTCTTGGTCAGCACAAGGCACAGAAAGAGCTGGCTCGCAGGCAGGTCACGAACATCGCAGGAACAGGGAGGCGGGGGAAAACCAACACAAAGCGCCCAGGGGAGAAACAGCAATCTCTGGTCTTGGGTTATCACTTATGAGCAGCAAGATTGTGGATCACATAATAAAAACCACACGTGGGGCTTATCAGAGCCACTCCAACCCAAACCCTGAAAAATTATAGGTTATAACGGCACATTTCTGCCTTACAAAATTTCATTGCTTGTAAACAGAGATAACTGATCTAAACCACAGCGTGTGAACTGATGGGACACCACCTTGCTGTGAGGAGCTGGTTTAAAAGTCTTATTTCCCAGACATCACTATTATTATTATTATTATTATTATTACAGGTTGTTCTACAGCCCACGTAGGAATACCACAAGGCTATTGAACAGAAGGATCACACACAGGCTGTGCAAACAACCCAAAACCCAGCAGGGAAAGGCAGGAGGCTCCCTAGGCAGGAGCAGAGGGCACAGGATGGAGCAGCTGATGGGAATGCTGCCTTCCCAAGGGGAATAGGATTTGTTATTGAAGAGCCCTTTCCCCCCACTGCTCCACAGCAACGCGGAGGATTTTGACAAGCGAGAAGCAAAGGCTGCCCTGACCTTCTTAGGTTTGGATTTTTTGGCTGTCAATAAGTGAAATTCTGACCCCCAGTTTCAACAGCTCCTGTTCAGCGCCCAATACAGCAAACACCTCCTATGGTGGTATTTTCTGGTTTTTCAACCAGAGCTATAAATAAGCTATTTGTTTTGAAGGTTCATTATTTCAGCGAGTGTTTGCTGGGTTAACTGTCCCCAGTGAAGCTGCCAGGTGCTGGATGAAGACCCTTCCAGGCTAAATGCTGTGATTATTTTTGTTAAATCTTCCCTTTTTGTCCATGTCCTTAACACCCATGACTTTAAAACCTTTCCTAAGAAAAACCACCTCCCTAAGTTCAACTCCTCCACTGTGGAGGAGCTCCAGCAGTGACTCCTGGTGACAGGTAACCCGGAGCAGGGTTATTTGGGTAGCGGAGCCATGACAAGAGGGGTGAGCACGATGCCCTCCCTGCAGAGCCTCTGCCTGTGCCGCCGCAGCAGCAGCTCACGCTGACAAGGAACCCAGGCAGACCCATCATGTCCTCTCAGGTTGTGACACAGCAACTTAAAAGGAAGGAGACAAAGGTCAGACGCCGCACGGTCTGCAGGCATCAGCCTGGAGGTGCAAACTCATTCCCTGGGACCTGGTCCCAGGACACGCTCATCGGTGCAGCGTCTGCCTCTGCAAATAAATATCCTGCACCTCCAGTGGGACCTCGCTTAGGCATAAAATCCTCTTCAGTTTAAGGCTAGAGCAGGTCGGATCTTGGAGAAGCAAAGCATTAGAAGCTGACAAAAGTGATGGAGAGCATTGGAAGGATCCTGTTTCATGCCAGTGGGAGACCAGAGGGTCATTTCTCATTGCTCATGTTCAAACGCCAAAGCGCATGGGTGGCATTAGGAGTATTTCAGAAGAACCACACATCAAACACACCTCCTGGGTTTTTTTAGTACATGTAATAATTAAAACATGGCTCTAGATGCTGGATTTAATGAAATCCTCCCCTTCTGGCAGGGCAGCACAAGCCAAAAACCAAGCTTACAATGAGTGGACAGTGACCCTTCAGAAGAAGGGACATTGACAGCGTTCATGCTGTACTTGTGCGGTGAGGGGAGGGGAAGAGGCACAGGACCTGGGACTGTTTTGCTGGGAAGCATGACGACATCCAGGGAAGGAAGGGAACACTCTCAGCCTTCTGGCCTAAATTATCTGCTAACACAAATAATCAAATTCCAGGGACCACACTGCTCTGGCGCCACTAAAACAAGGGGGAGGCCCAGCCCCAGCGCTGCACGAGCAGGTGGCAGCCTGCGCCTGACCCGCTCAGGATATTCCAGCGAGATATACAAAATACTGATGCTCTCTAAGGAAGCCAGCGCTGCTCACAGTATCGTGGGAAGTTTTTAATGGCTCGCTCAAGGCAAGGCCTCTGAATTGTTTATATTAATACTTACATGTTGGATAGCCACTCACTTGGTCTCAGCTGGAAACCAGTCCAAACAGCTGAGAAACATCTGGCTGCTAACCTTGGACAACATCTAATCTGGTAGCCCGGGGATTTAAGAGGTCTCTTTGGAGGGACAGGAGTTTGGCAGATACCTCACTGAGATCTCCCTTCGCTGCGGTTGTTTCTCAAGACCCACTCAACGCTCTGGGATAACACACACGGACGGTGTGCATCACTATCCCCGTTACACAGCATCAGAGTCTCAGTGATTGCAAAAAGCTGCAATTAAACATTACCCCTAATTTCCAGGAATACTCCTGAAGGTGCGTGTGCTTCCCCTGTCTCGAGGAGAGAGAAAGCAGCTATTTGCCTGCTCACAAACCCACACATCTCTCCATTACCTTGCCCCAGTCTGCAAGTGCAGGATCAGTGCCGCCAGCCCTCCAGCTTTCCCCCCACCCCATTCCCTCCGCCTGTGCTTACTGCTAGTAAATATGAACATATGTGCCTCAGAGAGCCTTCATAAGGCAAAAAAAAATCCTCTTCTCTGTAAATTTGAAGACCAATATCAGGCCAATTATGAACACAGGGCTTTGCAGCAGCTTTATAAAAAGAGTGAGTAGAAGGGAAAGGGGACTCATCATTTCTGATGAAGATGTTTGCGTCCCTTTTCTTTCCAAAACTCCTGCTTGTTCTTCTTCCAAAAGAAACTTCAGTATTGGCTATCCTGAAACATTCTTTGGTGAGTGGAGAGCTAACGAAATAATACAACAATGAGTAAATGTTGAGCAACAGAGAAGGGAAAGGGACTTTTAGACAGACCACTTGACGTTTATTCTCCCCTCCTACTACCCATCAAGGGTTTTCTAAACACGTCAGGGCAAAGCCACCACCAACCTGGCTTGGGAGGCAGAAATTAGGACAGGACCCATATTACTGAAAACCCTTTGTAGGCTTTATTTAAAAGGAGATAAGGATGAAAAAGGCAACAAGATGCTTGACAGATATAAAATGATGAGAATCTAGCTTATCTCCTTATCTTCCATGTAGTCTTCTGTTCTTTGCTTTTCTGTTACAAATGCGAGAAGCATCAGGGGAAAATGTAAAGGCACGAGCACCAAGGACATAGCACCAAGAAGGGAGGACTAGGAAGAAGAGGTTCAATGAAGGCTAAACAAGTCTTTTTTTCTAGCAGAGGCTGAACACACTGGCTCTGGTCCAACAAAGCACTTAAGCATGTGCCTAACTTAAATTTTACTTCACAGGGGCTCTTCAGAGGCTTTAAAGTTAAGCACATTCTCCAGCAATCTGCGACAGCAAGACTGGAGAAAATGAGAAGATATTAAGGGACCTGAATCTTCGTCAACAGCAAGGTTAGCATGCTTTAGGAAAGCATCCTAGCCAAAGATTAATGCAATATGGCAATTTCCACTGACTTAGGAAAACTCTAAGCCATCAGAAAAAGTCTCATAAATTTAAATAAATATGCATAAAAATTAGATATTAAGAATATTACTATCAAATTATCTTCACCTTCTTTCAGCTCTAGGTAGGCAAAGCTTAAAGCAGACACGTATTTACAGGTATGGGCAGAACTGGAACTCCCTTGTTTCAACGTAAGCTGATGTCAGCTTGAAAGAGACACTGAATTCCCTGTGCTGTTTCCTGATGTAGGAAACACTGTCCTGTAGGTAAAGCACCGACCTCAAACGCTAGCGGCCAGCTCCCACAAACAGCAAGGTTAGCCACAAACAGCTCCTGCAATTCTGGCAACACACTAAAAGGCTGGTGTTTGGCAACAGAGTAAGTGTATGTCCCACTGCATCTCTCTGCTGGGTTTGCCTTGTTAAAACTGGCATCAATTGACACCATTCCTCTACATCGCATCTGCCTGGGGATGCCACAGGCAGCTCTGGTGTCACAGCTCTATGCAGCGCTAAGATAAAGCATTCCAAGCAGCCTGGCCCTCAGTCAGGCCATTTGCCCAGAAGCAATGGGCACGGATGCACTCTCCAGCGCCTTCTCCTGTTCTGTGTTGCTCTCCGGCTTCAGGGAGAATCATGGGCAGCACTGGTGCCTCACAGAGCAGTTGATGATACTTTTTGGCTTAAAATTATTACCCCAGTGACAGTAGAAGAAACTTAAATTTTAAATCCCAAGCACTGCAAGAAATTGTGAAAGTTATGAAAAAGCATATTTACATATATACTCCCTATATACACACACAGAGCTTAATTACAACAAAGCAAGAAACAATTAGTCTTTTATTAACAAGTAAAATCTCACTGCAGTGCTGGTTTTCCCCCCAGCTAGTTAATACCTGTACAGTGAGAAAGTAATGATAAACGGGCTTTTAAAATTGAAATTGATTCAGGATAAATATGAGAAGTGGCTCCCACAAGAGGATATAACATTCCATTGAGCATTTGCACCTTACACGGACCCAAGCCTTGCAAAGCTTGCTGGCTCCCTCTACCGTCCTCGTACTACGAGCTGAGTCAAAAGCTCACTTGGCATCCACTGAAAGCACTGGCAGGTGAGGATTTTTTTTACTGTTACTTTAAGTAAGTGTCCAGTCCACGCGGCACAAGGATGGCTCGCAGACCCTCTGCGGGAAGCAGCACGGGGCAGCCACACAGACACCTCCTGCTCCAGCTGGTCTCCTCCCTAAGTGCTGCTCCAGTCACCTCCAGCAGCATCTGCTCCAAGGAACAGCATTTATTTTACAGCAAATGCACTTTACTATCCGTTCACATCATCTTCTTAAGACAATGGTTCAGGGCATAAACTGAGGGATCAACTAAACATTTTGCCTTTACGCTGCTAAAGGTAGAATAAATACAGGTAAGACACAGTTGCTTCCCTGACTCATTTCTGAGGTATAAACAAGCAACCAGGCTGTGGGATAACTGGTCTCTTCCATTGTGTATTCTGTAGGTCGCATACACTGACAAAGCTACAAGACACAGGTTCTACGGCAGCTGACCCTAGGGGCATTACTTTCCCACCCCACTCCTACTTGCAGTGCACAAACGCGTTCAAAGAGTGCAACTCCTAGGTGAGAAAATTTACAGTGAAACCCTTTTTCTTAAAGCATCCCACTACTTCATATGACAAATGTTGTTAACACACGGCTCTTGCCAGCACAGCTCCCGGCACGGCACAGCCCTGGTGAGGGTGGAATGCTCTAGCCTGAACAACTTGTAAAGCATAGCAGACACTTGCAAGATTTCAAAACCACTACTTGAAATTTGGAGGTTGGGGGAGGCCCCGAATGTGCACAAATGTGCACGAACCGTATCGTCCTAAACAGAGATGATCAAGCAACACGCCGTAACGACCATTGTTCTGATTTCCATGTAACATCTTTAGATACCAAGTTAATTTAAATAAACACACACACACAATGCTGACAAAGTATTAGTTGCATTGTCTTCGTAGTGAGCTCCCAAAGGACCGTGCAGTGCTCCGGGCTAGAAGCGAGCAGCAGGTTTCACAAAAGTTTGTTCCCTTTTACGTTCCTAACCCAGGAAGAACCTTGTTTCCCCACAACACCCTAGTGAACACACGAGTACCTTCTGGTAATCTTCTGAAGTGGAGATGTTTTACACTTCAAAAATGCCAAAAATTCACAGCCCTGTTTTGATGCAGATTTGGAGAGAAGGTCGGGTTTTTACACTTCACTATTTGAGGGAAAACAAGTAAAATTTCAGGTTGTGAAATTCTCCTTGTACTAGACAAGACAGTTCAACATGCAACTGTAGGGGGATTTTCTTTCCTCAGGACACATATAAAGGCCACTGCAATGACAAAGCACCTTCAGACAGCACATGGATCTAAGGATTCTTTTCAGCAGTTCCGTAGGATCACGTAACATTACCAACTGCCAAGCCTAAGCAAGTCTGAGGTTTAAACTGAAACTAAAGATCCTCCTGGCACAGCAGCAGCAGCTGGATAAAGACAATTGCCTTTCACCACCGGGTTACATACTGTTAGCTAAATGTGATCTGTGGGAAGATACTTCCAACAAATCAAGAATTCCATAAGGGATTAAAATTCTAAACATAAATACAATTAAAGCCTTCTAATATTAATGCACACTTTTTATTATATTAAAATCAGGCAATGGTCTGATACAATAAAAAGGCTGCTTATGGAATACTGTTATGTTAAACTTTAATTACAGAGGATGTTAAATCCTTACAACTAATATTTTCCTCAAAAGAGTTAATGGAAACATCAATTGTTCATTGACTTGATAGCTGCTGCTTTAAAATGTGTTTATTTTTCCTTTTTTCTTTTTTTCCTTTTTTTTCTTTTTTTACACAAACACTGACTTTGTCATAAAACTTAGGACACACTAGGTTGGTTCTATGTACGCTTGCATCCACATGTCAGCAGTTAGTGGTCCAAAACAGTAAACCAGAAAAGGCAGTGATTTGCCAGGATGCAAAGCCAATTAAGGTCCTTGATCTGCTGTATGCACCTTTCCCCCAGAATCTTCACTAAAAAGATTTCTCTTCCAAGACTGACAGAATTCTAATAAAATCTACTATACTGATTTGATTTTTCTGTACTCATCACATCTTTAGAAGGGCCAAACATAAGTGCAACATTTCATTAGTTAACATTCTTGGGTCAATCCAAAGTACCAAAATACAACTATCAGAGCTGGAGTGTGTGTTCAGAGTCTCTTTATACTGAGTTTCCCCATTAAAGTTTGGCAGCAGCAGATTTCAGCAATCCTGGTAAATTACTGCTCTTTTTACCATGTCAAAAGCCTATCTAATAACATCAGCCGTGGCCAGCTTGGCGATGTGGCAGCAGTGCTGGAGGGACAGGGAAAACCAAAGTTTGCGAGCAGAACAAATACTCTCATTTTCCAGGCTGGTGAAGACTGTTGCAAAACCAAAATGATAAGCAGGAGGAAACAGGTCAAGTTATTGCCCCAAGGCTTACCCCTGGTGGCCAGGGGTGAGAAAAGTCACAAAGAGGGGCAAAAAGAAAGCAGCACCCCCACTAAAAAGAGGGGAAGAGGGAAGAGATTAAAAGAACCCTGAATCCCTCAAACACAGCCCATGTCACTGGTGAGGGGGACCAGGAAGAGAAATACAATCTATGCCTTGGCCAAAGGGAAGAAGGAAAGCTTGCCCCAGATTATCAGGGCATTTAAAAAAATAATAAAACCCCAAAAACAACCACAGTCACATTCAGCCTTTACTAGAGATAGCACAAAGGGAGGGATGATTGAGGTTAGCACACATCCCCATTAGTAGTCCATAAAGCCCAGTGTAGTACTGGAAGCAAAAACCTTTGTGTCTACTCTAATAAATAGCCCTGAGCTTCAAATCTATTGCAAAAGACAGAAAAAGGAAAAAAAAAAAAACAAAACAGGCCAGACACACAGCAAGGTGATTGTGGGATGTATGCTTTCACAGTTAAGTTAGATGTGCCACACTGGTCTTGACAGTAATAAATTTAAATAGACTTTTCCTGATACCAGAAGTTCAGCTATGTGGACAGTGGTTACACGACAGGATTATTTGTTATAGCACAACTTATATTTTAAATGAAAAAAAAAAATTAGTATCATTTACAGTATCTCAAGAAAAACTTCCTTTGAAGGGGAACTTCCTTTCCAGTATTTTGAGGTCTACAAGATGCACCTAGAAAATTTACTACTGTGGAAAATGAAGACAGCTTAAATTGAATAAGGGAGGCATGGGTTTTTTTTTTAATTAATTGCTGTAACATTGTCCTTCAGGTGGCTGAGGAAGTTTCATATTTTCTTTAGACATCATTAGACGCCGAAGCTCTTGCAGAACAACTTTGATACTATAAGAATTCTGCCATTTTGCTAGGACTGATATGGCTCTGGGGTCCACCTAAAATAGACAAAAAGACCATTCCTATCAGAATCAATATGTTTGATACCCTTAACTCCCTCCCAACACCCCAACTAAAGATCCTATAACAAGTCTGAGTGGGAGAACCCAAACACAGCAAAAGCAAGCATGCATGTTCCTCACAGCATAATAAACCCCACACGATGCAACTATTTGTGAGCTGCAAAAGCGCGGGAAAACTAAATGCCACATTTTGATTTCTGAACACTCTTGGCTCATATACTTCCCTGCTCCCCGCTCTTTCCTTCTACTCAAAGGATGTGGAACCAGCAAGCAACAGGTAGTTAAGCAAGTTCCAAGTATAAACAAAGCATAAATTTGAAGCTGCACATGAAAACCACATTGAAATGAATAAAACAAAAAACTTACCACTCCATTAGAACTATTTACTCCATTCATATTAATTTTTGTTACAAATCTTACAAATGGAGGTGCTTCTGGATACTTAGGCCCACATTCTATTTTAAGGCTGTATATTCTGTTTTCATAAATTGTCTGAGGGGAAAAGAAAGGGGGGAACAATTACATCAGGCAGTTCAATAAGCAGTTGTTTAAAACAGTGGTTACTTCAGGGACAGGCAAACTACTAGATGTAAGGGCAGACACTTCCACACTGTGTTAGCTATCTCTGGTTTGGGTTCATTTTATAATATTCAGAGTATCAAATGTTACTTCTTCTACCGGTCTTTTAAGCATCGCATTTTCATTTAAGGAATGAAAAGGGCATTGCTTCCCATTCATCACCTGAAATGATGTTTTAATCACCATATAGCTCAGACACCTACTTTTCAACCAATCTTTATAAGGCAGCTTTGATTCATCAGTTTACCAAACAGTCATACCACACTGAAACTGAAGCCACAGCTGTAGCTCAGGCAACTTTCTAAAGTCAGCCTCTCCTAGAACTGCACTTGAAAATTATTCTTTGGTCATAAAGCAATGTGCCAGTTCTCAGAAAGATGAACGCTCCAAGATTCAACACATTTCAAAGTACATCCTGATCCCAAACAGCATTATCACTTCATCTCCACTGCAGTAACACTCTGCTGTATCTAACAGCAAAGAGAGAAAACCTGGATCATGAATTCTTCAACTCACCAATCAATGGGTATAGAAAGGAAACGAAGGTAACAAGGATACATTGATTCTTCAATATTTAAAATTAACTAAAAGAAACAAAAATACTTAATGCTGTCCTGCATCTGAGAATAACTAATCTTGATGTGCTGATTAGGTCCAGCCTGGCATATTGACCAGCTAAGCTGGTCAATGTAGACAGCTGGCAGAAGTATTCAATAGGAATAAGAGCATCATAGGGAACTTTAGATGGACAAATTCTCCAGAATTAGACCTTCTGTCATAACTTCCTGCACCCTCAACATTGCAAGGAACATTTAAATTGCAAAGCAGTAATCACGAACAAAAATGCAAATGAACGTGTGAGCGCAGAAGCACAGAAGAAACCAGCAGCTGCTGCTCACCCGCAGCAGCAGAGGACAATGGCTCCATCAGGATCTTAAGAACAGTTGCTCAATGTATAAAAATGCCTCCATTTAAAACTCCATGCAATCCTCTCAAATGCCTGTTATGCACCTGAATACCTTAATATTTCCCATAATATTAATGAACATAATGGCAGCACCAGCACCTGCCCAGTGCTGGCTGACAGTGGGTACCTCTCAGTTACTCCTTGGGCACCTCGACCCGGCAGCCCTTCAGATGTGCAGCCAGAGTGGTGACAAACTGAATGCTGTCACAAAGTTTTTAGGTACAGAAGTCATCCATCAGCTCTGCTCGGGCTGCCCAGGTCTCCTGAACGTGCCTTGTGCACAGAGTAATAACAACCCAGAAGGTCATACAGGCTTTCAGGGTACCACATGAAGACTAATGAGCAGACAGCCTTGAACATGTCCATAGCCTATATGAAATATGTGCAGAAAAAGCTGAAGTTTTCACAGTGCCACTGTTTTTAAACAGCTTATATAAACAAGATGAATCACTGGCTGCGAAATTATCCACACAAAGTCTGGGAAGGAGAAGCATGCTTCCATGTATGGTAGCAGGGACACTCAGAGCAGCAGCGCTATCTAAAGTTCATTTTTCCCTCTGGGATGCCCAATGTAAGATTTCCACCTGCTACAAGTGTGACTGCTTTCTACCCAGAAGGAAATAGGATTTTTTTTCCCCAGAGCCAGCATTCCCACATCCTATTAAGAAAAGAAATGGTAATAATATAACTGAGTATGAACAGAGCCAAAACCAGGACAAGTCACTCAGCAAACAAGAATGACTGAAGATTCCCAGAATGTCTCTCAGTAAAGTCTGTAGCTCTCAAGCAATAAGCTCAAAAGAAGTCAAAACACTTCTGGAAAAGAATCTATATTCATAAGCGTGTCAGAAAGACAAAAGAGGCACAGCTGCATCATCTTCTGTGATAGTCTTCCAGCCTTGGTTAGCAGTATGACATGAACTACAAATTTCTATCACTGCAGACAAGTCAGCACACCCTGTTTGCACATTTCAGTTTCTATTTAATTTGCTAAATTAGATTTCAAGGTTGCTTAGATTTTCCATAAAGCATATGCACACAGGGAGCTTTTCTCAGTGTCTTAATGCCTGCTCATTAACACTCTCCTAATGTTCTAAAATCAAATGCTGTCTAGAAAATTATTTGAGCACATCATAAACAAAATTATCAGGACTGGGGAGATGTTAGCAATGGCAGACAAAAAGTAAACACTTCTGGATGTGACAGAAAATACTGCACGTGTAATGCCTTTATAATATACAGTTTAGTAGGGTTTGGGGGGAAAAGAGAAAGAGAACAAAACAAGGCTACCACAAAACCCAGTAGCATGGTAAGAAGCTACTCTGAGAGAGAACACTGAGAGAAGAAACTGAATTCATTCAAATTTTGAGTTTCCTGAATTAGCTGAAACTCTACAAGAGCAAGTCAGTACTGCTGCAATAAAAACTAACCCATTAACTCAGCAAGAAACAGCAGAAAGACTAGCAGTACTGAACAAAACATCCACATTTTACCTACATTAGCTCTACCTGCAATCTCACTAGCCAAAGGATTTTAAACCTTGCTGTATTAAACAGTACAGGATACTAAACCCTGGAATCTCAAGATTTACTTCTTAATGAATCTATAAATATAAAGCAAACATGTAAAAGAACTAACCAGAGAAAGGCACTAAAAATATTCCAAATTATAAGCAAAAAGACATACAGATACATGAAACTCGTTGTTTTATGGAACTTGAACCTTAAGCATAAATCACTTATTAAAGTACTTTTTCACTTTTGTTGCTTTATACTTCAGTGGTTAGAAGAAAAGGGGGAAGGAAAAAAAACCCCTAACAGTATTATTTTAATATTTAAGTGGATACTTACCCTTGGAGGCCCAATAATCATTCCTGTCCATCTTGTAAGTGTCATGTCTTCATCATCTTCAAGGCCCCAGCTAACTGTTCCATCACCTACCCCTTTCTGCCCTTCTTCAAGTTCTTCCAACAGACGAAAATTACGAGGAACTTTTACTCCTGAAAACAATCAGAAAAAATATTTTGAGTTGAGAAATCCAGTAAAGAAAGAAAGAAAGAAAGTCAGAGCAACTTTAGTGATACTTCTGGTCACTCTATAGAAAACATTTTGGCTAAAAAAAACAAACAAGACTATTTTTGAATGACAATATTACACCAGTACAGAAGACATATCCCTGTATATAGCATGGATTTTATAAGAAAAATCAAGGTATTCACAATTGAACATGGGAGAAGGCTGACAGGCCAGATATTACAGCAGGTAGTAAAATGACAGGAAAACACTACCCATTCTAAGGAACACACAGTATTCTGGAGCTCTAATTAGCACTTGTCTACATGATTTATAGTATACCAGTTCAGGAGATTCTATAAAATGACACCATGAGAGGCTTGACATCACTCAGCTCACTGAGAGCTTTTAAAAATACCAGTCAAAGCATATAAAACTCTTTCATAACATTAGTAGGTTAATCTGAAGTTAATTTAAGTGGGCTTTGTCAGCAGCAATAGCATCTTTTGTACTTATGACCTCCACCACCATGGAATTTCAGCATTTCTTAATTGTTGGCACATTCATCCTCAAAACGCACAGCAAAGCAAGGAAATCTTCTTATCCCCACTACCTTGATGGAAAACGATGGCATGCAGAGCTTAGGTGACATATCCAAGGTCACACGCTAAGTCTGTGGCAAAGGAGGATCCTGAACCCAAGCCACAGGGGACTCATTCTTCAATGTACCCGCACCTCAATCAGCACAAAATATAAATGCACTCTAGGGCCACCACTTCTCCTTCCTACTGGGTCTGTGTGGCAAGGTTTTTATAGGAGGGGGGTGAGGGCAGGTACACAGGTGGCTTCTGTAAGAAGGTGCTAGAAGCTTCCCTCGTGTCTGACAGAGCCAAAGCCAGCCAGCTCCAAGACAGCTTTTCAGTGTATAAAACAAACTTCAAGGTCAGAAGCCAGTGCTTCCAGCATGGATGGGTCACCAAACTCTGAGGGCATCAGAAAGGGACCAAGGACTTTGAAAATCATCTCTGTAGCTGCTTGCCAATGCAGAAAATACAGAGGATCTAAAGCATTGTGAAATGTAGCAGTCCTTGAAATTGAGTAACTCTGGTAGCTTTGGAATTCCTCCTAAGTATAAATTAAATGTCAGTGATGATTCTGCTGCAGAATCGGAGTTGCACAAATTTCATTCACTACAAAGCAAGCATAAAAGAAACCAAGACAGCAAATTACTAAAGGAATTACTTTGTTGGCCAGCTTGACACACACTGAACATAATCATGTTCAAGAAAATTCAGGGGAAACACGATTCAATAACACAGCTGTAGCAACAGTATGAAGAGAAACCCAGAATCAGAAAAGTGGTGTCAGGAGACACCAGCTCTGTGCTGGCTACACCAACTCACACGTATGGAGGCTGCCGAGCACAACTCAAGTACAATTCCATGCCAAATATACATCTTCAGCTCCCAGCCAGACCGTGCTGTTACCATGGCTGCTAAGTAAAACAAATCTTTGGCTGCAAAAGGAAATGAGTCAGTTGGGGCTGGTGAAGCTGTCACCGTAAGATCAACCGAGCCCCAGACTCTTGATGGTAACAGGATCTCTTGGGGAACACTGTCCCTTCCCCTGCACGAAAAACTCCAGTGCTTCCCCTCCCAGTAAGTTTTAAAAGTGTCAAATATGTATCTTGTGTACCTCAAGCCTATGAAGGTTCAAGTATGTACTTCATACCTGCCTCGTGACAGATGAGCCATCCCATCTTTAATTACATTTCCAATGTTCTCCCTGTTGCAGTCAGGGGAAGTAGAGAAGAAAGCAGTCTAGCCTCAGCACAGGGGATAAGGGGGGTTGGGGGACAAGAAAAACAGATGGCGTATGAGTTGAAGGACAAAGGGCCACCTTTACTTACACACACAGACCTATTTCACTATTCTTGCTGCAGCAGATGCACACGAGACCGGGTGATGGGGAATGACTCACGGCTGTATGATACCTGAAGCTGCTGCCTGGGCTTCAGCCCTGCCTGCTGTGCCCGAGGAAAGAAACACCTGGGGGAAAGAAGTGGCCAGGGAAGAAGGACAAACAATAAGAAAAGCTCCTTCTGGAGGGTGAACTCCACCCCTCAGTCTGACACAGCAGCTCTTTGACAATGCAGGTGATTCTGCAAAGGAAACCGTTGGTGTCTATTATTAGAAACCTAACCTGAGCCGCTCCCTGCTCACAGAAGCAATAAGCTGAAGCTAGGGGAAGATCTGCCTTGAATGCATCGTCTTGCCAAAAAATACTCTCTTCAGGACAACATCATCACAATGCTTAATAAATGTCACCTCAGTCTCTCAACTTCAGTACTCGATAATACCACTTCATATTTCTCAGTGGTGCAAAGATAATTGACTGGTATTTACTCAGATCAAACCAAAAAACCTAGGAAGAATCAGCTTGATGGTAAGACTCAGGCCATACACTAAAGAAAGAAATAAAAAATACTGCCTGTGTACCCTTCCTCTGAACATCATGCACCCTGAGTGAGGCAGGAATCCTGCCTGAAGAAAATTATGTGATCGTGTAATTAAAAATTACATCATCGAGGCCACAACCAAGGCTGAACAGCAGCCTTAATGCTGACATTTGCTAACCAGAGCAAGGCTTGGCGTTACAATCTTACAGGAAGAGAAGGCAACTTCATTTCCGAGCTCTCTCCAGACACATCTGCTCTGATTCAGCATGAATCAGAGCCATAAAAGACTCACACAGGATTTTAGAATTCTCTTACAAGTCAGAGGTCTACAGAGACCTAGCTAGCTATATCATGTGCCGGCTGCTATAACATGGAAAAAGTTAACATAAATGATCATTAATTCCACATCAACTGCTCACTTGTGAGCACTACTGGAGCAACAGTGGCAAAGGGAGGTGGAAAAAGTGAAGCACATCTATTTGAGTTCTTATGTACTTCACAGGAAATAAAATTATCATGGGGAACAGTTGGTTGCTTCACAAGAAACTACCCCGTCCAACAGCATCGTTGCCTTCCGAAAATGTTTTATTCCTATGCTAGAGTTCAAGGCGCAACACGGAAGACCAGCACCTTAGCCACTAAAAAATGCAAGTTCAAGAGTCACATCAAAGGTGCTAATTCAGCTCCCTTCCTGACACATTCTCAGGAGATTTGACAGGGAGAAAACCACACATACAAGTATACATATGGCCATATAATCATAAATACTTCAAGTAATTTTTGAATAACTTGCCCATAAGCAAGGCAGCCTGGAAAGACGCACAAAGCCATTAAGCCAACCCAGTCTCCTCTTCATTCACAACGGCCTGGAGCACTCATGGCCAGCCAGCACACCCTGCTGGGACCCGAACCTCAGAAACCACACAAGCTTTATCATTTGTGGTCATACACAAACACATCATCATCATCATGTTTGCTGTCCACCAAGACTCCTAGAAAGTAACCTGATCTGTTTGGGCACAAGCTGTATTTGCCAAATAACTACTATGGCTAAACCACAGCAGAGTCAGTGTTGGGAGCTGCCCTGCGCCAGCTGACACAACCGTGAGTCAACAGCATGTCATCCTCCCACCCCCCAATAAATACCTTGCATAATCTTACTAATACAGTAATAGAGGCTTTCAAGGCAGTAACCAAACAAACCTGTTTTTCTAAGGGTCCTTCATTTAATACAAGAAAACCTAAATAAAGTAAGAGGCAATTAAAAAGTAATCATGTTGTCAAAAGTACTTTCAGTTGTGCATTTTAATCTAGCCTTTGCTATAGTTCAAGAAGCCTCTCAATCAGCAGCTTCATTTGATACAAAAATACAATGGTATCTATATAATTGCTTGACTTCCAGCTTGACTGCACAGAACTACTCCCAGAAATGGAACTGAAAAAAACATTTCACTGCAAAAGAAGATATTTATCATTAATTACAACAGCAAACCTATGAAAGCTGAACTATAACTATACTGGCAAAGTAAGATCTCAATTGACAGAGGTTTGCATAGTATTTCTAAAAGTTCACCTTTCAGTAAATGTGCCCTGCAAAGCCTTAGCCCTGGACACCAGTTCACCAGTTACAAAACATCCAGGAAATATTTTTACAGCAATCTAGAGAACAAAACTAAACCACAGCCTGAGCCAGAAAGTCAGGATATGTACTTTATACAGTTTAAAGCTGCATCTAATTAGCTGCTAGGTTTTGGGTGACATCCTCTTCAGCCCTCCAACAGAATCAGGACCTTCTGTTTTTCTTGTCAAAAATTTCAGCTAGCAGCAGGGTTGCTGAGTGGGTCAGTAGCAATGAGCCCTCGCTACCCTGGCACCTCACAACCCAGCAGCCGACTAAGCAAGGGCCTCCAAGACTGAGGGGCAGCAAGCTGAAATAAGGACAAAAGGAGGTTGACCAGGGCTTGTAAGAATCTCACTAAGGAAAGTTTCGCACTAGAGAAGAATAGAATTACATCCAGAAGATAGTTAAATGCCAACCTGGACTTCTAAAGACCTTAAAGCACTCTCCAGTTCACTTTATAACACAGCAGTACTGAAGATACACAGACACACAGCTGAACTAACACAGATGGTTGTAAAAGTGATCTTACTAGTCTGAAATTTTTTTCATCTTAAATTTACATTCATGTGAAATACAAAGAATGTTTTAACAAGCTAAAACCAACACTTTCTGTCAGACTATACTTTTTAATCTTTTAATTTTCCCTGTTTATATAGTGGAAGCAATTCCACATTCAGAAACCTTATCAAGTTGAAAACAGCGAAACCAGTGAAATACAGTGGACAATACAACTTTGAGAGTAGCTCCTCTTCTTGAATCTTTTTCATCAATGTCAGTAGAACAAAACATGTACCTCGCAAAAACTTCAAGATGACATTTCTCTTTCCTTTCTAAAGTGACATCAAATTTCAAACATTCCTCTTCAGGATTAAAGCACAAATATACTGCACAGAACGCTGCTCAGCAAAGCACGCTGAAAATGCACACCACTCTCAGGGGCTCTAAAAAAAGAGAAAAAGCCTTTTTGCTGAAGGTTTCTTGACATCTTCACAGATAACAGGAACTTATTCAACTGGCCTTTTAGGTCAATTTTAACCCTGCCTTCTGTACCAGTTTGTGATGTACAGTAACTCAAGTGAACTGAAATCCAATGGCTCTAAACACCTCTATTGCTTAGCATGTTAAAGCCTCTTCTGTTGCTTGGTTTTGTGTATTTGATATTCTGCCTTAATTACATCCTTTCCAGTGTATTTCTCATCTCTTTGCAGAGATTGCAACTACTGAAAATTTAATAGCTTACCCTTGCAGCACTGCGATAGTAAAAAATAAGTAAATCATTCCTTGTCACAATAGTATAAAAAGCTTCTGAAGTCATGGAATATTTAAAATTGAATAAAAGGCTTTCAGCAACTGTCACAAACACTTCCAGGACACAGGAACTTTAGATTTCTCGCATCACCTTTATAGTTATTATTTCCACTCTGATAATACAGACAGGTACCAAGATATTTTGCAGATCCAAAATAACTTCCTTAAAACAATATGAAGTGTTCTTTGTTTAAGTTAGTGCACTGGTTCTGTCTTTCAATACTTCAAGGCAGACCATCAGTATTATTGAGGTATGAAGCCAATTAAACATTTATAGCAGAAGAGTTAAAATCAGATGCATTCTGTGGCATGTATCACGGCTGAAAAGGAAAACATCACCAGCTCAGCTAGAAGTTACTCTAGAAAATAAGTCACCCTGAACCAGTATCCCGGACAGAATCTTTACACTAAATCTCACCAGGGAAAAACCCACCATTTCCTCTCTGCATTGTGCAAAGAAACGGTTGTTACCGACCTAGAGCCAGGCGGCTTTTCACCCACAAAGTATCGATTGCTCGGTTTTCTTAAATTCACACCACCCACTACGAGTGAATGCAGAACCAGGTTCACTAGATTTTAAGATAAGCTTTGAAGAGCAAGACACCACACCGGCAGGCTGAGGCGAAGCTCCCACTTCTGAACCAGACTCCAATTTACCGGCAGCGCTGACGAGCAGAGGCAGGGAGGGGCAGAGGCAGGGTGCACAACTCTCCAGCTTTGCCTCCAGGCCAGACCCGGCACAGACTTGGGAGGAAAGGGCACAAACTGATCAGGAGGTGGGAACAGACAACTTAATCCTGACTTGCAACAGCTACAACCACCCTGACAACCAGAAAATCCCAACCTTCACCCACCTTACAAAAGCCGTCAGTATTACATCTATGGTCCTTATTTATCTACACATTTAATACCCTAAAGCATCATTTTAAGTTCTCGGCATGTTCCATATATATAATGTAATTTGTCATTATACATGAAAAGATTCAACTGAGTATCTTCTTCTAAGAGTTTTGAACTATTTACTTTTTTATTTAATCTACTGCAGCCTTCCATTACGAAACACAAAGGTGCTCTGCAATCAACTCCTTTAGTAGTACCTGTCATTTAATGTGTTCTTATAGTCCATCTTATTTTTTCCTTCCCAGTTTCTCTTAAATTACTTTTTCCCTACCGTTAAGTAATTTACTTACAGACTTAGCAAGGACTTGGTAGCTGGCAATATTTATTTTGAGATAACAATGGCTATTGTATGCAGTGCACTCCAAAGGAGACATCACCGTCCATTTGCAGAGGCAAGGTACACCTTCTATATCCTTCACCACACTGTTTCTTCTGCACTGTAATGTTTTGTTTGTTTTTCACAAGCATAATTCAAGTTTACAGTGATGTTACAGGTACCCAACAATTACAAATATATATTTTTAACATACTGTACAAAACCAACCTGTGCTGTTCTCTCTGTTAGCAATATTAAGCCCCATACATCAGCACTATCATGCCCATTCACCTAATGAATTGTCCTTCTGGAGTTCTTCACATTCCTCTGACTCTGAATAACTTAAATCTGGGCAAATCACTTTACTATTCAGTTCTTCCAGGCTGTTGGTAAATGCAACATCTACCACAGCCCTGCTACAGACACCCTAGACAGACCTACAAGAGAAGAGTGGCTGAAATGAGGTCATTAAACTTTCCCCAGGATGAAAGTGAAAAAAAAATAGGATTCCATAGGCCAACATGGTCAGGTTTGGACCCATTATAATACCAAAGTCTGCAGGACAACACCACGGGGCAAGCTCCTGTAGTCCAACTGCAACACAGGCTCCACACAGCCTAACTTCCCCATGGCACAGCGAAGAACACGAGTGTCTGAGGACCCACTGATGTCTTGGCTAGGTCACCCCTGGTGCCTGAGCCAGCCAAGCATTCCTGCATGGCACTTGTCTGAAGGATGGACAGACACACACTTACAGTTTGGGTGTTTGTAGTTTCCTATGAGAAGCCTTATTAGGATGATTAAAGTCAACCCTATCTTTCTATTCATATTTTAACCCTGTGTGTGGGAAACCCATGTTAACAGCAACACAGAATTCTCTTCTACGTAAGTGATACTGGCAGACCTTACATTGTGCCATTTTTTCCAGGTAAGGTCTCCCCTCTGTTAATTACATCTACTAGTTTAATAGACACAACTGTAAGGCTTACCTGCTGTATTCCCAGGATCAATCACATGACTTTTTTAAGTTACAGGGATATTTGCCACCATTTCTTCCTCTGAGTCAGAAACTGCTTTTAAAGACAGGCTCAATATTTTTCATTCTCAGCCTCTGTTTAAGCTCCTTTGCTGAATGACTATAAGTTTGGATATCAAACACATTTAAGTGCTTCATAAACAAATGTGAATATATTAACAACCCATGAACCAAGAAGTAGCAAAATCTATTTCACATATGAGTAAAGATACTACTAGGGTACTTGTCTGAAGCCCCAGAGCACATCAGTCAGTGGTGGAGGACAAGAAGGTGTCCCTTCCAGGCTCTGTTTGTGTGTGCTGGCAATGCCTTCAGTGCAGTGTCAAGGAACCACACAAACTGCATTGCAGTGCCACCACCACTGTCAGTAACTGGATACGATGTCACTCCCTATCAGAAGGGGACAATCTTTACAACAGCAACAAGAAAAGTCAAACCATTTCTTGTAGGGCAGCCTACGATCTACAGCTGGGCAAAGCTCTAAGGTTCCTGTCAAAATGCAAGTTGCTGGTCTGCACATGAAAGTTCTCCCATACTGAATTCGGGGTTTACTGCAAAAGTGCAGTGTTACTTTGTAAGTCATACACTGATTTTCCTTTTTTCCCCCCCAGAGGCAGCTAAACACAGAGGATCTCACCAGCAGCTAAAGTGCAGTGCTTGTCAGATGCCTGCGCTGCAGACACAAGAACTGAGGCTCTTACTACACCTGGCTGCACATTGCCTCACGATTCCAGCACCAAAGACACCAGACAGCCTCCAGAAATCCGTGAAATAACAGGAAGCAATCCCAAAGACACAATGTGACCAGCAGATGACAGTTAATGACAGCTTATCACAAAGACCATTTGCTGCAAAAGCAAAGCTGTGCAGCTGGACTCACTTTGGACTTTATCACTGCAGTCCAAGTCCCTTTCCATACACACCCCTCGATGACCACCCAGACAATTAACTCACCAAGTTGCACCAGCGTAAAAAGGAAAATATTTGCTTTGTTCTTCCAGACAAATACAAAATGAAAAGTCAGCAGCTTGAAAGGATTATTGACAAAGTATGGTAGCCAGAATAAAGTGACGTGAGAGGGAGAAGAAGGCTCCACCACATTTTTTGTGTGCTTTAATCAAGTGTGTCAACACCTCACAATCACATGCATATAAACACAGATCTGTAAAACAGAATTCTCAGGACAACATCCACTGTGTTTTAAAAGTTATTTCAAAAACTTGGTTACTACTAATTATCTGCATCGTGGTGGTTATTCTTGAAATTTGAAAGCAGCCATTAATAGAAGCCTGTCTCTAAAGAAAGAATTCCAAAATATTTTTGTTGTCCCTTCAAGAGGAGCCTTCTGGTGATCTCATATTGAAACCCTGAAGGAAGCAATATCAAAGCAAGTGTCACAGTGGCACATCTGAACCCCTAAACAGCCTTATGAAGGCAGGAAAACAAAGCTGGCTAAACAGAAGTAGCACTCGTTTATTTGATCTGTCAAAGTTCTGTCAGCAGGGAAACAAACATTCAAGATCCAGTTGCAATATTTTTGTTCAATGTGTAATGATAAATGCGAGGGCAGGATTTGCTTCATGACTCAAACTAACGACTCAAAGCAGGCGGGGGGGAATATTAAAGGGGAAAAAAGCCATAAGGACTTCTTGAAGCACAAAGGGAGAAGAATATAGGAAGAGAGAAGAACACAAGAAGGAGATGGAGCTGTTGGAATGGGTCCAGAGGAGGCTACAAGGATGATCAGAGGGCTGGAGCACCTCCCATATGAGGCCAGGCTGAGAGAGTTGGGGTTGCTCAGCCTAGTGAAGGCTCCAAGGAGACCTTATAGCGACCTCCCAGTACCTGAAGGAGCTACAAGAAAGCTGGGGAGGGACTGTTCACAAAAGTTTGTAGTAATAGGACAAGGGACAACGGGTATAAACTGCAAAGGGGCAGATTTAGACCAGACATAAGGAAGAATTTCTTCACTATAAGGGTAGGGAAGCCCTGGCCCAGGCTGCCCAGAGCAGTGGTGGCTGCCCCGTCCCTGGAGGGGCTCAGGGCCAGGTCGGATGGGCCTGGGGCAGCCTGATCCAGGGGAGGTGTCCCAGCCCATAGCAGGGGTTGGGACGGGATGATCTTTAGGGTCCCCTCCAAACCAGCCTATTCTACGATTCTATGAGCTGCCCCGCTCTGGTGTAACAGGAGGTTCGATGGGTTCTGAACGCGCCGATTTCCCCGCGGCCCCGCAGGGAGAGCGGGGGGCGGCTCTCCCGACGCTCGGGGCCCGGCGGCTGCGGGCAGGGCCCGACCCGGCTGCGCCCAGGCAGCCCCGCGCCCGGCCTCGCCCCGCCGGTGGCCGCTCCCGCCGCCAGGCCCCGGGCCCTTCTGCCTCCCGCCTCCCTCCCCCGCGGCGGGGCCCGCAGCCCCGCAGCCTCGCAGCCCCGCCCGGCCCGGCCCGGCCCCGCCGCTCACCCGCGCCCGTGGTCGCCGCCATCTTGCGCCGCTGCCGCCGAGCGCCGCCCCCGCCGCGTCACCGCCACGCGCGAGATGAGCCCGCCGGGGCGGCGCGGGCGGGCGCGCGAAGGGGCGGGGCAAGGATGCCGGGGGAGGGAGCTCTGTGGTGCGCGGACGGCGCTGCTGGGGCGGCGCGGCGCGGGAGGGCTCCCCGGGAGGAGGGGGGCGAGGCTGTGCCCCTCGGGGGTCTGAGGCGCCTCCTGGGGAGGGGGATGGAGAGCGAGCCCTGGAGGGGCAGCTGGGGGAGTGGGGTTCGTTACCCTGGAGAAGAGGAGGCTGAGGGGAGACCTCATTGCTCTCTACAGCTCCCTGAGAGGAGGTTGTGGAGAGGAGGGAGCTGGGCTCTTCTCCCAGGGGACAGGGGACAGGACGAGAGGGAATGGCCTCAAGCTGCACCAGGGGAGGGTCAGGATTGATATCAGGAAAAATTTTTTCACAGGAAGGGTTATTGGGCCCTGGCAGAGGCTGCCCAGGGAGGGGGTTGAGTCCCCATCCCCGGAGGGGTTTAAGGGACGGGTGGACGAGGTGCTGAGGGTTTGGTGGCCGATAGGAATGGTTGGACTCGAGGATCCAAGAGATCTTTTCCAACCTGGTGATTCTGTCATTCTATAATTCTACCAGCACCCTGTCAAGCATTTAACTTAAACGCAATTAGTATGAATAATCGGTGAACTGTGTTCATTAAGGCCAACACGGGATCAGCACGAGGGGCAGGGTTGGACTCGATGATCCGGTGGATCCTTTCCAACTTAGTGATTCTGTGATTAGCTACAAACAGCCGTAGCCGCTTTGTAATAACGTGGCACTGTTGATGTAGCAAGCAGACTGAAAGTACCAGTTCTATCAGTCATTCTTTGAAGCTACCTTAAAATAGCAATGTTGGTGTTGCCTGTTGGATTTTACCTTGCATAGTTTTAGTACAGGATTTCAGCTGTGGCTGAGAGCAGGGATGGGGCAGACAGAACCGGAGAGCAGCTAGGTGGCATGGGAGATCAGCAAACCTGGCCCAGAGCTAGGAACCCAGCTGCAGGAGAACCCCAAGTGCTGTCGTGCCTCAACACAGCAGGATAACCCTGCTTGACAACACACAGCTCCCCTCGCTCCAGCAGGATAGTCCCTGGCTTTGTGGGGCAAGGCAGGAGACTGTTAAACCACTCCCAATCAGATCTCCCTTTCCATGTTTTTTAGCCTCCTGCTAGTCAAGTTTCAGGACTAGAGACAGGCAGACACTACACTTGAGGGAAAAGTTCCTATTTCAGCTTTATTTCATATAGGCAAAGCTACTGACACTGCTCCTGCTGTCTTGTGCAAACAGCTGCAAGCCAAACCAGCTCTTGAGTTTGGGTTGGTTGTTCTGGGGATTTGTGTGTGTATGCACATGTATTTATTTGGTTGGGGTTTTTTTTAGTGCAGAAGAAAAAGATGCCAGGAAGGCACACTTCTGTGAATGTAATCATGGTCTCTAGGTTGGCTTAAGGAGCATCCCCTCTCCTTGTGCAGCAGAACTGCCTCATGTTTCTTCCAGCAAAAGGTGACTCCGAGAAGGGCTTCTCCTTGTTTGTCCCACTATTTCAGAGGAAGCTGACAGGTCAAGGCTGCAGATGAGCCGAGAAAACGCAGATAATTTGATTCAGCAGCAAAATGAAACAAAATCAAAGGAGTCGAGAGACAACAGAAAGGGGAGTGATTTGAAATGCAGCCACAGGAACTTGAAAACAAACACCCAACCCAAGCACCAAGCTCTCCTAAAGACTGGCTCAAGAAGTGAGCAGGATTTTAAGGCACTTTATCCTCAGCTCACCAACAGTGCAATGCTTCCCCTTGCAGACAAGTCCCCAGGCAGCTCTGCAGACCCCTGCAATGCCAGATATATGCAAAGAAATACCTCTGCTCCTGCAAGGTCCTCGAAGGACCACAGGCAGCCAGCTTGTTGGAGGGCAACTACAGACTTGGCAGAAGCTGAGTGCCTGAAAGACCTTCTGAAGATCCAGGGAGCAGATTGCCCCATCTTTCTGGTGGAGGTGAGAGACTGAAATCAAACAGCTTTCAAAAGCATCGAGTTAAAGTGAAATGCAAACCTTCTCTGTGGAGTTTAAAAGGAGTGCCAAAATCTGTTTGAGCTCTAATCTCTTCCTAATCAACTTAAGACAAATTTGCCTTAAGCCAGATTTACATCTGTTAAGAAGGATCCACATAGCCTTTTCTTCAGAACTGCCGTGTTGATTTTATGGAAGCATCTACTACTTGAAGAGGATGGAACAGTTTCCAAAAACCAATTGAAGACCAAAGAACAAGTCCATTCACATTAGCCCTCCTCCAAGGAGTAGCAAGCTTTGAAATACACTTCAACTCACAGCAAGGAGGGAAAGCTCAGGGATTACAAACCCAGAAGCAGCCCACAGCTCACACCCCTCACCGCTGCCTTACAGCAGCATGAATATGGGACCCTGAGAGATGCCAGGCAAGATGGATGTGTTGAGCCACTCTGAGCAAGAGCTGCCTCAGGAGTTGAGCAGAACATCAGCGTGTTAAACAGCATCCAGAGATTAACTGCTGTCCCAGTTTCTCATAATTAAGCAAGATTAACAGATAGTCCCAGCAGCCAACAGCATTAGTAGCTCAGATTTGTTTCCATTAAGACCATAGATCAAGCGGCTGAGAGAGGTTTGGTCTAGAGCCATTGTCTTTAGCAGCACTCTTGAAGTACAAATTCTAATTTATTATGTGCTTCAGATCTATTTGTTATATATGCTGCACCACTGCTGTTCACCTGGCATTTAAATCTGCAGTGAAAGATGAGCTCTCAAAGGACTCTGTGCTTTAAGGCCATGACCACAGGAGTCCTGAGCATCCACCCTGGTTCTGTACTAGGTTTTACCAGTTTACTTAACTCAAACTGGGGTTGAGGGAAAGGGGAAGGAAAGGGCTGAGGGCTGGAGACACAACTGAGGACTACAAATCTGTTCAAATATGGTTTATGGGGTTCTCAAGGTAGAAACAGGCATGAATTTTGTCAAGATGCCAGAAATAACTGCTGCAGTTCTTTGTACTCACAGCAATAGATGTTGTTTCCTAAGCATTCCTACACTTCTAAAACAAGGACAGTCACACTGGAAGGGGAGATAAGGAAACAGCATTCTTTGCTCTGGAAACGTTAGTTTGCATCCTCATCTCATCAGCATTCAGCACATATTCAATGTAACCCCTGTCAGGCCTGTTACATCAAAGAAATTTACAGTATTTCAGCCACTAATAGTAAATACCAATGGATCCAACTTCACTGGTTCAGAGTAACGATTGCCACATCTACTTTCACAACAGCAGAAGTTACCTTTCTTCCCACTCAAATTTATATTAACATCCCAATTTTTAAAATGTAAAGCTGAATGGTCAGTACCTGGAAATTAAAACAAGTAGAGAGAAAACTACTTCTAGGAACTCTAAGCTAATAGGTTTAGCACAGAATCAAATATCTTCAACACCCAGACCTGGGAGAAGTAATCAATGATTAACAATCTTCCCTAACAAAGCCTGCAACCTCCTGGCTGCTCCCCCCAGTACTCCGTGTTCTTACACGTGGCCTTCTTTGCAAAGGCTTTTGATACCATGGAAGAAAAAAGAGAAAACCTGCTCTTTTCACCAAAGACAGTATGAAATAACACACCTATCTTCCACAATAACAACATTATTCTTCCCTCTTGCTCCAATTTCATCTCAATGCACTTTGAGACTCCTTCTGAAGTGGAAGTAGTCTTTCCTGTCAAACCTACACAGAGACCTGGTATTGACTGTAGCAATTGGAATAGACAATAGTTTCATGTAATAGTATAAAGTTCTCCAAGGGTATGAATCATTTAGACACATTAAATATTTCGTAACCGAGGTACCAACTACAATTTTAATCTGTAGAACGCAGCTCAGACACGTCTGCATTCAGCAGTTTCCACAGCAGGCGACCTGCCAAGTACAAACCCTTTCAGAAATTGTGGTCCATCACAGCTGAAGACGTTTTGATGAAGGTCAGTCTAAACCTATGAATCAAAAACATCTTGCCCTGCTCTTCAGGAAGAGACTGCAGTTTGAATCCAACATAATTTAAAACTATAGAAGGGAAAAGTCTTGCATATGACCATCAGTAAGCTTTCATTCAGGGAAGAATACAACAGGATCCAAATCACATTAACTTGATCAAGCAACTGTTGGATGTTTTTAGGGAAACATCTTCCCCCTCCTACCTCAAATCCAGAATTACTCCTTAGCATTCAAAGCATTATTACTGCAGTTTGTGAAAGGTGTTGGAGCCTAGCATAATAACAGTGTCAAGCTCCTACAATGCTGACAAACAGTGAGATGTGGCACTTCGGAACGTGGTTTAGCAGGCACAGGGGCGCTGGGCTGACAGTTGGACTTGATGATCTTAGAGGTCTCTTTCAACATTAACGGTTCTATGATCACTTCACCTAAATGAGGCTTAACAGACTACAAAGTGTCTTAGGTGGCTAGAATAGCATGAAGCACTTGCAACCAGTGACCAAGTTCTTGGACTAAGTATCAACAATGCATGAATGAAGAACAGCAACAACACTTAACAAACATGATTAGTATTATCCAACTGCTTTGTTATAAATATATTATATACATTCAAACATCACATTAAAATATTATTCCATTACACCATAAGAGATTAAGGCTTTATATTATTTACAGAAACAAGCAAGCACCTTAAAAAAAAATAATAAAACACCAGTCATTGACATTTCCCTTCTAACATTACAAGTTTGATACCTTGAGCTCTTGAATACAGCTATTTGCAATGTGCCCAATGCTAGAACTATTTTAAACATTTATTGTCAGGGTAGGAAACACTTAGACTCATCAGTGAGCACTCCACATGAATAAACGTGAGCATGTGTTGTACTGGGTGCCCTCCCTTTCCTCAGAGGCTTGTTACGTTGAAGGCTTATGCAGAAATGGTTTGCTCAATTCCACGTAGAGAGCAGAATAATTTTATTTTAAGGGACACTGAAGACACTTGAGGATTCACAGCCCACTGGTGGAGTGGGGTTCTTGAAGTCTGTTCCACATTACATCAAATAGATTTAACATGATACCAAAGATAGAGCTGTGAGTTTATCAGTCACTAAGTGCATTGAACAGTGATGATTTTATAGGCTTCCATCACACTGACACACTGTTTTCATGCAGTGTATTTGGACTCAAACATGAAGTGACAAACTGTTGTCACCATTCCCCCTATAGGTCTTAGGCAACAAGCTATTTTTGAAGCGTTAAATAATGTTGATACAACACATGATTACTACGCCACCATGTACCAATGGAGTGACTGTCCTGCCCTCTGGCTTGCCTGATACCCTTACGAGATACAGTGATGAAGTACTTTCTAAGATGTAAGCAGACATGGCTAAACAAAAAGGTGCTCAGTAAGAGGAATCATCTTCATTTCAAGTATTGTTTTGAGAATTAGTCCTTTTCAATACAGTTTGTGTTAGCACTTTTTAGTTTGTGCTTTAGAGTCTGTTATTTCTTTGCAGGTCTTGAATTTGGCTGATGGCTTTTTTTTTTTTTTAAAAAAAAACAACATTGGCAACAAGTTAAGGATTGCAGAAGGCTGGCAAAAGTTACTTAATTTTCTGAGCCCATTTCATGTCATCTGCTCTTGGCTTCTCCCCAGTAATTCCTTGGATAATGTTCTCCAAACACCTCCAGAATCTTATCTTCTCTAATGGATAGTTCAGCCAACCTAAGTGATTGCAAAGGAAAAAAAAAGATTAGTTTGTCATAGCATTCAAAGTTCAATGTCTCGCAATGCTTAATGACATTTTAAAATTAAAGACAAGATACGCTGCTGCACTGGAAAACTCAAGTATACAATCACCATGCTGGGTTATGTCACACTAGTATGGCATGAACACTTACAGAAAGAATGGAATGAACAGAAGGATGTGCTGTTTTTTTTTTAGTGACAACAAAGAGCAAGTAGCCCAAGACTGCGACTAATGGTCAGGCTTAAAACTTTCAGGATGTAGCAAGACAAAAAAGGCTCTTATGGTGGCAAGATTTTTACCATCATCTGTCAAGTCAGGTTTTATAATTGTACTGTGTTTTTACATGACGTTTTGGTCATGAGAACTAGATTTGTTTCTTGACAGATATTTCAAACCAGATAAACTGCTTGTCAAAGCCAATGACAGAATGAAGAAACAGAATGGTTTACTTCCAGCTGCCTGATTAACTTGATAGATTATTCAGCATGGTGCAACACAGGTGATAGTACACCTACCTGTACAGTGGGCATAAAATTGAATATAAATGTAAAAGGAACCTAAAGCCAGTTTTCTGCAAGCCTGTCCACTACTCTGCCCCAAATCAGAAGGAATGAATCCTGAAAATCCAGAAGCCTCGCTTTAAAAATGAACATTCGAGCTAAGCTGCAGTTGCAGATTACATGCTCTTTTGAGGGAACAGCAGCTTTAAGACTTTAATGAACAAAATCCATTACCAGCATAATATTACCAAGATACCGCACAATCAGATCTCAGTACCACACACTACCTTGTCAGGCTGAAAGTTACCTTTTAGCCAGCCACAGATCTCCCTCTCTCCTCACCTTATTTATGCAGCAAAAACACCTATAGCTTTTCTAGGAGCTTGTGCAGCTAAGAGCACAGGTAACTTCACCATGTCATTCTCTAGGTATTTAATAGACTGTCACTAAATTATATCTTTCCAGGTGAATTGCAGTAGAATACTAAAGAGAGCTTGCAGTATGAACTAGATGGCAGTACCAGTTGTAATGCAGAAGTACGTCTCATGTGGAGACACATGGTGGATCCTGTGATGCTTCCGTGGCAGGATAACATGCCAGTCCTGTAGAAATATGACCCAGCGTGGAAGACCAAAGTACGTGTGAGACCACTTGTGAATCTGGTTCGTCATGGTTATGAAGATGATAAGGGCAAAGACATAACACTCCCAAGGACACGTTTCATATAGTGCCTCTGCAAAACAAGATACGTATCTTTAAACATCATTTACGAAAAGGTGATTTCTACGAGGAAAGTGTCTTGCCTAGACAGAGCTGCCTGGTGCTGCAGGAACTGACAAAGGCCTCAACAAAGCTACTTTGGCAGAAATGTTACAAGAGCCAGTGAGCCATAAACGACTCCAGACAGGCTGGTAAGTGCTAACATCTGTCAACTAGTCATAAGCAGGAAGTTAAACTCTGAGTTCTCATTTGAGAATAAAGTTTCTATGCAGAAACGAAGTATTTTTATACACATTAGAATGAATTTCCCCATATGCACACAGTTTGATGCCTCTTATAAAAATATTCTAATGCTTCCTTAAAAGACTCTTAAGTCACAGATTCTCTGTTGAGCCAGGGAATCTAGCTGTCCCACTCCCTGATTGCCTCACCCTCAAGAAAAAAAGGTTTCCCTCCCTCCTCCCAGGCACACCATGCTTCCAATGAAGTCTTTCCTACTTGTCATCTCACATTCGTTAATTTCTCCTAGCTTCACAGAGACAAAAATTATTTTAATTATCAACAAAACCACTAAATCCACATAAATCAGAAGTAAGAGCTTACCTGGGGAAAAAGAAACAAATTTGTATGCCATGTTTGCCAACGGAACCAGTGTCATAAAGCAGTTGTCTCCATTGGTCTCTATAAAATCATGTCTGGTAATTGCTGTGGGGTCGATGTGATGCTCTCTAAAAGGTCTGATGAAAGCCTGAAAAAAAAAAATAGATAAACATAAATGCCAGGGCTCAATAATGATCTTGGAAAGATAAATATAACCACCACAACCCCTTCCCCCCAAAAAAACCCTGCACGTATTCAAATCTGATGACTGAGTTTAAGTCCAGTACAAAGCACGTAAGTGGGATTCAAACTTTTGTGATGACAACGCTTCAAGTCATTTGATTTACATTTGTAAAGCAATTCAGTTCCCAGACTCAAATCCAGTTTTTGATTGCTTTTCAGTTTTATTCTTAATTTTCACTTAGGTTCTTTAGTTGCTAGGTCTCGAAAACTGAGCATCAGCATTCTAATTTCACAGACAATATTCAGGAGTATTAGTCACTTGCTAAGTAGGAGAAACCAAGAAAACTCATCCTAGCACTTTGTACAGGGTACAGATGACAGCATTAACAGACTGAATGCACATTATACAACGAGACAAACCAATATAAGTCTGAATACACAAGGTGATAAAATGCAGCAGTGTCACCATATTCATGTCACTTAACTTTAGCAACAATATCAGGTGCCATTTAGTGGATACGGGTTCTGGGCAGGGGAAGCTCATTACACTGGCAGGACTGCAGGAAAGGTTCATCTTGTACACACTGTGATACTTCAAGTATTTCAGAAGAGTATTTCATAATATTTTCAAGCTTAAGCATAAGAATAAGAATCTCAAACCTTTCCAACTATGGGTAGCTCCACAGACCCCCAGGTATCTGCTCCCCAGTGAAATAATCCTGATAGAAAGTCAGCCGTAATAGCTCCTGCAACTTGAATGAGGAGAGACAGTTAGACACACAAAAGCATTTTTACTTACACATTCACATTTTATGCTTGTTTTACAGGTTTACTTGTTTATCCACCTCCAACTTAGACATTTCCAACTACATGATATCTACTCAATCTATCCAAGGTCTACTCAATAAATCTAAGGTCAGGCAACTAGGAGTAAGAGGTTAACAAGATAGTTACAATCTCCATTAAATCTACAGATCTTGTGTTTAACCCATCTTCTACAGAAAAGCCTGACAAATCTTTCCAATTGCTGCTATGGAAAACACTAATAAGTTAGAACTGAGTTGGTTAGATCTACCTACCCTTTTCTTCTTCAGCAGTGCTTAAGAGATTACTTGGCTATTAAACAGCTGTTAAAGCCATCTCAGTGGATAATACTATCCACAGATTCTTCCTCTTCTCCCCCTAATGCCTGTAAACAGATAGTGCTGAACTCCAATGACTACATTAATTAAGAAGGCAAGAACATCAAACACCTTAAAGACTATGGCATCCACAAAGCCACATGCAAGGCCCCAGAAATCATGCAAATGAGTCTCTGTAAGGGATGCTACACTTATGATACCTGTATACTAAGTCAAATAAACCGTTAAATGGAGGTTGTTGCAATAAGTGTAAAGATTTTTTTTCTAGCTGCCAGCCACAATGACTTTAAAACTGCAGCCAAGTAGAGATGACCTTCAGTTCTGGCATGTAAAGTCCTATTTCTGCCTTCATGTTCTATACAACCTACTTATCCAAGTTTCTGGGTAATCCTGACATTTAAGAGTATGTAAGAGATGGTTTTTGATCAGAGCAGCTGTATATTTTGCAGCTAGCCACAGATCTGTCAGATGGTGTTAACAGACACTTACCACTCTTCACCTGCAAAAGTCATCCTACCCCCAGTTCCCAGTCCCTCTAGTAATGAAGTCTCTAACATAGCTCAGGATACCCTCCTCCTACTGCCATGCTCTTTGTGCTCTTAAGGAAGAAAATTCAGAGAAGATTGCCGAAGAAGTTACCTTGGTTTTAACGGAGAGGCTGGAGGAATGTGCCTAGTAACACAGCAATGCGGCTACAGCAACACAGCAAAGAGTGAATTACTGCCATGGGATCTCTATGCTTGAGGGATTTAGGACCATCAGACCCTGCTCTTTAAAGAACAGAAACACCAAGAGGTGCACATCTTGCTCAGAGCAGGTTTCAAGATATTAACCAAATCTGCATGGAGACTAGATTTGCTGAAGAACAAACCAGACTAAGAACTGAGATCTTTTTCACCACAGTGCCGTCCCCTCAGTTTAATAAATCTTTCTGTTTATTTCATCTGAGACTGACCACCTGGTGAATATCTAAACAGCCATACTTGGTGAGACTGCAGATACAGCGTTCAGGCTCTGAAAGGGAAGGCAACACACTTCATACTTGCAGGTCTGACTGAAAGGATTCAGCAGAAACACAACCCAGATTTCAGAACAGCTACTGTGTATTGTGCAAATATGATATACCTGAGAATTGACAGTGTCTGATTTCAGTGCAAATCTCTCAAAACTGTATACAAGGTTCACGTCAATTAAAGCACTATATACTGATCCTGCAGTCTATTGTCAGCAACAAAATATGAAGATGATGTGTTCAAAATATATGTTTCAATGCAGCTCAGTTAGCAATTCCCTACTCCGAGTTGGTGCCCAGAGCATAAGGCACAGTCACCTACTACTGGCATGTCTGGCAGGTCTCAGGGAAGCAGTCATAGGGCCAGGTCAGACTGGCTGGAACTTAATTCTTTCGTTTTCCTCACTGGTATTTACAAAAATCAGGTTGTTTATAGAAGCTGCCCACTGTAACATAGCCTTTGTACCAGAAACAGCAGTTACAAAACCAGAGGTGACACAGGAAATTTATTTTTTGCTCTGCCTGCCTCACCGACTCTCACTCAGCTATCTGTGAAGCTAGGAGAATTCCTGGCTTTTTCCTCCACTAGCCAGCATTTATTTCTCCATGCGTCTGAAGACTTTCCTCAAGCACAGCTTCTCACGGTACTGCATTTTTTTGTGATCGTCGGGTACCCCTCTGCCTGCTAAGACACTAGGCAAGACAATTCTGACTCACTCGTAATTCAAATAAAAAGTTAAAGTTGTTGGTATACTGGTTTATCTTCCTCTGACTCCAAGGCATCTCCTTACTCCTCCCACTCTCACAGAAACTCAAAAACAACCCGAGTTGTGCCAGTAAACAAAGCAACAAATGTGCCTCCTTCCCCATCAACCACAGAACCTCTGTTTACTCTGGCTGTGATCTGGACTTTGCCTAGTTTTCCTGATCAAATCATGATGGCTAGGTCAGCTAGTCCAGTTCAATGAAGTTAGCGTAACATCAACAGGATTATTAAAGAGCAGGTAGTTTTCAGAGCATGGAAGAGAACAAGGTTGTTCTGTTACAATTGATGAAATACTCTTCATCTCCAGGGCACAGCAGTTAGCTACAGTGCATGCAGCACAGCATATTTCATCTATACCCCTCCTTGTGGTTACTTTCTGCTTAGCTGATCCCTCACCTCTGCAGTCCTTTCCCCCACCTTCCAGCTTCAAAAAGGGAGAAATAAAATCAGGATGAGTATGGCACCTACTACCACAGAAGGCTTTATTTTTTTATTATCAATTCAGCAGTGGGGATTAATTTATCTAGTTGGCCCAAACTCTTAAATGCAACAGGAGACACTTCATCCTTTATATATAACCTCATTGCACTGAAGACAGCTTATTTGTCATAAGCAGTAAATTCTATACTCTTGTTTTTGTTTCACAAAACAGAAGTAAGCTACAGTGAGGCAGGGTGGAGCCCAATAGCTTTAGATCGGCACCTAGCAGCTGAAAGAGCAAACAGACTGGAGGCAAGGGGAAGACAGCCAAGTAACACTTCACTTTGCAACAACTAAAATACCATTCCTGCTGAGGTAATCACCCTATTAGCCCGAACGCCTCCAGCACACTGCATTATCTGGGCTTGAAACAGCAGCAAGAAGAACAACAAAAACAGAGGCAAAATGCTGCCAGTTCAATAGGTATTTCACATGTTACTTGGATGTCAGCTGGCGGAAAGCTAAGAGGAAAGAATGAAGGGTGCCTGAAGCAGTACATTACACTCTGGCAATCTGAAAAAAAAAAAAGTACCAGAAATCCTATTTCAGCTGTAATGCAGAAGGGCTTGCTTGCTTCAGCAGCTTTATATGACCAGTTGTAATGAAAGAGCAAAAACTCTACCAAAGGTTTCTAAACGACTACATCATAACCCTTCGTTTGCATCCTGTTCCCAGACTCAGAAGGCACATCAGACAAATGAACTGAACTTGATATTCTGATGTACCCAGCACTGCCTCTAGTTAAAGTGGGAAAACCAAGGCACAGGTGTTCAGCCACTTCTCTGAGGTGGTGTAAGACCTTGATGCCGTCATCAAGGTTGGGAGTGCAAGATAATTGATGTTCAGGGCTACCGACCTTAAGAACTAATCAAAGTCAGAAAAGTAGAATATCCGCAGTATTGATATATATGAACTGCAGTGTATTCACACACTCCCTTGAAGCAAGGCGAGTAAAGCATTAGAGAAATACCGCTCTGTACACATCGTTTCTACTCCAGCCTGCTAAGCAGTGGGACAGAGGATCAGCCCATCTACAGCTTAGACCTGAAAAGGAGGTGAGTGCTCAGAAAACACAGGGGAAGGAGGTGTTCCTGTCAAGAAGCAAGCTGCAGAACTTCCTCAAAACACCAGGGTATCTTCTTTTTTGAAAGCAGATTGACAAATTAGGAGAAAAGGGTCTAGTATACAGGGAGACCAAAGCCAGTAGCACATGTTTTCAAGTAAGTGAACACGACAGTCGTTCTTTTGCAGCCCTCCATACTTGTGCTCCTTTGTGTGGGTGTGCCTACCAGCATGGCAGCACCCGCTGCGTGAGAGCCTCTGCTCTGAGTCAGGGGACATGCCACAGCGTGACAGTGGCATTCAGTCAGCCAAGTCATCTGCCTGACCGTGGGTCGCGGGGCCAGAGGCACAGCATAATCATATAATAAACACACTGACACAAGAGGGTTTTGCTCCTGCTTATATACAAGGCTCTTCTGTGACATAAACCCTTGCTCCTCCCTCAGTTAAGCACCAAACTGAGAAGGTACTACTTGCAGCTATAATGAAGGGCTTCTCTGGTAAGCAAGTCACTCACCACTTCCCACAACCTGACTGCTTCCAGGCACAAGCAGAACAAAGCCAAATGAGAGTGGGACATTTGAGGCACAAGATGTTGAAGAGATAAAAAACTTCCTAGGGGCACATCTCTCACCTCGGTGACAGAGCTGAACATCAGCCTTGAGGCAGAAACCACACAGCTTGTGACACTGCCAGAAGCCACCAGCAAAAGGAAATCTCCAAGGAATCTGTGATACCATCTCCCCTGGAGTTGAACAGGAAGAGGTCCTAAAGCAAATATTCACCTACCAAAAGCAGGACTTTGAAGCAGCTGACCCACATGCACAGCAGTCCATCCCATAAAGCATTCATGGTCTCCAGAGTGCTTTTACTCCAACATGTGTCAGAGCTTTCACAGGTACTACGTACGCACTCATCAACTGGCTCCGCAATGCAGCTAACCAAGTGCAGCTCTGCAGAGCTACTCAGGCTTGAAATAAAAAGGTCTGGGGCCCTGATCAGAACAAGTTTCTAATCTGAAAGTGAACTAAGCAATTTCTTTCTGTGTGCTCTCTCTGGCTAAGCCACAACATCTGCAATAATGAAATATGTACCTCAAATGGTTAAAAAAAAATTAGTTCCCCATCTCTGAAGTCAACAATGATTAACTGTATCTTGTATTCTGCCTAAAGATAACTCCGCTGTGGGGCAGCTCTTATGAATATAAACAAGTTGTAACACAAGCTTCACTAATTTTTAAGACTGTAATACACAGCATCTATTAAGAACAAACGTGGCTGCAGATAAAAGTCAAGTGTCAGAAACCAGTCAACTAATTTGGAAAAAAGGCTTTAAAACCCTACACAAAGACAAGAAGAGGGAGAGGAAATGAAAACCAGAATCTATGGTATAACTTGCCAAACTTTTTATCTAGATGCTATTAATATACCATCTATTTATATAGATATAACTCATTTATATTGAATAATGTGCTGGACACCACAAACTCACCTGAAGGTGTAAGAGCTTTGAAGTCTAATCTTACAAGTTTTGGTGAGGTTTTTCCACTTATCACATGAGTTAATACCTATGGCCAGTCTTGTCCCTGGCACTGCTGAGCTTCCATTAGGGTGGCAGAGGCTGCAACAGGACAGTTCACCTGCACCTGAAAAACTGAGGGTGTTAACCCTGCATCACACCCAGCCTTTTTAAGCAGGCTTATCCTGGAGTTAACAGTGTGCATGCAAATAAAATATCCAGATCAAGTCTACCCAGTCATTAGCTTGCACAAAAAGAAAATTTTCATAACTCCACAGCAGCAGAAGGCTTCAGAATAAGCATGATTTGATTTAGCACAGAAACAAAAATCCATCCTCTGCCTGGTCTTTCTTTTTTGACAGTGAAGGGAATTGCCTCCTGTCTCTGCTAAACCAGCCTGAAAGACAAGACACTCACATGGGTTCCTTTTCCTTTCCAGCAAGATCATCTTTAGCAAGCAGAATACAACCCAGTTCAAAAGCAATTCTGAAACAATGCCACAAAGTTCCCGACCGCCTTCCCTCACTCCACAGGGCAAGCATCTGCGGGTGATTCAGCACAGCAAATGACAGCAGGCCACGCCAGCTCGATTCTTAGCGGACTGCCTGCTCACATCACACAAGGAAGTAAGGGCTCTCAGACTGCCAGCAAGAGGAGGAATAGATCGTTTTGTCCCAAGAATTTCTAGATTAAGATCTTTACAGTATTACCTATATTACAATTACGTGTGTCCCTAAAAGCATGGGAAAAAAAAATATATAGCACAGCCTTTAATTATAGATACAGGGTTTAGGCTAGGTGAACTGAAGCAGAAGGGTCAAACTACTCTATTTCTTAAAAGAAAACATATATTTATATAAGAATATATGTGGGATCCCAACAACTCATCTTAATGAACAAGTCTGTGCCCACTGGATCACTGACCTGATGTGAACTTGATCTAGAGCTAGGTCTTTATTAGCAGAGTGCTTATTTTGTGATCTCAATTCAAAGGTCAATATTCTAATCTAATCTAAACTTCAGGTAAGTTTTCAATGGGAACACATCTGACAAGGTCTGTGACTCAATATTCCCTATCTTACCCATTGTGCTATTTAGGAATCGGGGCATTTATGGAGGCAAGTTTCACACACCTTAATAAAAACCTAATCATCACTGGGAACTATAGACATGATTCACACTTTACTTGGAGAAATAACGTATGGAAGGAAGACAGCAGAACAAGATAGCACACAGGACTTATTATTTTATAGCACTCATTTTTATACACACTATCAGTTACTTCTACACCACTTTGTTTACACAGAATCCAGATTCTGCTACTTTAATCATTCACTACTGCTTAAATAATATTATCAGTGAATTGGCTGCTTTATCAGTCAAACTGGTAACAAGGATATCAGAGAACTCAAGCTTTTATCAATATTAACTCTGAGATGAAAGCCAGTTGCAGACAGATTGCACTACAGGTTAACAATCATTACAGATTCTCTTGTCTACATCTGTCCTCACCATCACGGGGCACTTCTTGCGCCATGTTCTTCTCCATCCCTCCCCAACACCTCCACCTCATCAGCTGAGAGCAGGCAAGACTAAGCTGGGCAAGTGACCTAGAATGGTTCACTGTGGGAGGTCACTGCTCCCTCTCACCACCAACACCCAGCCAAGAACCTTTAAAACAGACATCAGGAATTGCCACTTCTCTGCTTTGACAGAAATTCACAGCATTGATCACTACTTGAATCTGCTGTTTGGTTGGTTGTTTTTTTTAATAATTTGCAATATAACACCAATTACAAACAAGTACCACTCTCTTTTAAACACACCACCTCATGCAGTTTACAGAAAAGTTACTTCTGCTATGAAAAGCAGAAGCTGAACACCTCTCTGGCTTATATGGTGTCCAAATGAATGGCACAGTATGTTTTTTCAGCTAAATAGGCAATTCATGCGCAAACACAAACATAACACAAGAGGTTAGCATTCAACACGCATCCCAAGTACAACAGAAGACTGGTGAAGCGCTCTCCCTTCTGCCTGTTCCCAGGGAGGTTTCTGTGCAACAGCGTTTCAGTACTACATTAAAAACAAAGATCAGGTAAGCACTGTTACTTTTTACTCTGCCTGTTCAGCAACATTGAAGCTGTGCACAGGTTTAGGCTTTGAATGATATAATGAACATTGTGGAGACCCTTTGCCTAACCAGCCAAACTTCACACCCTGACACCAAAGCATAATAAGCCAAAATACTGTTTCAGTTATCAATCCCCAATGTATTTTGCTTCCCATTCTGACAGTCTGGTCAGCTACCTTCCCTCTCAGTAGTCCTCATGCCTGCAATGACTAACACCAAACTTCAATAGCTATGTCAAAAAACTCACTTTTGGGATACTAAGAAGTCACCGAGATAAAAGACAGAAAGCAGTAACAATTTTTGCAGACGGTCTCAGTTTCAGAGGCACCACAAACGCACACGCACAAACGTCCCTTTCCAACAGTAAGTCAGGCCTAAAGGATGACACATTTGTTACCAGCATCAAAACAGTCTTGCCTTGCTCAGAGCACAGAATAGTGCCTACTTACATATTCCAACAATAACAAAGGGTGTGTGTTCCAGTCTCAAGTAGAAGAGAAGATTGTAAAAATTGAAACAGATCAGAGAGAAGCATAAGATGACAGAGATCCATTCTTGTAGTCTCTTTCCTGTTGGAAAATAAAAAAAAAGGAAAAAAGCATGGTTTATCTTTCATCTGGGAGGACATTTTGAAATCTAAAATAATACAGACTATTCTACTGTCTAGATGACTCCCTCCATTTGTCCAGCAGGGAACTGAAACAGAAACTTAGTTTATCCATAGGAAGTGTGCACATTTTGTTAAATGACATTGCTCTTTCCTGAGTCACTACTAACCCCTTCCCTCTGCCCTTGCCCAAATAACAGGGACAAATCAAATATCTCACGTTGTCCTAGTTTCCTTTTCTCTGTGGTTGCTGGCATACTGTTCCTCCGCATCTCATCTTTTTTCAAATTTGCATTTCATTCAATATTCACTGCTGCTGGTATGTCTGAATCTGGAAACAATAAATCACCTTATGATCTGTAACATTTCAAATCTCAGAGCTTGCAAATAAAGCTGTTGTACTAACAAGGAAAATCATCATCCTGTATTGTAGTGGCCCTAGAACTGCTCTCCTAACATTGCAAGTGTACTTCTCAGGCTTCCTTACTTAACGCCTTCAGTCTTGTCTTTGCCTTCCTGTTCCCAGGCAGAAGGCTATGACCTCTCACACATTCCAAGATGACAAGAGACAGGACAGGCACACAGAAAGAACTGGCAAAAATTCTCTCTTGTACCTAGCTGTACTACTTTGTACCTCTATAAAACCCTCAGTTATTGCTTATAAAAAGATAACAGACATATCAGAGTGCGGTAACACTTTAACTATTTAGACTGGCAGCAGAAAGCTTCTGCCCGTCGATCACTGCTAGATGCTCACAAGGCAATGATGCTGAGAGCAAGAGAAAGCTCAATGCCAGACCCATACGGATTAAAGCACCAGAAACAAACCTTTAATGCCTACTTCTAAGAAGAAGACCTCAGCTGCCACCCCAGCCCAGAAGGGCCCTGGCTGTATGTAGCTCTTAACATGCTCAGGAGCAGACAGGTCAGTCTCACCTATTTCAGGAAGCTGATCAGCACAGCGTCCCTTGTCCAGGGCTTCCCAGAGCAGCTAACCCTGCAGGCCATTCTCCATTCCCTCCTGCAGCCTCAGACACTGCACCATGCGAGTCTGGGGCAACACAAGGGGCAGCCGAACTATTGGTAAGGACTACGTGTGAGGTGTACACCCTCTCACAGGAGCAGAGTTATGCTCACCTGTCTGGCATGTGTTCAGGACATAAGCTTCTTTCCTGCTCCTCCTCTATGCTCTGGTCAAATTTCTCCTCCTAACTGCTAAATCAAGTTCTTCTCAACTATACCATGCAACGAAAAGGAAACTAGGAACATCAAAGGAGAATCAATATTATCTCCAACATGTCCACAATGTTTTAAAGAAGCATGAACAATGACTTTTACAATTCAGAGTTTTGTTCTAGAAAGGCCACGAGTACATTAATTAACATCCTCTGCAGTAGCAAAGGAAATAATAGTTAATTTAAATTAAGACACAAGACCCAGCATATTTCAAGACAGCATCAGGTCATAATGTGGGAGTTTCTATAAAGAGATCCCTGGAGTCAAGAAAGTAAGAGTTAATTAAAACTCACTTCCTACATAAGAAAACCACTCCCTGATTAGAGAAGCTAAGTGGGTAGATTCTCACAGAACAATTAGCTGACTTTGGGGAAATGCTAGGCTCCTTACAAGTCCCATGAGGCCAGCCTGTGCCAACACCACCGTACAGGGAACTTGGGGATCGCGAGACGGCTGCCTGCCTGCAGGTATTTGAGTCCAGAAGCGCAGCCACAGACTGGGAAGGCAAATCAGTCAAAGGAGCGGAGTCAGCACTGATAACTTGTGTATGAAGAGCACTCAAATTTAAACGCATGATCTACATGAAGGAATAAGTGCCAAAGCCATAAATATATGCCTAAAGAAATCATGGAAACACTCCAGAGCCATAGTCACCCTGCACACCTATATGTAACCCCTGTTCTTAAGCATTCCATGGTTCAAAATCACGTGCTTACACCATAATACATTCTGACACTGTTTATGTAACTTATTTCTGTAACACCAGCAAAAACTCCACAACCACATTATCACAGCTCCCTGCTGACAGATATCACAGCACGTACACTGCTTCACAGACATCCAATGAACTTCCACCTACAGCCACTGATAAGGGTACCAAGTTGTTTGGGGAGGAAAACATTTTCCTTATGAGAAAGAGCACAGTGTAAAGATCAAGTTAGTGATTGCTTTTCTGTAAAGCACAGGAATTGGTCACTGCTTAGATCACAACTGGGTATCCAGACCAGTTGAAAGACGTCACTCGGCATCTTCTCTCACAGCAAGGCAGAGGTCACCAGGACAAGCCAAAATGGGCAGACGTACCCTGAACCGTCTAGAAAGCTGACAAACTAATGAATGCATTTGTTTTCTTATTGTTACTTGGTTCTGTGGAAGTAAGAACATTTGCTTCTCCAGTAATTGCCTTGAAAATGCAAGATAAGCTGTTCTGCTGACCTGTTGGAAACCGCAAGATGCTGAAAATCTGTCTTCCCTTTCCTAATCCTTAACCTGCGAATGAATTCAGCAGGAACAGGAAGAACACCTACTATTGCTCAGTTTGTGAGCTAAAGTCAAATCACATATTTTATTATAAGGAGCCTGCAATTCTTTTCACAGCATAATCAAGTAGCTGCTGTCACTTCATTTGAGATCTGGCAAACACGAGCTTCAGTAAGATAAGACCAAAAGAAAACTTCAAACATCCCAGTGCCCCTTTGTGAGGTGCAAAGTAGTTCACAGAATAAATATCCTGAACAACACGCCTGTTATTACCTTCCTTAGCAATCACATTTGTACACCTGCATTTGGACAGAAAGGTTAAATCTGGGGGCTATTTTCAAAGGAAGAGCTAGACATAAGGAGGAATTTCTTCCCCATGAGGGTGGGGAGGCCCTGGCCCAGGCTGCCCAGGGGAGCTGTGGCTGCCCCGTCCCTGCAGGTGTTCAGGGCCAGCTGAGAGGTGCCCCTGCCCAGCACAGGGGATGGAACTGGGTGACGTTTAAGGTCCTTTCCAACCCAAACTATTCTATGATTCCAGGCAGGTGCTAGTGGGAAAATCTACACCCCAGAACCTACAGCGGGGGACGCAGCGCCTCACAGAGGGCCGGGGGGATGGTAGAGGTTTTATTTCGGTCTCGTGGCCCCGCGAGGGACCCGCGATGGAGCCGGGACCGCACCCGCCGCCCGGTCCAGTTCCCCACAGCCCGCCTGCCCCGGGGCGAGCGGAGCCCCCTCCTTTTCGGTCCCGGTCCCCCCTTCTCGCTCTGGTTCCCATTCTGATTCCGGTCCCGGTCGTCACCCCCCACCTCCAGTCTCGGCCTCGGTCCCCCCATCTCCGGTCCCGCTCCCCATCTCTCCGGTCCCCCCCACACACTCCGGTTCCCCCGTCTCCGGTTCCGATTCCCATCCGGTGCCCCCGGCCGCACCTGGCGAGTAGAGCTCGGCGAGCTCCCGCGCCCCGGCGTGCTGCGCTCCCCACCGCCGGCTGCCGCCCTCCGCCGGCTCCTCGGGCCGCCGCGGGCCGCCGCTCGCCATGTCCGGGCCCCGCGGGGGCAGCTGCTGGAGGCCGGCGGGCGGGCGGCGCCCAGGCCGCATGGGGACTGGCCGCGGGGGGCGCTGCGGCGGCGGGAGGAGCGCGCGCCGGCCCCGCCCCCTCGCCCTCCCGCCAATCGCCGCCGCGGCCGAGCGCCCGCGGGCCAATGGGAGCGCCGCGCGCCGGGCCAAACCAATGGCGGGGGGGGGCGGTGCTTCCGCATCGCGGCGGGCCGAGCCACCGCCGAGCAGGAAGGGGGGGAAGCCCCGCAGCGCCCCCCGCCCCGCCCGCGCCTCGCGCGCCCCCTGGCGGCGCGGCTGCCCCCGCGCTGATTCCAATGGGCTCGGGGGAGGGACCTGAAAGGCCTCTCGGACGCACCCCGGGCCCGGGCAGGGGCACCTCCCGCTGCCCCCGCGGCTCCGAGCCCCCTCCGACCCGCCCTGGAGCCCCCCGGGAATCGAGCAGCCCCTGCCAGGGCCGCCCCACCCGCGCTGTGAAACATTTCTTCCTAATATCTGACCTACATCTCCCTTTCGGCTTAAAACCCTGAAGAAGATGGTGAAGGGGCTGGAGAACAAGTCTTATGAGAGAGCTGGGGGTGTTTAGCCTGGGGAAGAGGAGGCTGAGGGGAGACCTCATTGTTCTCTCCAACTCCCTGAGAGGAGGTTGTGGAGAGGAGGGAGCTGGGCTCTTCTCCCAGTGGACAGGGGACAGGACGAGAGGGAATGGCCTCAAGCTCCACCAGGGGAGGGTCAGGCTGGACATTAGGAAAAAAATGTTCATGGAAAGGGTGATTGGGCCCTGGCAGAGGCTGCCCAGGGAGGGGGTTGAGTCACCTTCCCTGGAGGGGTTTAAGGGACGGGAGGACGAGGTGCTGAGGGACATGGGTTAGTGATTGATGGGAAAGGTTAAACTCCATGATCCTGTGGGTCTTTTGCAACCTGGTTATTCTGTGATCCTACCCCTGCCGCCTCACAACTTTTCCTGTAGCTCCCTTCCGTACTAGAAGGTCACTATAAGGTGTCCTCACAGCCTTTTCTTCTCCAGGCTGACCAATCTCATCTCTCAGGCTGTCCTCATATGGGGGTTGTTCTAGCTCCCTGATCATCTTTGTGAATATTAGCTTGAGATGCCTCAATTAGCTGCCTTTAGATTGAGCAACGGGAATATTCTGCCACTGAGGGATGCTGTGGGAACATAACAGAAGGATGGCAAGGAGGAGATTTCCATTAAATAAACTCCCGTGTTCAGTTCTGGAGTCCTCAGCACAGGAAGGACATGGATTTGTTAGAGGGAGTCCAGAGGAGGCCACAAAGATGATCCGAGGGCTGGAGCACCTCCCATACAAGGACTGGCTGGAAGAGTTGGGCTTGTTCAGCCTGGAGAAGAGAAGGGTCCGAGGAGACCTTAGAGCAGCTTCCAGCACTGAAAGAGGCTCCAGAAAAGCTGGGGAGAGGCTCTGGATCAGGGATGGCAGGGACAGGACGAGGCAGAATGGTTTTCAGTTGAAAGAAAGGAGATTGAGATGAGTTATTAGGAAGAAATCTTTCACTGCGCAGGTGGGGAGGCCCTGGCCCAGGCTGCCCAGAGCAGGGGTGGCTGCCCCATCCCTGGAGGGGCTCAAGGCCAGGTTGGATGGGGCTTGGAGCCCCAGATCCAGTGGGAGGTGTCCCTGCCCATGGCAGGGGTGGGACTGGGTGGGCTGTGAGGTCCCTTCCACCCCAAACCACTCCATGACTCCATGAGCAGAACCGCCCCGCCGCCGCTGGGTGTCGCTCCACGCCCGGGGACGGGGCTGTCACCGGGGCTGCCACCGGGAATGTCACCGGGGCTGTCACTGGGAATGTCACCGGGGCTGTCACCGGGAATGTCACCGGGGCTGTCACTGGGAATGTCACCGGGGCTGCAGAGTGTGGCGGGGGTGAAGCCCCGAGCCCCTCCGGCCCCAGTTTTTGGATGTTCCTTACAAAACTCATCCCCTGGTCCTTCAGCAGCGGGTGCTGGGGAGCGGCAGGGACCGAGGGCAGGCTGGCCCTGCCTCCTCCCGTTAAACGATGACAAGGATTCCAGCTGGCACAGCCCTGGCTGCTGTTCCACCCTGGGAATTCACCTCCACCTTTCTGCACCCCTGCCCCTCTGTACCCGAAGGGCAGCATGCAGGCTCATTGAATCAAAGAATCACAGCATCATCAAACAGTTTGGCTTGGAAGGGACCTTAAAGATCATCCAGTTCCACAGTTCCACACCCCTGCCTTGGGCAGGGACACCTCCCACAGGATCAGGCTGCCCAAGGTCCATCCAGCCTGACCCTGAACACCTCCAGGGACAGAGCAGCCACAGCTTCCCTGGGCAACCTGTTCCAAGGACTCGCCGCTTTCATGGTGAAGAAATTCCTCCTTATGTCTAGTCTAAATCTGCCCCTCTCCAGTTTATACTCATTGCCCCTCATCCTATCAGTACAAGCCTCGTCCCTCATGCCTGCTATCCTCACTTCAGCCATTCCAACCTCATCCTGAGCCACAAGACACGGAAGGAGCAGGAACTGGCTGCAGCTCCCTTGCTTGACTCTCTCTGCCATGGGAAAGTGTTAGTGGGTGGGAGAGCTGGAGCAGCCACTCCTACAGCTCCTGTCCAAAGCCATAAATGCAAAGATAGGGAGAAGACAGGGACCAAGAAGTGAGGTGTATGGATGCCGGTAACGCCGTGGCTATCCCCGCCTGGTCCAGCAAGGCCAGCTGCCAAATGACACAGACCAGCCCAGGCACTGTTCTTAGGAGCCAGTGCTCACAACCAGCAAGTCCTAACTGATTCCCTGGCAGCCCCACTTTCCCTGTGGTGCTCGACACAAGATGAAAGCAAATGAAAAAACCCAATATTTGTAGAGGCTAGGGCACAGACCTTTAATGAAGGAAAATATTTTCATTCATCACTTAGGCCCTCTCCTGCCATCCTCCCTTGGTTTATGTTTCCCTATGGAGTTCCACCTACCTGGCCTGTAGCCTTGGGGCCTCTGAATAGTTCTCCTAATTTAGAAATTTCCTAAATGAATGACCAAGTTCTGTTACTGAGATCTTCTGATACTTGGCAGAGTATCCTGGAAGGATAGGATTCCTGTGTCCTTGATGGATCTTTCAAAAGCTCAGATGCACTAGAAAAAAACAGTAATACGTGATCTGTAACAAATTCATCGAAGTAGGAGGCTAGGATTCCCTAGAAAATGTGAGACAGCTATGGAGAACTGGAAAGTTAGTGGACAGTAACTTCTCTGCCATTTTTATTTTTGGAATACAAGGAAACAGGCTACTCATAAAATACAAAGTCAGCTCTTTGTCCCTGCTCAGAAAGAGCCAGCCAAATGGCTTCAGCATGGACTTTCTCTGCAGCACAGGACTGGAGACTCTAACTTCTGCTTTGTCACTGTTCCCTGCCATGGGCATTTGTACACACTCTCTCTCTCTCTTTTCCTCTCCTTTGCAGAACCATGGAGTGGGTGCTCTAACCTCCAATTTGCTCTGGAAAATTTTGAGTCTGGTAGGGGGAGGTATTTGGTTCATGTTGTCCCACCGGCTGGAGGCAGCGGTGCCAATCTCTCTGGGTGTCGTCTCTGCAGGACTCGGTAGGGCAAAGAGCAACGTGTAGATAAAGGGGGGATTGAGCAACCCAGCCAAACATGCTGGGTCAGAGGTGAGCAGAAACCCAGCAGAAGACCAAGAGACACCTGAGCATCCCCATGTCACATGGGAACAAGGGGTGAGCACTTAGAGAGGGGGAGGACTCTGGTCTATAACAGAAGAACTGAAGGCGGCCAGGAGACATGGCCTGGGGAGCTCCCTGCCACTGGGGACTGCAAGGCAAGTATTGCAGCTGCAGTTTCAGAAGAGAGAAAAGCATGTGAAAATCTTTTTTTTTTTATGGTAAAATGAGGCAAAGTCTTGAGCCTGGTCTAAGAGCTGGGGGAGACGGGAGGAAAGCCAACCTCTCTCCGAGCTGAGACATTGTCTCTGTCTGACATTTTCTAGGTGCTGTTTTTAACAGCAGAGAACAGCAAGTGGAAATCTGGCCTCTGCCAGGCACAATTTATGAGTTAGTGCTGGTGTTGGTATAGAGGGACCTGAGGATAGGAAGAAAGAAATAGAGAGTGTAAAACATGCTCAGAAATAAATTTCAATTTTACTTCTCTGTTTTGCAGCCTGTATTGCAACATCACTGCACTTCGGTCAATACTTCAGGCGAAGTCCCCTCCTACCCTCCAGAGACCTTCCCACCCCACCTCTGTGCTCTCTCCCAGCCTGCCTGCTCGCACAGATACTGCTCAACTCTGAAACTCCTCTTGCCTTCCCCTTTAGCTCACCTCCAATATACCACCTACAACACCTTGCTCACTGATGCAACAGTCAATTTCTGGCATGAACTTCTTTCTTCTTTGCCCCTCCACACTGGTTTAGGCTGCAGGTCTACGGGTGAGCAGCTCTGTTCCCACAGGGTTTAATGCGATGCATCTCTGATCTGATTGATCTGGCAAGAGCTGCTGCAAGGCAAATAATACGTGAGACAAGTCTGCCGCAAGAAGCATCAGAAATTCCAGACAGCCCTTTTCTAGAGCGTGATCCTCCATCCACAGGCCTTCTTATAAACACTTCAGTGTTTGAGCTATCACCATTAAAGTAATAGCATCTCCCCAAAGCTGGTGTTCTTCCAGGGACAGCTGCTGTAGACCTGCAGAACAAAACTCAAGACAATTTCCAGGAAGAAAATGCCTCTGCAATGTTTTAGTGTCGGTCTGATCCTGGAGCTGAAAAGTTGTGGCTTCTACAGAACAAAAGGGTAACTGGAAAGCAGAATTTAATTCATGACAGAAAAGAGCAGTGAGATTCTTCCCTCCACCTTTTCACTGTTCCGGTATCTTTCTATTACCTCCCAGCATCTCTGTTTTTTCACACGTGAAAGTAGAGGACTCTGAATTCCATTGCATCAGAATTTTTTTTTTCTGCTGAAAAATGTGGATGTTCTTACTAAGTAATTTGTGAGCTATGCTGTCTCCTTCCTCAGCTGACTAGTTCTGAAAAACAGAAACCATGAAATCACTGGAAAGAAGGTACCTTTCACAGCAGTGCTTCTTTCTGCTGAAGTTTGTTCTATTGGGAGATGTGCCCCAGGAGAGCTGCCGCCCTTGGGTTTTTCACCCAGGGTGAGACCACTGCCCAGATCCCTTCACCAGGAATGTCTGCATCTTTTCTCCTATCTACAGCATCTCTCTAAAGAGGTTTTCCTGGACTATTATTAGCAGCCTCTGCACATCTGTCCAGACTACAGCACGGCATTTACAGGGACAGAGCTCGGTGCGCCCAGACCTCCACCCAATCCTGTGCAGTGCGAGCCTCGCTCTGCACCTGTTCCCATTTCAAAAACCCCATTTCTAGCCATGCATTTGTTATGACAAGCGCAGAAACAATTTAAAAGAGACCAGAGTTAGCTCAAAACCTGCTTGCCGAATGCTAGGGGTTTGGATAAGTGGTTAGTCCCGCCAACAAGGTTCCCATGAGAAGCTGAGAACGGATGTTGGCTCCAGGAGAGTGGATGTTGGGATTTGAGGTGAGCTGGAGGAAGTTTAAAGAGATCCAGGTACTGCAGGGAGGTGAGGGGGGAGAAGGGAAGGAGGGGACAAGCTGGGCATCCAGCCTCAATTACCACCCTGGCTGACGTGTGATCTCGGTGACTACGGGATTACTCAGCGCTGGTCTGGAGAGGAGGTGTGGGCCACACCATCCCTGATATAATCTGTTTCACATGACAGTTGCACAGACTTTTAATTTTGTTAAAGAAGATCAGCCCGGGCAGGAATACAACTTTTTGCTGCAAAGCAGCAGAGAATAGGGCAGAAATCTGAAGAGGGCAAATTTAGATCTCCAAAAATATCTTGAAAAATTGCCCAGGAAATTTAGCGACCGGTTTTAGCATTTAGTTTTAGCCAACGGCTGTGGCAAGCTGGAGACCTGGCAGGGTAGAGACCAACCATGCATCTAAGCGGGTCACCACGGCAGGAGACGTCCTGCCTGTGGGACCCTAAGACATTTTGGAGGTAAGAAGCACATGAGACCAATTTCCAGGGGTTCAGTTGCAAGGGCCAGTTAGGGCAGCCGCTGGATGTAACTGCCAGATCAGAATGCAGGATAAAGGCACACAGGGAGGGAGTAAACAGCCAGAAGAACAAGCCCTGGCTCACTGCAACTTGCCAGTATTTGCACCCAATACAGATGTTTGTATTCATGAAGGTTTGGGCTCCAACTACAACCTCCAGACCCAGCTCTCTGGCCAGGCCCAGCTCCAGTTTAATCTCTGGTGCATTCACCAAAGATTGACTTGGTAGATAAAGATGGAACTAGAAATATTTGAGGCCTTAAAACCTGTTAGTGTACTTTCGTTATGGAAAGAAACAAAAATTTTAAAACACAAAATGAAAAAGGAAAATAAAATAAAAGAAAGAAAAAGTCCAATGATCCACTGACTGCTTCTTGAATTCTTCCTCTTTTCAAAGTTCTGAGGTTTGAACATTATGAACAGTTGACTGTTTGGATCGTATAATGCAATACCTGTTCCTCTGGCTTAACGTTACAATATTTCCCACACCGCAGGATTGCTTCACATTATTCTAAGAGGCAGTGTCATTTTCCCTGCAGTGCTAGGTCTTCTTTACTGAGGCGAAGGACACTCCTACTTCCTTTAATTATATGTTTTGTTTTAAATTAATGTCCTTTATTCTGGGGATGATTCACCAGCTTGTAGACAGGTAAATGTGGGAGTAAGAGAGTGAAAATATAAGTTTGATTCCCAAGGTGGGTGTCTTTAATTAAAACGGACATCAAGATTCAGTCTTCCTTCCCAAACTTATCCCGCAATTCTAAACCCATTCGGATTCCATGTTTCCATGCACGTATTCCACTTTCCTTTTGAATCACGTTACGTACGGGCCCCTTTGGCTTCAGCGCAGATTCCCTGTCGCCCGTGTACCCGGACAGTTGCACCATATCACGCTAAGTAAATAGGCTGAGGGGAACTTTGAGGGCATCATCCCTGCACGGAGAGATGGGGAGGGGAGCTCGGGGTTTGCTGGGCTGTCTGGCTGCACGCAGGGAGGCTGGAGCAGCACCTGGAGCAGCACCTGGAGCAGCACCTGGAGCAGCTCCGAGCCCCCCGGGCACATCCCAGCAGAGGGTCCTGCCTGCCGGGGGGCTGCTCAGTCAGGCTGCGCGGGGAGTAACGGGATCTGCCTTATATTTGAAGACGCCACTTAGAGAAACTTAACTCTTAAATAAAAGCCACTCCACTTTTTCTAACAGCAACTTCTCGTACCTCGGGACTTGGCAAGGTCCCTCCTGCCTCGATTTCCCCGAGGGTGAAGCCTGATCCGCACCCACCCCCCTTCGCTCCCGCAGAGACAACCAGTTAGTATCACAGAACGTGGCAAACAACTAGTTACTATCACAACAAGCAGAAGGCGAGTCTTAAGAGGGTCTCTTCGCGGGCTCCGAGGCCTCCGTGCAGCGGGAGCGCAGCCCCGGTTCCCAGCCCCGGCTCCAGCTCTAGTTCCCAGCCCCTGTTCCCAGCCCCGGTTCCAGCCCCTGTTCCCAATCCCGGTTCCAATCCCGGTTCCAGCCCCGGTCCCCAGCCTCTGTTCCCAGCCCCGGTCCCCAGCCCCGGTCCCCAGCCCCTGTTCCCAATCCCGGTTCCAATCCCGGTTCCCAGCCCCGGTCCCCAGCCCCGGTTCCAGCCCCGGTTCCAGCCCCTGTTCCCAATCCCGGTCCCAGCCCCGGTCCCCAGCCCCGCCCGCAGCCCCCGCCCCGGAGCCTCCCCCGGTGCCGCCGCCGAGCGTGCGGGTGGCGAGCGGCCAGCGGTGACGCGCCCGTTGCTATGGGATCCACCGCCCCTATAAATAACCGAGGGAAGGAACTTTCCTAAGTCAGAGAGAGACTTTTGAGGACGCGGGCGCAGCCGCGGATGGTCCGGAGGAGCCGCGCCGGTCCCCGCAGCAGCCGGAGCGCCGGAGCCCCGCGGCGCCGCAGGGACTGACCGGGCCGGGGCCCCGGGGCGGCTGCTCGAACCCTGAGCCGGGGGGGCGCCCCCCCCTGCGTCCTCGCCTCCGGCCCGCACCCCCCTTTGCTTTCATGCAACGCCTGGTGGCCTGGGACGCAGCATGCCTCCCCATCCAGCCGCCCGCCTTTAAATCCATGGAAGTGGCCAATTTCTACTACGAGGCGGACTGTCTGGCTGCTCTCAACAAGCTGCACCCGCGGGCGGCCGGGGGCCGCTCCCTGCCCGAGCTGAGCGTGGGGGACCACGAACGAGCCATCGACTTCAGCCCCTACCTGGAGCCGCCGCCCCCCGCGGCTGCCCCCGGGGGCGCCTTCGAGCCTCCGTGCGGCGGCGCCGGCCAAGATTTCCTCTCCGACCTCTTCGCCGAGGACTATAAGGGCGGCGGCAAGAAGCCCGAGCTGGCGTACATCAGCCTGGGCCGGCACGGCGGCCCCTGCCCCGGGCAGAGCCACAAGCCGGGGGCGCCGCCCGGCTGCTTCCAGCCCCCGCTCCCCGACGCCAAGGCGGAGCCGGTGTTCGAGAGCCTGGACTCGTGCAAAGGGCCCCGCAAGGAGGAGGGGGGCGCCGGGCCCGCGCCGGGGGGCGCCGCCTCGCCCTACGGCAGCGCCGCGCGCTCCTACCTGGGCTACCAGTCGGTGCCGAGCGGCAGCAGCGGGAACCTGTCCACGTCGTCCTCGTCCAGCCCCCCCGGCACCCCCAACCCCTCCGAGCCCTCCAAGTCCGCGGCGGCCGGCGGGGGCTACTCCGGGCCCCCGGCGGGCAAGAACAAGCCCAAGAAGTGCGTGGACAAGCACAGCGACGAGTACAAGCTCCGCCGCGAGAGGAACAACATCGCGGTGCGCAAGAGCCGCGACAAAGCCAAGATGCGCAACCTGGAGACGCAGCACAAAGTGCTGGAACTGACGGCCGAGAACGAGCGGCTGCAGAAGAAGGTGGAGCAGCTCTCCCGGGAGCTCAGCACCCTCAGGAACTTGTTCAAACAGCTGCCCGAGCCCCTGCTCGCCTCCTCGCCGCGGTGCTGACCCCCGCCCGGGGCTCGGGGGGGGGAGGCCGCGGGGTTCGGATTTTACTGCCCTTGGTCGGTTTCGGTGTTTTTATTTACCCGCTGGCCGAAGGGGGCTCCCCGGGGGCCCTGCGGCTGCTGGGCGGGGGGGGTATTTAAAAGAGCGAGAGCAGAGCGAGCGCAGTGATGCAACCTACGAGCATGGCTGGGGATGCTGTGAACATGATGCAACCGCGTGTAACTGTCAGTCATGGATTGAGTAATCTGTTAAAGATGTTCCTACAGGTTTTTTTTATTATAAAGAATAATCTATTTCTATAAGAAAATACATATGTATATTTTGGGATCTATGCATTCTTGCTACATTTGAAGCATTAATGAACGATTTTAATAAACTTTATGAGTAGGTTAAAAAGTAGCTTGTTTTATTTTGAAGGCCCCTTTAGAGTCAGGTGAAGCGCAGGGCTGAGATTCTGCCTGACGCTGGCTCAGTGCTGGGATCAGGATTTTTGTTGGTCTTTTGGCTTTTTTTTCTCTGGCTGGGAGAAAGGAGGAGAGGTGGGGAAAGTAAAACCAAAACAACCCCCAGATCCCAAGAGAAACCCAGCAAAGAGCAGAGCTGGACGCTTTAGCCATGTCTTGTTGCCTCAGTTTATTTCCTCTAATCACTTGCTTTAGCTGCTGCTTGGGTGTTGTTTGGGGAGGAGGCGTTTGTGATGAGAGTTTGTTGTTTTGGTTTTTTTTTTTTTTTTTTGGCACTTCTCGCTGTTCTGAACGTGTAGAGCAAGATGTGTGATCCAAACCATGACCAGTCTCTGGCGAAGCAGCAGCGAGTCTGAAGTGGGAGGGAGGGAGAAAAAGGAAGGGAGGAAGCCTGAAATGAATTTGTGTTTCTTTTTCTTGTCTTTACAGAGTTTCTATTCTTTAACTTATGATTCAGCGTTTCTTACGTTTGTAGTTTACAGGAATAAACATGAGAAAGTAGCATTTCTGTTGGATGTCAGTAATTTCGGTCATTGCTCGGGAAGCTCTCACGACTCCCAGCCAGGTGAGAGGCACGTGGATAACGCTCTTATCTTTTCTCTTGAGACATTTTTCTGAAAGCTGTAGGCAGAGTTTCTCTCGTGAGGGGCGTTTGTTTCTGTGTGCGTGTGTCTCTCTGCGGGGCAAAGGACAGATCGGGGGGTGACATAGAGAAGGAAGTTTGCAGCAGGTCATAACTTTGTTGTAGAGAAAACTAAGGCTCCGCCTGCCAAAGGAACAAGCCTTGCCTGGGCTCCCAGCTTGCGTTAGTTCCCCTGCCATATGCTGTGTTGAGGTCTCTAAGAAGTTAACAGCCTCCGGCTGGTTACGTGGAGGGAGTCGGGCAAATCAGCAGGTCTTACTCAGCATTTTCCATTTTCCTGTTACGCCGAATTTAAGCTTTAAGATTTTTAGATCCAGCTTCCCAGTGCCCCAGAAAACAAACGTCTTCATCCTCCGTGCTCTGTTTGACAGCTGAACGCAGGAGGGCTTTTCAGTGCAGAGACAGTGCCTTGAGTTTGCTGCCAATCATCGCCGCACAGACAGATTGCAGAAGCACAAATCTTCCATTTGTTGCTTATGTCTAGAGTTTCTTGAGGCAAAACATGGTTTCTCCTGAAAGAACTGTTCTGCTTTTTTTAAAACTTAAGATCTTAGCCTCCCGCGGCTGAATCTCCCTGAGCTCTTACTGAATCTGTTGCACGTTGCCTGTTTCCCCAGTGCCCCCCTGGCTCCCACTGTGCAGTAGTGAGCAGCAGAGTGATGGTCCCGGTACAGATGTGTCCTGTTTGCTTTTTAATTTGTACAGTGCAGTTGTTTTTATGAGACCCTAAGAATAGATTTTCTTGGGTGAGCGAGCTCCTGCACCAGCATGACTCAAGTTCTTGCAGGCAAAACAGACGTTAGATCTTGTCTTGACTGTCCCTCGTGACGATGATTACTCCAGCCTCCTGTGGCTGTTTATTCTACTATTCTTCTAGTTACGAAACTTATCCACATCGTTAGATCCTATTTTCTTGTTGTGCTGTAGGCCATGTAATGTTACCCAAACTTACAAGCAGTGTTCCCAGTCAGAACCGAGCGCTGCCGACAGTGGAATCCCTGGAGGACTGAAGATGTTCTCAGATACAGTTCGTTCTTTCTTTCTAAAAGACAGAGCTTCCAACAAAAGTTCAGTTTATGGGGGCTGGAAGGCAGGGTAGATTGAAAGATAAGATGCACTAAAGGTATTTATATTTGCTTAAATAATAGTCCAGTTTTGGAGATAGAGCCCTATCAGACATGAACAAGCTAATCCCCATCCTTAAACTTTGCCTGCCACAGTTCAGGAGAGCCAGGGTGGTGTTAAAGAATGATGTTTAAATTACTGCTGTATTCCAGTGTATCTCTTGATTAGGATTACAGATTCCTTGTTCAGGAGGAAAACTGCAACAGCAAGTTGTTGTCAGAAAGATGCAATTACAAACAGGAAAAATGAGGATGTGAATGCACCAATTTTACAGTATTCTCAGAAAGAATCTGTGAAAGAGTCAGAAAAAAAGAATGCCTGAATCCTTCACTCTTAATCTCATATTACCCACATAACTTAGATTTTAGGAGCTTTGTAGCACTATCAAATGCATGGAGGTCATGAAATACCCTGCTTTATAAACAAGCATACGAAAAAGCCCCTGTAATTAAAACATTTCCTAGAAAAAAATAGTATGGAAAAAAATAGTTTGGAAATGAGTCTGAGAAAACTCCAAGCATTAAGTAGACAAAAGATTCCAAATACCTTTTCTAACCTTGTGGAGGGTGTGTGTGGTGGGGGTGTATATGCTGGAAAATCCCTGTCCAAACAGTGGCTCAGCTCCAAATATTGATATAGTTTCCCATTACAAACAAGGTTCTGTCAACTGAAAGCAGTATTTGGTACCTCTTGGGTTTTTTCTGACAAGGTCTCTGGAGCTTCTCTTCCTAAAGCAGCTCGGTACAGCGTGCGGTAAGACTTTGCAGTCTACACGCAGGCAGAGAAATTCAGAACTACTGGAGTAAGTGCCTTAATTTTATGGAGTTTATGGGCTCTTTTTTTTAATCTTTCAAAATATTTATTAGCTTGACAGATGCATACAGGTCTTTCTTATTGCTACCAAAATAACAGAGTTTCTTCTGATGTGGAAATACCTGCAAGATCAAATCCCTAGCCCTGACATCCCCTTTCCAAAGCGTCTAGCATTTTCTCACTTGCTAGGTGTTTGAATTCAGTTGTGCTCAGGTCTACAAAAGGAATCATTTATATAGTTTTAAAACAAAACAGTTAAATACAATTACAATTCTGTTAGCGGTTCTTCTATCTATTAATAGAAATTATTACTCGCTGCTTATCTGCCCAAAGTTTCTATGGCCCCGTGCAGCTCTGACCTCGTGTAGTGTTGCTTTCACACTTCTCCTACTGCTTTCCATCACTGACTCTTGAAAAATTTATGCTCATGTCTATACTAATTGTTTCTCCTCCAGCAAATAAAATCATCCAAATGGTGCACACGCACCGCAGGGTTATTGGGCAGGAGACTTGATCACATTTGAAAGCAGCATTGGGTTTTTTTCCTCATTGAGATTCTGCAATACCCTTCAGATATTGAAATTACAACCGAAAAAAAGCTTTGCGCACAATGTTTATCTTTACAATTTCATTGCTACAACAACTGTCATTGATGTGCGTGTTTATGAAAATGAGGTTCATACTAGTTAGTTTTCAAGCAGTGTTTCATTAGCTGTGACCAGAATAAAAGTCAATGCAACTCCGTACCCGCTTTAATAAAGAGCAAATGTACATGAGGCCAAATTAAAAACCTCTTGTTATTTGTAGTGATATCACTTAAGATACAAGGAGCCTTGTTGTGCATTTTCCTGTCACTCATGCCAACACAAAGTAAATCTAAAGCGCCACCAAACTGGACCTGCAGGGTCCTGCACTCAGGTTGTATGGGATGCAGATGATTGTGTGGTGGGCAGGGGGTGATCATGAATTTTGTTCTAACTTTTTTTGCTACTGATTCCTAACGCAAAAAAAAAAAATCATTACTGCTCTCCTGAGCGTTAGCCTTTTTGTGTTTCAGTCTACACTAATCCCTAACAGTCAGAATTTTAGGCCAAACTTCATACACAAATGTGAAGAAAAATGTAAACCTATGCAGGCATGTTGAAAGAGCCCAAATATATGAATCAGGAAATCCAAACAAAACTAGGAATATTAGATAACTACTCCCAAGGAAATACTTCAGCTCAAATTCTGAATAGTTTTATTAATCAACAAATAAACCATAAATGAAACATGTGAGGGAATTAATTCACTTTTGAGAGATAATCACCGAACAGATGAGAGAATCATTGAAAGGATGAAGTTCTACTTAACTATTTGGTGGGACCCAAAACATAGTCTGAGAGTTCAATCTTTGCATCAGAAAGCTAATCCTCGGGAGAAACTCTGCACTTGGATAATATTCTGAGGTTCCTGCTTTTTTCACAGAAAGTGAGACTGTTAAGCCCCAGCCTGGGCAGATGAGCAGCACAATCTCTGGTGAGTATGTAAATAAACAAAAAGATTAAATACAGCCTTGAATTGACATTGTGATCCTGTGAAATTCACAGTGTGGTGTTAGCCTGATGCAAAACTATGTGAAACTCCAACTCCAAGAGAGTTTCTCTTTGAGACGATCCTGGAAGGGGCAGTGTGGCTGCTAGGAGCACCTCACTGGGGTTTGGTGCCAGCGCCCCCGTCCTCGGGAGCCGCAGCAAAGCAGAGCTCCCCAGTTTGGCACTGTCAGAATTCTGATTTGCTCAGCGTGATCTATTGGAGATTATTGGAAACCAAAATCCCTTTTGTGATAATTTTCCCACCTGCTAAACTGTTTGATTAAAAGGCTTTCCTCCCCTCCTAGAAATGTTGGTGGTTACATCTGCTGGGATGTGAAAAAACAATACGGCTGGAACTCAAAACGAGGATAAATGGAATAATAGTTGCTGAAGATAATTAATTTGCAGTTACAGTAGCGACTTATTTAGTTGCAAACTTTCAGACTCACTGCTACAATTTCACAGAGCAACACCAAATTTAACCCTCATTTGTTTTAAATTTTCCCGCTAACTTACATACTTACCATTAAAATTATTCATATAATAATAAATGCCAATAATATTTTCTCGCTAATTAAAAGCTAAGGAAGACTTTGATCTGCATCCAGTTTTCTCCTTGCCTTGTCCTATCTGCTCTTGCCTCTGGGATTCCTGTATCACACATTACGTAGCTGTCAAAGCACTTTCTCAGAGTTCAGGGTATTTTAATCAGAGTGTTTTGTTAGGTGTCATAATTTCATACAATCTGCAGAATAAATCCTCTGAGAACTCACGCCGTAGCTGTGATGGGTTGGTCAGACCTGGTTTTGGTGGGCTCAAATACAGACACCTTGTACATCACGCTAGAGCGAAGAAGTGAATTTCTGATAGAGGTTACAAGCTGCCGAGGTCCCTATCCCCATATAAACCAAGTGCAACAGCTTGTTTGTTTTCTATAAATACCTAGGGTTTGCTTGGATATTGCAACAGCAGTTCATTAAGCCTGTGGTAAGGTGCTCACTGGTGTTGTCTAGAAATTAGAGTAACAGGAATCATAGTCTCCTTCAAATAATGCAAAAGCCCCTCTAACTCCTCATCTGCTGTATCCCCCCTCTGGTAGCTCACCTGGGATCTGGCTGTACCAAAGTTGTGCGAGATATTTTCTATAAGCGAGCGGAGGAGCTTTGAGTTTAGAAATGAACATCACGGAGACACGATGGGAAAATATTTCTGCACAACATGATGAAACAATTACTTGGCTGAAGTAATTCAGGAAGGGAATGAAAAGAACAAGAGAAAGTGCCTGGAGCCGGTTTGAGAAGCAGAAGGAGAGCGGTGGTGGCTCACCAGCAGAAACATTGTTCTGTGAATTTCCTCAGCCTCTGCCATCCTGACAATAACTTGGGGGTGGATGTTTCTAACGGTGATTTGCTGCACTTCTCTGAGCCGAAGTGCCCGACTTGAAATGGTAAAATACAGATTCTGCTTCTGTTGTTTTTTTGAACTGAAAAAGGCCAGAAAATTAACCTAGAATGTAATTTATTAAGATACTTAAGCATGTCTAACATTTATATGTACAAGGAGCAGAATAAAATCTGTGGGATAACTTGGCACAACAAGATGAGTAGAATTACAAAAAAAAAGGAGTAATTATCAAGGAGTTGGGTTGCTTAAAGGAATGCAGGCTGGACCAGAGCCACTTACGCTTAACCAGCACACAAGCCAGCTTTTGTGCCAGCTCTGTGAAGAAAGAACTTCCGAGCAGGACTATTTGCTTGCTGTTGAGTTATCGGTGACCACTGTTCTTGTTCTTAACGTTAAGAGTAGTGCTGGTTGCTGGGTTGAGACCCCAAACCTGACGGAGCAGAAGAAAAGGCCTTCAGGCATGACTTTAGCTATTGGGTGCAGAGTATCCTTAACCACTTTCAAAGCAAATTACACAGCTGCAGAGGTGCAGATGAGTGCAAAATGCAGACAAAAATTAAGATGCAAGGGATAAATACCGAGCTTTGGCAAAAGCACATGAAATAGAAGAGAGAGTTTCTGGTCATAGCTCTATATCTTTAGATTATCAGTTAGCTCCTAAACATCTTAAAAGCTGTATGCACATATCTGGATCTCTAGTTATAAATGCAGTTGCCGCAGCTGCAGGTAAATTTGCTGATTATATATTTAGATTCTGATCTTACATATATGCTTCATTTTATACACGCAGCTGTAGTGATTTCAGTGAAACTATTATTACACGTATGAGTAATGATAAATGCATAGATCCGTATTTACATGGATCTGTATATACATGGGTCTGAGATCACAGTGTGTCTGGGAAAACTTTTGCGCCTTGCTCAGTTTTACAGCACGTGCCCTAGCAAAGTTTAAGCATTTCATGTCTTCTCAAATTCGAGAGAGATACCCATGCACAGGGGCTGATTTGACCGTCTCTTCCCGTACAAAAGGAGATGACAGTGGCCTCAGCATTTTTGCATTTCCCAGGAAAAAAAAACATCTGACAAGTGGGATCCAGTCTATGCTCTAACAGGTATCGTTGAGTCCCGGTGGTGAAACACATCCTTCCGGAGCCTTGGCTGCAGCTGCCTGGCCTCAGGATTGTATTCCTGCACCGGCATAAGTCCTGGGGAAGAAAGCATGATAGAAACTCTGGGTGTCCAGAAAGAGGGTGAATGAGAGGCACTCAAACAGGCCAAAAGGTCCTAATTTCCTGCCGCGGAACCAAAGAAATGCACATCCAGTTTGTACGCTGGCAGCTCTGGCAAGCTGCTATTTCAGAGCATGGTGTTAATATCTGGCTCCTGATTAAAGGATTCTTAAGCAATAACCCACTCCACATCAGCAAGAGCTGCTACCAAGAACTGTGGACTTCTGTGGACTAGAAGACAACTGATAAAGCAGATGCTGAGAAAAGCAAAGGCGCCTGCATTGGGCAATCCAAGGGCTACTAATGGCTACTAGAAAATGCTATTTTTATTTCAGTTCTGCAATTGTATAAGCCTGATTCACTAAGAACTCACAGGGACATGGTGTTTGTATAGGGCTTGCTTGGGTTTTTGGTTTTTTTTTGCTTTTTTGCAAATCATTTTCTTTAGATGAATGGATGCTCCCACTTCACGGGGGATAATCACTACTCTTGGGTAATTCTTCCTGTGTCATTATGAATCGATCGCACTTTTCTCCAGAATTAACTCCTGTGAATTTTGGCTTGGGGAGGATGAGGCGCTTGTGCAGGAATGATGCCCTGGGATCTCTTGTAGTTCAGTTCTGCAGGGCGTAGGGGATACAGTTCACAAGCGAGGCTGTCAGATTGGAAAGGGTTTGGCAAAAAGGACAAGGTGGCAGATCTCCATGTGCTGAAGATATCTTGAAAGAAGGAAGTGATACCAAGCAGTACATGGTTCTGGGAAGGCTACTGCAAGCTGTGGCAATGATGGGAACTGTTTCCAACAGCCAGGCTAGGGGCAATCAACTATTTTCCCAGTGACCTCATGGTAACACGAAGTGAAAATTCCACTGCAGCGTTTTCGGCCAAGTCCTTAAAGGCAAAACCTTAGCAAATGGCTCTCACTTTTGCATTAATTCAGTAGCAGGTGCTCTTCTGCACGAGCCCTGCAAAAGCTTTATTACCAGCGATACAGTAACTATTAAACAGCCCTAAGCTTAACCTGGTATTTACTGTAAGACTGTGCCTTTTTATTGCGCAGAGGGAGGGAACTCCCTTCTCAGCCCTCCAGGTGGTCCCTTCAGGGCAGGGTTGAGGCACATTGGGAAGAAGGGGTGGGGTTGGGTGGGAGAGGCTTTCATTGCTGCCCTACCTGTTCTGGGCATAAATTGAAATGATCAGTCTCTAAGTCCTGCCAATTAGGCATGCTTTACTGGCATTAGAGTCAGTTTACTACCATAGGGAAAATTAAAATCTGTCTCTTTTAAGAAAAAATGAGGCAAAATCTTGCTTTAACAGATTTAACTCCCAGAGTAGGAGTAGGAGCGGGCAGCAGCGCACTCTGTAGGGTACCTGTCCTAGCCCAGGCAGGCAGGGTTGTGCACTCCCTTCAGCAGTGCCTGCCTGGTAGGGAGCTCATGGAGGGGGCTGGAGGATGCAGTCTGCAGTCCCCAACTGCACCCTCTCCACTGCAATAGCTCCACTTCAACATTCAAGGCAGCATTAGATGTGAAAAAAAAAAAAATAGTTGGTAATCCTTTCCTAGACCCCACCTGCCAACAACGCTCCACCTACTTAGGAGAACAAAATGAGACGCTTTTTACAAGACTATGAAACTGCTAATCAAGGTAGTACCTGTGCTCTGAAGTTAGTACCTTCCTAATCTTCTCATCAACAGATTACTATAATGAAGAGGGCAATAGGGACCTCACCGGTCTATTACCTCTTGGTTTCTGCAGAATGCAGCAGACATTGTTCTGTTTTTCACACACTGCTCTGACTCTGAGGGTTACTTTCCTTACCATAAAGGCCAGAACGGATGGTTGGTTTACTTTCTCAAAGAAAAGTTATCTTTGCAGCCGGTATTTCTGCTTGTGAAACTATGGGCATGCTGTGCTGCTGTGGAGCGTGAGGCTTCAGCCTCCTCTACATTCAAAGAAGAGGGCCAGGACCTTGTCCCAACAGCCCCCTGTTCCTTTCTTATAAGCCATTCTCACCATTTCAAAATTTAGTCTCTGCTGCTCCAAAACAAGCATTTCTGATAACAGCATTTCAGATCTTTGCAACCCTTTGGTTATATGGAAGTTTTTTTAGGACATGAAGAGGACAAATGGGAAAATTAATTATCCATGTAAAAAACATTTCATATCGCATAAAGCTTGCCTGTGAGAAATACTATCTTTTTTACTATCTTACATCCTGGGAATTTCGACTGACTCAGCCTCCTGCATCCACATCTCATCAAGATCCAGGGTTGTTTATACCAAATCCCTGTTGCGTACAAATCTCCAGCAGAAAAGCCCATTTCTTCTAAGCTTCTTTACAAATGCAGTGCTAGGTACTCCCCACCCCACTACCTACCACTTTCTCTTGAGAAGAGAAGGGAGGTGAATGTGATCTCCAAATAAACACCTCTCAGCTAATTTCTGCTCTTATCCAGCCTCCTCCAAAGGATTAACCATTAGCTGGGGATACCAGGAGGGCTCTGACCACACTACAGAGCCAGGTTTGGTGGTGGGACTTGCAGGAGGGCTCTGCACTGGTTCCATGCTGAATGTTAAGCACAAGTGGTTGCTTTTCAGTCTATGCTGTGGAGATTCTGCCCTGCATAAATTAGGAACGAGTGATGACCTAGTGATTCTGGAGTAAGGGGAGTGAAGGCCTGTATCTGGCATTGCTGCAAATCCTGGTTTCAGGATCTCAGGCAAGTTACTTCCTCTTTCTTTGCTTCAGTTTTTTACCTACAGAAAGATCCTTCCTGGATATGGGAGAACAGAGCATGCTGTCTCAGGAGTTATTTATTTTAAAAGCCACAAAATATGAGATAAGAGACCTTGACAATACCATATATTATTTAAAGTTTATATTAAGAGATAAAAATATGAATTAATTCAACAGGGAAAGTCTTCTGGTATAAATGACTGGGAGCACAACTGTCCCTCACTCCAAACACTTCCCAGGTAGTAACATGACCACAAAGAGTTTGGCTCATTATATATGTAAAACAGGCAGATGCTATTAGAAAGTAATTTTTTTTTCACCCAGTGAGTAGAGAGGCCTGTCCCTCGTGACAAAATCCTCTGTGAGGGCCATATTTTCATCATGCTTCATATTTCTCAAGGTATTTGACATCAGCCTCAAAATTGGATACTCTTTTCCCTTTTCTCCCCTGGAATCTGTCCTCTGCGTTCACAGAATTTTGCTGAGTCCTCAGCATTTTCCTTTCAATTTCCCTTCCCTTTGACAGTATGTAATTCCTGATGTTGGTGGGTATCATCATAGTTTTATTAAGTATGTAATAACACGCTGTTCAGGGACAACATGTCATGATAATAAACCGCCCAACTCTAATTAGGCCTGACTCATAGTCCACATGGAAAAGGACTGGATGGGGTTCAGAAAAGCACCTTTAAGCAGATGATGGAAATGTTTAAAGAACAAAGAAATTAGCAGTGTTTTGTATTATTAAGTATTTTGCAGAGCAGAAAATTAATTAGCACTGGAGAGAACACACTCCTCTGGAATGCCCCTGTGTGGCCTATTATATCCCGTTTTGCCCTGTGAGTCATTCCTTCACCATCACTGATTCCGTGCTAACAGGAGCAGTTACAGTGGGATCAAGTTTAGTGAGTTACTCATGTGAGTAAGCAGCCATAGAGGGAAATTTCCCCTTGAGCAGTGGCCAGGGTACCCTGGCAAAAGCTTTACTAGGGAAAAAATAATCAAGCTTTTTGCATATTATTATATTTTTACTTTTCACTTCAGGAATATTACTATTTTAGATGAAATGCTAAAAACACGTCTCCAGTAAGCTACGTAGATCAGAAGTGAGTATGTACACCAGACTGATGATTGAGACATCTGACACTTAATGCCTGGGGCCTTCCTGCATGAGAGAAACTGCCCCCGTGAAGAGGAAGCACAATGCCAAGATCTAAGTGGAACAGAAATAACTGAATAGTTCCTGGTGTGCTTAAACCTTGAAACTGCACAAGCAAGTTATCAAGGCCAAATCCATCTCTCTCTCAGTCCAGGTGAAGGGTCATCCATGAATTAGGAGGCAAATTATTGAGTTACTGGCACAGCAGCAACAGAATAAACTCTCACCAACTGATTGACTAAGACAGTGGGGTATCACCCCTAGCAATTGGCAACTGTCCTCTCCTCATTAGCCTTCATTAGGGTGGTCATCTCCAAACCAAACAAACCCACAGTTCAGTTACTAACATAAAAGACACCAATTAGATTCATATAAGAGTATTGCAAAATATTAAATAATAAAGGCTGCTACCAAACAACAGCAGGAAGATTTGCTGCCCTACAATGCTTGTTTCTCAAACAGAGAAAGCTTGGCTGTTTTCGGGAAGTTACACCGTGACTGGTGACAACACTGGCTCAGGAGGAGGGGATCCTGCTGGCATTCTCTGCCTGAATCTGACAGCAGGGCTAAGCCTGGCACCGAGCTGCATGACTCACCAACTACTGAAATTTAAAAGCTTGCATATGCAAATCACTAATTAAAGACATTAGCATAGTCAGTTACCCAAACTGTAATCTTAATCGTATCTCCAAGTTAGGCACGCAATCACACACCCATTTTGCAGATTTGCATTTGTGAGCATGGTTTCCCCAGAGCTAGGTCCAAAAACTAGTCTAAGAATCAATTTTTCCTCATGCAGTTCCAGGAAGGAAAAATAATAGTGAAAGTCTGCTAAGTGACTTCCTCTCCTGAAGAGTAATGAGGAATTGTACAAAATCAGGAACTGATGTGGACAGCTGAATGACAACTGAGGGCTAGGTGGTGAGTTACGCGTGCTTTCCTTTAATCTAATGCCTGTCTTTGTGACTCCTTTGACCCAAACAACATGGATTTCCCTCTATTAGCAACTATTCAGACACAGGAAAAACGTATGTGCCAGATTTTTACTTTATTTACACTGAATTACCAGAGATTAAAATCTGAAACTAGAAACTTTCTTTATACAGTTACAAATAGCTATATTATGCAGTTTTCAGGGGTTAAGAAAAGGAGGAAATCATAACCACAGAAGTCATAAAGGCAACTTATCCCAAGCCAAATAGTTTTGTTTCTAACGCAGGGCTTTAATTATAACATGTCATATAATGATGACATAGTGCTATAATAGGCAAATATAATGCATTAATCTGATATTATATTTTGGCTTTAACAATAGGTGCAGCGAACCAGCCTTAGTGGATAACTCATTCAGAACCTATCTGCACACTCCACCTAGATACTTATCTGCCTCTTTAATTAAGTGGAGGGAAACTTCTTGAGGCCATACCCATAAAGCCTGTCTCTGATGATAGCAGAGTTACTGGAAGCCTTTAGTAATCGCTTACACCCACGTATTGTGGTTAGCTTCCAACTTTGGCTCTTTCCTTCTCGCTTTGGAACCACCTATTTATCCTCCAGTGTAAATTCCCTAGTGTTTTTGTACCAAAAGGGGTATAAAAGATCTCCAGGGGTTGGTTTGAGCAATGCACCAGCATCCTGTCATTGGCCTCCTCAGGACTGAACCAGGCTTCCTAATTGCAGCAGTGAAAAAAAGAGCTTTGGCAAATTTGTCGCTTACCAGTTTAATTCTTGAAACAGTAGCAGCAGACCACATCAGTGAGCCCTGCACGGCCAGGGCCAGCTTTCCATAATGCAGGTTCCTCACGTTGTCCTCAACAGGCACTCATGGCAATCAGACACTACAGCAACCGGCTCCAGTGGAAGCAGGACTGGGCCTGTGGGATAAAATAATCTTTTCTGATTCCATGGGTCCTATGTAACTTTGTGTACATGTAAACCCACCCTTTTTTGCTTCTTCAAATGCAAAGAGTTTGTAGGATTTGCACACCAAGCGAAATACAGAATTTTAACTCATACTTTGGTTTGGAGAATGTGGTTCTCCGAGTTGCAGTGCTTGCTCTCTACTAGGAATTTTTGAGAGAAACGTCTTGCTCTGAGGCAGCAAGATACAGAAATCATAAAGACTGAGCACGTAAACAGCATGTGAACAAAGCACAGGGGCCACAATCTCAAGGCCGTGTGAGACAACTCCCTGAGGTGACAATAGCCTACAGGAAGAGCTACAGTCCCTCCAGCAGAATAAAGGCAGCTGAGGTGAGGTTCCTATAGTTAAGTACTAGCACACAGGATGAGCACAACTAAAACGGCCCCAACATCTTACCACCTCCTTTTCCTTTTTTTCCATCCTTCTGCGGCTCAATTCCATACTCTCCTCCAATCTTTTCCAGTATGAAAGGCTCTGCTAACAACCTTTGAACAGATCATGTTGAGAATGTCACTGCAGAGCTTCTTAATCTTACGGTGGCGCCTAGATAATATGGTGATGGATACTGAAATGCTGAAAAACAGACAGACAGATAGCTAGATAAGATTAGATATATAAGTAATTTAGTCAGTCATCATACAGAGCAGCTGACATAAGTTCATTTGTAAAGCCAACTGCTAAAATTCCTTTAGAAGTCCTTACATTTTAATTCTGTTGAAAGACAGACCTTTGATCTGAATTGTTTTGGTGGCACGTACATTATTTGAATGGAACCCTACCTGACCAGGTAATACCAGACCAGTCATTCCTGGCATACTATTGTCATAGGAGAAGAGTGTACATGCAAATCCATACGTACCAATAGCTCAGGGGCAGACAGATAACTGAGCATCATGGAGCAGATACAGACTGAAAGCATGAGCACCACTTTATGCTGATGTGCTGAATGAATCATCGCTAATAAGACGCTCGCACAACCATATATATAACTAAACATAACACTGAAACACTTCTAAATTAAGCACGATCAGAAAATAAAAGGAGAAAAATTAATAGATAAGTGTTATTGCTTCGCTTTTTCATTAATATTTATTAATTTACACTGGGGGAGGGATGGAGGAGGAAGAGAAATAAAACAGACCTGCCAGATTAACTGTTGTTTATAGACAGTTTTATATTCAAGATTTCAGGTACTAACAAAACACCGGGATGTTTGTATTGCATTCATTGCAGGGAAAATTATTTTCATTCATGTTATGTTTTTTTAATCTGGCATTAAAAAAATTTCAAAGACACTTCCTAGGGCAGTTTATTTTTGAAGTGGGTTATTTGTTTTCACTCTATATCTGAGGCCACAGGCGTATTCCCAGCTGTGGAAGGGGTAAGAGAGTGTAATAGAGAAGCACAGGGTTCATTAGTCCATGTCTTTCTGAGCGGCATTCACCCCAGCACAGACTCTTTGCAGTACTAAATGCCACAAAAGCAAAAACTGCAAAGCACATGGATGAACCACAGATAAATGGTTGCATGTCTAATTAGCGATGGCTGAAGCTCTCAGAACACTCTGTGGTTAAATTAGAAGAAGCATTCAAAAAGTTCAAATGTTAATCCAAGCCTCTTTACAATGATGGAAGTCACTCTGCGGAGCTGGCTTACTCATTCTGATTTTAATATCGTGACTGAAATTGGGTTTGAACCGCTGCACGACCAGCAGCCGTCAGGAAAAGCAGCTCCCTCCTTCACACCTGCTCAAAATCAGTAATTGCAGGTGCACAGAAAAAAAATCAACCGACTGAACAGTAGTTTCCAGACAGTGCTCGCCACACTCTTGTGTCCTTCCATGACACTATTTTTGCACGTACTCAGCTTTAAGGCTTGGATTGAAATTAGTGATCTGTTAGAATCCCTGTTGTCTCAATGTTTGGGAAGCTCAACCTCTTTTTGCAGGTACCTGCCTCTTACCAGTGACTATAGTGAAGGAGCTAGACTCCTAATTTGAGCATCTCCTTTATTTGCCTGTACTTTGGAAGGATCAAGGTCCAACTGTCTTGTGAAATGCCTGATGTTAGGGTATCTCCCTGACCAGTAACTCGTCCTCCTTAGCTAGTCCATTATGGAATATTTCAAATCAGCTTGAGCATAAATGGAGTAGGTGTGGATTCCCCTCACACACTGTGTGCCAAATACGTATTTGGGGTTTTTTTGGTTTTTTGGTTTTTTTTTTGAGAATCAGACCACTCAGACATTTCTGTTCAGGTTTTGGAACGTGACTTTATATACCTATTTTTTTGGAGGAACATTTGCCGAATTGCTAGCTGTCAGCTGGAGTCTTTATCAGGAAATCTGTAATTGAACATTCCAGGCCAACACACACAGAAAACAAAACTGGATAGAAACTTGTACAGTATGGAAGTGGCTACACTGGAAACAGTAAAAAGGATTTAAAAAATCTAGTTACATTTAAAAGCCCAGTTCAGGAAAAATGACAGAAAAATACTCTTGTGAACTTGAAATGTGCACTTTTGTTTCCTCAGTGATAACAGCCCTTCTCACAGCATTGTGCACCTTCAAAGCTCTGAATGAATAACTGTAGCTAATGAATAATAGTACCTTTAAATAAAAACTTAATTGCAAAACAAAAGAATCATAAAGAAAAGCTAATACTTTTTTTTTTTTTATTCAAAGCTTAGAAAAGTTCAGGTTGGAGTTTTGGGTGAAGGTTTGGTTGCTGCCTTTTCCTCTTTTATCTGAACCAGCTCACTCAGAGCTAATCTTCATCATCTAAACCACATGATTAACACAGAAAATAACTTTGGAGCAAGCCAGGTCCAAGCAGGAAGCTGCAAGTACTATCATGTCTTCACAATATTAGCCAGCAAAATAACTGTGGTTTCTTCAGTTTTTTGTTGGGTTTTGTTTGGTTTACTTTTTTTTTTTTTTAGTTCTCTACACTTACGTTTTCTTTGAAAGGAGCTTGCATTTTTGTTTCTTCTTTGTGTTGGAAACTTTCAGATTTACAATCTCACTCCCACAGGGAATTCTTATTCTCCTAGACAATCCCTGTAAGACTGGGACAGGCCTTGACCCTTATGCAAAAAGGCTAAGGAATAGCTCTCACCCTGCTCAGGTCTGTCAGTCAAAACCAAACTGTCCAGCCAGGCAGCACCTCTCCTCACCCGGTCAAGTTTAAAAGAAAGTAGGTATGACTATATCCTGTGAGGGGACAGGTCCTGCTGGTGTGTTTTAGGCTTGTTCAGAATATTCCACCTGAATTGTCTGTCCTGAGAAAATAGACACTCCTTTACTTCTTTCAGGATCCCAGTGGGGCTTAGGTGGGAACTGTGCACTAAGCTGCTCAGATCACAGCAGTTCCGGACGTGTCTAGACATAAAGTTGCTGGTCCTGGAAGAAATGTTATCCTGAACAGGGAGGAACCTACTCAGTTGTGGATGCTTAAGTCCTCTTTTGCATCTGGCCCTAACTTGCAAGAGAGGAAGAGCCAAATGCTCAAAGGCAGCTTCCAATTTATGGCTGCAAATTATGCAAAAAACATATGGACTTGATACTTTTGCACCTGCATTTGTATTGGAGGTGAGGTGGAGCCTTGATGAGGCAGAGAGAGGCTCCGATTCTCTGCCCTCTCTCTGTTCTGTGACATCAGGAGGGGAGAGAGGCCTCATGCCAGCAGAATCACCGTCCCCGTGTATGCCACACTCTTCTCTGCAAAGCCACGCGATCGGTACGCTGGGTGCTTGTTGGGCAATGGCACGGAGAAGGCTGGTTTCCTTGGAACATTTTCTGTTCATTGTACTGTTTCTTCTTGGCATTTCACAAACCACCACAAAGAAGATGACAAAAAGGGAGAAAAAACCTTTTTAAAATTAATTGTGTGTCTCTGCCCTCACTATCCCAACAGTGCTGGAAAGCTCAAAGAAGCCAGGCGGAGCTGGTCTTTGCTGGATGTTACTCTTAGCCTAATTTTATGATAATTTTTGGGAGTTTGCATTATTGAATGGTAAAAGCATGAGGAGGGAATTCAGGATTCTTAGCCATCATTTCTGGTTCTGCCGTCAAGATTCTGCTTGTATTGGGATGACATATATAAACTCTTCTGGTTGTCCCATTGGCATGAATCTTGCTTTATGTGTTTGCTACTTCTTTTGTTTCTATGACTACCTTAGGTTCAGATCAAAACAATGGCAAAATGTCCCACTTTATCTTATTATTTTATCAAAACAAATTATAAGCCTAAGAACTTATGACCTTTCTGCTCTGATTCAAACCCTATTAAAGACAATACAAAGACATCTGTTGACTCCAGTATGCATTAGATTACAGTGCAGACTCTTGATCAGATGGAAAAGAGAAGGAAGGCCACTACAACTCAAGGAATGGGAGGGAGAACTACAATATATGTTACTGGGAAGTAAAAAGAACCCCAAGGGATGCTGGAAGAAAGACTTCTGCCAAGGCCTGGCTACAATACACAAGTTTAGGGACCCAGCTTTTGTAGCTTCTTGGCTCATCCTAGAAAGAAAACAGCTTCCTGTCTTAACCTCTTAATGCAAGTTCTGTATTTGTAATTTGCAGTACTTTTCATACCTGAAAGAACAACTCAGCTCTGCTTTCGTGGCAAAATTCCCAGTGACTTCATTGTGAGTACGGCACAGCTCACATCCTCTTATTCTCTGCTGTGGTGTCAGAATCACTGAATGTGTTACTGAATACAGGTATATGTGTCAAGGTACTGCAGTATGGAATCAATGATACCTACAGACCTCTCAGGTGAAGGACAGAGCGGGCATAGTAAGGAGTAAGTCACGGTTCATGTGTAGTATATTATTAGCTATGGCAAAGTTAAATCTCAACAAATGTGTAATCTCCACTTGGCAGGAAAATACCCTGCTACCCTGCACATCTGTGATGTCACAGAAATAAAGTGTCCAACTTTAAAAAATGGCTCTTTCCCCCCAAGATTTTCTTTAGACCGGTCCTCAAAATGAATCCTAGGCAGGTAATTTGTTCTTTATCCACATGGTGTTTAAGTAGTGTATTTAATACAGTTGCAGTTCCTCCTTTAAATTCAAACATAACATCAATCCAACAATTTTTGGAAAATAAAAGGCAGCAATGGAGTGTTAAAAATTCAAAGAGATTCTGATCTAATTTAAATGGTGTTGCTCTCAAAAGCTGGCAGCATGGAGTGCATCTTTTTAAAATGTTTCTATTAGAAGCTGATGTTTATGATCGCTCTCAGCTTGGCAAGAAAAACACTCTTCTAAACATTTACATTTCACATTCTTTAGGCAGTTGAAAAATGTTGGCTTGCAGTTTTCCACGCTGCAGAGAGGTTGCGAGGAATGTTATAGCAGAACGTTAATAGCCATGTACTTTTCTTGTTCTTTGATTTACTGTGTGGTAGTTTTTATACTAGTTGTGTTCTTGATATTGTCTGTCGTGATCTGAGTTTCACTCAAACAACATGAGCTTAGGTTTATTTTTCTAGCTAATAAAAACAAAGTCAATTAATTTATTAATAATACTTCATACTGACATTGTAGTCACCATTTGGAGACTTTCCCATTTGAATATATTCACTGTGCACTGTTGTAAAACTCCCCAGCAGAGTCAGAAAACGAGTGTTTTTCAAGAGGTGCAGTCTGCAAAGGAGGGGATGTTGCTGTTCTGGTTTGCCCATGATACTGATTAACATGTACAGGTATCAGCAACAGAAATAATAATACAATGTAGAAGCCCTGGTCAGTCTCTTTCCAAGGTAACTACTTCCTTCAGTAATTACCACACCTGAGTAAGACATTTGTGTCCTGGCTGCTGTGTGTCACCCACCACGGGCCCCAGTGCAGAGCTCTGGTGAGCTCCCACAAATACTCACATTAAAGCCAGCTGGACTGGCTACTTGTACCTGCCTACTCGCTCCCTAGCACACAGATTTCCCAACCTGACACAATAATAACATCATGAAAAAAATAAGAAAATATTAGCATTGGCTCTATTCTTTACCCAGAACAATGTTTTCAAAGAAATGTTTTGAAAGTACAATTACATTGTAAATTACAGGTGCATAAGTCATAGAATCACCAGGTTGGAAAAGACCTCTTGGATCATCAAGTCCAACCATTCCCATCTGCCCCTAAACCATGTCCCTGAGCACCTTGTCTACATGTCTTTTAAACACCTCCAGGGATCGTGACTGAATCACCTCCCTGGGCAGCTTGTTCCAGTGCCCGACGACCCTTTCTGTGGAAAATTTCTTTCTGATATCCAGTGTGAACCTCCTCTAGTACAGTGTGAGGTCATTCCCCCTTGTCTTGTCCCCTGAATGCATTCAATGTGTTCTCCACTGCACAAACCACTTGCGGATATGTAGGAATCTTACCAACGTATTAAATGAATCGCTGAATTAAGACTGTTGCATGGGATACGATGAAGCCCTAAACACTGCCGACTCCCAGGAGGGCCACCCAAAGTTGATGGTATCTAGGACTACAGGAATGCATAAATATGAGAACGTATCCACACGAATAATCACTTCACTGCAGTGTTGCAATCAGAGGGAGTCCCCAGACTGGACTGCTCCTGTGGGTAAGCTCACTCATGGTCTGAGGATCTGCAGAATCAGGCTTAGTGGTATGTGCTGGATGCCTGTGCACTATCATTTTAATTCAGTTTGCTAAGGTGTGTAGAATCTCTGTTAAGATACACGTAAGCCACAATCACAGTGGCATCAAGTCAGCTGCTTCAGGTCTGGACCATTTTGCTGTGAGCTGAAGACGTGAAGCTGATGGAATTGGCTTGTTCAGTGGCACTTGGATAAAGAATAAAATTTGCTGTATGCCTTGCTGGTAGTAGTAAAGAACTCAAGGCAAGGGAATTTTACAAATTGGGAATACAAATTGTAGGCGTGAAGTCTTAATTGCTCTTCATAATTAGGCAACAATACAAACTGTACACATAATATGCCCTTCATCAGAGGAATTCAGTTAACTTAGAACGTTTATTAAAGTCTCATCAAAACATGATGTTGTGACAGTACTATACAGAGATCCCCTGAAGCAGCTGCAAACTACCTCGTCTGGGCCATGGCAAAGAGCCTGGGCCTTATGGCTACTGGCACCGTGGAGTCAGCAGCGCGCTCCCTGTGCTCCAACTTAGCCGAGGGTTTATGTTGTTCAGGGAGGCGCCTTTATTCAGTAGGATAAAAGCTGGGTCTTGCTGGCTTACATCAAACTTGTTTGGGATAATTTGCAAAATCACGGAAACAAAAGACAGTGTTTCTTGACAAAACTTTTTAGTGTAAGTCTGCGCAAGAATACTCTCATTTCAGAATAAAAACGACCACACAAAGACTGACTCAAAAAACCCTCCTTGCCAGCCTTTAGAAACTGGAAGTCCCATTTTAAAGTTGAAGACACTTACAAAAACTCCAAGTTTTTATTTAACTTGTTCTTCCCAGTGTGTACATCCCCCCCAGAGCAAGCACCCAAAATCCAAATAAAGTCAAGGGAATCTTGAGGTATCCCAGTGATGGTGGCCTCACTTCAAGACAAGCACCCAATATTAAATAAGGTCAATTGAACCTCAAGGTGTTCGATGATTCATTTCAAGGCAGATATTAAAAATGAAGGATCTTTGAAGGGTTCTGAAAATTTTAGCCTAAGTGACTGGGACTGAGGATAAAGCTGAGGAATTCCTGTTCTCATAGACAAGCATTCTCAGAGCAACTTCTTATCAATCAATAATCTATATTCATATAGATTAGCATCTACAGGTCTCTACAGGAAGCCAGTAACAACACAAATCATAACTTAATAGAATCTGTATACAACCACTTCCTTGAGCAGCACTAATAACTCTTTAAAAAGAAATAAAGGGAGCAGCTCAGAGTGGGTGGGAAGCAGTAGCCAGCAGACTGGCTAGGAGGAAGGGAGAAATAATAAGGCACCTGGTTCCCAGAAAGGGCCAGCAGGTGTATTTATAGAGGTCACACACCTGCTGGTCAATTAAGTCTAAACCCAGAACAACCACTGGTAAAACATCCATTGCTTCTGGCTTTCATAAAAGCCAATTAGAAACACATTTCTATTATAAAACCTATTTTCTAGGGAATAAAAGTGTGGAGAACTTCAAAGAGTTGCCCAAAGAATGATGAAGCACAATTTCTGTTCAGGATTGGGACTAATGGATCCCAGTGCCTGAGTTCAGGGACATTCTTTGAGATGCCAGGGAGGAGAGCTTAAAACACTGACCTCTGGTTGCAAAATTTCAGCCAGAACTGAAATAATTTTTACTTGTTTGTCTAGTATCTAATTGCTTGGGTTTTAATGGTTTCTAAATAAACACTTGCTTTACTACCACGCTTGTCTGACATTGAGGGTAAGGTAAACGAAAACAAAACTACAGCGTTACAGTTCCGCAAAGGTCATAGACTGAGTCAAAGAAGCACACGCGGCTGACCCTGGGAACCTGTGCAAAGCTACATGAGATTCTGCAGGTGGGAGTATTTTCTGCCAGGCTGCAAAGAACCAGTGCAGGAGCTGGGACAGCCAAGCAGTGTTTGCAAAGGCATTCCCTTCAGCAGGCGCAAACAGAACCCTTCCCGAGGCACGGAGAAAGTCCCCATAGCTTCTGTAAAACATGGTGCTGCACAATGAGGAGACTAAAGTCATACCACGGGTTAGTGACAAAGCTGAAAAGAATCCAGATTGCCAGCTCCCTGTCCTAAATACCAAATGTAGTCCTGCCTTCTCTTCTAGGATAAAAGCATAAGGAAAAAAAATATTCTAAAAGCTTTCAAGAAGCAGTGTGGATTTTGCTGTTAAAAGGAAGAAACATTATCAAAGGATCAGAAAATTCCACAAAGTAACACAACAGTTACTATTGCAAAACTCTGAGGGATCTCTACTGTGGTATACAGTTATTCAGCAGCTCAGATTCATAGCAGTATTTCTTCTTCCTCTACAGTTATAAATTCTTTTTCCTGTTTTGGATAAGTTCAGTAAGCTCAACTCTTCTGGCTTTAGTGAGAGCCAGACCTTGCCTAAAACGTAATATTTTAATTGTCCTTTCCATAGAACATTTATGCAGTGTTTATCAGGTTTATTTCTTTTTTCATTAGAAGTCAATCACAATGCCATTAGCACTGCTTTAATGTCATGAGAATCACACTCTGTAGGGTGCATCCTATGACTGCCTCAAAAATCTCTCCCTGTGGATATTTTGTCTCTGTAAAATAGTCTGGTTCCAGCTATTCATCTTTGCCAAGAAGAACAATGTTAGCAATTATTCCTACAGTGGAAAATAAATCAGAACAATCATTTGTTTTTTTGCAGTTGGTTGTACATTTCCTTCATCGGAAGAAATTTAGCTATGAATTAGAAAAATTTCCTTCCACCTTCCCAGGCTCTTTATTGTGCAGGATTCGTGGTATGCTTATGCATCAGATGAGTTATTTTACCTGGGAGGTAGGAATTATTCCAAGTTCATACCTGCTCAAGATGCAATTCAGTTTTATGAAGGAGACTGGCATAATGCCTATCTACAAAAAATCTCCAGCATTATTATGTAGAGCACAGAAGAGTCAACAGTGACCCAGTAAGAGAAATTAAGAATTTGAAGGTGGTTTTGCAGAGAGAAGAGATCTGTCATTAATGAAAAGAAATGAGAGGAAATTACAGAAAGCATTTCTGATCTTGCAGTCAAGCAAACGTAGAACAGAACTCCAGGGCACAGAGGGATCTGCAAGTACTACCTTGAGGAGAAAGTACTGCAGATACTTCTTCAGATAAGGGCTTATCAAAATTCAATGCCTGAGCTCAGAAACCCAAACACCCATATTGAAAGTACAACTAGTTCATGTTCATGGATTAGGACAGGATTAGCTTTAGGATTTGGCTTTCATATTCTGCTTAAACATGGGAATCATGAGAATAACTCAAATGTGCCAGTACCTTGAAGGTATCAGAGCAGATATACTGCCAGCTTGTACAAACAGTTACCCTTCTGTGAACACAGCTGGGAAAATGTGATCCTAGAGACTCTTTGCACGGATTTTCACTCGGCGCAGGGATGGTGGAGGAGGTGTTGTCCGAGGTGCTGAGTCCTCCGCAGGTCACTGGGAAACTGAAGGAAGCTGCAGGTGCTCCATGCCACTGAAAGCCACGTCATTGGCTTAATCATCAACAAAGTCCTATTACTAAGACTTGTATCTGGTATCCAATGAAATCTGAGATAGCAGTTCGTCCTAAGCAACTAGCAATACCAGTTTTCCCAGAAAATTAATACATGCAAATGTTAACCGTTCTAAATTCACTTAATAAACAAGTCACCTGGAAAGACTTGTGGTTTTCATTAAAACAGAGAATATAAATAGAAAAGGAAGCGGAAGTCCTGATACTTGGTGTTCAATAAACCCCATTATGTGGCCAAGATTTTTCAGGGCTCTCTGGGTATGCAGTGAGATAATTAGCAAACTGTCATTGTAGTCTTTCAATCGCTATAAAATATATTTAAATGCTTTCTAAGTGTGCAGCCCATTAGTGACTAATGAAACAACTACAGCTGATAGGTTGGATTCTGCACTAAACAAGACAGCAAAAAAGATGCTAAACTGCATGGTGGACATAGGGGGCTGAGAAGATCCAAGGAAGCAATTTTGTTCTCAGCTAGTGAAAGAGACTTGCCAAGGGCCTCATTAACACAGAGGCAGTGAGTCTTGATACATGTCCAGTGTCCATTCACACCCAATGATTTTGAGGCTAAGTGAGCAGAGGAACTTGAGATTCATCCCCATTCAGTGTTAGAAACTGTGCTGCACTGTTTTGGCATTGTTTCTATTCTTTCCTTGCTGTCTTGCAATAGGCAGACCAAACTCCAAGTAAAAGTTTTGTCTGACTGCTCAGTGCTGAAAAAAAAACATGCTCCTGCTGAAATACTGGCTCTAAGAGACAAATGTGGATTCCCTTGGAAACCTGCCCAGATCTAAATGTGAGTGTGGAAATGGGTGTTATTGCCTGCACTGTGTTTGCATTCAAACTCTCCCTTGACTGCAGTTTCTAGATTTTTCATATTGAACCTTGTGGGTGATTATAAGTATCTATCAAAAAATTAGGCATCAGCTTGGTAATGAATTATGGACTGAAATCAAGTCTCATAGCTGGAGAAAGTTTGAAAAATTATGCACTTGCCTCCAAAAGAAAAGGAAAAAGGGCATATAAGAAGAATAAACCGACTGTATACCACAGGTATAATGTCTTAGCAAAACTAACTCAAAAGGTAGAATCTGCACCATTAGCAAGATCTCTCCAGCTTCTCAAGTGTCCTGGACATGTATGACTTTCCACATTTCTCACCATTCTCTCAGGAAGCAGCTGTAATGTGCAGCCACAGTTCCCAGCCATGAAGCCACCATGCCAAGTCTGGCAGAGTCCAAGTGATGACACTGCTTCACGCTACGATGTGGACTGCAGTAAAAATGACCCAGCTGGCCTCGATAAAAATTCATCTAGTGGCCCTGCTCGAAGCCTCCTGCGTCTTCCTGGAGTTATGCATTGGAAAGGACTCTCTGAGTCATCCTCCTAATTTGCGTACCCCTTTGCATCTTGGCATTAACAGTCAAGAGCCATTGCAGCCAGCTAGAAAAGCTTTATGTTTGTGCTCTCCCATGCAAATACCTCTTCTCCCTACATATTAGTTACTGTGTGTGGGTTTTCTCTCTCACTCTCTCTTGCCATATGTGTGGGAGTTGATGGCATCAACTTTATGAAATCTCAACACATGCCAAGAACAGCTGGAGAAGTTGAAACAAGTTCTGGGTGAGGTGAGTTTCATGGGCAGGGACTGAAATTAGCAAAGGTACAGTGGCTGTTTGCCATCCCGGGAGTCTCACAGGGAGCATACATGCTTGCTCCAAGAGCAGAATCCCCTTGGAGAAACGTATTTGATCTGATTCAGATAATGACAAAGTCAGCTGAATTAGAAGAATCTGTTCACCAGGACAGACCATCTCTGCACCTCTTCCGTGATCGGTTTATTATGTAAATATAACAATTTCGTCATGAGTCTGAGGTAATTAATATCTTTAGCCAGCATGTACCACTCTTCATCTTCAAAACGCTTTACTAACATTAATAATTTATCACCACAACACTCTGGGAAGGTTATAATCTTAATCCATGGGTAAACTGAGGCGCAAAGATTTTAAAGTACCACAACTTACCCTCGTGTCCCAGCCTGGTGCTCAGTGTGTCACAGTGCATGACCAAGCTACCTGATATACTTTATGATAAGAAGGAACAAACCAAAAGGGCATTCTAGGATGAATGAAATAAAACTCCCTCCAGACTGCACACAGAGCAGAACCTGCTAATCACTGGCGGCTCCCTACAGGTCTTTGTGTTCTCAAATCCAGAATGTCTGTCCTCCCCTTGTAACACGTACGTGTTTCTGTTAATCTTTCTGCACATTCCCTTCAGCAGCCCAACAGTATTCCTGACGTGACAGATGCACTCTGGCCTCAGCCTTAGCTATGACTCAGGTATTTACATCTTCTTCTCTGGGTAATTTTAGATTATAAAGAACCAACGATATATCTGGTGAAGTTTGGCGTTATAAAGTGTTTACTGACTAGCATTTGCTTTTGAAGCACTTTACACACGTGCCTCAGAAAAAATTCCACCTTTTGCCTCAATCTCTTATGCACAAACATTTGAGTCTGGTTCAAAGTTTGTTCTTAAGTTGTTAATTTTCTATAATCAAGTCTTGTTTAGGCTAGTAGACGCAGCTTTTAATTTATCAGTTTTTGCCGTTAGTTCCAACTGGACATCTCCACAGAGTCATACATTATTGCTTAAGTATGTCATTCCCAGAGAAACCTGGGGAGAATTGTGAAAGAAGTGACATCCCTGCCCAGTTCAGAAAATGAAACTTCAGCACAGCCTACTAAATACAGAAATATGCACAGTGCATCAGAAATAAAAGTTTGCTTTTCTTGAGGCTTTACAAGAGGGATCTGTCAAATGTGGCAGGCTGTCATTAAAACACCAATTAACCTAATCAAAAATCCCTTTTATTTCTGCCTAGTCAGGTGAATATTAAATACTAGATTTTCCTGGGGAGGGAAGGGAAGGAAGGGGGGAAAAGAGGAAATCAGCATCCATGTTTTCATTCAAACACACATACGAAGGAGCAAGTACAGATCTGCCTTTGTATATCTAAAGTATGCATGTAATTAGTATGACTGCACAGGGAGTCATGAGACGTGTGTGCACGACTGGCCACCTGTGTGTCATCTGGGTGGTTGTCCTAATAGTGACAATGCTGGTGCTTGCAACACGCATTCAAACTCATGGAAACATTTTTTTCTAGCAAAGTGGACTTGTGAGAGCTGCTGTTCTAACCTCATGTTCTGGCACCTGTTAGGACAATATTTCTCATTGAACATGTAGATTTTTATACCTGTTTGGTTTACAGTAAACTGGTTGCTTGTGATGTCTTCACTCCTAGCATCACCACCACGAGTACAAGTACAATTCTCTCCTCATCACTCCCAAAATTCTTTCATGTTTTCCAGAAGTGGAGGAAGCAAAGAAAAACCCTAGTTCCTTTGAGGTGGGATCTCACCCCAAGGCGAAGGAGAGGGAAGCTGACCTCCAGTGCATTTACTGACCATATTTATTTTTAAAGGCACTTAGCCATAAGTCTCAGCCTATGGCTCTGCTTCCTGCAGGCACACCCTGCTTGTGGCTGTGGAGGTACTCACTAAGCACTAGTAACACCCAGCATTTATATAGGGCTTTTCATCTTCAAAGCACTTCCCGAACATCTTTTAATTAATGAATCCTCACAGCCTTCTGTGAGGTATGCGCAGTCATTACCCCCACATTTTACAAGTGAGGAAAACTGAGGCAGCGATTAGTTGAGGCAACACTGTGAGAATTGGGATTAGAGCTCAGGAGTGCCTGGACCCCCATCCCACGCAGTGACTGCCAGGCTGCCTTGTTAGGCAACGTACGTGATCCCTCAGTTCAGCACAGTATCATGAACATAACCAACAATGACCCTTCCGTGCATCAGCAACATCTTTTCCTTGCAGGTCCACGGAGGTGTTCTGTGTGGAGATTTGGGAAAATATCTTTCAGTATCAGTTCTAGATTCTGCTGTTGCTGAGACAGGAGATCCAAAGAAAGGACCGAAGCTTCAGAGGAGGGTGGCTTCTACTACCTATAGCACTTCCTAACACATTCAGTTTTAGTGTCTTCACAGTGTTTTTAAAGTGGCATAGAAGGAGGACTATCACCCAGAGATCTGGGAGTGCTTTATGGACAAAGGACAGTGTTGCAATCCCAAATCACAGCATGGCTCTGCACAGACTGTCAGACCCACTCAGGTTTGGCCTTGGCTGAAGATCTGATGATTCACGACCCTCAGCCCACATTCATGAAAGTTCAGCGAGTTTCACTTACATCCTCCTCAGTAACCGTGGGTTCCTCCCTTGCAAAGCCCCAGGGTATCCCAGTTCCCAGCTGACATGTGGAGGACAGGAGCAGACTTCCTGGTCATAATGGTAGCCAGATGGTGAGAGAGGGCATCGATGATGGGGGTTAAACCTGGATGGTTCAACCCTGTCAAACTTGAACATCCGAGAGAACCTGCAGGGCTTGGTTCCTTTCCAGCCCTCCAGGGCTCTCACAGCCCTAATAATTATTGTTGTTGTTGTTATTACAACAAAACATTCATATACTGCCATAAAATATGAACTAGATAATACACGTTCCTTGCCTGAAGAGCTTAGGCTTTAAACAGGCTGGACATTCTGAACTGGATCCCACAGGAGAGACAGGGAAGGCACAGCCCCTTTGGAGCAATTTCCCCCCTCGATTTCTTTCAAGTGTGGCTGGACACTGTGAAGGGTTATCGGACACGGCAATGTGCAGCTGACCAGGCAGCATCAGAGGTACAGCGTGCTCCTCCAGCTGTGCCTCAGCTCATGTTCTCCCATGCACAGCAGTTGCAGGAGAAATATTTGTGCCTGGCAGTCACACTCACAAGGGGAATGGGATTTCATTGTAGACGCGCTTTTCAGATCAGTGGCAACTCAAAGCTGTTACCTACCACTTGGTAAGCACTGTCCAGCCTCCTGTTCCCAGCGGGGCAGCAGCTCCCAGGGCTTGCCAAGTTCTCACAGGCACTATCAGGGAATTGCTGTCAATCAGCTGATCAGCAGTGCTGCCTCTGTCTGAGCCACACAGTGAGGTAGCACCTGCAGAAATGCAGCAGGAGCTGCTCCATCCTGCTCCTGTACAAGCCAGCCAGCCCACAGGCACTGTGTCAAATGCACTATTCAACTAAAATGACGTGGTGGGGTTGTAATGCTCAAAATAAAACAGGAGTGTGCACGGATGCCTTTGCACAGCTGACTGCTGGGAAACACTGGGGAATCTGTGGTTTGTAAATGTTCTTCTGACTGAGACTGAAGCCTTCTCTCACCTGTGAGGTCCCTTCTGTTCCCTCCTGACAGGGCTTCCCAGTCTGATCTGAAATGCTGTGAGATACTGAGCCAAGGGAAAAGTGGAAAATGTTGCAATTCCTAAGCTGCTTATTCCAATGTAGACACTTCAGGTAGTACTAGGGCATCAGGCAGGCTTATTCAGCTTCTGGATAGACTCACCCTTAAGGCCTAGCACCAACGCACCCTGGGTACACCTAGCATCATTTTGAACAATTGCACCAAAAAACCCCAAAGACAAGAAGCAGTTCAGGTCCCTTGTGTGTCTAAGCACCAGACAGGGATCCCTGTCCAGTTTGTAACAAATGAAGGCTGTGAGCCACAAACTCATATACCAAACCAAAATAACCCCCAGAACAAAATACATTTACAATGAAGGAAACATTTCTCATAAGTGCTGCTGTGTTCATTCCCTCCAGTGCTCAATATTCCAATGTTCTAACATTCTCTGACCATTCTGTTACAAAGACATCGAGCAGGCACCACTGAGGTTTTTGAATGCTTAATCTGACCTACCTTAGACTGGGCATAAACCCAAGAAAATAGGAACACACCTCACATATTATTAAGGAATACAATGTTAGCATTTTGATTATTACTGAAGTCTATATCAACTTTCATCACAGAACTTAAGAGGCGACGGGGAAACCTCACTGGACACCCAGAGTAAAGGTTCACATCACTCGCTGCCTACCCCTCAATCACAACACTGCTGCTAGTTCTTCCCATTGCTTCTCTCCAGACTCCTAGTCTGCCCTCAGGGGGTACACTAACCCTAGGGGAATTTGGTCACACCGCAGATATGTTGATGACTCAAGTCTTAACTTTTCCCCAAGCGATCTGCCCCTTTATGGCCAGTTGCTCCCAGATGGCTTTACTGGCTACCCCCGCCGAACCCCTGCCTTTCTTCCCATGCCCTCTGTTACCCTAATACCATGCTCTGCCCACTTCTTGCCTGTCACCAAAAGAGCCCTTTTTTATTTTTAAATTGCCTCTTTGTAGCTCAGCCCAAACAGCTACTTACTGTTAATCATGACAACACTTTCTGTGCCCTGGACATCTGTTTAGAGCCCTGACACAGTTTCTAAGTTGGCTCCTTTTGGTTTATGCTTCCTGCCCTACCAATAGTTGTCAATCAAGCAGAGCTTAATCTTAACTCAGGTATTAACTTGAAGACAATTAATTCTTGGCAGAACACACAAAAAACTATGAGCTTCATCTCTCCTGATGGCGATAAGGCTGACTGTCAGCACAGGTTTGGCATTCAGTCCTTGATGTTACCAAGAGTTAGATCAAGCACATACAGACTAATATATCAAATGGCATTGGCTCTAGCAAGTGCAACTGTGAAAGAGCCAATTGCTTTGTCTCACTAAGCCAATCAGGACTTGACTCGATTTACAGAGGTGGCTGGGAATTTCCTATTAATTTTCAGGCTATCAATTCACACCACAACTGGGACAGAATAAAAGCAAAAATTTGACGCACATGGTGTAACCCTCCGAAGGTGTCTGACAGGCTGCAGTGTGAACAATACCTCTGTGGCCAGACACATGCCAGACAGTCACTGATGTGACCTGATGCCATCTGGGTCAGCATAATCTCACCTTGCCTTTCTGTGTCTTGTTTCTGTTGCTTCATTGTGTTTCCCACATGGCATTTTCAGTCTTGTTTTATCTCATTGCACTTATGGACCTGGTTTGTGTGGCTCAAACGAAACCTTGTTAACTTTGTTGGGGTTCATAATGATTCAAGTTATGAGATGAAATGGCCTGGGACAGACTGCCACCAGTTCAAGTCCAATCCAGGTTATCTTCATCTTGAGGTTGAGGAGCCAGCTGGCTCATCGGTCTTGCACCACTCACAAGCCTGACACTCACTGTCCCACTCCTCTCATTTTTCTGGTTATCTATTTTTCTCATTACCCTTATCAAGAGAAGAACTTAACCAACCTGGCATACCAGCCTGATGTATTTAGCAGATTGCAGTGTGACTCAGTACAGAACTCTTCCTATGTTTTCACATATAAATACAGTCAGTGGACAAGAAGACAGTGAAAAGAGTGCACAGTGCATCATGGAGATTGCAAAACCCTGAGGAGTCAACAGGCTGGCAGGTCCCTCGCAGAGCAGGTCTCTGTTCCTCAGTGAAATACCCTATTCCTTTTTTGACTTGAATGTTTTTAAGTTTGCAAAACATCTGAGATTCACTAGGTTATGCATAGGAATATCCATATTATTAAAACACCTGCAAAAGCATATTGTATCAGCAACATTTTGGCAACTGTCCTGAAGACTGGCAGGTAATTGATGACCGGTGTAAATTACACCACTAATCAAGCTGTGATCAAAAGTGATCCACTGGCAGAAACACACTCATATTAACAAAGAGCATTAGACACAGACAGAGCTGAGCCAGGGGACGAAATGGCTCTAGAACTATGATATTTAAGATTGACTGTCTTATTGCACTAGAATTACAGCTTTTGGTAGAATGCTTAGTCATAACGTTATCTCTTCCCATAAAAAAAAAAAAACAGGAAGAATTTTGTTCTGCCCTACACTGAACAGAAACTTTACCTAAAATTTGATTTGATTTGTTCTGCAAACATGCCTCAGTTATACACTGTTTTACCATGCCGTTCTGGATATCCTGGGAACTAAGGAGGTTGGTGTATTCTATACTGCATTGTGTAAGGTGTTGCCTACTTATAGTTTGCATATTATTACAAACATGTTCCTCAGCTGATGGAAAAAAAAATCGATAAAGTCTTACTGATAAAAGTTTTAGAATGTACATGGAGAAAAATGCCTTGTTATTATTTTACCGCAAATAATGACATTTATTCTAAAAAGCTCTTTCTTGCTAAGATTCATATGGATAAAGATGTCATATTCACTTTCTGAATTAATTCTGACAAGGTCCAAATGCAGTATATGCTTACAATGAAACTGTCAAGTGCTTGGCTTACAATAAGTAAAATTCTGCAAGCAGCAGTATGGCTATTTCAGATAGTTACTACACTTCTGCTGATACAACTGAAGTAAAAATTAACTTATGAAAAAGCTGTTAGGATTAGTCATTTTTTTCCTCTGGCAAAGCTATGTAGGATTGGCCCCCAAAATTAACTTGTTTGTAAAATTCCAAATATATGCAAATAAGCAATTTATCTTATTCAAGAAAAGAATTCAGTTATGAATATTTACATGATCATAAAGATGTTTGGGAGACAGCTAATCCTCAAAAATAATCTTTATATATAACACATGGTGTATTGTTTCAATGCATGAGCTAGATGTATGCAGTACATTGTATTAAATATCTCCTCTGAAAAAAGAAACACCAAAGGAAATCCTATACCCATTTCATTAAAAAGTATCCTCCACATATCTCATAAAAATCAGTCTCCAAGAGTTACTTCCGTAGTCCCTCCATTGTTGAAGTTGTACCACAGAAAAGCTTTCTATACTCAAACATGGGTTAACACTTGCTTGAACACGCTGAACCTGTCCTTCTTTGTCTGTGGTGCTTCTCAAGGGAACACTAACTCTGTTCCCTCTCCTGCGGGAGCCCATGACCCAAGGTCAGGCATGAAAAGGACTGCCCAGAGTTTAAAGATGAAGAATTTAGTTAGGATGGTTGCACCCCAGGTCCCAGTGGAATGGGCTGAGTCCTGTCCCACACCACAAGACGATGGGGGCAAGCTCCTCATTGTGCTGTGTGACAGGCACCAGCCTCAGGCGCAGCGCTGCAGACGGAGAATCACATGCTGCTCGCCCTGCACAGCGCCACAGGCATCGTCCAGCTCCCTGAATCTGGTATGTGGGACCACAGAATTGTACAGACCCTGATGTGCTGGGTTTTGTGGTCCAGTCCAAGAGTGTGGAAAAAACTCCCAGGGAAGCAAGAATCCTCACAATTCTCACTATGTTCCATTCTCTTCTACTTTGATGTTGCTGTCTCTTACATGAATTTTGTTATGTATTGCATGTGTATTAAAAACAAATAAACGTGAAACAGAACACTGCTGCACACAGTTTTCCCTGTTAGAAGGGAAAGAGAACAAAACCCCTACAACACATACTACCCACATGGCTTATGCAAATTAACTCACCAATAGCTAGGGTATTAGTTCAACTAGACACTAGGAGAGATAAGCACATCATATTTTCTGTTTTGCAAGTATTATCTCCAGGAAAAAATACCCTCCAGGAAAACAAACACAGACTAAAGTCTTGATAGGTCCATTACCCTTCCACAGGCAGAGCAATGTTCAAATGCAGTATTCAATATTATAGGTTATGCATCAAGAATGTATTCTAAATTATCATCTAGATTAGGTGCTGTCAGGGGCTTGGAATTACAGAACCATAGAATAACCAGGTTGGAAGAGACCCACCAGATCATCAAGTCCAACCATAATGGCCAGATGTAGTTATGTGCCTGAACTGAGCTGAAGGTGAAGGTGCTGGGACAACTGTACTTGAACCTCCACCTGTTGAGGAACAAGCCCCACTGTAGTAAGTATCACAGATCTTTGACTTCCTCCTTAAGAAATAAATCGTGGAGTAGCATGAGGAACTAGAGTGTTGAGATCTCATGTACTCTATTTGCACCTGGGAATCACTAGGTGGATGTCCATAAATAGCAAATGTGGCAGAGCAGCCCAATGTGGTCCTAACCTTTACTATTGAATTGCTCCAAGATCCGTTCATCTTCCAGTATCTTATTTGGTCCTTCTATAGCTTGGGGAATAACACTTATCTGCTCCACTGAAGCTCTGAGGTCTGTAACAATAACTATGAACTGTTTGATAAGAGATGCTACTGAAAGACAAAGGTGTATTATTGCAAAATTTTGTGGGTTGGCAGCTTAGCTGGTGGCACTGTATTGCATCCAAAGCCCATTTGGCTCCTCACAATGAAATGAGAGTTGGGGGAGAGGAAACCAGGTCAGAGTTTTTGGCAGACCTATTCAAGGTAAGCATAATCCAGCTGATTCATTATATGCTGCAATCCTTGTTGGCAAAGACTCTGAAGTAAAGTAGCCTCCAGCCCTATTGCAACTCAGCCTCTGCGTGTGGGTGTTGATGCTGCACATTAGAGAAGGGTGTCACTGGTAGATAAACTTAAGGGGGTGACGGCTGGATAAAGGACCCGAAGAGCTTCACACAAACATGCAATATCAACTTAGTGTGCCCTGCTGAGCAGCCCACTCTAAAATGTTGTTCCTACCTCCTAGAAGACAAGGAAGAATCCTTCTGAGAAGACCCTCTGATGACTAATACAATCTATCTGTGTTTCATGAATCACTGGCATTGAGATGTCCTTGTGGCATAATCAGAGCTCTGGTTATTATACTCATTGATGATAAAACAAATAAATCTTAATGAGTTGTGGGAATGGAGACAATAGGGCCCTCTGCCAGGTCTCATTTACCTTGACAACACGCCTACAGCCCAAGTACAAAGATCGCTATTGTTTATCCTCAGTATTTGTGAAGGGGCCAGACAGTTCTTCTCATTTCACTCCATATGATGATACACTCCTTATCTCTGCCTCAGGATTTGTAAGGTACCTATCGCTGTGGTATCTACACATCTCAGCTTTTGTCCAAGGCTGAATTTATGGTAAATAAACCACTTGGACAGCCTTTGAAGGTGAGAAACTGATAAATAGTTAAACAGTGTTAAAACAGTCAGTTTACATAGTGCCTCTTCTTTGACTAAAAGGACAAGCATAGACTTTGCTGTTCACATTATAAACAAACTCTCAGTGTATGATTCAGATACTCAGTAACTGGGTCTGTTACCTCACTAATAGAGCCAAGCCAACCCACCATGCCAGTAACACATGCCCACACGGGCTCAGCTTCTATCCCAGCTGGACTGCATTTACACCAGGGACTCTTGTCAGCCTAGCTCTCTTGCTTTGAGTTACAGCTTATGTCACTCCTGATCATAAGAGCTACAGCAGTAGAACTATATAGAAAAGAAAACAGGTATGAGAAAATTGGACCTATTCCACCCAGCAATCTGTCCCCTATAGGTACTCACAATCAGGGCTGCTGTTCTCACTGTAGCTCCTGCCCCTCTGCTGCTGGCTGTTCTGGCAAAGCCAAAACCAGTTGTAAATAGGCCATGAAAGCTTTCACCTGGTGCATGCTTTATCTACAGCTTTATCATCTACAGCTGCTTGGGAATTGTCAATGAAAAGGATTTTTGAAGAGAAGAAAGAGCTCTCTATCAAGCTACCTTTTTGCACATATTTTTTAGGGAACTGTTTGTTAAGAAAGGGTTCCCAGATGCCAGCTGGGTCAGGAAGAGCCACCCCTGAACAGTCAGCATTCCAGCAGCCAGGCACATGCTAGGGGCAAGGGGAGAACTGAGATCTGCCCCAGCACTTCCTCATCCCAAAGAGCTGCCAGAATCACCAGGCTGCTCCTTAAACTGGCACAGGAGTCTTCTAAGAGTTTTGTGCAGAAAGCATGAAAAGATGTGAGTTCCAACTCAGTGTGAACACAGAACACTCTCGAATTTCTGAGAAGTTTGTCAGGATGGCAAAACACTTCCCATTCAGATCTGGAGATAAGTGCAGATTTCAAGCAAAAAACAAAAGACAGACCCTGACATTTAGATCTTAGAGTGAGATTTTTGGGACAGTAACAAAAGAAAAACATCTTTCTACTTGTGCTATAGCTAAATCAGATCAATTGATGATTTATAAATCTGAACTGGGAAAGTATTGAAGATAGTGTCTTTTTTTCCCCTTCATATTTCCAGCCACACCGAGGTTGGGGATTGCCTACTGTTTGCCTCTTTTAAACAACCATTTCTGTTCTCACATGTTCTCTCCCTGTTGGCTTCTTTTGCTGCTGTCAGCTGGAGTTCTGCTCTGTGAGTCACTGTGCAGAAGGACAAATGACAAACCTTTCCCTTAGGACAGAGACGGTGCCACCTCCCCAGCACACCTGCGGCGGCTGGATTCACGCTGAGCCTCTGGTTCACACTGCCTCCCTACAGTGACTTGATGCAAGTTTTTAACTTGATGTTCTGATGTATAGTGGCAAATGACAAGCAGGGAAGAGTGACAACAACATATACAATAAGATCGTGGTAATAATCATCCAGAAAAGATCTCAGCGGGGCATATAGAATTGTGCTTTGGTAGGGAGGATTGCATAATCAACCAGATGCTCTTCCATCACATGGGAACTGAACAGTCTGACATGGGAGGTGTCTATAGCCCTGTGATTTCCTTCCTCTTTCCCCTAAGAAGTCCATGCCTAGGCCTGACTGCTTAAAGGCATTTCCCACCATAACCTTGTGCAAAGAATTATCTCAGTCATGTTCTTGTCACATATTATTTACTTATGGAAGATGCTCAAGAAGTAAGAGCTTAACAAAAGGTTTGAGTAAAAGGAACAAGGCTAACATGGAGACAAATGCATACTGCACCTGCTTGCTCACTTCTCAGAGAAGCAATACCCTGAATTCTCTTTTTTCTTGCACTGAAGTAAATTAATCAGCTCAGATAAGATTACATAGCTACAAACGTTTCATAAGGAACAGGAGAATCAGATCCATTGTGTAAGTAAGCCAGAAAAATAATTTTAGTACTCTCCCATGGAGCTAAATGATTTTCTAGCTCCCCTCTAGCTCCTTTCAGCCACAGGCAACAAATGAACACACAGTTTAACTTCTAGTTATCTTTCAGTCCTCTAAAAGCTTCCATAGTCACTCATTACTTACACAGGGTTCCATCTGAAATCAGTCACCAAAAGTCAGTGAGTTCTACCTTAGCAAGAGATGAGTAATTAACAATAATAACAACAGCAATAATAATAATAATAATGCTTTCCCACCTCATCTTCTTCAATGCACTGAAGGGATAAAAGCAATTTCTACAGGAATCCCCCCCGCCCAAGGTTTCTGATGTTCTACAGATTTTCAGTTTGCCCTGCAAGGTGAAGAAAAGCTGCGGCTTCATTTATAACCCCGTCTGCTTTCTGCCAGCTTGTGACAGATAAGACTTAACAGTTTTGTGGACACTTGGGCCATCACACAGTATTTTTCACCTTCTGAAAGAAAAGTAGCACGAATTTAAATATTTTGAGGACCTTGTCCAGCTTTCCAAGCAGCTGCTGGGCCCTTGGAAAAATCCAGCCATTAGCATCCCAGATGCAAGACACTGGCCATTTTGGTGCTTGGCTACAAAAGTCCCAGAATGAGTGGGGAGCTGCTTTAAAAATATGGCCTCTAATTGCAAGTGTTGAACACTGGAAATCTGGATCTGGCCTGTTTTGAAATTTGGACTATGGGTGCATAACTACACCTGTCAGCTGGGCAGGAGGCACGAGCATTAGCAACAGCAAGGCTTTTCTGGTCAAAGTCAATAAAATTGCCTGACTAAGCCAGAGTAAAAGACCTGCAAAGAACACAAGAACCCTGAAAGACACCATGAGCTAGTGAAACATGCAGACAGCTTAAATAACACCCCCAGAGCATATAGCAAAGATCAGAACAGATCTGGGCTATTTCTTTTAATGCAGGACAAGGTCTTCAGCAGGATCAAATCATATTAGAGCTAATCAGATCATTTAGAGTGCTCTGTCATTTGCTCCATAGGAATAGACGAGCATGTCACGGAGTTAAAACTCATCACTGCTTTCCAGAGAAAAGTTCAGTGTCTGAACTGACAACGGGGATGGAATTCAAATCGCACTTCTGAGGGAAGCTAGGATAGAGGCATATCCTACAGAAAGGTTAGCTTGTTGTGTCCAAAGATTGTGACTTCATTTCTGAAGTCTTCTCATGCCAAATAAATTCACCACATTACAGAAAAAAACCTGAGTTGAGCACTTGCCAATTTGTGCATGCAGCTGTAGATACATGGTGTATAATTGCATTTGCCACCAGGGTAATTGTGCATGAAAAAATATGCAATGAGTATGTTTTACATATGGTTACGCTTTTAACTTTCTTTTTTTTTTTCAAGAGTCAGGCACAGTTTGAACAAATAATCAGGTAAAATAGTCAAAATTATTATTATGGCTTACTTTAATTATAAAGTCACAAATGAAACACAATACTGTGCACTTAAATGACACAAAAGTGAGACACGCCACATCACTGCTATGTCATTTTTTGCCTACAGAAAGGTGAATTCCTTAGACTGAAGCTAATTTGTTATATATTGTCTGGAAGCTAAACACAATTAAACGCTGATCATAGTTACTGTGGAGTCCTTGGCAATTAACTTGCTACTTTTAAGGTGTCATTTAATTCTGTAGTTGAAGGAACCTTCTGGCACAGAAATCACAGATGTTTCACAAAAAATCCCAAACCAGGTAGATTTACACTCGGATACGAAGTGCACTGGACACTTAACGTAAGCATAGCCCAATTCAGATTAAGCAGATCAAGTAAGTTCAACAGTGAATACCTCAGACAGCAGAATTCTCAGACCCAAGAAGACTTGGCAAGACTTGACAGAGATATCATTACATGGCAAACCTGGACTCTCAACACATGTTCCACAACCTGATGCTACGAGCGTTACTACAAAGCAGGCCAAGCTAAACAGCCCAAATGGTGTAAACTCTGTTAGCAGCACTGGCCCTGGATGATACAACTGGTAAAAGCAAACACAATACAGCCTGGTACTGCATCTGTGAGCAGAAGATAACACTGAGTCCCCACAACAAGGCAGTTCATCATACAAGAGCAACCAGTGCCATGAAATGCAACACTGCTGAGCACAGCACCTATCAGATGTGGCCAGGACATAATAACTGGATACTGCAGCACACGCCATAGTGCAGATAGTAATCAGTCTTATTTCATAAATACACATACACCTATGTACACACACAGAGTATTGTTTGAAGGGAACAACAGTTCTGCTATGCAAAGAGAAATGTTTTTCTTTGAAAATTAAATGATGTAATATAAGATTCTTAGACATGCTAAAACACCAGATACCTAAAAGGGGAAACATCAACAACAAGAGGGGGAAATATGTGTAAGCACCCCAGTTAGGCAATCAGTTCTGTCACTAAGATGGGCTAGGTGAATTACAGGCCTGTTTAAAACCATAACTTCAAATGTCCCTATCAACCCCTCTCAGAGCTCAATCACTGTAACTGCTGTGCTCAAGGAATCTGGGATCTTTCCACACACAGACAAGATTACGAGGCACTCAGCCAAATGTCTGCCTGTCCAATGTGAGTGAGTTCCCAGTTGCTTTCAGCCCTTGGGTTGCTACTGGACATCTATATTTAATCCAATATAACTTAATAAATTGATCATAAGAGATGTAGAAGAGATAGAGCCTTATCTTAGCATCTGCGGTACAACTGTATTCAAAGGACATGATGCATTTGAAGCAGATTAAAGAACCCCAAAGAGATTGGAATCAAAATGGACACTTTCCATTTTCCACTTTTGCGGAGTTTGATGTAAATGCAGATAAGTTTTCAACAAAGCAAGTGAGGCAAAATCTCACTGTTGTACTAGACAACCGTGGTTATCCTGCTCCAATCAGTAGTTCAGATTTGCATAAACTTCTCACTTGGTCTGTAGAAAATGAAACAGCATTCCCTGTTTTGGAAAAGCCCAATTCACTGATAGACGAGAACCTATATACATGCAGGAAGCACAAATAGACAAAACCAGCTTCCTGCAGACCCACATGTGTAACACAACTTCCACCACACGCTGACTTACAAAGTCTCATGTAAGTGTACAGATAAAACCGTATTTATACCGAGCGTATGCACACAAACATTGGCATCACACATTCATGCATGCACCTGTATAAACACTCTCGCACGCAGGCTTCGACACGCAGCGTACTCAGAAATGCACATGGGTACGCACACATACGTGCTCACATGGATATAAGCACACGCCCATGGCTCGCTCCAGGTAGCACCATCAGCCCATGGCAGGGCCAAAAAAATGAAAAACAAAAAAATTCCAAGGCCAGGAGTTGCTCCTGCAGCTGAAAGGACAAGGCCTGTCCTCTGGTCCTGCCCCACAGAAGGGGTGGATACCTGCCTGCAGACACATCCATGAACACAGGCGTAAGCCCAGGTAAACACACAGTCCCACTCATCCCATTATGCACCTCTCAGTGGTAAAATGTGAGTGTCCTGCCGCCACCCCTCCCTTCTCCTAATCCTTTATTTGCACATGGCTCTTCATATCAATGTTTCATTTTCCAAATAATGCATTTTCACTTTTGTTTACAGCTGGGACACAGGCCTTGAGTCAGTCTCTATAACCATCCTGGCAAAGCCAGTCCAGTCTTGTTTGTTTGTTTTTGCAGTGACTGAGTGTGTAAGGAATATGGAGGGTGTAGGCGGCTCTGCATGTCCCTTCACCTCTTGTGGGTTTTGGTGCATTCCTTTCATAAATACTCTCTTTCAAATGCAGGGGACAGGATGCTTTGTTTATATAACCATTGCTTTTTTGCTGAGGCTCAAACCATCCCAACACATCTCTCTCCAAGAGGTTTTTTTGAGGAGGTCTGTGTTTCTGATTTACCTATGACATGGGCTCTGGGTAACAGCACAGCTTGGACAGTTTCTGGAGAAGAGCCTAACCTCAGTCAGAACTAACTTCAGAAAGACCTAATTTAAGCTGGAATGTGACAGTTTAGCACCTAATTTTCTCCAGCTCTCTCTTCACCTCAGCTGGGCTTGACTCTTGGTGGATCCCTTAGGAAACAGAAGCTTCCCAGGACCAGCTTCGATTGCTGATTCTCACGATTAGCACACAGTTTCTGTAAAACCACACTGCTCTGACTGGTGGGAGTCTATCCAAGCTGTAAGGAGCAAGAAGGCAGAATAAACAAGGATGGGTTACACACAGCCTACTGCATTAGTTAAAAAGGCTTTATTTAAACACATAAGTTGAAATGCTTCAGCAAACCCCAGCAATAACATCCTTTTTCCTCTTCTCTTCTTTTCCTCCTCCAAGGCATGGATATAATCCTATCTTTCACTCTGAAAGAACTGTTTCCAATACCATTAGTTGCATGAGTTATTTCAGTATAAACATTTCACTTTGCATTTTCCCACCCGTACGACTATCTCTACACAAAGACTCATACCCAAACCCATAAATATCACTGAATTAGAGCAGGTGCTCTGCACAGACCAGGCCTAAGTTAACTTGTCATGGTAAATTACATTCATAAAGGCACTTTTACACAAGTGTAATGAGGGTTATTCTTGTTTAGTTGTATAACTCCTAAGTTAAAGTGATAAAAACAATTCCTTTTTGAATTCCCTTCCTCCTTTTATGTCGTCTAGTGTTCCTTTAGCTAACGTACTGTGCTAAATGCAGAGAAATAACAGCAGCAAACTGGAAGAACAAGGTATCACACCACTGTGTTACTCACAGCAGGCACTTCTCGTACATACACTTGTCGCAGACCTATATACTATAAAAAGCACAGATTGGTATTGTTGGGCACACACCATCACAACACAGCTTTGCTAGCTTTCAGTAATTTATAATGAATGTTTCATAATAGTGAGTGGGAAGAAAAAGCATGAAATAGTTCTAGGGATTTTTCTAGTACCACATTGCAAGGAAGACCTATTTCCCATAACTAAATTAGAGGCACAAACCAACCACTAACTTAACCACTTGAAGGGAAGTAAATACACAGCTAGCCAGGCCAAGGAGATGACACCGGTAATACAAGTTGAATGTTGCCTGTCAAACACAGCAGTAGAAAACAAGACAATTTTCATAGGTTTCAGTGATTGCAAAACCTAAGTCTGTCCAGCATAGACTCAGGGCATTTCTGCAAACAGGCTGTGTAGCTTTGGATTAAAAAAAAGAGAGAGAGAGTGCAATAGAAAAACTATTATGCAATTAAAGAAACAGTAACAAGGCCAAAATTCTAGAAAGACACATATATATATAAAGCTAAAAGTTAACCTTTTTATTCAATAAGCTTTGTCCTAACATCCATTCTGGGATTACACCACACACTCCTAGAACACCTAAACTTTTGCTCCTGCAGAGCTTACAGAACTCCTCAAAGGTGCATCATCTGCGTTTGCAGTCAGAAATAAGGAAACAAAAAAAACCTCAGCATGAGGTTTGTTCAAGTTCATTCAGGCATCGGTAGTCAAGGTAGAATGCGTGATGGCTGCTTTTACAGAGACAGATTTTCTTAGTGAAGTCTGCTAAACTCCTGGACTAGTTAAGGATATTTTTCTAATTATTAATTTTCCTGAACAAAAACTTCCCAGGTTTTTATATACTTCAGACCTATTCCCACTTCCTTTATTCACACCTTAAGTACAGCAGGATTATGTACACGACCCAGCTGAGACACATTTGGCCTTAGCTTCTTTTGTTATCAGGATGTTCCCTACCAGTTCCAGCAGAAGGGTCCCAGACTCAGGAATTAGTTAATTCCATAATCTATCAAAGAAAATGCTAAGAAACTATTTGACTCTCAGCTCTCATTCTCAATCGCCCCACTTTGATTGCTCCTCGCTCTCCTTGTAAATGGATTGTTGACACACACCCACGTCCACTTTCATTAACGCATTTAGTTTGCAAGCCTCACAAATATGCCAGCTAACCATACCTTTATGGTCTTTAAATAATATGCTTAGTGCAATAACTCAATCCGATTAAAACCAATAATTGGATTGCAGAGGTTTTAGGCAACCTTGGGGTCAGTGGGAAGGGATGACAAGATTGTTGTGCCATCTGTTTCAGCTGGTCAAAGTCGCCTTGGCATGTACTCTGTTATTCTTACCGCACCTCCTTCTGGAGGGCAGGAGAGGGAGATTATCTGCTGTTTGAATTTTCCTTTTTGCCAGTGCTGCATTTGACAAAAGGTCCTTGTTTCAACCATTGTAGCTGGCATTCAGTCCCTGATGAGCACAACCTCAAAAAGAAGCACCAGAGGTAGTTTTAATCTTTTCTAATCAACATAGTTTGACAGCATCTTCCAGGTGCCAAGAGCAGTCTACTATAATTACAAACTTAATTATTCATTTGTAGCCACTGTAAACCTCGATATAATTTTATCCTTTTTCTTTTTATAAGATCTTTTAGCTAAGTCTCATATCCTCACACAACTGTAATAGCTGAACACTTCAGGAACTGACTTTTGCACTCAAAAAAAGTCTCTATTACAATAAGTCAAACTATTTTCTTTCATACCTGCAAAGTACAGGAACATGGTTGAAGGCAAAACCCCTAAGTTCATCTTTCTTTCTGTGCTTATATTCTTCTTGTCATATCTCTGATACAGTGACAAACATTCCAATGAGTACAAAACAAAAGAGCTATGACCACAAGAAAAAGGCTGATTTGCACAGTGAGATATTTTGATTACTAAGCAGCAGCTTTTAAAATCTGCTTTAACTCTGGATCCTCCGAGACTCAGCTGGTTATTCGCACTGTTGTCCCTTGCCTGTATTCTTTGACCTTCTCACATACAGTTACTGCAGTCTGTTGCAAGTGTCCCCAAGCAGAAGCAGATTGGAGAGAGATTAGACAATATCATAGTGTATGGGTTGGGTACTTCTTTTTTCTTACCAGTTTCCTGTTGATAGAATCACACTGATAAGGAGTTTAGTTGGTAGCTGAAGTATGAAACTGCAAAAGGCTGCCTCTTAAACGACATGTTCCAACTGGGATGTAGATGTGGCCAAAAGATAGTTTGGTGCATAGCTGAGCTCTGGTGCTTAGGCTCCACAATCTGAGTATTGCACAGGAGCAAAGAGGAGTTAAGGGGGATCAGTGTGGGTGCACAGAACAAGGTTAGGGTTTTTCAAACCTGTTCACAAACATGATTAAAGAAATACTGCAGAAACAGAGGAAGCTATTTGAGATATTACTTCATTCTGGTTACATCTTACCACTTTGTTTCTGAAACTTATTGCTCCACAGTGCTTTAAGGGAAGATAAGCTAGCAGAACAGTGTGCATTTGTCTCATTTGCTTCAGTACGAAGCCATCCATGTCTCCAATTATCTCAAATAGCTTAAGGTAAGGCAGCTGACTTTGCCCCAAGTGATGTGCAGCAATGCCACAATCAGTCCTGCCAGAGGAGATCCAGATACACGAGCTTTGGCAACAATGTGGGAACAAACAGCTGGTGGGCAGTGATGTTTTACATCACCACAGTTCTATCTGCTGGGATCAAGCACAGATCCAAGGCATTGAAGGCCCATAAAACTAACACGAGACCCTAGCAAGAGCTGGGCTGGAATAAACCTCAAACAAACCAACCAATCACCTACACTTCAGTTTGGAGGCTTTTTAGTTTAAACATCTGGTGGTTGAAGAGCTACTGGCTCTGCAGAATCTAAGGGCTCATCCTTATCTTCCACTACCTGCAAGAAAAATGAAGAACTAGCCAATGCCTTTGCCGTTAGCGGTTTGTTGGCATCACAGCATTTTTCAGTTGTAACGATGGAGTGTGGTTTCACATCCAGTGACACAGGCAACCCCCGCCCTCCACGCTCACCGTGCTGCTGGCACAGCTGTTTGTGCAGCCGCGCGGTCGACCAGAACAGCTGAAAAATTCCTTTCAGCTGACAGTTCAGTTTACCCCATAATCATGGAAAAAGGTGTGCTGATTCAAAACAGGGGCAGTGCAAGAACTGGGACAACAAGCTGCAGGGACAGAAGCGGTCACTGAAAAACTGACATGAATTCATAGCCTGCGAAACAGAAGTTATCCTGGAAGATCTTGATAGGAAAGTTCAGCAAGGAAAGGATCAGTCTACACACGCAGCTCCCTCTAAGGCAGAAAGGAGTTGCAGATATGAATTGGGGGCTGTGCAGGCAGCAGTACAATGTAAAGCAGATTTTCTTTGATTAGGCATGGCCTCTAATCTCTCCTGTGCCCCCTGCAGCGAATTCCAGAGTTCAACAGCCCCCACTGGACTTTCCTGTTAAGGCTCAAATCATTAAAAATATTTGTTTAGTAAAGGCTAAAGCACTCAGGTCTCAGTGCCTGAGAGCTCTATGAGGTTAAATGTTGTCAATCTTTTGAATGCAAGCCATATTCCACAGGGTCTCGGTGATCCACTGGTAGAAGTATATGGAAAATTTATCTCTAAGCTTCACCTCAGCTCACTTCAGTAGCTACTGAAACTGCTTGGACAAAACTAGCCAGTGGGGTCCCAAACACAATTCTGAGTGCGTGGCAAAGCTCTGCCACAGTCTGCACACTCAGCGGAGATGTCACAAGCTGACACCCAGAAAGGGATCTTCAGCTAGCTGAAAGCTGATGAACATCATGGCAATGGAGTGTGCAGTTCTGTTGACCAAAACAGGTGTAACAAAGACAGAAAAAAACCCCTGACTTACAAAGCTCTTCAGCAGATAACTTCAGCAGTTCTAAAATTTCACGTCTGAAATCAAGAATTTACACTGCCCTAGAACCACATTTCTTTAACTTAACATTTTTTACTGCTGCTGATGTATTCCCCAGAAGCAGCAAACATGATTTTAGTATTGTGAGTCTGAGCCACGTCAACTTTGACTCATCAATGTTGCTTAGGGCAGAAGGTGTTCAAAGATGGGAATAATCAGTTCCCAGAGCGTTCCAGGAGTCAATTAACCTATAACTTCCAACTTTACTTCAGCAAAATCACCATGAATTAGTGGATAAATTCACAGTCCTGAAAAAACAAATGATAGTTTGAATTGAAGCTGAACATGATACGGGGCACCTGGAGAGTCTGCATACCTGCCCTCCAGGGGAAACGTCTGACTGACCCTTGGAGGAGACAACATGTGGGAACCAGCAACGGAGCCACCAGGGCTCAGAACCCCCAGGGAGTCCTGGTCCCATGCAGCCTGCCTGGGGAGCTGTGGAGGGGTCAGGGATAAAGACTGCTCAAGAGCCCCAGCCTGGCAGGCTTATGAGATTGTGAAGATCCCAGTAGGTTATGAGAGATCAATTAGTCTGGAAGACCTAGCTTGGAAAAGTCCACTGATGAGTAGCATAAAGCTATAGCAGTCACCCCTACTAGACCTCCAGAAGAGGGCAGGGGACAGCCCAGAGATTTAAAGAGCTACAGATACGCGTTTCTAGCTTTCAGCTCTCCTCCTCTCTGACAGCAGGATCCCTAGGAGCTGGGTGGGTGAGCTGCAAGGAAATCAAGCAGGTTTTCAAACCTGCCTGGCAGGCAGTGAAGATCCTACCTGGTTTCTGTCACAATTTTTGCAGAAAATGTCATACTCCTCTAAGCTGAGATCAGCAGGAAATGCTTTTCCTTTCCTGTGAATATTTTGAGATTTCAAACACTTCCCTGATACCTACTTGGAAAAAACGTTGATGATTTTCATAAACTGAAAATTGAGGAAAAAATATGAAGGATGAGTAATTTTGTTTTTCAAAAACATTTTCTTTTTTTTTTTTCCAAGACAAAACATTCTCTGGAACCAATTCTGCACCTCTGAATACTTCCATTTTAAAAATCTGACATGTTCAAATGAATAAAATATTCTGTTCAATAACAACTGCACTCTTATTTTGAATGTCTGTTTGTATCCTTTAGCTAATGCTAAGCATACAGAAAGTTGTAAAAACTGGAGGTTTAGTTCTTAAGACTGTTTGTACCAGTGTTTATGTACAACGTCTATGATATTTCCAAGTAAATAACCTTGAAAGCCTAGACCTCCAGAAGTATCAGACCCCGCAGAACATTTCGCTGGCACTTACCTATAACAAGCAATCCCTTACTAAAAATTTCACACTGCCTATTACCTTGAAAAACAGCTAAGAATAATCCACTGAAGGTCTCTTTGACTCCAGTGAAGCAGGAAGGACTTGTTACTCATGACTAGTTTCTTCCTTCTGAAACTTTGCCAGGTATCTAAAGAAAGGCTGCTCAATACCAAATCTGCACTGCAATGCACATTAACCTTCCAGTCTCCAGCACACCATATCCTCCTGCCTGGCTCACTTATACCACAGATAAGGCCAGGGTCTAGAATTGGAAAGTGCTTACTATGAAACGTGCCTCACTTAAGTTTATACCAACTTGGCACTCCTGAAAAATCAGGTCAGAAACAGAAATTCTTGCTAGATTTAAACCTCAATCCAGGTGGTTACATTTAGACAGGCAGACTGTGGTACTAAAGGAGGGTAATGTGGCCTCACAGGCAGACATGACCAACTTCAAGCATGTATTTGATGAGAGAAATTACCAAAGAAATATCATGCTTTTGACCAAGACCTACTTTTTCACTTCCTCTGTAGCTCAGCCCTGTGAAATACCCAAGTACAAATTAATTTTACCTCCATAAAGTATCATTATGTCTTTGACCTTTACAAACAAAACAAGAAAACAAACGACAGTCACAGGCCACTCTTAAACAATGCTTGGGTTTGGTCCAGTCATTGCTTTCTGTCTGAAAAGGGAGAGTAATCTCTGCAAATGCACAAACCAGTTGTGTGTTTAAGTACGGAGGAGCAGGCAGAGCACTGCCACCAAAACTACCACCTAACCCAGGTATCAAAGAGCAGCTTGTGGCTATTACTTGTGATGGTCACCTGCATGAAAGAATCAAGCAGTTAATCGCATTTCTAAAGGTCAAAGAGGAGAATGACAATGTGGTACCCAAAGAGGTGTTATTTGTTCTTCCTGGTCTCATAATTCTTCTCGTTTCTATCTAGTAATAACTTGGTATGAGAACCATCTGAGAAAAAGAGCACCACAGAGTTGAATGTTTCACTTGGAAGCTGAAAAAGAATGATTTTGCTGAGTCTGGACAGAACCGGACTCTTCTATTGTATACTTTAGGGTGGGTATTTTTGCTTTAAGCACTTGGGTAAAGAGAAGAGGAATTATCTTCCAGAGGGCAATTCAAAAGAAATTTATTTCTCTCCATATGGGGAACCTAACCTTTAATTTCCAAACTGGGAATATAAATTTGGGCAGTTTCACATGACTAGCTCTCCTTCAGCCATCCTGTGCTGATTTTCGTACAGTTTCTATTTAGAATTTCCTATATGTGATGGACTTCTTGTTTGACTTTCTGCATAACACAGGGCTATGGAGCTTCATCCACTTTTCACTGTAGTAAGCTCATCTTGAAAACAACATGATGTCTGCATAACATTAAACAGAAACACGTTTAGAAATGCACAGCTGAGGTCCCACGTGCCTGAGAAGGAATGGGGCTGTAGAGAAGCAAGAAATGCCCACAGGTAGCATTTAAGATGATCAAGACAGACACAGTTTAAAGCCACTACGCAGTCCTGTCCAACACCCACTGCAGTCCTTGGAAGTGAACCATGAACTGCTATCATAGTAATCCTAACATGGATTGCCATGGGGAAGCATAAAAAGGTTCTCCCAATAAACAGGAATATGCCTACAGCATTGGGAGAGGTACGTGGAACCCACTACCCAGGATAACAGTCTGTGCAAATCAGAAACAAGGAAGCCTTCCACAACAAGTGGGGCCCCAGGCACACAGGAACACCTGGTGGTTTGGCACAGAGCTTAGATAAACAGTTCTCAAAGTATTCTGGGACCAGGGTGAGGATTCCCAGAATCTCATGTAGCATTTTAATGGGATCTTGTGCCATAACTTTGTGTCTAGGGAAATGAAAGTGGTATTTTCAGAGAGAGTACATACTCTTCATAGTGAGTAGAGCAGTCAGCAAACCCAAGGGCTGGTCTGTTTTACCTAGAGTGGAAAGAGGTCTTGGCTGGAAGCCAGCTTAAATGGGAGATTTTAACCATCAAAACACAACAATTTTAAGTCAAAATGCCCCACAACGTCCAAACCCCAATATTAATTGGGCCAAGCCAAAGTAATTTGTAGTCTATTTGATGGTGCTTTTATGATTACCATTACTGTTTAACTTGTCCAGTGTGTTAGTGGTGACAGATATAGAATCATGGGATGGTTTGGGTTGAAAGGGACCTTAAAGCTCATTCAGTTCCAACCCTGCTGCCATGGACAGGGACTCTGCTGGACAGGGACCAGGTTGCTCAAAGCGTCATCCAACCTGCCCTTGCACACCTCAAGGGATGGAGCAGCCACAACTTTTCTGAGCACCATGTCCCAGGGTCTCACCACCTGCACAGTAAAAAATTTCTTCCTAATATCTCATCTAAATCTCCCCTCTTACAGTTCAAAACCATTACCCTCATCCTACTACTGCACTCCTGAGACATATCTGAAAACTCACTGTGCAAACTTGCCACTGTACAAATATGGTGACATAGTCAAGATATCCTTGCAGTCATATTCGCTGGTACATACAAGAATTGCAGGAGATGGTGAAAAAAAATCCCCATCCCAACTCAAAATTACCTCCAGAAACTTTCTTTCAAGACGCAAATACAGTCAGTGAACTTTCCAGAACTTGTGGTGCAATCAGGTACCTGAAAGTGGTTGGATTTTGAAGTGGTCAGCTTTACAAAGAGGACAAAGTGCTCATCCATCGGCAAACAAAATAAATAAGGCAAAAGCTAAGGCCAGCCTTCAACCATCCATGCCATCTACCAGCTCACAGGGCTGAGGTGATTTCACTGCAATGGAACTCTGCCAGGCTAGAACAAAGAAACCACAGAACTTATGGGCAGCCACAGCAAGGAGGTGTGGGCTGTTCAAGAAATGTTGAGGAGATAACCTGCTCCCTGGATCACAGGCTATGTGCTCCCAGAATGCCCGGGGTTTGAGCACGGGTAAATGCAAGTGCACGGCAATGCAAGAAATCAGCATACCATGAATAAAACAAAAACCAAAAAGGCTAAATGATACATGCCCCAAGTGCAAGGGGTTGACTATATAAACAGGATCAAATCTGAGGATTCTAAAGAAAGAGAAAGAAGGAAAAATATGACAGAATTAAGTTCCAGTTGATATTCTTGCTGTATTTAGTCTAGATGTTACATACATTCCCTGAATTTTGTAACTGAGAAAGAGGCCTGTCCCTTTGGGGTTGTGTAGAAGATACCCATCCAAACCTAGGTGGTGAGCACAGACAAATGAAACCTCTTCATATACGTTTTACTAGCAGAGAGACCTGTTCGCTGTCTTAGCAACTTAGAAACCACTGAAGATACTCAACAAAAGGAAGGTGAACAGAGAAGCCACTGGGATTTGGATTCTCCTTCTGCTACTTGCAGGTACGTGGACAAATGCATGTTTTATAAAGTTGGTCTGCACTGGTGAAACTCAGGTGAAAATGTAGATCATACCCTGAGTTCTGAATATTAAGATAGTGGTATCACAATGGAGTCAAGAAGAATAGGTAGAGTTTTCTTACATTATTTGGTATCTGGGGTCCTCTTTTCACATCAGGGAAAAATCTAGACTCAGAGAAACCACAATCAGTGACTCACAGCACATCACAAATACAGATCCTCACAGCAATAACAAACAAAGGTGAAATACTCTCCCTTCATCAAGAGATGGTTTCATGTCTCCCATTTCCTAGTGAGGAGAACTGCAGTTCTGGATTTACTGGGACCTTCAATACACAATGGGTCCAGACAGACAATGAAACCCTACTGACACTTAGCGATGCAGAATTAAAAATCTCCCCTCAAGTACCTTTTAGTGTTAAGGTTAGACAGTCTGGAGAAGGACTCACTGCAGAACTGAGATGACATGATCTTCAGTTCCAAGAACATCAGGGATACGTGGAGGGAGGAGGAGGTTTCTCAGACAGGTGTCAGAAAGAAGGTTTTGCTTGAATTCTAGGTAGATAATAATGCCATAGCTGGAATGTAATAAGTCCTAGACCTGAGTATTATACTCAAACCAGTGCTGTCACGTTTAAATGCATCAATAAATGGGAGATAGAAGAAGGGAGGTCATATTTGTCCTAACAACCAGTGCTATGTCCAAAGGAGCAAATGCGAGCATGAGGAAAAGATTATTTGACAGACCCTTAGCAACACTAGAGCGTGAACAAACAACAGGGTCCCCTCCTCACTCAGAACTTCCCCCACCCACCGTAGAGCACAGTTTCAGCCAAGAAACTCAGATGCATGTGTTGACAGATTCACCAAGCTGTGTACAGTTGCTCTTCCTTCTCCTTTTCATTCACTGGAGGCCCCTGCCTTTGCTGAGAAGCTTTTTTCTTCCCTGATTTTTTGAGTTGCTGACTTTTGTTGTTTACTTTTTTCTTTTCCCAGTGAAGAGGAGTAGCCCAAGCCTGACCACGGGTAGGAGGGGTGGATACAATACCAGAAGGCTGAGACTCAGATAGTTCTCCCATTACCATGATTCTCCCATGTGATGGTTTCCAAGGAAATACAGAGAAGAAGGCTGGGCAACAAGGAGGAGGGACTGACAGTGAAAAATGGATTATTGGGGTGCATGTGACTTCAGTGACTGTTCCTCTTTGAATTTGAAACCAAAGGGAAGGGAGAGGGAAGGATAGGGAAGATGTACTGAAGCCTGCTACCATCTCCCAAGGAGAAAAGGTTCTTCCTGGAACAGAAGCAAGAATTATTCCCCTAAGGATGAAGAAAACAGCTTGACTGTAGGAAGCCTTAAACCCGAAAAATGTGTGATCACTTCAGTGCTACTGCCTCTCAATGCTTCAGATACATAAAAGGGAGGAGGACAAGGTGTGTCAGTCAGAACTGCTAGTGCTATGCCCAGCAGAATGGAATTCAGCACAAAGAACACAGGACTGGAAAGTATTCCTGCATCACTGAATCAGGTCCTTGCTATTACTGGTAGGCACAGCACGAGCTAGCTGGCCGAAGTCCTGTTTGGCCAAGTACACTTGAACCTTAAATTTATGTTCTTCCTATATATTCATAGGAGGTCAATTAGTGGCCAGGTACAATGACACCGCTGCCTTTCCTTTGAGCATCCCAACTCAACTAAGAAGTGGCTAACTTGCAGGGCAAGAAGGAAGGATCGGGGAGAAATGCCAGCCACGAGTGTTGGTCCAAAAAAAGTCCCTTTCCGAGGCCATCAAACACAATGTATTATTCTATGCACCAAACCACAAACTTAGGAAGTGGCTAAATCTTGGGGAGAGCATGATGCTGCTCTCATCTATGCATACAGCAATCACATGTGCACCAGAGACATCAGCTGGGTGGTGGCTTCTGGGAAGGAACAGCATTAGCCTGGTCCCGTCCCTTCTCCTCCCTCCTGATGAAGCTTCAGAGTAGGCCATGAGTAGCAGATAACTCCCTTATTTGTTTATCTTCCCTTTTGTCATCCTTCAGAAGGGAGGCCACAAACTCTGTCACCCTTGCCAATAAATGGCTCTAGAGTGCTGATGACCTTGGGGCCCAGCTGATCTAGATCAGACTGGAATGAGCCAACTGGAGCAACTGGGAAAGCATCATCTGTCATCTTTGGCTTGGGTTTGTCCTGAGCTAAAGTTATGCAAACAGCTCATGATCTGAGACCAGTGACAGACCATTACTCAAAGGCTGGCCTCTCTCAGCACTTAAGTCTGCACTATTCATTCATCACTGGCTTTCACCACTCTTTTTGGTCAGAGAAACACTTTGCCATAAGATACTACCACAGTCAGAATTTGACAGCACTCACACATTAAATGTATGTATGAGCATTAGAAATAGCCTCAAGTCATTAAGAAGAAATAAAAAAATTACTGTTCTGCTGCAGTGCTTACCAAGACATCTCGAGTTAGACTCTTCCTCTTCCATATTGGAGCAGCTTCATGTTTACCGCAGGGTAAAAGTAAGCACACAAGGCAAACCACAGCAGAGATCACATGCAGCAGCTTCACACCTTACCTCACCTTACCCCACAGCAGTCACATCTCCATACCCTTAGAAATAATTATTTTTAATATCCCCTCAAGAATTTTTAATAATGCTGTCTGGAAGAAGTTTAAAACAGGGTGCTGTGTCTCTCTGGTTCAGTCTGGAGAAACCCTTTACGCTTACGGTGTTATGACTTTTTGAAAGCTGTGACGACAAGCCCAGCCGCACATTTCAGATGCCCCAGTCCCAGCTTGCAGCAGCACTGTGACCCCCCCAAAGAACTGCAGGATTCAAGACTTTATTGTAGAGGCAAAAGCTACTCCTAATGAGCACCCTGTGCTCATTTGGAATCCACTTTGGAAGCAGAATTAATTTGCATTACAACACTAATATCCTGGAACAGTATCCATGCCACTGACGAACAGCGATCCATTAAAAACTCATACACAGCCTTAATCTAAATTAATGACGCTATTTAACCAAGTTATTTTCTCGCAGCCACAGGGAGAAAAAGCCATAACTTGTTTCCCAAACCACCTCCACAGGTAACTCTGAGCGTCCTGGAGCAGCGCGGCGGGGAGCGAGCACGGAGCGGCCACGGAGAACTTGCTGAGCGCGGCTGCTGCAGCCCAGCCGGCCCGGGAGCCGCTTCTCCTCCCCCAGGGCTCCGTGCGACCCCGCTCAGCCCCGCTCCCCCGCTGCCGCTGCCCGTGCGGGTGTCCCGCGGGCTCCAGCCGGCGCTGCAGCTCCCTCTCCCGTCCCCGGGGTGCTGGCTGCCCACATCGAACCACAGAACCCTCTGGGTTGGAAAGGACCTTAGGGATCACCTAGTTCCAGCCCCGCCGCGATGGGCGGGGACGCGTCCCGCACCCCCCGCACCCCCGCACCCCCCGCACCCCCCGCACCCCCCGCACCCCCGCCGGCGCCGGCCCCTCAGGGGATTTCCCGGGGACACAGCTCCGCTCGGCTTCTTGTCAGAGGAGCGCATGACTGCGCGGTGAGGCCGCTTACAGTTACTGCAATTAGCGCCGGTGGTAACTGAAGTTGCATCACCTCATTAGAGCAGCACGAAAAGCGGCTCGGCCCTCGCATCGCCCCGGGGCGGCGCAGGGAAGGGGCGGCGGGGAGGGATGCTGAGCGCCCCGGCTGGAAGGGCTGAGCAGGGAAGGGGCAGTGGGAGGGATGCTGAGCGCCCCGGCTGGAAGGGCTGAGCAGGGAAGGGGCAGTGGGAGGGATGCTGAGCGCCCCGGCTGGAAGGGCTGAGCAGGGAAGGGGCAGTGGGAGGGATGCTGAGCGCCCCGGCTGGAAGGGCTGAGCAGGGAAGGGGCAGTGGGAGGGATGCTGAGCTCCTCGGCTGGAAGGGCTGAGCAGGGAAGGGGCAGTGGGAGGGATGCTGAGCGCCCGGGCTGGAAGGGCTGAGCAGGGAAGGGGCAGTGGGAGGGATGCTGAGCGCCCCGGCTGGAAGGGCTGAGCAGGGAAGGGGCAGTGGGAGGGATGCTGAGCGCCCCGGCTGGAAGGGCTGAGCAGGGAAGGGGCAGTGGGAGGGATGCTGAGCGCCCCGGCTGGAAGGGCTGAGCAGGGAAGGGGCAGTGGGAGGGATGCTGAGCGCCCCGGCTGGAAGGGCTGAGCAGGGAAGGGGCAGTGGGAGGGATGCTGAGCTCCCCGGCTGGAAGGGCTGAGCAGGGAAGGGGCGGCGGGAGGATGCTGAGCTCCCCCGGGCTGGGAAGGCGGCTCCCCGGCCGGAGCCTCCCCGGGTGTCGCTGAAGCCAGCCTGGGGCCGAGGAGTTTGCCCGCACACACACGCAGCTCCTCTCCACTCGCACACCGGGACGCGCGTCCTGCCTCTCCGCAGCGGGATGGCAGCCTCCTTACTCACCGCAAAACACGAGTCACACATGAGCTGCGGGGCTTTTTGCCCTTGCAGGCTGACATGCCCTCCCCCTCCAAACGTGGGAATCTGATGGTACATGTGCTTTCACTTTTGCATTCAACTGACCTACATTTGAAGCAGTCACTTGGAATCACGTTGCTTTCTCAGCTGATTTTGTGTCCGGACTTTCAGAAACGAAACAGTGTCTTAAAACTTCCACTGTCCCTGCTGATGCCGCGTGCACACCATCGTCCAGGCAATCCCTGCTCTTGTTACACTGATCCTTGGCACAAATTCTGGCTTGGAGCCTGATCGTGGTGAGAAAAACATTGCGAGTGTCCTTGCAAGAATTCGCATTATCACATGGAAAGGAAGAAGAGGAACGGTTATACTCAAAATATTCTCAAACACAAAATAAATGGATTTAGGCACCTTCGGATACTGCACACTCCACATCTGCTGGATCACCAGTCTCGGACATTCACAGAAGGATGAGGAATGATCTGTTCATAGAACCAGCTCACCTTGAGCCTGCATGATGGTTAAGTTATAACGAATAGTGAGCAAGTTAGTAATAAACTGAACAAGGAGCTTGTGTGGTGACAGTCTGTAACTGCCCTGGCTCGGAGCGCTGTGGCGTTCCAGTGAAACCCCTGCACAATCTGGGAAGAAGAAAAAGGAACTGCATCTAGTCAGCTCTGTATTACCTGTTGCTCAGACCTGGCAATGCCCAAGAGGAAATGGGGAAAAGGGTCTTAGTTTTCAAGCAGTGTTTCCCAAAGCATTTGGAAACCCACTGAGTCCTGGAGAGCAGGCAAATTTCCATAGTAATTCTGCAGCCGGAGAGCTTCAAAGGCAGCGTCACATTTGCATGTGCAAACAGCACTAACACACCAACCACGGGCCCAGGACGGCATGTGTGCTTTATGCAGCCAGAATGCACATAAAATTACTGTAATTGTAGTTCCATATTACAGGCATGTACCGACTCTTTTAATTTGTGTAGAGATCACTGTTTAATTACCTGTGCTAGGCTATAATCTAACTTCAAGAAAAATTGTGCTATAACAGTGTATAAAGGCGTCTAAACACATACGTACGTACTGCTTGTAAATATGAATATTAGCTGATATACTCATTGAATCCAAAGAAAGTAAAGAAGTCAAGGATCTGCACAGTATTTTGTACACAAATTTAATTAAATTAGTGTGCAAATGGAGCCTGCTTTTGCAAAATGCTTATTATAAGGAGTGCTATGTGCATTGTGCAACTCGACATCTCTAACTTTTTTTTTTTTTGGATGGTACAAAGAGAGCTGAAGGAGAGGACACCATTTTTCTGGGCTGGGATAACAATTCTAGAGTTCTGCATGATAATTCTTACTTGCAATCATACACGCACATGTTAAGAAGAGAATTACTGAGGTTTGCACAGGAAACAGGACGTTTCTGTACTTTTCTGTGAGTCCGTAACAGGTCCATGATCCAGTGACTGTTGATGTAAGGCTTGCTAAGGCTGAAATTAGAAGATCACTTGTTTCAAGAGATGACAGTGATTCACCTAAACCACGCTGTGGAAAGAATCCTCTATTTTAAGCCCTGCAATTGATACTTGTGCATCCAAATATTAAACAATCACTTTCTTTATAATCTTTTGTCCTCATCTGAAGTGCTCACGAACATTAAAGAGGTTTCATAGCACCTCAGCAAAGTCATTATGGACAGTAGTCTTAGCTCGTTCTCAGCACAGAGTGACAGGAATAGACTCCAGCTCTTGCAGTGCAGTTCCCAGGCTGCAGCTCCTCTCTTACTGCTCTTTGTTGACAGGTTAGGAATTGAAAGGCAGGCAGCCTTTCCAGAACGAGTTATACAGTTCCCACTTCTGAAACATAAGAAGAGTGTGTTTTCTGTACTGGTCGGCAGTAAACCACAGCATGTCCGATATCTTGCCTCCTACTGTAACTCCACACCCAACAATTCAGACAACCCCTCGCTCAAGCACCTCTACTGTTGTGCAATGGCAGAGACAGGGAAAATAATTCTTTCCTAACTCTAGCAGCTGAACTCTTTGCACTCTGCAGCATGAGGCTGGATCATACTGTTCATTATCTTATCTTCCTCAGCTACATGTTACTAATGGTCTAAAAATTAGCCAGGCCTTCTGTAAAAATCCACCCACTCAGCCAGTACCTTTGACTCAGTTAAATGGCAGTGCTGGGGCTGACACATTCAAAAACCCCCATATATCTTCCTAGTGCAAAAACAAGGCACACGTACAGAACCAGTTGGTCAGGGACCAACTTTTGCGCTCTGTGTTTGTACTGTACCCAGCACAGCTGAGTTCTGTTGGGCAGCTGGGAGCCTTAAACACCTTTATAACACATATAAATAATTTAAATGCATGCTTAGGCGTATTGGAGGTTATTCTCCAACCTCAGCATATAATCATATATGACAATTTAACTTAGCAAGATGCTGACCATTCCCAATATGAAGCTCAGCCCTATAGAATTCACTGGGAGATAAAGACGGCTTGTGTTCTAACAGCATGCAAAACTAATCTCCTTTTTTTGCAAACTCTAAGCTGCAAATGAGTTCATTTGAAACCACAGGCCTTCAATTTCAGCAGATTCCTTCTCACTGAGCCGGAAGCTCAAGCATAACATAACACTTCAGCTCCGTTGAAAATGTGTTGTTCTTCAGACCCAGAAACTAAGAGATCAGCTCTGTCACTGGCAGTCAAATGCAGCAAGAATTTCATAGAATTAACATACTCAACACAATTAAACAAACAAAACATCTAAGAAGGCAGTGAGAATACTGGTTTGACATCATTTGTCTTGACAGTGGTTCTCCAGGTTTGTTCCCAGGTCTATTTTAAACTTTATGGCGACTTCAAGGTAACAAAACAAAAGTTTGTTTATTTTGGACCTTATACTCATGGCACTTGGAAAGCTCAAACGCTTAAGCAAAACTGCAACAAAGCATAAAAATCATGTAATTTCAGGCTAAAAAAAAATAAATCTGATTAGCCATTCAAAATTATGGCTGCAGCTGTTACCACAAATCAACTGTATCCAGCTTGAACCTCTAGAGGAGGAAAGGTTTTTCATCGTGCTCAGAGGCTCATGCAAAGAGGTGACTAATATGCTAGAAAATCCTCAGGGTCCAGATGCAACGTGCAGAGAAATCAGCTGAAGAGTTTTCTCATATGTAGGAGAGATACCTCCTGATCAGGGACAAGGGGCGCACGGACAGCAGGAAGCTGGACATCTGACTGGCTCTGTTGCCTTCAGCCTCCCTGGCTAAGCAGTACGTTTTTTCTTTTAGTAAACTTGTCTAATGTCTGTGTGTAGAAGAGAGCCTGCCCCTTTCTATCTTTTTGCTTGAAGTGAAGTTATAACTTATTAGATTCGAATTTAACAAAAATACCAGTCTGAATAGGCTGAAAAACTGGTCTCTGGAATTGCCCCCAGGCGTTTGGGTAAGTCACATGAAATGAATGGATCTTCAGATTGCTTCACTTGGGACAAAGAAACCCGTCATTAGCTGATGCTGAACAACACCCAAAGTGCTCTATGACTGATAGAGACGTACAGTATGGTAGGTGAGGGGAAAGGGCAGGGCCTGTGCTGTCTGGACAGGGCGTTGGTTGGTCCATACTGATTTCCTGTAACCCAAAGGGTCCCACTTCTCCTTTCCTTCTCATGGCTTTAGTCTAACAGGAAAGCTGCTTCTATGCCTTGTTTGGGCACTGTGATTGCTGAGCAGAGGACAGTTGCATAAACTTTATGGGTACCTCTAGTACCTTAATCTGCCCCCTTCCTCATTAGATGTGTGCTCATTGCCTCCTTTCCTTCCTCTTCTTCATTTCCTTGCTGTTGCAGAAGAATAAACACTGAGTGAATGGGGAAAGCGTCCAGAAAGGAACTTCAGACAGGGAAGCATCCAGTGGTCCCTCTGCTATGGGTAGCATTTACGGAACCTGATGTTAATCAGAGATGAAGTTTCTCAGTGCAGTGTCATACATCCCCTGTTGCTGCTTATTACTTAATCTTTGCTTCCTCAAATGGCACCCAGAATTGGGTAACAGCTTTCCTGAAGGTGACAGAAGCAAGGAAAAGATAGCACTTCAATGATAAAAATGAAAGGCTTATCAGCAGGGACTTTGACCCATGTCCACTAATGAAAGAAGAAAGAAGTGGTCAAGTAGGTTCTAGTGAATTTGAACTAGATTCAGCAGAACTAACTTACAGATTTGGACTTTGACTTCTTACTCCAACCTCTCACACATCTAAGATATGATTTCTATTAACAGATTTCACTATGCTTCACAAAATAACATTAGGTCTAAACAGAAAGTGTTTACAGTCTACAAGGAGGCAGAATCAGTTGCAAATACTATGCAAGGGCTTGTGGGTTTTTAAACTAATTTTTAGATTTAGAAGAGATTTTCCCAGTATTCAAGACTCTCAGAAGACAGCAATGGCCAATATAACTTGGAATCTGATAAAACTAATTCTTCAAGTATGCATTGATTGACAGATTCAGTTTGAGTCAGTATTGCCTTCACTTTACAATAAGAGAACAACAAAACAAGAAACTATAATGTGTAACCTCACTATTTCCTATATAAACAGGTAGGTCTTTACCTCAACTTCAGTGTAAAGACTTCCTAGGTTTAAAGATGCAGTGCACAGATATATTTGTTAAATTCTTGTTGATCACAGAGGAAGCTGTCAGATTATTTGCCTTTTTATTACTGCTTTTGAAAACACTGAGATCTTGCTTAAGCAGCAGTAGGGTTTGTGTTTCAGCTACTGAGACTCATGCTGCCAAGAATATGAAAAGAAAGATGTGTATTTGAGGACAGATATAAGATTTAACATCTTTTGGCCTACAAACCAGACTGGAAGAAATAGTAAGAGGTCATCTTGGTCATCGCAGCAACTATGGTTCATTATGTGAACGTCTGTTCAGGAGCTGAGTGAGGTTTGCTGGTGTGCTGCAATCACGCTGGCAGGATCTTGGCAGCATTTCCAAAGCTATTAATTAGCAGATTACTCATCGGTGGAGCTAGAGCCTCCTGTAAAGTGATGCCCCGTTGACCCTGCTGAATTCATTTTCCATAAATGAAATGCAAATTTCACAGATTTTATTGGTCTCCACAGGACAGATTTTTTCTCCCTTCTTTTTCACATTGAAAGCAACTATTCAAAATGTCATAAAACCACCTGCTCCGCACTTAACAGGCAAAATAGCCTGGAAATGCATCTTACATTAGTTCACATCAATGTCACTGAAACAATGTTAACTACTCAGGCAAATATGACAATGCTTTTGTAGGTTTCTGCAGCTTGCTTGCAGTCGTGAACATTAGAATATAGTTTGTTTAGTGGAGAAACTTCGACAAGGGTACTAGGATTTACTCCCTGTCCATTAAAAAAGTAAAAGAGGACTTTTAGATAGAATACCTGATATGCAGATGAATGGATCTCGCATTAGCAGAGCTTCTGCCCGACACCGCACACAGCTGGGCAGTGCGTTGTTTTCACCATATTGTGAATGCAACACAGGATACAAAGCTGAGCAAAATTTCATTTAGACAACTGGTGGTTAATTCTGTGCCAACAGTAATTAGCTTCTGTAAAGAGTTTATAACAAGAAACCACAAAACAGTTTTATTCTGATGAAACTGATGGGAAAAAACATGTGCATCTGTCCATGGGGTGTGAGCTCCAAGGCTTGGCAGAAGAATTGAGATGCAGGCTTTCAGACTAAAGGCAAAAGAATGCTTCACTGAGCTACAGAGCAGCTTCCTTTTTAATACTTACTCGTATTAAAGTAAGTATCAACATCTTTAGTCCTAGTCAAGGCTCTAGGTTGGGTATTAAAAGTGAAACAGCTAAACAGAGGTAGGACCTTGCTCCCAAGCATGTGCAGTCTAGGGCCCTGGTTTGGCCAACACTGACACTTAAGGTAAATCTTTAGCATATTTATGTTAAAGAAATTGCTGTCAAAACTAGGTGAAATTTTACAGGATCAGGATCTTAGCCAATGATTAGTAAAAGTAAGGTAATTAATAGTATTGAACTTAAAAGAGCAGAGAGTGAACGCTTAACTCTGCAGGTGGGACTATTTGTATAAATTTCAATGGGATTGTATCCATTTATAAAACTAGAGAAACTCGTCCTAGTTTATAACATAAAGGCTTGGATTAACATATGCATTTATATCAAAAGTATCTGGTAGCATATCAAAGCCCCTGTCAAAGGGGCTCACTGCACTTAGTGCAGGGCAAATGCTAAGCTCCTCATCTTACAGTGGAAACAGATAAGAGGAAAGAAGGGAAAGGAATCATGAAATTAACTCTAGCTAGATACCTGTGGCCACACGTCAGGTGGATGCTGGGAATAGAGACCAGATCACCTGTATCACGGTTGTCATTAAAACACTTTAACAGCTGATTTTACAAAAAAAAAAGAAGACATAAAAATACTCTGAATAATTCAGGTTTCTTGGAAAAAGCCTACTGAAAAACAGGTTCTTGCCAGACTTAAAGAACTCAAAAGCACATTGGATAAGGGAGATTCAATGTTAACAAGGCTGGAAATTCCCAGTAGAGGAAGCCACTTCAGGAAGCGAGTATGACTGAGCTGCTCTAGGGGAGAATCTCTCCACTCGTACGGCTGCACTGGGGGGGATTGCACAAGCAGCGCACTCCTGTTGTGACTGTGCTAGAGGCAGTGCTCACACACAGCCATCTCTGGAAGGGTGCTGCCTCAGTACTCGTTACAGGACGTTAACCGTGGACTTCTATTGCCACTGCCTTCAAGAAACCACGTTCTTAGAATTCATTCCCTCTCAGCCTGACAGTTTGGCAATCTATGCCATCTTTTGTGCAAGACACTATGTTAACCAATCTATTGCTTATTCACTTCTGTTTCCTCAACTCACCTGGCTGGCTGGTTGGTAGCAGGGCACCAAATGACAAATTAATAACATCAAAGTTCATTAATTCTATCACATAGGTCAGCAATCTGCTACACTAAACAAATACATGCTGAGGTTATCTGAATAGACCATCCTGTAAAGATGAAAAGGCAAGAGTAGCTAGAATCTATTTAAAGTATTGTGCCTTTGAATATATCTACACAACAAAGCTAGGGGAAGGAGTAATTGCAGCACATGCTGATATACCTGTGCAAGGCTAATACAGGTTGGTAACAAAAGCAGCAAAAATGTGGCAATGCGGCCTTAATAGCCAGAGTATGTACATAGAGTCTTTCAGTTTATAATCTGGTTACTAGCATGTTAAATACTTCTGAGCTGCATCTCTGTGGCTGCAGTTATTCATGCTAATCAGATTAAACTAGCAGAGATATTTTTGCACATGCTATAAGTGCACCTTCGTTTTCCTGGGTGGAGTATGTGTGTGCAGGGGAAGGTGTGAATAGATACCCTAAGTTTCTCCCGAAGTGCAGACGGGATGAGCTGCTTCATCTCAGTAGAGCACAAGTAAGGAGTTTAGCATTTCCATGGCGGAGCAGCGTACAGCAGCTCATCTCATAACTTCATGAACAAGCCCTGGCATTGTACAAAAGAAAAATCTTAACCGAAACCTGTAATAACTTTGCCATAACTTCTAGATATGTGCATCTTTCTTAACACAAAAAGGAAGTGGGTAGTGTGGTAAAGTAAGTGAACGATTAACTGCTTGGGAGATGTGGGTTCAGTACTTGGTTCTTCCTGACCAAGCTCTACCACCAGCTCTGTCATTCTATTCAAATTATTTCCCCTCCTTCTACTTTTGTTTCTTTTCTCACTGTTTCTGTTTCATTCATTCGTGCTGTAGTTCCTCTTGACATTTTAGAACAGGGCATAGCAACAGGGTCCCAGGCTCAGTCTGAGATTTTGGGCACAATTGTAGCAGAAATGAACAGTAATTCAAACTGGATATTGTTGTTCCTTGCACTCCCTGCCAATTTAAAACAACAAGAAAAAAAGAACTTTTGTTTTTCTACAGTCTCATGTGTCTCAGGAGAGTAGCAGTTCTTTAGATCCTTGGGCTCTGTACTAGTGGGCTGAGCAGAAAGGTTGGAATTCAGGACTCCTGCTGATAACTTGTACCATTGTTCACACAAAAGCCAACTAACTCCTGTGCTTCTATCTGCCATTACAAGCAGCAAAATTTGTCAATGTTGTAAACATGCTCCACGTGTAAACATTTTCTGCCCAATATCCACAATGGTCCTATAAACTAAGCGTGGAAGTGACTGTATGTGGCAGCAGTGGAACAGAGGAAGGCTAGTCCTGGACTATTAGTCATTGGCTTGTTGCTATCAGATTTTACTAACAAGAGGTAGCACTGACACCTTGTTGTTCTGAAACTACTGGAAAGTCATTAGCTGTGATTCCAAAGCCAAAACCTACTGCATTCCCTTTTAACATCAGCCAAGAGATTGTAATTAAAAAAGATGTATAATTAAAAAAGATTTAACAGGAAAATAAACAGAACCTCTAATCAGTGTAACCCTGGGCTTTATTCCATGGGGAAAATAAAACAGAAAGGCTTTATCCTTCATATGTTCTAAACATATAAAGTGTGCCATAAATCTGGTCCCAGTAAGTGCCACAAGTAAGCAGGTGAGGAAGAGGACAAGAAGCATCAAATGGCTGAGTCCCTGAAGGTACAGAACAGGCTTCCTCCAAATCTTTAGCTTCCAGGAGAGAGGCAGGGCCTTGTGTCTATTCTGCTGGAGGCATCCTGGCTTGGAGAGAGAGCGTCTTCAATGCTGCCCCATGAAAAGCACTATGCTCAGCTCCTGGGAAGATAATTTTGCCTCTTAGGGAATCATGAGGGTTAGTTCTGGGGAACAGGATTGTCCTGCGTCATTCCAGGGAGGCTCCCTGTTCAGCCCTCAGAAAGAGGGAGGGATCTGCCCTCCAGTAACCTCCTCCAGCTCAGCACGGATGCTTTGTGTATCGCTACGTTCCAGTACTCCAGATGGAAGAACGGGCCAGCCTTCAAAGAGCAAGAAGCAGCAACAGGCAGAATGGACAAACATAAGGGAAGATTTTAGTTATAAAATCATTCAGTACTCCCCTGACTTAAAAGCTTGAAATAAGCTACATGGAGCCACTAGATTCAGATCCTGCAAGATAAGGGACCATGGACTGTGTATAGGCCTGTCTCCTGACATTAGTCCAGCACTTATGGTCTACCCCTATTTCTTATTGCAGTTACTTGCTAAAAAGTCCCCAATAATCAGCCTAGATTCCTCAAAAGAATTTTGGAAGAAGCAAAGAAGAGACTGACTTGAAGCAGTCCAGTGCCAGATCAGCCCTTGCTGTGACTTCCCGAGTTCAGTAAGCTGTGCAGCTCCCTGAGAAAGCACCATTGTAATTGCAGCTCAGAGCTGACATGGACAATGCACACTGGTTCAAGCAGAATGGGTTCCTCGCTGGAATAAATATTATATTCAGGTTGCAGGGCATCTACGCACTTCTCTGCTGCTTTGTCGAGTTGGTGGCATTCCAGCCTGCTGACTGACAGATCTCTGGAAACTTGGTTAGGGTTATTACCAGCTAGTCAGTCCTCTGTTAATCTTCATTGTGCAACACACATCGAGGATGTTACTGCTGGATTTTCATTACCCTCTTGCCAAGACGTGTCAATGTGCAGGAAGCAGCTTTTGGGACAGATGGGGAATGATGCTGAGAATAACTTGAAAGGAAAAGAGGGCTAAAATATACTGTCGTGATGTTTCTGAGTAAACAAAGATAAGAGTGATGGAAGCTTCTCTGGCAGAGAAATTAGTAGAGCTCCAGCAAATTAGTTTAGCACTAGAAAATTGACATGGAATGGAAACAAAGCATTCAAAGCAAGGATGTGCTTTAACTAGGCACAAAGCTGAAGTTATTTAAGAAAAAGAAGTGGAGTTGGTCCCAGAGTAAGTAATCCATTTCACTTTATCTTCCATTGGCAAAGGCTAGCTGCCTAAAGACCATTTGATGTGTGCCTGCTGCTTCCTCCCCTCTTCCTTCACTTGTTTGCCTTGCAGAAAACAAAAATTAGTTCTGTTAAAAATTACTCCAGTTCCCCATGGGCTGCAGGGAAGCAAATCACGGCTTATTGGGCATCTTTGTGACATCCCAGCACTCTGAAGCACACAATGGTATTTGAACCTTTTGCTAGAATACACATGCCAGTTATAATTTTTTCTTTTTCTGTTATGTTTCTGTGTTGGTAAAAGACCTAGTGAGCACAAATACTTTGTCATAAAATCACTTTTTAAGTATGACTTTGATTGCTTAGCAAAACTCAACTGACTACAAATTTTACTGCCTAAATGATTTCTTTTGTTGTGCAAGCCCATTACAGCTTTCAGGGAGGTGTTGAAAACAACTAGTTTGTTATCTGCAAGGTATAACATATCTTCTTCTTTTCTGGTAGTTAAACTGATTTTCTCAACAATTCATTTAGCAGAGTGGGCATTATGTGGACAGAGATACTAGAACATCCTGCTAGAGCATTTTGTCATAAAAGTAGTCCTGCTCCATACTGGTATTTAACACAAAGTGGTTCCGTTCTATTATACCTTGTACCCTAAGCATCAAAAGATGTCATGGTTAAGGGTAGGCTTAGGTGAAGTTGGGAATGAAGCTGGGTTAACCTTGCAACTCAAATTTCAGCAGCTATTCCGAGTCTGAGTTGTGCAGCCATCAAAGGCTGACCTGTATGACAATGGTGACTAATAAATGTTTTGTGATAATGTTACACTCAGTCCTAATTGTCACTCTGGACCAAAGCTGCTGCTGTTATCCTCCTCCTTTTGGTGATCTGTCTGAGGAGATTGCTTGTAAATTCACCAAGGCCTCCTCTGTCTTCCTAAATCTAAAACTGAAAGCACTCCTTTTTGCCTCTTTCTTGCTGCAGTTCTTGCCCAAGCATGGGATCATATACTGCTCAACATTGTCTAGCTTGGTATTCTCAGAGTCACAGAAAACAGAGGTGAGGCTCCTTGCCAGAACAGCTTCTCTGCTCCCTAGCTGTTCAGCCTGGCAGCACGCCAGTCCAGCATGATACTCTTCTGGCTGTTTCACTGGGTTTATGGAAGAGGTGGAAAAGATGCTGACTTAGTCTATCCCTCTGAGTTTATGCTGAAATGACAACATGTCAGTGCACATGATGTGAACTCAGCCTCTAGTTTGATAGTTTGGTGGCTTCCAGTGAATTTTCAACCACCTCTCAGATTAACTCTTCTGCATTATTCACAGCACCAAGCTCCTAATTTTTTTTCCTTTATTATTGCTTTTTATTCTGAAATCTCTCCAAACAGGGACAGATTATGCTACATTTATCTAGTAATACACTGAGTACATTTCCAGGACTGAATAAAACTAAAATCACCTAGAACACAGTACTCAGCATCTTAAGAAAGGCAAGGTAGTGGTTACCTCTGAGTGATGAGTTAGAGAACTGATGGATTCTGCTACAAAAGCAGCATCCATGAATGATTCCTCAGTGGAAAATCTGGCTTGTCAGCTTATTGCTAGCATCTGCTATAGCAATGGCAGTGACATTTTAAAATACTAAACTCAGTTGGTAAGTTGCTATTTTAGAGCAGATGTATAAATTCAGCAGACTCTCATCAGAACCAGACCATGCATCTAGCAAATTCAAACTCGATGTCAGCAGCAAACATTTGTACAATGAATACAGGCACGCAGTGTGAGAGTTCTGTGTCATTCTTTTGGTAACCCTGGGCTGGAAAGGCGAGGGGAAAGAAACCATTTCAATACCAGCTTTCTTGAATGGAAAGACAACTTCTTCCCTAGAAAAGAGCCCAGGTGTGCAGATCAGAAGCTGACAGTGACTGTGCCATATGTGGTCTCAGTTTTGGTAAATATAAGTAAGCATGAAATCTATCCAGCTCTATGTTAACCTCATGCTGCAGCTTCTTGTGCCAGGAACACTCAGGAAGAACATTCCTGCTCAGTTACACACACCAAAAGACTGAAGTAACTCAAGCACAGAACAGCAACAAACAGTACAGTCATAGAAGCCTTGGTATGAAACAGTTAAAAATACTTGAGTCATCTCTTTTCAAGAATTGAAGGACTAGCTGTGAAAAGCTCTACTGACTTCCAGGGAACCAGGCTGTAAACAACACAGCACAACTGAAGATGAGGACAGTATAATGTATCTGACGGGTACAAATCTTCCACATGGCCAGCATCAGGCGAGGTGCTTGTCAAAGAGGCATCTGCAGCTGTTCCCTTTTCTGGCTGTTTACTCTGCAGGAGGATTTACCATCTGTGCAGAAAAACAACGCGCACCCCAGAAATCAGTGTCTGTCAGATGAAGCCTAGTCTCGTGGCTGAAGCACAGGACAAGCAGTCAGGAGATTTAGATTCTATTTATAGCTCTCCTAGTGGCTCCTAGAGCAAATAAGGGGAATTCACTTCACTGCTTTGTGTCTTGTTTTCCTCCAAGATATTACTTTACCTTATTAGTGGGACGAACACCCATTGTTTGTGTTTATAAAGTGCTTTTTGTTCTTTGGATTGGAAAAATTAACAAGATGCTTTTCCATAGAATTTCAGCTTCAGGAATAGCAGGCCAACCTCTCCACTGCAGCATTTAAAGGTCCATAAGCTGTACCACAAACAACTCAAAACCAGTCCAAGAGTCACTGTGCTCATCTTCCATCAAACTAAGGATACTAAAGAAGTGATCTTTTAGAGATCATGGCAATGAGAACACTAGAAATAGTTGACAAAAAAAAGAAGGAAAGATGAAATCTGTTCAGAAGCAAGCCAGTAAAAATGACAACAGACTTTGAGGATTTTGAGATTCTGCCCTAAATTTTTCAGCTTGTTATTGGCATTGGAAATTAATGGCATTGAAAAGTCAAAGTATATAATACATAGAATTTTATAATACATTTTCTTCTGCAGAATAAATCTTCCATATATTTATTTTCTAAATCAAAGCACTACAGCTGTGCAGGGCTCAGCATTTCATGTCAGATTTCTGTGAAAAGCCCTGAGTTCAGAACATACAGTTCCTTACTCTGCCATGCTCTGGAAGCACAATAACTTCACAAATTGTCCCAACAGAGTCATATGAACTAGAGCTCTAGTTTGCTTAAATACTTCAAGAGTTTCCTGGATTGCCCTTACTCCAGGATTCACATAGAGTCTGTATCAAAATTATGAAAGAGGTCATGGATGGGTCTTCATTGATAATACTTTTCTTAAGCCTAGTGATAGTGCTTAATGAGACACATTTATGGAGCAAGACTGAGTTTGGAGGATAGATGCTGTTGTCAGCTCCAGTGATATGACTCGGTAGGATGCATGCCAAGTTATGTACCTCTGGCACTTAAGAAAAAAGCTTTGTCCCACTAAAATTAACAAGGTTGCCAGAGTACTGTAGTATTATAATTCATGCTCTCTGAATTTTCTGCCTTCACTGAAAAATTGTGTGATTAGTTCTGGTCCTTTCCTATCTCAGTGCAGTTGATTGTATATATAAGGAAAAAATTTTTGTGTTTCCATTTAATTCTTCTGTTGTTATTGAGTCCTAAATGATCTTGTTTTTTTTTTTACTGCTCTGTAATGAGTCACTGGCTTATTTAATTTAATTTTATTGCAATTGTTATCTTTTCATTCTTGTTATTTTCCAGTCAGTTACTCATGAGACCACAAGATATAAACAGGACACTGTTGCTTGGACAACTTCTGAGGGCAACTTTTTTCACTCTTGTCCAAATCCAAAGCAAGTTACTGAATGGTCCTCACTTCTTAAGAACTTTCACCTCAGTCCATGTGTATTTTCCCACATGTCATGTTTCTGATGATTCTTATGTTTTCCAGTTAAGACAGATCTGCCTGTCTGATTTGGTTGTTATTTGGAAGCTTTCTTGGTCTTTCTAATCATGCCTGATCTAAAACACTCCATGGAAATTTTAGTGATAGAAAATCACGTTTAATTTCATATAATTTCTTTTGCAACAAATAATTTTTGCCAAGGACTGGGTTCCAATTGAAAATTTGGGAGAAATGGTTATCTAGTGAAATTTTCCTTTGCCTTTTCCCCCAATTTCATGCTTCATATGTACTTCACATTCAGAGAAACTTACCGTAATGACTCTTTCTTGCTAGACTTCTTATGTTTAACCCAATTTCCTAAGGAAATGGGTTTCACAGGGTTGTGCTATGCTTGTATAGGTTACACATGTGTCTCTTTATCCATCAATTCATTATAATTTTGAAGCAACTGGCAGCTTTCCACTGAATCAGATATAAAGACAAATATAAATTATGTTAAGATTTATGTTTCACTGCAGTAGTCAGACAGAGAAGAGATTTTATTACTATATCTATGAAGGGAAAAGCTTTAGAGAAGCGACCTTGCATTCAATACCACAGAAAGCAGATGAGAAAGAACAGTAAATGCCCAGCTATGAGAAAATCTCCCAGTGGATCTCCCACACCCACCAGAGCACACACCACAGGACATGCAGGCACAGAAAGCCAAGATTCGTTAGTTCATCTGCTTCTTGTACTTTCCTATGAGGCTAGAAATCCTAAGAAATTATAAGGCTGCTTATAAATGTGCAACGTCTGATTAGAATTGGTTCATATTTAGTGGGAAATAAATTATTCAGCGCTTTTGTTTAAGCTGATCTGCAGCTCTTAAGCTGCATGCCCCTTAGCAGTACCCAGAGGACTAGTTGACTTACAAAGACTTAGAAAGTGTAATTCTATTTCAGCGTGCCTTCATTTCTCCTGTAACCTGTGCCACTTGAGGCAGAAGAAATTCCAAGGTCCCTTTATGTGCTACAATTACACTTTCCAGCCACAGCTTTAGACATACCCTAAGAGGCAAATTGTCTGGCATGAAAAAATATCTTTTGCCTATCTATTTGCAGATTTTACGTGATGTAAAGTTTATGGAGGATTCTGTAGTACCACAGAACTTCAACAGCCTCTGTAAATAATCTGCATTAGACCAAAAATTGTTAATATAGATGTCACAGAATCGGTACAGATATTAGACGTTGCCCTGCAGCATCCAGCAGATTGGATATGCTATGCTTCAGAAAGCTTTTATAATGAGGAACCTTAGAATAACCATGAAAAATGGTGGCAATTGTTAGGCCAAAGCTTTGATAAGCTCCAAGTGGTGTGGAAGTGGCCTTATAGATGAATAAAACAGTGATTTTCTCTGAGTCAGCAATGAACCAGCCCACCTCCTCATAGTAGGAGGTAGCAGGATGTTTGGAACGCCACCCGTAGGACAAGAGGTCAAACTGAAATTCTGACCAGTGCGATCATTGAAAACTTTGTGGCTGCTTTTGCAAGAGTTAACACCAGTTAACTGAAGTCAGATCCCAGGTTGGGTAATTCCGTTTTCCCTCTCTAAAATTCCCCGTTTATTTCAAACAGATGCAATATTTTTTAACTTCCTTAATTATTAGACTGGCAGGTAGTTTTGTACATTTTGTTGAGCACTTGCCATGTTTCACCCCAAAGGTAGCTATGATGCCCAGTTTAATAAGTTGGCTCGGACCCTTAATTTCTGTGCCACAACACTTATTAGTAACAGTGGACTATCAATGCTCATTAATCTATCATTAATATTTACTATAATGGATGCTTTATGGCCACTTCCAAAGGGAGTTGTATTCCTATTTCTTATGACACATACAAATTAATGAATGAACAAACTGATCAATTTATTCCATACACAAAGCTAGACAACTCATAGTGCTTGATGGCACTAAAAGGAAACACAGAAGTATAGTCAGCAACTCTATAAAAGCACGTTCAGTGAGACAGAACTGTAGCTTGGCCTTAACAAGTGTGCAGTAGAGATAATGTAAAAGCAATTACTTTAGCAAAGGCAATTTACTGAAAAATTATGTTTTACTGTGCAACAACTTACTCAGTTCACAGGCTTGCTGCCAGGATACAGAGCCAATTAGTGCCACTGACTATAGGGACACGGAGATGCAGCCGTCTGCCTGCTGAGATTCACCCCATTTCTTTTCATCACGCCACACAATTCCTCCATGTCAATACGTGTACCCTTTCCAAACTATTCTCAACAATATGCATTGATAAGGTATCTGTCATCCTAAATGACAACCCTGCACATTACTAATGTAATAAACTAATCCAGAACTTCTATATCACTTTTTAGCCACTATGGCTAAAACATACCTACACTGGGCTTCACAGTAGTGTGAGAGATATTGTTGTAACTCTAGGATTTCTTAACTAATTTATGAAATTCCACCAGTGTAACTGAGGCAAGAGTCTGACCCTTTGATCATGATACACTTCTAAGACTGAGGTTCAGATAACCCTACGGTTTACCAATAAACTGGAAAGGTAACTGAAAAATGTAAATGAAAGGTGTATTAACAGCATTCCTTATCAAGGCAACTTTAAACTAGCAGAGACATAAAAATCAGCTGGAACAAAAGATGACCATCTGTGCTTTTTCTGCCATTCATAGGGATTTCTAAATTCATGTAACACTCACAAGGTTTTTGTAAAAAACCTAAATGTGTAGCCTCTTGGATGCAATTCAAGTTCTAATAAAACTGTTTATTGAACTCCTTGACCCCTTCCTGGAATCTGCTTGCTCTTCCCAGAACTTTGTGTCATGTGGTTCTCGGTCATTAATAACTAAGTATGACACAGCAGTTTAGACGCACAGCAGCCTTTTCTCCGTTCAAGCAGGCGCCAGGACAGAGCGCAGAGAACACAAACAGCTCAGCCCAGGCTTCAGGAGCCTGTCCCAGAGCAGCGCTGCCGTGATGCAGCAGCAAGCAAAAAGGGCAAAGGCAGGAAGTGATTCATCTGAGTACAGTACAACGTGTGGGACATGATCAAAAAGATCCCAACCTTCAGCTGGGACAAGTACAGTACTGGGCAAACGGCTCTTGGCTCTGTCCAGGCTATTAGATCCATCTCCCACTCTGTTTACATTGAAATCCTCCTCCACCAGCCAGCTGTGCATTAAAGCAGCGTCTGGTGCTAAAGAGGGTCAGTGAATTGAAAGACCTCAACGCAGGCTGATCTATTCTGTCCACCCACTCATTTACGTTTATGTAGCCCTTCTGGCTTTTGCCTGGAAATCTTTGGCTTTCAAACCAGCGATCTCTCCAGCAGTTGTCCTCCAGCTTTTGGACTGCTTTACTGTTCCTTGAATCCATTTAGTGATTTCCCTGCCAGTTCCCAACTCCTCAGCTCTCTTGTCCTGCCCCAACCCGGGGCTAATTAATCTCTTCTTATGACAACTGGACTGTAGCTAAGAAATTCTGAGTGCCAGTTTCCAAAGGGTAGAGCTGTTGTGTCTGCTGCAGCAAGATACATTCCAGCTACATTCTGCCTCACCAATTGTATGCTTAGAAGAAAGAAAAGGACAGGGATACTGCTGTATGAAGAAGCTAATCCCATTCTAGTGTGAAATGACGTGCTTCAGCTACAGTGGGATGAATGAGATTCATTGTGAATTGATCCAGAAGTGATATCTTTGCCAAACTTGGATGTAGTTACACACATAGATCTCCTATAAAACAAAGGGAAAACCTGTATGGACCTATGGGGGAATGAGTTTAATTTCAATCGAGTTCCTCGCACTGTCAGTCACAGTGATTTCACTGGAGAGGCTCAAAACTTGCTGCAGGAATCTGGGTAGCGAGGGAGAGGGAGGAGAAAAAATTGAAGTCTCAGATTAGGTGGGAAGGAACACATTACATCAAATTATTATGTTTTTTCTTTCCATTTGTGTCCTAAGCTGCTTCTGCTTACTTCTCCCTGCCTCTCCATTGTATTTACAACACATATTTGCAAACACCATAGATCTGCATGCTCAGTTATTTGCTAATGAAACAGAGATGTCCCTGAATCCCTGGAATAACCTCTCCAGCACCTGAAGTCCATTATTACCTTCTACTCCAAGCATCAGGAATACTTTGATCCACTTTCTCAAACACACCCCTTGCAGGTATGTAATTTTTAAACAAAACCAAGTCTATAGAAAGAAAAACATTTGCCTGCAAACCCAGTTCACCTCCTGGGAAGAGAACAAGAGTATGAACTGCATAGGGCAGGTCTGATTTGTGTTGCTTTATGCAAGACTGGAAAGTGTTCAGCATGTATGGTGATGGGACTGGTACTGACACCACTCTAGAAAGGACCCAGCATTTATTTCAGAGAGATAAAGGGCTCATCTAGGCAGTGAGATATTTAATATTTTAGTATATCTAACTATGTTAATTTAAAACTAGTCAAAGGCTCACTGTCTTATCTGTTCTACTGTTAACTGGTGTTAGCTAACACATTCGACATCCTGGTGTAGGGAAAGCCTAGAAGCAAGGAAAACAAACAAACACACACTTGGAATAAGGACTGTACCAGACAGAAAAAAAAATGAAGGGAGACACTGTGAGAAAAGAAGCGAAGACAATGAAATGGAAAAAAATAACATTATCATTGTAATGAACAGGGCCAGCTGAGCTTTTGAGGGGTGCTCTCTTTCCTAATCCATAACACATGCTGCTGCTTAACTCCAGTTATGTGTTTGTTTATTTGTTGTGTGTTTTTGTAAAATGAATCACCCTTAGAAAAAAACCCATGGATTTGAATTACAGAGAGCAAAAATCTCATTGTACGTCAACTACTTTGGCAAACCCCATAGGTGGTTCAAGAGGAAAAGCTACTTGGGAATTTTCCGATCAAGAGTTTCTCTGTTTTTTTATTTTTAGGGGAAAAATTATACTATGCTGAACTTGAAACATTTCATGGGAACGTGGCATTGGAGCTCTCCTATTTTGTATAAGCATTAAATATACATTGAACTTGGTCTCACACATCCCATAGAAGTGCTCTGACCTTTGTGGCTCAAAATTATATCTTTATTTAGGTCCAGTGAGCTGCTGAATTTTTAATTAAAATATAAAAGCACCACAGGAGAGACCTAAAGCAACCACTGGTCTGGTGATTAATACCCTCACACTAGACTTGGGGCATGAGTTCTCCTTCTGAGTTTGACTTACAAAATCTCTCACATCCCAGCTAATTGCCTTAGCTACTTGGCTACTAATAATTTTGAGGTAATGCTTGCATATTCTTTGAGGACAATTTGGGAAGGTGAACATAGTGATGGTGGTTCCTGCTGAAATCTTTTGACGATGGTAACCTTCAGTCTTTCATGATGAGATGGCCAGAGATGTTTTCAAGTAACTGAAGCAGAATCATACCCTTGTTACATTAGCCTGTGGATGTTCTGTCTCAATATGAGACATATTCTGGTCACATAACCTAACCAGAGCGTTCCTGTTATATTATCAGATACAAAGGACCTCTGTGTTTTGGTCCTATGACAGAAACATCCCCCATCATTTGACAGAGAAAAGGTAACAGAGAACAGGCTAAAGGCCACTCAGGTTAGGCACTGGGCTCATGGTGATCTCCCTGAATGTGTGTATCCTTGGGAGAAGAGGCAGCAGGAAATAGACAGCAGGGCAGAGGAATTGTTCAGGAAATTTCACTTAACAGTTACAACCTCCATGTGAATGAGGCCTTGAGCCTGTTTCGCTTCAAACAATATTCCATTCAAAACATGACTCAACTTTTAGGGCCTGATCCAAAGCCCACTAAAGACAATGAGAGTTTTTCCATTGATTTGAGCCGCCTTTAGATGAGGACCTTGATTCTGATCACTGATTCACATGAGAAGGGCTACAGAAAAAAAGGTTGAATCCAGAAGTCCTTGTTGAGATTGTACACAGTACTTTCCTACGTATTACAAGTTAAACCAATGAAGGTAATTTAGTCTAATTGTTTGTTGACTATCCTGAACTTCACTGAACACTTGATGATCTCAAGGAGCTATGAGGCTCAATCCTTGGTCCCACACTGCCACAGAAGTGCCAATGAACTGTTTTTTTTCCTCTCTGGATTTTATGTTCTCTAGAAGTGTTTATCAAAATGTAATTTATAAACTATTCAGTATAGACATCAGTATATGCTACACAGTTAATGTTAAAGCCTAAGTTCCAGTCATACTTAAAAGTGGTGTCTTTATTACAGAAAGCTAAGGCGTTCAAACTGTTGTGCAAGTAAAATAAGTAGGACGTACTTTTAGTAGCTAATGCTTTCACATGCTGTTTTTGGGGGCAGGTTTTTTTTTTTAGTAAAAAAAGTATAACCTTTTCCAGCCACTTTTGAAGATAGATATTATGTTTGAATGAGATGTCATTAAATGCCAGTATTCAATCATAAAAGAAGAAAAAGATCAAATAATGCAACACTTGGTCTTTGCAACTTCTTCAATATAGGTAGTATTTTCAAAGCAAATACCATCAGAAATTATTTTATTAATTCCTATACATATAAACATATTGCCCAGCTGTAACTTTTTGACTGGGCAGTTACCCCTTGTGGCACCTTGCTTACAAACACAGAGGTGGAGAGCACAGCACGTGTCAAAATTTCTTGGATGCTTCTAATGACAGAGTCAACTGAGCACTGCTACTGTTAGCCCTTTTCTTCAGTATATGGTATATACATAATATCTGATTATTCTGGATATTATGCTTTTACTCATATGGTTTGTATTAACTTCACAAAGGGAATATGATACATGGGGAAAAATATTTGGGTTTTGCTTATATAACCGTGTCTACACCCTGGCTGCTGCCACAGCACTATTTTGGTTATCAGAGAGTATGATATGGCCTTGATATGACAAAGAGCACGAGCAATACAGTAAAGAGTGCTCATGAGGGGAATGGACGTACAATGACTCCTTTATGTCCACATTCAGCCTTGCAGAAAATGTACTTTGGTAACTTCTCTCAAAGCTTTACCTTGTAAAGCTGTGCTGCCTCACTTTTAAGCACAGCCAAAACCTCAGATTGCCTCACAGAATGAAGTGCTCCAGGATCCATAAATGTCATTTCCTAGGGTAATCCTTGACTTTTGTTTGAGTCTGTTATTTCCCACTTAATACCCACTGCTTTTAAATTGGTTATTATTATTTCTTATTATATTTGAAAATTTTAAGAGTCTCTTAAGAAGCAAACAAGTGGACATAATTAAAGAAAAACGCAGAGAAATAATCCAAATCGAGTGTGACTTCCCAGATGCAAGAGCCATTGATTCTTGCCCCTGGGGAAGGAGACAGCAAGCTGTGGTGGGCCAGCGCCTCAGCCGTCACTCGACTACAACATATCCCCTTGGGACTAGCTTTGTAAAATACAGTCACACAATAACCATTCAGTAGCCTGCAAACTCTGTGACGCAGACTGTACTGTTGCTGTGCTTAAGCTAGGATGATCTACATTATCTTGATGCCAGTGTAATATAATGGACATTTATTTACTTGAGTTAAAAAAATATTTACCTGTCACATGACTTAAAGCAAGTTACTTCTGTGTGCTGTGTTTTATCTTCTGATACCCTTTCAGACCTTTAGTTCTTGTTCTAATCTTAAATAAGAGTATAAACAGTGATGACAAGAAAAGGAAAAGATGCAATATGAGTACTGAAACAACATGGGGACTGGAGAAGGTAATACAACACAATCAATTTTCAGACAGCACCTACACCCAAACTTGATACAAAATCAGACTGATTGTACATGTATGGTTTCTTTTGCACCCTGTCCTGAATGTTTAGATCTTATGATTGGTTTGCTAGGCCCATTAATACACCGTCATTCCAAGTACTAAGTACAAGACCAAACATCCACTTCAAGTTAGTTTATCATTAAAAATAGACAGAGATTGACATAACATTCCTACCATTGACTTTGGTGGTACTGAGTTCATATAAAGATGGGATTTCTACATTCTAATTGGTATAAAATTTCATATGCATTACTAAAGATTTAATTATAGCTTACCATCATTAGACTTAAGGACATGCACAGACAGTTCCTTGAATGCCAAATCTCCTACTCAGTGGGCTATGCACAACGACAGCCAGACACGCAGTATAGGATCTGTAAGATATCCTGATCATACTGTTGATTAATATTCAAGCTAGCTTTCAAAATACAGCTCTGAGACAGAAATGTCACTTATCATGAAGAGAGGACCTGTAAAAACAGGAAAGGGAAGATAATATGGATGAGACTGGAAAGCACAAAAGGTCTTTAAATGGCTCTGAGTGCTGGAATGATCCTAGCCTGAACAATCCAAGATGGGTGATTTGATTATAAGGGTGGTAAACAGGAAAAGATCATGGAGGGGAAAATCCCCAACCATATTGTGCTCAACTAAGACTGATACAGAAATCCCATGCACTAGTTGATGTTAATAGTTAGTGTCTGTGTGACACATTCACACCATAACAGGGTGGGTGGGGCTGGGTTTTGATCATTGCCTGATTGACGTTAATGACATTCTTCCAATGGCTGTGGCTTTCCTTGTACCACATCCAGGCGGGGTCAGAGACACATTCCTCCTAAGTATTAATGTGAAAAAACATATTTTTAGTCAAGTTGTTAAATGATGCCAGGTGTTTGTTCTGCTTGCCTTAAATCATCGAGCACAGTCAAAGCTCAGCCTGCATTTCCCAGCAATGTGCAACAGCTTTTGAGATTGCACCAGCTATCTGGTTTTAATCCAAGCCTAGCTACTAAATTGATTATACTCATCCCTATGATAGTGCTTCCTATGCAGTGGAAGACAGCAACATCTGTGACTGTGGATTCAAGCCCAGCATAGTATTGTGAGCCGTGATGTTTATTTGTGTTGCCTAGAAGCCCCAGTTACAGATCAGGAGCCCATGTGACAGACATAAAACAAAAACATGGCACTTTCCGTGGAAGGGTTATTTACCTCTGTTGCTTTTGTTCTGTCTGCCATGAAAAGCCTTACTTCTGCCAGTGAAAAAAGCACCAAAAATGGAAACGGGCATAGGGCCACTGCCTTAACTACAGCAGTCACCCAGTCCAGATTATCAAAGCATTCTGCAAAGCTGAAAGCTTGTCACAAGCTAAATTCTGACCTCTGGGCCACCAAAAATCTCCAAGTAATGGCAAAAAAACTCCATAACCTCTTAAGAAAAAGTCCATACAAATGTGTTGCTTGCTTTGAAAGTGAAAGTCAATATTTTCACATGCCATGTGCTTCAATAAGAGACTACACTGCCGAGCTGAACATGCAGCAGATCCCAGTAAAGCTAATGGCAACTGTTAAAGCTCAGAATTCCTGAAAGCTCAGAATCTGTCTGTGATAGGTCCTTAATTTTAGGAATTTCAGTTTGTAAATAACTGATTCATGCAACACCTAAATTTAATAACGCCAATTAATCTAGCAAAATCAATATGCTGAAGACTTTCAGAGACAGTTTCATAACAGCTCTGTTGGGTGTCTGTGAAACCTGTATGCCATGGTATTCATGCCAGCTGTGTTCCTATCACCGTGGCAAGGCTGGTGTTTGCATGTTCCATCCTGTTCTCTTTTCCACCCTTACAATGTCTCATTAGGATCAGTAAAAACCCTATGGAAGCCAAACACAGACTAGGCTGGATCATTCCAATGCCTCCAAACGTGTGGTGCAGCAGAGCCCTGTGCGTGTGGAGAAGGAAGGATGCCTTTCTTTTTTCTCCCTTGTGCACTTATTACAGAGCAGAACCAGAGCATGGACTTGACATGTCTTCAATCAATTTTGTTGTATGGGCAGGCAAGGTACAGCACACTGTATGGGTAACTCAGCAAGTCTGTGACCAGAGAGTGGACTTATGATGTACTCTAGAGTATCTGAACCATAAAAGTATTTTCTCTTTGGGGCCCTGTCTGCCCCTGCTCTCTGTTACAGCAATGTGCTACATGAGACTGGAAACCAAAATAATTCACATCCAAACTATACTTCCTGAGCATGGCTTCTCCTGCACATCAAAAATCTTTGATCTAACATCTTTGGTGGGGTCACCTACAAGCTACATTGATGACATGAGATTTGGCAGGTTTGCCAACTGCCTTTCCTCATTGCCTTGCAAATCTGAAGCAGTCACAGAAATAAGAGAGAGACAGGAAAAAATAGAAAGGGAGAAGTGGTTAAGGCATTCCTCTGTGACGCAAAAGGCGGTGATGTCAGAATTTGAGACCACAGACACCTCTGCCAAAATGAATGAGATTCCAGCAGGCTCCAGCTGGTCTCATGGTTTGTGCATTCTGTGTTGTTTCCTGGATACTAGCAATTCCCAGCTGTAAACCGAATAACCATTAACCCCTTCCCTGTTGTGGGTTTCCAGGCAGTCACTCACAGGGGGAAGTTTTTCCCTTGCCAGTGAAATATTCCAGTATTTCATAATCAGGCATCTTGTATGAATCAATGCCTAGTTTAAAAATAACCCCTTGACCCTAACTGTCTGTGAGAGCCATCAGAACAATGAAAGAGGGAAGCTTTTATATAAAGCAATATTTCTTATCTGATCTCTCAGCTGCTTTCTTGCACCCTTGACCTTCATTCCCCATTTAATCACGTGATTTAACACCTTTTTCACTTTCCCAGTATCTCATTTGTCCTTTCATACATTTATTTATTTATTTATTTATTTATTTATTTATTACCTCCTCCTTCATGCTCATATTTTTTCTTCCTATCTCTGGAATAAGAATATGAGCATAGCTTTAGCTCTGAACTCATATTGGGAATACATCTGAAATTCTGTACCTGACATACAACTCCCAGAAATTTTTGTGAGGGAAGGCATCCAAATTCTTAATCTAGTGGCTGATTCCCTCCTGGCATGAGCTGAAAACCTAATTTTGGATCTCAAACCCCTGAACTTCCTGAAAGTAAAAATCTAGGCATGGATTCTTCTGGCTGAACTAGCCCCCCCACTGCTGGGAGTGAACAAGAGTCTGAAGTCAAGCCAGATCAAAATAATCAAACATCTGATTTATTAATCTCTTTTAATCAAATAGCATTAAAGCTGCACAGGCAGATCCCACCGCTCCACGCTTCTCTTCTCTCTGCATACTGACTGGAAGAATAGAAAACCTACGAGAAACATAACACAGACTGAGACATCAGAACAAATCTCAACCGAGTACTTTTCTTCAGAGCAGAAAGTATGAGTTAGTTTGAAAATCGCTTTGCATTCAGCTAGTGGAAAGACAAATAAATACAACATCAGAGCGAGTTAAAATACAATTATTACATTTTTTCAATGGAGAGAGGAAATACTTGTCCAAAATCTAAAAATTTAAAGTAATTCCACTAAGAGCTAAATTCCATTTCTCAGCCCAGTTGGCACAAACTGCTGCTGCTGTCACACCAAGCCCTTATCTGACAAGAAATGGGGGCCAGTGATTCCCAATCAATAAGCATTGCAGTCCTGCTTGAGACGGGCTCTTTGGACTCTACCCAGTGGTGATGTAACGAAGGACAGGCTCTCTGTCACCACTGCATGGCACTATTGGGATAGCCAACCTCATCTGCATGTTTCAAATCGGCTTAACCAGCTAGGAGTTTAAACAGGGCAAAAGTTGGGTTCTTTTTATTTTCTTTCTAATTTTTTTAGCTTTTATGGGTCATGCATTCAAATCTTTGTCTACTAGCATGAAAACTGATAATTCTCATATGGCTGGAAGAGTTCAGCTTTAAGAAAAATAATAAAATATGAAATCTGGAAATGCTGGTCCTACATCATCTCCCTTGGCATGTGGTTAGGCCCCAGTACCAATGGTCACATCCCCGGCAGCGTATCACAGGGCAGCTCGGGAGCTGAGCGCAAAGACAACCATCCTGGCAATGCTGGAGACAGCGGTTCGGCCACCGCTCCCCATCTTTCACAAGCCTACTGCAGTCCAACTCACAGTAAGATATCTGTGTAGTTACGACTCACGTTTTTCTGTTCCAATTTCAAAAACAATATGCACTAGCCTGTTTGAAAAGATGAGTCAGAAAAGATAAATGCTCTGTAGAACATCTTATTTCTTCCTGCACTGCTACATATTACCACAAGCTCGAGCAGTGGGAAGTGAAATTCCAGTCCCTGAAGTATTTGTTAGAAATAATAAAGGTGAATTTTCCTTCAGCACGACACAGAATAAAGGTCAGTAAACTTAGCAAAATGAGGAGTGAAAAAGAATATTGTTTTTGGCTGTAAATACATCAAGATGAAAATAGCAATGGAAGGAAAAGAACAGTTGAAGCCCAATATTATTTCTGGTGTAAGAGCAAATAGGCATGAACTGATTACTAATAAACTAAGGGTGAAAATCAGAAGGCTCCAAATCAATTCAACAGTCTGATTCTAAGGTTATCAAACGTGGGACTTCTCCTAGTCTGTAGCTACACAGGGTTGTTGTGCCCTAAGTGCAGGACCCGGCATTTGGCCGTGTTAAACCTCGTGCCATTGGTCTCAGCCCAGCGGTCCAGCCTCTTCAGATCCCTTTGGAGCCTCCCTACCCTCCATCAGATCCATGCTTCCACCCAGCTTAGTGCTAGATGCTGCAAAAGGCCAGTCAGATTAGTAGTATCAAGCTGCATTAAAGAGCAGCCAGTCCAGCAAACCATTATTAGTCACAGCAGAGATTAAACAAACCTGCTTGGCCTCTTTCCCCTTTGCTTTGTACTGATGTTCACAGATAAACCTATGCAGGAGAAGCTGAAAGAACTGAATGTCCTGTGGGAGCCTTTATCAAGACCAGGGAGTGAACAGCGAATAACCACCCAGCAAGTGACCTTCTTAAGTTTAAAAAGCAGCTTGTTGTTTTAAAGTATGTTAGTCATCAAGAAATTGGCTGGAATGTTCTTCATTCCCTCAAGTTCCCCCTCTCCAGTCTCCCTCTGCTGGGATTAGCTAGCTGGTTTTCCTTATGCTTTTTTTATACACAAAACAATAATCTTTTGCCTGTTTTTAGAATGTGACTTGTGTCTTCTTGTTTGGAATGGAAATGTATATGTGTTCTAACACGTTTGTCCTTCCTCCTTGAACTGTAAGCTCTTGGGACAGGGACTTCTTCTAGTCCAGTATTTGTCCAGCACCAGCACATACATCTTCACCAGAGCTTCCCCCAATTCCTGACATACAAACAGTAACTCCAAGCTACATTATTTGCTTGTGTGGCTCTTCACCACTGGAACCAGACTCAACTCCCGACAACTAGATCCTGATCAGCAAAGACTACCATCAAGGTCAACCCAGGTTGTCTAAGGAGATGTCCATAGGATAGAGTTCTCCCGACTGTGCCCTTCCCTCCGCAGTCTCAATTGCGCACAAAGATGTAAAGATAGATTTCCCTATATAAGACACAGTCACTTCTTTTTTTTCCATCTCTGCTATTTGTGCACATCATCTACACAGGATTGATTGATTGAGGCCTCTCTTAAAATGTGAATTAAAAAATACAGACATCAGTTTCTGGTATATAGCCAAGCTGACCATGAACAGGCCTTAGCCCACCACACTGCCACTAGTCCATTAACAGTGATTCCTGTGTCAGCTTTCGTATTGTCAATTCTTTCTGGCTTTAACTCCACAGCACTAACACTTTCTAACCTCCTTTTTTCTTTACAGTTTCCTTCCCTTCTGACCTTCTTCCAGCTGAAGGAAAAAGGAACTAAAGACTCATTTTTTCTGCATTCTATTAGGATGCCAGGTTATCCTACATTATTAGCAATTACTATTATTATCCATCTGTAATTTTAGAGTGCAGGTGGTTTGGTTAGCAAATACATAACACAGAATTATTTGGGACAGGAGGAAGTAGATACATAGCAAACATCTCTACTCATAGTTCTTATCACGGTTAATTCTTCAGAGTAGCTTCTCATCAACCCTGCATTCCCTGAATTTTTTTTTTTTAGTGTGCCAATTTGGTTACAGCGTTTGACTCCAATTTGATCTCAGGATCGACTCCTCCTAGGGAAAATGCCACCACTGCCCTCTCCTGTCCTTTCCTGGACTTCTGTTTCCATTCCTTCTTTTCCCAATTTTTCATTAACTCTAGACCTACAGTCCTATGGAGATGACAGAAAAGAATGCTCAGGAAGTTTTTTGTGCACTCAGCTTTAGCATATTTAGAAGTTGTCAAGACATGAACTGTCTCTTTTTTTCACTCCCCTGTATGGCAGACAGCAGAAGAGGTCTTGCCTGGGGCACCGACAACCAACGTGGTGTAACATCCACTCCTGTGGCTACAGCACAATCCGTATAGCTTTCCAGTTCTCATTCTCACTACTGTTGAAATAAGTTCAATGATATGAAATTGACAGCATTGTTGTTTTTCTGGCATTTAATACCAATATCTACTTCTGAATATTTCTTTACTAGATCATGGAAGAACTTCGGGCAAGCCTGTGTACTTGCAAGCCAGAACAGCATTCTATGAGTGAAGACAACTTTGGGGTAGCATACCCTCTCCCACTAATCCTTGAAGATTTGGGTTTGTGCTGAATACTGATCAGTTTTACTGAGAAATTTAACAAGTTATGAAATCTGCAATAGATACAATTCATAGGCTAAATGTGCTATGAAATCAGAGGCCAATGAGCATGCAAGAATATAGGCAGTGATTGCAAACACAACTAAGTACACAAACAGCTAATTCTGGTACTTTGCATGAACAAAGAGCTTCAGCCACACAAAAACTGGTAATCGCACATAAAACTAAGCATGGAGTTGTACACATATAAAACAGAGCATGTGTTATGCCTGTCTAGTGGCTGCTCTGATGAAGGATAACCCTAAAATTGTGTAAGTCCCACACTTAAAAGTTCATCGAAGACAAAGTTGTTCCACATAGATAGACTATTTGGAATAATTAGGAAAATATTAATCAGCCATAATATGCCCAGAGTCTCATTTTGTCCTGCCTAAAAAGGAAAGACCTAGCATTTTAGTCTAGCCTTCTCCAAAACAGTTGAGAAATAGCAGATTCCACATTCCACTACTATGACATTGACCGATAAAACAGAAGATATGGATGTGAAGAATGTATGTAAAAGATATGTTCCTTCTGCCTGTGAAAGGCTGGGTAAAGTAATGTAAATGTTACTTCATGCTAGACTAACTGGAGATTCTCCCTCTACTTAATTATTGTAGTAAGTCAGGCAATGAAGTCTCTAGTCTGCCATATACACAGAAGGTAACACACTCCTGTTCCATCTAGGGCCCATGTAGCAAAATCCTCCTTCAGCTACAGAAGATACTCAGCTTCGAAGGATATGTTGAAACTCCCAGCCATCTCAACACATTGGGCTCCTGCCCTACAGAAGTTTATCTGAAGTAGACTTATAGGTCCAAAGGCTGAACGAAGGAGAAGAGAATACCATGATCTTCTAATATGACCTGAAAACAGAGGCTGCAAACCTTCTTAAGCCTAAACTAACACATTTTCTTGAAAGACGTCTAATCTCATCTTAAACATTCAAAAACTGGTGAACCACTCTGTCCCTGATAAACAATTACAGTGTTTAATTACCTTTGCTGATAGAAAGTTATGTATTACTTATTTTAAAAATACTTTTAAAAAAACCTCTTACTTCTAGCATGGAATCTTGCTATGTCTTTGTCTGCACAACTGAAATGCCCTAACTATTGCATGTCTTCCATTGCAAGTATCTACACAGGGTGGTCAAGTAATTGCTAAAATCCTTTCTTTGGGATGAATTTAGCTTCCAAAACTTGTTTACCAACTACTGGATTGTTTTAGTCTTTTCAGACTCCCTTCAGGATTTTTGCATCCAGATTTGAGTAAGTGGACATCAGAACTAGACACTGTGTTTAAATAACTGCGTTACTAATACGGAATTATTTTTATTCTTCTAGAGGTCTAGTGGCTTTGTAAGTCCATGCAGAACTGTGTAACTTGAGGTGACAGACTAGCTCTTTAGCCGTTCCTGTTTTCTGATGCTGTGTGTTTGATTTATGTTGTTTTGGGGAGTTTCTTTTTTCAATTTTTCCTTCTCAGACTTTTTTTTGGTATGCTATGGAAAGAGGCTCTTCATTAAAAGTTAGAGGAGAACAATTGCCCTTGGCTTGTCTCCAGTTCCTGGAGGTAAAAGCATGACAAGCAGTATTAATCCATAAAACTAACAAATAATCTTTGCCAGACTTTTTCCCAATTAGAGCCTATAGATCTTTACAATGAAGCACTTTATTCATCCATAAACAAAGTCCAATTGTACCTCACTAGGGAAACGGAGAGGCAGGTGCTTCTACATTCATAATATGAGCACTAGTAAGATGGAAGGGGTTTGCTTTTAACTGTCTTAACTCTTTGTATGTTGTAGCTGTGTTGTAATAATGGTAATTTAACTCTGAATAACTGACTGAACAGTCACTGCTGAACTTCAATGATACCCATCACCCAGAAGCACAGTAAACCAAATAACCACCGGTGTGGTATTTTCCAAACAAGTTTCTAGGAGCATATGCAGTCAATATCCATGCAAAGGACAACTAAAAACATAAATGGGGTAGTTCTGTTGCTACAGTCCTACCAAGCTCTTCATCACATAGTTGACTCATCACTGCTGTCAGCGTAGATGTACTCTCAGAGACGTACTCTCTTTCCTCCCTAATATAACAGTTCTGAATGCCATGGAAAAATCAGGAGAATGGACTTTAGAAACTGGCCGTGCACATGGCTTCCCCTAAAAAGCACCTCCTTTTTCTGCTATCACAGAAAGACTGCTGGACTGGTCCAGGAGTGGATTTCCTATGGTCAAAAGGTTTTATTCTGAAATTATTTATTAAATACAATGTATCCAGAGAGCTTTGTATCATAGTTGTCAGACTTCAGGTTTAATATTTATTTCAGTGAAAATAGTCCATTTTGAAATTATTTTTCATTGAGTTACATAGTTACAATATTTTTTGTGACCGTCTTCTGTCATTGAACACGTTTCACCAATTTACTAGTAGCCCTGATTAATTTGGCCTATGTTTTGTATTATGAGTCTTATTTTAGCAACTTATATATCCTTAATCCATTGGGATTAGAGTATAGAACTAATACACTGGATAACTATAATCTGTCACATAAAACAAGAATTCACCATCCTATCGGTGGTGGTGTATTTTACTGTTGCTTATTCAAAAATGACAGTGCATTCTTTCTCACTTTTGTTTTCTATGTAAAATACAATATTACATTGCATGTGCTACTAAAATAAAATTCTCCTTTTCCTCCTTTGTATTCAGGAAGAAATTTACTTACTGCAAGTGGAAAGTGTTCAGTGTTTTCTAAGGTGCAAAGCCACAGTTTGATATTAGATACCTCAAAATCAAAATTTCCTGAGTTACTATGGGACTACAGGAGATTTGCATGCTAGGTCTCTACATCTGGAACCACACAGCTGGGAGACAAAATTAAAACCAGAAGTTAAGCAAGTTTAGCTTCACAACTATGCAGCTAGAATTTCCATAGTGACAGGATGTTGTGGTATCTCCCTGAAAGCTGTCCTCACCTTGCTGATGAATTACAGTTCCTGTAATTTTTTGCCATATGGCATCATGTGATCCCATGATGCCCATTTTTTTCACCAAGAGAATCACAGTAGGGTAACTCAACTTGGCTTTCAGTGACAAACAATCTGGCTAATCACTGGTTTAGAATGTGCATGTCAAAACACGGCATTTGTGTGACTAGGTTTCTCCTTTTTAAGAAACTAAATATAGATTTAAAAGCACGAGGTACTTTACTGAGGCAAAGTAAGAGAGTCCTGAATAAGAAATGGCAATGGAATTCCAAACATACATCTATTTCCACTGATTTGGTTGGATTTCTGTTCCAGCTGGGCTAGTAAAAGAAACAGTCAAAAGGAAGTGGTAGCTCATGCAGGCAGCTCACGTTGCTCACAGCCTCACGGCAAGAGTTTACATGCATTGTCAGAGACCATAGGACTCAGCATTTTTTTTTAATGATAAAAACTAGAAAAGGAAAGGATCCTAGCAAGGGTCAAATAGCCTGGCTAATCTAGTATGGAATCTGACTGCTTTTGTATAAAAAATGGAGTTACTTAAGAACTGCTATAACTACCTGAGAATGGTGTTATACTTCATTACACTTCATAAGGGCTCTGGGTTCTGTAAAACAGTTGGAGCAGCCTTTGTCCAGGAAGTCGCAGGAAAGGATGTCAGTACTGAAATGTGAATGGAACATCTTCATAGTTTCATGCTTTTGACAGTCTGCTTAGGAGCTTGAGTACTTTTACAACAGGACCTTGAAATCTGGACCACCGAGAGAGAGATCAGGTTGGAATTAACTACAGTATCCCAGCTCTTAAAATTTCAAGCTTCTTAGAGTTCATATTTTTCTGTAAACAATACTGTTTTAGGAAGAAGCGATGTAATCTAGCAGATCACATACCAGTATGTAAGTTGGGAGAGGTGTAGCTTATGCCTGCTTCTACCACTGAGCACAACTCTCTTGCTTCTCTAGCCCCTTCTTCCAGTGTTTTGGTAATAAAGCAGATGATTGTCTCTTACTCACTTTTGAACAATGATGAACCTCCTGAGTTCTGCCTGAATCAGTTGGAGACTCACTGGCATCACAGGAAAAATTAGTAAATTTAATCCTATAGAGGTTTTGCTTTCTTTATTGCTGGTAGCCCAGCAGAAGCAGCTGCTCTCCTGCAGCAATAGGCAGTGTACAAGTGGTGCGAGTTTACCCAAAACAAGCAAGGTTTTGTAACACAACATACATAAGCTTCCTTTCTTTTGCCTAGTAAAGCAAGCTCAACCTTTCGGAGGTTTCCCACTCTCACCAAAATGAGATTTTTATACTATGACTTCTTTAGTTTTGTACAGAATAATGGCAAGACCATCAGAAAAGTGTTGTATTCCCCTTCACGACATGACGCGTACACTGTAGAGTGTTACAGAAGAGCCTGTGAACAATTCCTACAGAGTTCCATATGAAAACAGAATTTGCAAAGAGTCTTCTCATCCCCCTCAGCACTGCAGGCAAGGGTAAGGCATTATTCAGAGAGGAAGTGTACCCATAAACCAGTCAAAGGATGTTGGGTTTAATCCTGTTTATGCCATAAACACTCAGTGTGACTTCGGAGAAATCATTTAAATCTAATTTTTATTGTTTGTTATGGACTTCTGTGACAGCCAGTATCGCTTTGATTTGTCCTTAGTTTCTGTGTTATTTTCCTTTTAAAAAAATGTGACTGGGTCTGAAGAAATCTTGTGGAGGGAGTGAGAAATTGCTTCTTCCCTTGAGCAGAAATTGAGACTGGTCTGGGACAGAAGCTTCCAGACCAGAAGAAAGAACATGACAGATAAATGGAAGCGAGACAGTCACAGCAAGGAACTACAAGCCTGCGGCCTAAATAGTGAGACTACTGAGAGATGATTGAGCAAACACCCAGGGCTAAGAGGTGATGGGAAGACACTAGAGGAGCCACTGCCCATGGAGTGGGCTGGGGACTTGTTTATATGTTCTTTTTATTTCTACTCTGTCTTAGCTAATTATTTGGAGTTTTCTTAATTTAAAAGGTTAAGTACTTTACTTTATAGTCTAACATAACTTGGCTTTTTTGGTTTTCTTTTGTTCTAAGGAGTCTGGGTCACTTGGTAACAAATACAAAACAGCTACCACAATTTACAGTGTAACTCTAAGGATTCCTTAGTGTTTCATTAAAGGTTAAAATATGCAGATAGAAGAGTCTGACTCCTCTGACCTTTGCCTCTTTCTGCAGAATCACAAACTCTGAATACTGTTCATTATAAGAAAAATTAGTTTGTATTATGATCTGAGCCTTCTGTGTTGACTTCTTTTCTCTGCAACTGTTGAATATCGGTGCTGTTTTCAATTACTAAGATGACATTAAAAAGTTGCAATAAATTTATGACAGAACTGAGGAACTAGGATGGTCTGTGCAGGCTTTTTAAAGCTTTCTGTCACTGCTCTTTTTATCCTTGTTCTTGAAGCTGACTTACAGACTTCCACCAAAATGTTTTGGAGCATCCAGATATGGCTTTTTTTCCTCAGTGTTTGAAGGCACAACTGAAAGACCCAAAATAATTTTATACATGCAAAAAAATCAAAGCATTTGAAGACCAGTTCTCCAGCTGATGTTAACAGGTATTTCTCCATTAATTTCAAGTAAATATGCCTATTTAAGCTAGCACTGATTATACAACTGGAATTCCAATTTAAGTGTCCATAGGAAGTGAAACCTAAATTTAGACATTTTAGGCTATAAGGAAAACTTTTCCAAATGCATAAGATCAGACATGCTTACTAAAATAATTTGCAGCATATAATCACAAACAACAAAATAGCCACACCATTTTACATACAAAGATGTAACCTGAAGCACAAGTTAGTTTGCAACAACAGAGAGAGCTGATACCGTGCCTATGACAATATTCCTGCAGGTCCCACAAAGAAGAGAAACAAATTGAAAGGAGACGCTGTCAGCAGAAAGCATCAAGGTAGAGTTATTCATGGGGAAAAAAAAGACAATTTGACAAGTTCTCATCACTGATGCCAACGCCAAAAGTCATCACATATGAAATATTCAAAACAAAGGCAGGCCACATCTTGGCTATTCAAGGATAATACACTAAGTAGAAAGAGCTCTGTTAGGACTAATGGCCAATCTTTATTATTAGATACTTCATTTCACTGAATTGCCTCTTTGTCTTTCCACAGCTTGAATATCACTTTAGCTACTAATAACTTTCTTATCCCAAATCTCAAACACAAACCAAAAATGATTTTACTACAAAATAAAGATGACATTGTGATAGAAGAAACGTTTTACATTTACTTGCTCTAAATATTCTAAGAAACACATTTTGTTTTCCTCAGAGTTCACGAAAAGAAACTTCAAATGGATTTTGACAAGAACAAAGATAATTTCTAATTAGAAAGGCTTAGGGTAGCATGTAAGTGCTTACTGTGTGCTTAAATCTCACTGAAGTGAATTATATATATAGCCGCATTCTTAAAATTAAGTACACGATGTAGTGCTGAACTGAGCTGTTAAGTATCCTGTATGGTACTTTCCTGAACGAGGGCCACAGTCTGTGGGATTTTTTCTTTCATTAACTGATTCATAAAAAGGCATGTGCACATACCTGAACCTTCCCCGCTGACATATCTATCAGCAGTTATGAAAACCAGTGTGTAACACTTCAGAACACCTGGACAAATAATCTTTCATAGTAAAACCTTTCAATTGTTTTCACTTTATACATAATATATGACTTTATTTTCTTTGGCATTGCCCTGATTAAAGTGGAATCTTGCTATAAACTAGGAGAATCATGCCATACTAGGTTAGTTTTTTACTGAGAAGTAGTGTTGGTCCAGAACTGAACTAGCTTCATTGTTTGGTTCTTCTGGAACACAGAATGTTTTGTGTTGTATCCTTTTAAATTACCATGGGAAGCTATATGCCATGGGATGTATATGTTACAGGAATTAGCAAATCATGAAGTTAAGGTATTTAATCTGGACACATACAATACTTCTGTCACTATCAGTCACTGCAGCATTATTGCTTTGTCAAGATCCTGGTATATCTCAAGTGACAGATAGACTTAAAGAATTAATTTGGCTCCCTAATATTATCTAATAAAAGACGGTAGTTGTAGCGTGGCCTAGGCTGCATCTCTCTTTCACCACTGCTGTAGTAGCTTAGCTCCCATCGTCTACGAGCGTGTGCGCTGTGCAAGAGAGTGTTTTTGTGTATCAGGGATGGAGAACGAGGGTAACGTGAGTGCTCCCAGGGCCACTGCCTAGTCAGACCCACCAGAAAGAGACCTTTCCAGCAGGGGCAACCAGATGAGGTGGAGAATATGACAGCACTGGTCTAACATTGGCCAACTTAAAAATTACGTGAAGTGAAAATGGAGAGAAGGACAGATGAGAGTAGCAGCAGACCTTCAACAGCACAGAAAAGGACAGGACGAAAAAGAAATCACTCTTACACAAAGAACTGCCCCGTAAGAAATATATCTGGGGTCTTTGGAACTGATAAAGAGACAGACACTTTCCTGCTGGTGGGCAGGCGCGTTATGCTGTGCTTCTATCATCTCTCTTTCCCACTTTCCCAGCTACGGCCTAAGCATGGTAGATACAGGCACACTGCAGGCTGCAGACAGACTCCAGGCACAGAGGAGGAGGAGTGTCTGTGCCAGGGGATGGAGCAAAACACCATGAGATGATTCAGCTCTCACTTGGCAGCTGCTGTGTCAGTGTGTCAGATCACATGTTCAAGCTCCCTGATGTCTCTATGGGTTATTCTTTATATACTTTCTGGAAAGCTTTTTCTTAACTAGTTCTACATTATTATAATTTTCTTAGTAAGACTTAGTTTCTGGTCTGTCCTTATTAACACCTTTATCTTTGTTCATACTCATCTGATAGTAATTCCACGTTAATATAACATAATCTTATGTAAAGTGTCATACAAAATTAAACTAATGTTTTCTCTCTACTCCTTTAACTGGTTTTCCTTTAATTCTATTAAATTACATTAAGAGAGCTTACTCTTTCATTCCTTGGATTGTAAGTACCTGAATAGTTTACTTGCACATCCTTCATCCAGAACTATCAAACTCTTAACTATCTCCACTTCCTCCTTCATGTTTATTCTACTCACGTGTGACTGCCTCCAACTTCTTCTGAAGTTACTAGCCCAGTTTTAATGAGAACAGGATCTGTATTTTAACTAACCACACAAGTCATTCTTTATGTAGTGCCAGAGGCATCATACAGATCACATTGAGACTGTAAATTTTACTGCTGTATTTTCTTTTAATATAGAAATATCTATATCTATTCCCTTTTCCGTTTTTCACTTGTTCTATCCTCACTGACTGAGGATAATCAAGCATCTTGGATCACTCCTTATTCAGTGCAGGTTCTAAAGTTATAACTTCCTACACACTTAAAGTAAGACCAGGCCTTGTTTGCTTTGGTAACTGGTATAGATTTTGTACTATTGTATATATGTACATAGTAGCCTTTTTCCTGCTTGCCTGAGCAACCATGTGAGGGATCTAAAGGGCTGAACTGAAATAACTACTACACTAGCTGTTATGTATCCCTCAGAGACCATCAGCCAAAAAATCACAGTAGCTGAACAGACACTGGCCATCTCCCAGTCTGGGCCATGTGCCATGTCAGTTATTAAATCATGTGCGTTGAACCATCATTCAGTTGTTTTCAGGAAATATGATGTAAGGCACAAAAATGCCACATGGTAATAAAGATTATGCTAATCCCTTAGTGTCTGATGGGGGAGAGAGCTGGAAGTGACGTATGAACATACTGTGTTGGAAAATCCAGGTTTTCAGCAGAGAAAGATTGCAACGCCCTAAATTTGGTACTGACTCAGGTTTTGAGCCAACTACAGCAGGGTAGTCAGTGTCCTTTGCCCGATTAATGGATGCTGTGCTTTGTGGCAGAGTGGATTGCTGTATTTTCTGTTGGTCCCTACCCAGTAACGTGGACTATCTTGTTCACAGAGCTCTCAGTTGTACCCAGAGGATGAACTGTTCACAACTGTCATTCCGTGTGCACAATACAAGCCCTAGACAATATGGTCTAAGCTGAAACATAAATATCTTCACTTTTACAGGTGAATTTTCTCACAGAGAGCTTGAACACTTGGTTACCTGACTCCTTCAACGTGTGATAAAGATTGACTGAACTAACAGTGAATAAATTCTTATCTGAGGAAGGATACTTAAGCTACTTAGTATTTCTAAATAAATAAAATCATAGTAATTACAAAGGCCTTCTGGAGGTTACGTCACCCAACCTCCCGCTCAAAGCAGGACTAGATCAGCTTGGTTGTGGTTTTGTCTGAGTCTTGAAAACCTCCAAGTACGGAGATATCAGAGCCTGTCTAGGTAATCTGTTTCTTGAACTTGCCTCTTCTGTAGTGGCACAACTCCCTTTCTATGAATTTTAAGCTGGTATGAGAACCCTCTCCCTATTCTCCCCTTTGTCGGGTTCAGGTTTATATCCACTGAAAAGCTACGCAGTTCCTGCATAGAAATAATAAGTCATGTGCAATTTCAAATGCACAGGCAAAGTGGCTGTTAATGGGATATAAATTTCTCCACAGAAATGCACTTCATGGCTTGTTTTCTGATTAGAGACTTCTTGGATCCCGTAATGTTTTCAAGAAATCAAACCCATCTCAATTAAATGCAAAATAAGCATTGGATAAAATTAAAGTAGCTATTGTTTATTCTTTTCACAAATACCTTTAAATGTGGGTGTGATCACCTTCCACAAAACGAAATGTTGAGATTGTCTGACAGGTGCTTTAACCTGTTACACCCTAGCGCCTCTCTCCTTCACCCTATACACATTCTCCCTGCCAGCAGAGGCATTAAGGTGAGTCCCAGACATCACTGTAGTTCAGAATAAGCTTCATAAATCTAAGTGACAAAGCACTCTACCTATTATAGGATCACGTTCTAAGTGCTGCAGCAGTTGTGCTGCTACTATCTATCCAGCCTTGCCCTTTGTACAATTCATTTAAAGACTATTTTCTAAGTACTTTTTGCTATAATGGGTGAAAAATTTATTAGAGAGCAAATTCTTATATGCAGTTGCTGAGTTTAGGAGTTAGCTGTAACTAATTGTAATCAGCTGAACAAGACAAAACCATTATATAATGCAAAACAGAGCATGGCAATGAGGTTACAGGCAATAGAGTCAAGCAAGTATAAAACCACCACGAAACTGAAAATCTCCTGCCAGACAAAATGAGTTTTAAAAGGGTTAAACATTAAAGGAAATGGTGATAAGATTCATACCAAACCTGGGGGTGGGGAAAAAACTCAGATTTTGCTGCAGATTTTGTTTCAAAGTGTTACTCACAAATCTCCCATCAAGGGCTGTTGAAAGAATTCTTAGAAAGCACTAAATGAAACACCAAAAAAGTAAAGGACTAACAATAGAATTGGGATCTAAGATTAGCTTTCACCTGAATTAATTGCCCTCAAGTGTAATTCTGAAGAAAGCCACTATTTTCTGTGCCATTGGCTACGTAAAACATGACTGCCTGCAAACCTAGCTACTTCTTTACAGGAAGAGAAATATTTCCAGAGGTTCTGGCATTGTCCTGTGCCAGTTCTATCCATGTGCTAACACAACAAGTTCCTCATGTGCCCTTCAAACTCTTCCCTGCAACACACACTCTGCAACTGTGAGCTGCTACCTCTTTTCTTTTAAGTAATTACATTGTTCAGATTTTTGTTTAACTTCTGGCTTGTCAAAAAACCCATAGAATTATGCAATCTGTCATAAAAAACATTCCCATGGTAACGCAGGGTTGCATCTTGGAGGTACGATGCACTTCGAATCAGTCTCTTCCTCCCTGTTTCTGTTACTGGTCTTGATTCAGGATGTGTTTTGACTGTTACCAATTCCTTCCTTCTCTCCTGCTGGCTGTTCACATGAACTTCAGAAAAAAGATTTGCTGATGGTAGAAGACCTTTCAGAATTCTCTCTGGTCACACCTATTTGGCTTTGCTGTCTGCTACTACTTAGCAGATGGCTCCAAATGAGAAACATACTTGGTTCTGACAATTAGCCTGTTTGTCCTGGTGCCTCCTGCCCCTGCTGGTGCTCCTACATTGTGAGAAAGAGATTCCTTCATGTCTGCTCTGCTTTCATCATTAATCTCTTGGATATATTTACTGTTGACTCAGCCTTATATTTATCTTACTGAACATTGAGATCTGTTTCTAAATTCAGACATTCCCTCAAGCTGTTTTCCTCCTTAAATACTCCTTTCCTCTCCTCAAAATACTGGCAAGAACTCCCAATAACTATTCTCTCATTTCACACTGGGTAGGTGCTCAGGGACATGGTTTAGTAGCAGGTAGGAATGGTTGGACTCGATGATCCAAGAGGTCTTTTCCAACCCAGTCATTCTATGATTCTATTATTTTCAAATGTTGCGGTGCAACCACGCTTATTGTTTGCACAATCAAAGGTGGTAGATGTATATGTCAAGAACCATAGACTTCAGGTGATAACATCTTTTTATCTTCAGTTTTCCTATCAACACACAGTATTTGTCCACTAACCTCAGAGCTGCTTTATTGCAGAGCTGGTCACATTTCTTCAGTGTGGGTTATATTTATGGTGCTGCTGGGACTGCATTGCAGCTGGCTCTAGAATTTAGCTTAGAATCACACTGGTCACTGGTTAAAGAACATAACTGCAAACGCAGGAGTCATAGCACAGGCACCTTAGTTTGTATTGTGTATTCACTAGCAAGACCTTTGGTTTTGGTAAAACCATATTATGGATATCTGCTTCTTCATGGAAAATTCCTTGATTCTAGAGCATTGTATGTACTGCTGCTTTATTTCAGGTGAGGCTGCTGTGGTACTAGGGCATAACATGATGATTTTTCCACACATTTTGTGTAGTTTCTCTAGTATGGTTTACTCTTTGTCTTAGTTTGAAGGTAAGACCTCCCACACCAGTGCACTTAACCAGACATTAATGAATGCCAAGTCCTTTGCACAGCATTAAGGAAGCCTCCATTCTGGCTTTCTCCAGTGAGAAAAGGTTCAACACCAATCAGTAAAATTAAACAAACTGTGCTCATAATTAAATTTATATAAGATGTCTTGTAGCACAATCACAAGCATCAATTCATCCTTGTTTGGACCAATACTAGGTAGACAATCAGAGCGTTTTGAGAGGGAGGTGTGAGGAAATGGAAGACAAAAAGTAAAACTGAAAAGCCAAAAATGAAGAGGCTTTTTGCAACAGCAATTTATAGGCACAAATTCTAATCAATGATAGCCATGGAAAGCCTCGAGGAAAGGCTAAGGCAAATCCAACAGGTCACAACAGAATGAGAAAAAATTCACAGAATGCAGTATGTCTTGTCTGTCTTTTGATTACATTTGCTGTTCTTGTTGTTTGCGTCAGCTTATTTTTAATTACTGGTTTCTGTGTTACTGTGGCTTCAATGTGATTTCCCACAAACCAAGATTTCACCTAAAAGGCTTCTTAGGCAGGCGAAGCAGAAGGTATCCTATTATAGAAGACAGGAAAGGAACTGCACAATTTAAAAGAAATAGTCTTTCAGTAATTAAAGACAAATTAAGTATCATTTGGGTATATGTAAACTACATGTTAAATTACATAAATCCAAATTGTATGAACCCATATGTATAATAAGAAAACTACAGCAAAGATCAGCCATTTAGAGTGTTCGCTACAGTGTGTGTATAGACATCTGTAGATACATGTGTGTACAGATAATCATTCTTATATATACATATATCATATACATTTAAGCACATAGCTGATGACACTTCAGAAACCTGTGCAACTTCTGTCTTTCTATAACGTCCTAAATTCTGCTTCAAGATATAACAATGCAAAGAGCAGATCATACTGAAATATAGGTAACTGAAAACAGAATATTGCTCTAGATCTCTGTTGCATCCTAAAGACCATAAAGCAAAAAAAATACACATTGCATCAGTATGTCTGCTTATATTCTTGTCATTATTACAGGTGAATTTTCAGGAATGACAGCAATTATTGCAGCAATTGTGAGAAAAGGTAAAAACTATATTCAAATTGCAGGCAATTACAAGAATGATGCAAAAGTCAGGAAATCAGTTTTGTTCAGCTTGCAGTTTTGATCTATCTACCTTTTGATTTTAAAATCCACACTCTCACCCTTCCAAGTTTTGCACCACATTTCATACAATCAGCTCCTGAGAAATACAGAGGAAGGCAGAGGTGCTTATTCACACTTCTGCCTCCTTCTCAATCTCCAAACGAGTCCTATATCCGTATTTTCCCAGCATATCAATTCTGCTGTATCCCATCACATGCTCATTTTTGTGTTTTTTGGTTCCATTAGTCCTCTCCACCACAGCTATTGCAATGAGGATGAACACAAAATGTGATGCCAGAAAATCTCAGAAGTGGGGAAGAGGAGAAGTGGATTGTCCTAGATTCTGTTTTTCCTTTCTCTTTTTGTTAGAAAATTCCCTAATGGATGGAAAAGATTTCAGTCTGCCTGTCCCTCCCAATAAGCTGAGAATTTACCCTCAGGCAGGTCTGATATACTACAGAAGACAAAGCTTCTAACATGACAAGTTTTGACTAGGTCCAGCCAAATCCTGGCACTCACAAAAGAAGAAAGTAAATCATAAGCATTTAAAGCAGTATTGTCATTCCCTATACTAAACCTCTGGATCATAAATTGGGTTGCTGGAACCTCCAACTATTATTTATATTCCATATATTGAACATATAGAGCAACTTCAGAAATTTGAATATCACTGTTTCTATCAGTGTAAATAAGTAATGTTTTCCAGAATAAAAACTAAATAAGCAATGTCAAAAATAATTTGTAACACATTCTGCACTGACTAACAAAACCCCCATATTTAATTCACTAAGGAATGCAACCAGATGAAGAAAGAAGACATAGTGCACATATGACTCAAAGCTGATGGAGTCAAATGAATACTTGCTAGTGATATTCACCCAGCCCTTGGCCAGATAATCATGATTTTGTCCTCAGTTTGGCAATATTTTAGTGTTATGCTAACCACGATGCTCCATAAATGTCCAGTGAGTTCTTGGGCATAAGCTACTTTCACAATTCAAGATTCAGACATGGAAACAATCCTGCACAAGATCTGTTCAATATGTGATATACACAGCAGGAGCAAATTTTCTTCTGCCAAGATGATGCGTATTTTGCCTGTCTTCAGCCATTCTCCCAAACAATATTAAACTCCTTTGTAAGCCATACAGCTAGTGACAGATTAGCCTCTTCTGTCATATAAGTATAGAAACTAACAGAAATCCTCATTTTTCCTTTAAAAAATTTAGTCTTCGTGAATGAAGGGTAATAATTGAAATCAATCTTAAAACTCAAAATACTGAAGGGAAAGAACATGCTGCTATCATGAAAATACCGTAAGGTTTTGAATTCAATCAAAATATAGCAACCCAGGCCCCTGCAACTGGCGAAGGGGCAGGCTCATTATATTTAATCCCTGCACTTGGCTATCTTGCTCATCATGCACAAACAAGTCTTGACACACATCTTGGCTCCCCTGGCTGTTTTGCTCTCCATGCTGCCAGCAGGTCCAGGCACGGATTTGGGGTTTTTTGTGTACAAAGGGTGGTATTGATGGAAACAAACAGTTGAGGCTTGTGGGACAAGTTCTTCAGGTGGCTTATGGGAAGGTGCTTGGGATTTTCCCTGTTCCCCTTCCTCCTCATTGTTAGAGTTGACTCCTTCTGTTCTCAGCACAAGTTACGTTAGATTCTATCCATACCAGAAATGATAATGCTCTGCCTACAGGAATTCAGAGGTAGCTTGTAAGACTTACTATTAGATCTTCACAAAAACATGGCTGGTTCAGCAATTTAAAATCAGATGCTTGCTGAATAGGACATTTTCCTCTTTCCCCTTGATAGGATTTCTTTCATTGTAATTCTTTTAGCTGTAATTTCCTCAGACAGAATTCATCCTCTTCTTAAAGAAACTTTTTACATTAGGTATTATTTGCACCTTTTAATAGTTTTGCTATAAATTATAGCCTGAAGTTTTATTAGTTTACATTCACATGACTCAAAGCCAGAAAGGGCTATCCCTGCCCTAGTCTGACCCGTATATATCACAGGTCATTTGATATCACCCCAGGAACCATTTTAAAGAAACCAGTAATGTCATTTGGCTACCACAAGTTTTTCAGAAGGTTATCCAGTATTCTTTGGAAGACAATTCATGAAGAATCTTCCTCTGTGTCTGACAGTTTGTTCCAATGTTTTCAACAGCCATTGCTAAAAATATATGCCTTTCTTATATTTGAATATTTCTTATATTTGAATGTCTAATTTAATTTTTTTACTCAGTTCTTATGCTTTACTTTGCCTTTTAAATATCTTACTTTTTTTTTTTTTTGATCCAAGAATAATTTCTGTTGCAGTTTTCTAAAGCCCTCTTACAATGTCAACACTTTTCAAAATGTGGATACCAGAACTAATGGTATATTCCATTCCTACAGACATTTCTTTTTCATCATATTTGGAATCTAGGGTAATAATATACTACAGAGTTACAGGGGTGGGTGCACACCTGCCAACTAGGTTTTTAATATGAGCCTTTGTGCTGAATATCACAAGTAGCATGGAGCAGTAGGACAATCCACATGTCATCACGTCTGTTCTGGTTGATTACACACCATATGCAGTTTCCCTCAATGCTTACCACAACTGTAGTTACAGCTCTTGTATAAAATGTTGCCCATACTTAAACACAGATAACTTCATAAAACGGTGGCAGCAGAAATCTTACTGGTGTGACCAAGGAAAAATTTGAAATTGCTTAAGGCATGTGGAGAAATATGTGAAGGCTGCACAGAGATTGGCTATCTGACCCCATAAATTAGATGACATTTGATATGCCAACAGACACCTTTCTTTAAAACATAGTCCTTAGAGAATACATAGGTTAGAACATATACTTTTTTTGCAACTGCTACATGAATGTATAAGGTCTTCCATATCATCTCAAGAGCAATAATTTTCAGTTATGAAGTGATTCTTAATCATACAAATACAGTTCTTCAGTGATAATATTTATTCACTGGGACTTAGTTTGCAGTTTTAGTATGATATTCATATATTCTAGTCCTAAGAGACAATCCCTTCCACAAGGAGATGTCTATGGCCAGGTCCTCTAAGGACAGTCTGGCCTCTCATGTTTTTTGTTTCAGACTCTGATTCCATTTATAGCTGGCACTTCCCCAAAAAGTTACGGGGTAAATTAATTTCTAGTGTGGATCAGCAGACAAATGTGAGGATAAATTTGGCTCACTGAAACAATGATGGCAAAGAAGCTGAGCTACATGGTTTACCATGCTAAATACAAAGGTTGGATCTAACTGTTTCTCTCAGTCCTTTTTCTAGAAACGTGACAGTAATCCTTTTTTTAAGAAATGTTAAGCAAGGAAACAAATGGGAGGACCTACCTGGCAGAAGAAACAAAGCTCTATCAGAGATGTCACATGTTGAATGCTGATTTTCCATGTCTGTTTTTCTCTTTGAAATACATGTAGTGTATTGTTGTCCCTACCTTGATCCACAGCAGATTATGTTAAATTATCCATATTTCTAATTAGCAATATAAATAACCAGGCAACAGTACATGACAAGAAAATTAGACTTTGAGCTACTCATGACATGCATTTGGTAGTGTTGGCAGAAGCCTGTTATGGTGAAACGGAATTTAAAGTTGAAAAAAACCCAGTGAGAAGAACTGGAGACGGTACAGCATGTTCAGTGCCGGCTAATGCTGCCACGAGTGTGAATTCCCTGACAGGCAGTCACAAAGTCTCTGCGCTCACATCAAGCAGGAGCATGCTGGTGTGTAATACTGTAGAACCCACTCAGCACACAACTGTACTGCATGCAAACTGTATTCATATAACAGGAAGGAGCAGTCAGGAACAAATCCCACACATATTCAGCCCTTTCTATAGGAAGCGGACACGATCACTTATGTGACTGTCACAGTTCTGCTGGAATCAAGGTGGGTATTGAAATCCCACAAGCAACAGAGATAAGTGGATATGCTGGCTGCACCGTGGGTCACTGTGATGCCAGTAGCTGGCCATTACCACACAGACATAACGTTTGCCCCAGAGAACTCAAAATCTAGAAGACTGCATGCAATCTGAGCAAGAGATGCAGAGCAAATGTGTATTTCAGAAAGTTCTATTCTGCTTTAAGCCACAAGGCCACATTGTAAATAAACAGTGAGGACAACACAAGTCTGTCATTACATGAGTAAAAGTATAGAATTAGGTATTTCTACTTGTGACCTTACATAGCATTGCTCTCCTGCCTTTTAACAAGAGAGTAAGCAGCTACCAGTCAGCAGCACAGTGGACAATCCTCCACTGATGGTAGTCCTGCTTTAAATCAACAGACATCTTATGAATGCTGGCTCCAACATTATTTCCCTCCCAAAATTGTAACATGTGTTGATCTTCTAACTGTGGTCAGCAAATAGTACAACACTTTCCTGGCCCCTAGAACCACAAGAGATGATGATTCAGCAAAGCAGGATGTCTGCAAGATGCTACATTGCATTTTGTGCCTTCCTCTGCTATGAAAATGTCTCTCTGAGGCTTTCAAAAAAGCAGGAAAACCTTAATTAATCTATTCTCTGCACTGGTCTGAAAAGCAGGCCAGAGAGATTAGTCAAGGGCCTGCCACAGATTTGCAGAATGCTCTGTGTCACTGAGGAAAAGCAGCCTCATGGTGATCTGTATACCAGCTATGTCCCAAAACCACAGTAAACACCACCAACATGACTATCCAAAACCACTGACATTATTTATGTCATTCTGTATTGTCATATGGCACATTTATGTGGCACAAACAGCATCACATCATGCTATCAAACTGTTTCAGTAGTTTTCAGTGAAAAATAAAAGCTTGGGAACTGTGGCCCCATCTAAAGCTGAGTATTTAATAAGCAAGCACCTCTGACATAAACACCTTCAGGTATCCAGTACTTTCCAACTTTGTACTTTAATCTGTTCCAAATCTCCTCCAACAAATGTGCAAAAATACATTCATCTTATAGGGACAAAAGCAAAGCAGCAAGTACTTCGGGAGAACAGATTTGTTTCTTTTTCTTGATTAGCAGTTTCAAGGCAGAAAAAAATAGACCAGGAATGAGATTAGCATGGTGGAAAGCAGTTGATACAACTCGTTCTAAACCCTTGGTGGCACTGCAGAATTCTGGTTGCTCTCAAGTGAGGAGGTACTCAAAAGTTGTACTCTTTGTTGTTTTGGAAAGACAGGGTCAGTTACTGCTGTCATGCAGACTACATGGGTAACCTCAGCCATTCATGGCAAGTTCTAGTTCCAGAATCACTGGAAGCTAGGCTTAGAAAAAAGTTCCAAAAATCAAGTAAGGTGTTAAGATGGGTCTGCTTCCCCATTTACTATCATATCGAGAGAGGTTGCAAAGACAGAAGTTTGTTCCAGCTGAGACACCTGACATTGAGCCTGATTATTTACCATGGCTACACCACAGTATTCTTTGGCAGATATTTCTCTTTGCTTTGCACCTTCCCCCTTCCCTCTTCCAAAAAATTTCCTCTTTTTCACAGATAACACAGCATCACAAGTTTCCAAGAGTTAATGATTTACATTAAATAAACAAGACATGTCACTGAAAATCTTACCAAAAGGCCTGAAAAATGCCACACACATGTTTGATTGTGGCATGATCTGGAGGATGAGAGATCTGCTTGGATGTTTAGGGCTTTTGGTATCAACTGTGACCTTAGATAGAAGTCACATCTAGTTATCAGACTGCAGCAATGTTGTATGATACATAGTCTTCTGGAACAAGCCACAAGTCATGCCATTTTGTGTGGCATGCTGCTAACCTTAGTAGCCCTTGCCCTTTCTAAGGAGTGGCCTGGAGAGTGCACTTCATTCTATTATATTACAGCCAACCAATTACCTGTCTCATTTCCTAAACCAAATAAAAATTAATGTTTGGTTTTCAAATCATTATCACACGTTATGTTTTTTAAACAAATTTCACATAACTTTTACTCTGATCATCCTGTTTAACTAATGTTAAGGAATTTTGCAGTTGGCTTGAAGCTAACTATAAAGGGAATGTGAATCTGCACCTCAGATCAAGACACTCATGAGCTTCAGTGATGTTTCACTAGAGTTCAGTTATATGTGAGGTTTAAATCTTTCTCTATTAATAACTGTATCAACAAGATGTAGAACAAAACTAATGTTAACAAAACTTATTCAGCTGTGATTCTGCATCTCTACAATAATTAAACATTTTCCTCCATTTTATTTAGGATTTTCCATGATATGATGATAACACAAATAATATGGAATAGATAAATACATAAAGAAAAAGGTAAGTTTCCATATTTGCTACTTTCATTCTGCTCTTCCAAGGTAAGATGTTTATTAAATAGCTTCATAAAGCTTATAGTCAATTTGAGTTTTTTAATCTGAATAGACAAGTTTGCAAACTGACCATAAAACTGTCTTTAATTAAGAAAATGGTTGAACTCCAAATCCATGGTATGCTCTTTGAATCTGAGACAGACAAGAGAAATTATTTTAAAGTCACATGTCTCTTATGACAGAGAAATATTCCACTAGAAAGAGCAATCTAGTGTTTCCTTCACTTGTTCTAATTTCAAACCAGAGCAGCACTAAAAATGAACTACCTGGTATGTAGCTCTTCCACTGAGGTCATTATCGGACTTGTACCTAGTTTCTGACTTGAAAGGGTGTCACATATGTTCTCCCTAGAGAACAGGAAACAGCATGAAAGCTTCTGTGGGTTTGAGTTTCAGATCACGCTATTGGCAATATAGCAAAGATACGCTGTCTTTACCTTATTTGTTTTTTCCAGTCAATGCCGTATTTTCTATAACAGTGCAACTAAAAAGCTTTCTAGAATTTCTGCATTGTAGAGACATAATTGCAATGAGTTAGCAAGAGCAGTGGGAAAGTAGAGGTGTGAAATTCAGTACAGCCCATCGTTTGCCTACATCCACCAAGTTACCAATATGCTTAGACAATCATTTGTAAAGTTCATGCTGCCATTCCATCATTGCTATTGTTTAAAAGCAGCTTAACCATGCCTGTACATGTTGCATTCGTACCTCTGACTTCGTGTAGACATACCCTCAGGGCTTGTTTGACTTAGGATCTCAGTCATGATTATAAGCTGAGTAAAGTCCAACTACCGAGTGCAGACGTGACCTAAAATCGTGCTGTGCTGGCTTGAATTGCTGCAGTTATCCTGATACACCTCTACCCATTTGTAAAATTTGGGTCCAGTAACAGGGCATATTGGACTTGGTGACTGCTAAAACTAACAGCAATGTGGCCTCAGCAGAGTCTGCTAAACCAACTAAATATGAGTGGTTAGAGTGGGAGTCTGTTTTGAATACAAATCACTGTCTCAATGCTGATAGACTGATTGCTTGGATTGTTTTTTGCTAGAAATAACTGCAGGGAATATATCTGGCATCAGATTACTACTCTGCATTTTCTCATTTTCAGAATAAAACTTCAGAAGTGCATCACCATCAAATCCTTCCCTCTTTGCTCTTAATTCAATGAAAGAACACTTGTCCTGCCATGTACAGCTCTTGAACTGTGTCATTTATGATGCCTTCACGAGCCACAGCATGTGTTCTGATTTCCTGCAACATATAAAGCAATTCTCCCTCTGCTGTGGTAGCCTCTGATAGAGAAGAAAATGCAGAGTATGAGGGTTTGGCAATGCTCCACATGAGGACTGCACACAAATCAATGAAGAATCAACACTATTTAGAACTTGGTTTGTAGACAGCAAACGTAGGACACATACCCTGCTTGAACAGGGGTGGGAATTTTTGGCAAATAACTTCAAAAAAGTCAAGTCCGTTTAAAAGAATAAAAAAAAATACAAGAAAGCCACCAGTTAAGCACAGAAGTACTAACTTCCTAATTATTTGAGTCACATTCTAAAGTTTTCACAGGGCTGAGAACTGCATGTTTCTCTGTCCTCACAGTGCCTCATTCCTCTACACAAAGATCCCACCTCTATATTATTCTTGATTGCTACTTCCCTAAATCCCACATTCCATATACCCTAGGTCTGAAGACAATTCCCTTTTCGCAAAGAAAGCAGAAATCCTCAGGCTGCGAAGTACACAGTCTATCCGAGAGCTACCACTCCCTTTAGAAGCTGGTTAATGCACCACAGCTAACACAAAGTTAAGCTTTCCCATGCCTGTAAATTTCATCTCACTACGTATTGCTCCAGTTAGCTTCTGAGTTCTGCACAAGGTCTTTGTATATCTAAATTGAGCATGCAAGCCGAATCAACCTCTAGTATGCATGTCCTCCTAGTCCTGGTTCCACAATTGCCTGCATATTTAGGACAGCAAGTCTGTATCTACTCAGTGGGATATCCTGAATAACCCTTCACAGTTATATTATCAAATGAAGCTCCTTTCCTCACTATATGAACTTAGGTACCAACTGAAATAGTCAAGGATAGAGCCTGTACAGAAATTCACTGAATGTGGTGTTTGGCCATGTTTAGGTAGTAATAGTTTAGATAAAGGTATGGATATTAGAACTACAATGTTTTTGTCTTCCTTGGTTATCTTAGTGATCTCTATGTCAGAATAAACCAGAGTGTAAAGAAAAAGCATTGATTCATCATTTCAATACAAACATAAATTGATCTCAGATATAAGCCTTTTCAGTAGAGTTTCACACTTGTGTAAATTTTAGATGTATCATCATTCACTCTATGAAAATGCACTACTGTACATAAGCAGCCCTCATTTCTCTTGTCCTCAGCCACTCATTCTCACACACACTTTACATGTCTGTGAATACAAGCATCTGTTCGACTGTGCAGTGACCAGGAGTGGCAAACTGATAAAACTTTGAAAAATGAATATTTCTTGTGTATTTCATTAAATCTGGATCAGTCTCTCTGATCTGATTCAAAATCCAGCATCGTGTGCATCTGCGATGGCACAATTGATGAAGTGATCTACACTGTGCAGGAACAAAGTGAAGACTGCAGCTGAAGACAGATATCCAAGACTGCTAGCAAAGACTCCATCTCACGAAACCACGTCCTCACTGTATTCACAGACAGAAAACGTAGGGTAAGTCCATGTTTTGTGCCAACTGCCCTAACTCAGTCCATGGTTAGATCTTTTGCAGTAATACGCCTCAAGAATTATCCACCCCTTCCTTTCCTGCTCCCAGATGCCTACTTCTACCCTTGCACTGCCCCTTGACTTGTGCTGGCACAACTGCTTGTGCTCTGAACGAATCAGAGAAGGAACCAGCAAAGCAGCAGTTACTGATCAGAGGCACCATTCCCTGAAGTGATTCTGCAGCAGCTGGGGACATCAGAAGGGTGGGAACAAGTGACCAAGACAGGGAAAAGGAATAGAAGACCATGCTTTCTGAGGGTAACAGTACAGCCAAAACATTATTCACTATATCTCCAGAGTGATAAGACAGCAAAAAGCAACTGAGGACAAGTTTTCAGGGGCAGCTGAGGATCATTGTCATTACAGAAAGAACTCTGTACAGCACACAGTGTAGTTGATTTTCCACCACAGACTTCTTGATTCTCCTTACAGGTGGCAGAGCAGTAAAAGCACCACCAGAGGTAGAATGAAGCATGAACCAGCTTCCTGGAACAAAACACTGTTTAATCCTTACACAAAGATCTCCAGCTAACTACTCCAAGTTACACCCAGGACTGTTCTGGATTCTGTGTTTCAGGGAACTGAAAGAGAGGTTATTTCTCCTTTACCTGCCAGTTGCAAACTCAGCATAACTGAGGATATAGCCCGTTGACCTCTCTGTGGTTTAGTCCCAGAACACTGCCATTGCCAACCAATGACCCTGAGATATGTAGTCAGAAGAAGAGCTGGAGCACTCTGTAGAACATTCCTATGAATCACATAACCCAAAAAGAATGTGGTTTTACAATCTTTTTTTACCAGTAGGGGAAGAATTTACTGGCACTAAAACTTGAATCCAGATGTTTTCATCAGGCACAATTCTGTTTTTCTTTGCATTCGGTCATGACACCGAAGACTGCCTACAGTTGCATTAAATGAATGCAGTTACAAACAGGCAACATTCCTCACACATCTTCATTTACTTTGCAATATGCATTTACTTAATTTCAGCAACACAACAATTCACTCCGGCACCATTCCAGCTTAACGGTTTAAAAAGACTGAAATTTAGCTAATAGTACATTTACAGCAAAGTTATTTTTCCTGCATTTTCCCTTTATGTAAGACCCATCGGTGACCACATACAAAGGCATATAGATGTGCCTACACAAACAAAGATTTATAAACTGAATAGCCATTTAAAATTCAATAAAAAATGAATTGTTGTTCCAAAATCCAGCAGCTGGCCAGACTTAAGCAAATCTGACATGCCATAAAGTGGTGGTCAGTGGGATTACCCTTAAAAGTTAAACAGACACACTGTGGCCTGCCAGTTCAGTCTTGAGAGAATAAACTTCAAATTCAGTTTCCAAGTGGATTTGAAGTAGTAACATTCCATAGAAAATCTTCTCAGGAACCCTTACTGAATAGCATAAAGCAACCAACTGAAAGACATTAAATGACCAAACCAAATCAATTCAGAAGTTCTGAGAAAAATATTTAGAAATATTTCATAGTTTTTACTGAACAAATAAAAAGTTAGGAAAAATATAGTTAATATTTAAATAATTTTTTTTTTTTGCACAGAACAGCAGAAAATTGTGTTTATTTCAAGTGATTGTAAGAAACGCAAATGCAAAGATGACAGCTAATTGCACAAAGCTGCCTAACCCCCTGGAGAAAGCAGAGTTTGCCCTCTCTAAAGTGTATCTTAACCACAAGGTTGTACTGTATGTTGGCACTACAGTAGGACCTTATGTTGCAGTTTTCCCGTACTGTGTGAAACATTAAACAAGCACTAAGAGAGGCTCAACTGAAAAATGTTTTTATATTGAAGAGCTTGAAGATTAATGGGAGTTGATATGTCCTTCACTCATCCATCTCCCACTACATTCAGTTGAGTGGGACTGTTGAACAGAAACAGTTGGCATGGAGGACACAGCAGCCCTACTAGATGTCTGTCAGGAGTTTATTTTTAACTAATTCTAGTGTCCTGTCATAAACAGAGTTGCCATTTACAGTTGGAGTGGCCCACTGTGCTCCTGAAGTACATCTTCAGCTCCATTTCATCTAAAAGAAACCCACCATATGCACTGTAGGACCACACCAGCCAGACTGGGAGACTCCCTTCAAAAGCAGACTCCTCAACTTGTCCATGATACCAACATACATGCACCTTTTTAGTTTTCCAGTATAGAGAATAATTATACAATGAAGAACATAAGGTATAGAACATAAGATCTAGGTGTAAGGCAACTAACCACATATTATGTATGGGAACAAAGAATCTTTGGAAGAAAGTCACACACATCTGCACAACAGAACTAATTAAATATTGTTATGAATTATGGCTGCTGGTTTTGATGTATTTTTACAAATGTTTACTTTCTATGAAAAGATGTTTTTTACCAGTGGTAACTTATGCACAGATTAACTGTACCTTCTTGGACATTTTACATAAATTATCAAGCAGCAAGATAATAGCTGGATGATAAGCAGCATAATTGGAACAGATGGTAATATGAACCAATAAGTTGATGAGATAGAGAATAAATTAAAAGCTACCTTCATTTTAAAAGGTAAAAACTTGTCCATCTTTCATTTGAATTACTCAGCTGGACTTTGCATATAGGTATGATCCCAGTTATAGATAAATTCTGAAGAAGGAACTTCTAGACCAGGTAACTGCTGCACCAATATTTTGTATCGTTCCATTGATGATGAACCAGGCATAAATGCAGCATTGTTTGTACAGTGATGTCAATCTACCTTCTTTTCCCAAAGATTCTGAGAATGTATAAATTGTTCTGATGACTTCCTCAAACAAGCCGCAACTAGTCTTTAATGAGACAGAAAAAAATAGGCCTTAATAAATCTAGTGTTTATGCAGAAAATAACTTCCCTATTATTCAAGCTGTACCCTGGCTGAATTCAGAACTGGTCTGTGCTTGCGCTAAATGCACTGAGTGCTAATAAAAAACATCTTGGATTAGAAATAGGACTCTTTATTCAGCATTCCAAATGGAAACATTCAGATGACTGAACAGTTCATTTGGTGCTTTGATTTTACTCAGAAACATTGTTTCCACTGCATGCATTTATGAACTGGCAAAAGAACCCATCCCAGGATTGTACAATTATGTTTTCCTTGCTGTTTCATCCATGCCAGCAAAAATTCTCCCATAAACACAAACATCTACAGCATATACTACAAATGGAAGCTTCGTCACTTGGTATGTGCTCAGTTGCACCACGGTCTATCTTCCACCACATTAGGACGCCTAATGCATTCGCTATAGTGGGCAGGGACAGCTACATCAATTTTCTTGAATTTAGTCGAAAACTGTACTTGAATTTTGCATAAATGCAGCTTTTCAGCAGTACTTTTTCTTCTTTTTTTGATGTTTGAGGTATCACTTCTGCTTGCAGATGCTGAACACCTCTGCAGGCAATCTTAACATTTCATAGCAGTTTTCCAAGAAATCAGTAAGATTTGTTTCTCCTTTCATTTACATTGCTCTAAATTAGAGTGGCTTCAAAGTACTAATTAAAGCTATACATGTAGAAATCTAGTATAAGTGAATGGGAAATAAGCCCTAGCATTTTATAACTATGTGTAAACTAAATAATTCTTAATATATATAGTTTAGAGCAGAAATCTTTGTCTCAAGTGTCAGAAGTACTGATATACTTTCACCCTGACAGAAAGCAATACAGAAATAGTGCTTTTTCTCAAGGAATTTTATCAGTCAGAATGACTCTGCTATTCATGTAAATTAAAACTGCAATCTGGTGAGTTTGGAATCTGAAACTGTTCCAGTTCATGGCTTAATGGAACGGGGAAGCATACAGCAGAGTGTGCACTAAAAGAGACACAGAGCAGTCTCCAACTACATTACTTCCTAGATGTAACGATGCAATCACACAATGCAGATGCGATGCTGTGGCCATCAATACAGCCTCAGAATAATAATTCCACTGTGTTAATCTGACCTACTACTTCCTCTTCATTAGATTCTCTAGGCTAGTATAGTACAGAATACTACCAACTGATAATGCCTCCCAGGTCACAGTTGTAACAAATACTTCCATCACTTCTGCATTCTTAGGAAAAGAATATATTTTTGGCCTGTAAGGATTTTTTTAGAGGGTAATACACCTCCCTTTTCCTCTTCCAAATTGTCTGAAAAAACTTCCTTATTTTCTACTTTGGTGATTTTTGAGAAAAACATCTCCTGAATCACAACAGACTAAAGTTCTTGGCTAAACATGTATCAAAGATTCTCTCTGAGTTTTGTGTATGGCTGCAAGATCCACCAAGTTCATGTGTATATAGAAGAATTTAATCACAACTTTTTCCATCATTATATGAACACTTTGAGTTGATACAGTTGTCAGTTATTGTGAAGCAGAAAAGCCAGAGATGGTTTTCTGCTCCTTAGACTACGAGGAGATAACCAAACGTACATGAGAAAGACCCTTGCTGTGGAAGCATGTGTTTAGCACCCTGAAATCCCATTTCTGCTCATTGTTATTTCTGTATTACAACATGCCATGGAGCAAGCAGTCATATTAAATTCTATTACACAAAAACCTCCAAAGAAACATTACTGTCAGAGACTGAACCTGAAGAGGAAGCATTGCTGAAGGCTGCTCCAACAGCTCTTTGGCAGATGTGCTGTCAAGAAGCAGTAACCTACATGGTGACTCAGCTGCTACACCGCCGTGAAAGCATATTACACTGCTTAGCAGGTTGTTGTTTGCGGCCTCAGAAATATCATGTCCAGAAAGAAGAAAATGGAGCCTCAGCCTCACAAGATTCATGAGGAATGCATATCACAATTGGCTTTAGATTTTGTAAGCCACTAATTCTCAGTACTTCTTCCAAGCTGCTTTATCAAACTGTTATCAAATGAATCACATAGGCATGTGTGCTGGTAGCTAACTATTATGGGTATTCAAGCTTGCGGAAGGACATTTTAAACTATATTTCTGAGGCATGAAGCTTTGAAGTTGGTGTTCCTTTTAACATACATCTCAACTTGGTCCAAAAGAAAAGATAATTTTAGCTAACAGGAAGGAGATATTCTATAACCCCTAAGATATCGTTAAAGAAAATTTGAGCATCTAATAAAAAAACCAAAAGCTGCAGGCCAGATAAGACTTAGTCCTTAACATGAAAACAACTGAAGGACAAGAGTGGAGGAAAACACAACTCAAACTGCTGAACATTGTCAGCCAAGTCCCAAAAGGACAGCAGGGAAATTGCTAGTCTCCTCACTTTCACTGGATGAGCCACAGAAAGTACAGCTGTCCCTGATACCCTGAAAGGGAACACTTTGTATAGGCAACATTGGATGCAGGCCTAAGGGAACTTAGCTTCTTTTTCACCAAGTGACTAACAGGAACCACAAACTGAAATAAACAAACTTATCGCTTACTTAAGTTACCCTGTGTTCTGAGAGTGCAGCACATATAAACAGTTATTCATTACTTATTCATGAAATTGTTTTTAAAGAAATATAGAGATACAGCAGAAACACAAATGACAGAAAATCAGAGTTAATATCTCAGTACCACTCTACAACCTTACAAAAATATTCTGTTAAGAAAAACACTGTTATCCAAACTGTTACACAAATTAACACTAAAATCTCACAATAGTGGGGATTGTTCACTTCAACACAGTGTTGTACCCAGAAGAATGTACTGAATTGTGTCTTTACAGTGACTTCATTTGCTTTTAGAGTTAGAAATAAAATGTTCAACATACAGTATTAGAACACAGTAGTTCCTCCTCTGCTTTCTTTGATGGAGAAATTTATTTTAACATTTTCTGCAGTGAAAGTATATTATTATGGTCAATATTCATGGAACTACATTGTGGCTTTGCAGCCACGAATCAAGTAGGCAGCCAAAGTAGTCTGATATATTCTAAGTAGGATTGGCTAAAATGCCTTAGGGAGTGAGCCACATGCTGCTCCTTCTATAGACTGCTGAAAGAAGTAAACTATATTTCCCATAGCCTCTGTCAGTCGATGCTGGCAAGCTGCCCACCCAGTCCAGCTGGCCTTGCTGTTTTGGAATTGTGCAGTGACACCTACGTGCCTGCTGTTTGCTACAAGAGCAAAATGTAAAAATACTTCTTCTTCCAGAGTGCAGGCATGTTTCTGCCCTTTTAATAGATGTGAGGCAAGCCTCAGAGCTGCAGCAAGATTTCAACATGCCACAGGCGGTCCAGTTCAGACTCCTTTTCTTCTTGAAATCTTGGCAATCCAAAGCAACTGAAAGAATCTCACAGCTTAGGCAGGAATATTCTGAATAGTTAAAGTTATGCTGTCTCACTTTATCATGAATTTCTATAGCTACTACTCTTGCTCTCATCACTCACTGTCAAATAGCATTTTCAGCAGTACAGCTTGAGTTAAACAGTGCAGTGAACTAATTCATCCCATTTCAAGCAAGAAGTTGAAAAAGTTTATCAATAAAGGTCCCTTCAACCAATATCTCTATTAGTCTCTTAAATAAACACAAGATTGACACCCTGAAGTCAAGATAAAAACAGATGCCATGTATCAATAAAAACAAATAATTATTTGTCAATATAGCAAAACAAAATTGGGTGGGGAAATAGGCATTCAGCCTTATTTCAGTAAAACCCAAAAACAGTCTAAAACCACGTGGTCTAAAATATTGCCAGTTCCCAGCTGTTCTGAGAGGGATCTGCATTTTTAACTATTTCAAGGCTACCTAGGTTGCAAGTCCTATAGATATTGCATAGATCACCATAATTATATATACTGGTATTTGAATGCTGTCAGTGGGTAAGGTTACACTTTGCACCATGCCTCGAAGTACCCAGCTGTTCTTCACTGCATTGAAAACCTTTACCAAGCTTTTTAATCACCTTGTACTTGGGCTTCAATCAAATCTTCCCAACATAGCACCCTGCTCATTATCATCCGTCTTCTTAAACATTCTCTCCCTCTCAACCTCCACCCTTTTTTTATCTTCCCACAAGGTACACACCTGTATAACTCTTAAGATAGAAAAGCAAAGTAAACAAGCTCATAGCATCGTGACTGAACTCTCAGGGTACAGTATGTACAGCGCTTGCAGATCTGACAGCTGACAGTACTTATTTTGGACACATTTGCTGATAAGGACGAAAGAGTTTGTACATTTCCTCAAAAACTACACATTCCATTATTAAGCACCTGAGAAGAATGACTGGTCTAGCAATAATCCTGACAACCCATTCCATTCCTCAACTTCTTGAAGTACATATTTTAGAGAACTGTCTAGTTTTCCCATCAAGATCACATGAATGCTTTGCCTGGATATCTCTGGTGCATTTTCGGGCTTATTGCAGAAAGCTTTTCATCATAAAGCAGCATCTCTCATCAAAAGGGGTTGAGAGGTTGTAATACCTTTCAGGGATATGGCTTAAGCCTATGAAGGTCTTTTGTATATATAAAATTATTTCATATTTTAAACACTTCAGGGGTAGATAACTTGTGTTTCTATGACACAACTGATATTAAAAGGTAGTAGTTTGAGATGTAAAGATGTAATCCCTTCTTTTACATCGTTTGTTTCTTCTTATGCCTTCAGAGTGCTATAGCAAAAGAACTTTGATCTCTGAGGAATGAGAAATTTCCAAAAGTGAGATGTAAGCAGAGTTTGAACAAGGTATTGAACAATACCAAAATCAAAAATCCATATGGATAAAGCCCCTTTCTTCCATGTGACAGTTTTCCATTACAATTCCGATCTGTGGACAATGTTATTACATTGATGTCCAACTTGTATCACTGGAAACAAGTTTGTATTAAAAAACTAAAATAATAATGGAGCAGCTCCTGCGAAACAGAGAGAAGGCAGTGGATAATAATAAAGTACACCATTGGGTGGCAGAGTCAAACAAACAGACACAAGGTCTAGAAAATGTTATTTTTCCCTTTGATCTTCCTGTGTATCCAACACAGACTCTGTAGATATAACTAACATAGATAGTGAAAAGATATATCGAAGACTGTTAAAAGAAAAATAAGGCAGAAATATTTTATCCAAAATCAACCATGACTTCAGTGGTAGTCAGGAATGATCTTGACATTTCAAAACCAGCATAATATATGTCACCTTTTGCTCTCTTATAAAAAAATTAGTTCCAGAGTTAAAACACTAAGATCATACATCATCAGAGACAGCAGGGCAAGGAGAGAAGAGAAAAAGAACATTTCCTCTGACTCTACAATGCACTTTATTTCCTGGGGCCTTGGGAAGCCTTGTGCAAGTTTCCTTCACAGCTGAAGCCCAGAGCTCCTTCTAACCAATGAACTGAACATGCCTTATAATTTACACAGAGGTGCAAAATCAGAAGATTTTTTTACTCCATCCTTATTTAAAAGAATAATGGCAATCCTTGATGAAGTCCATTCATCTAATAAACAAGCATTTCTTTTCAATGTTCAGTTTTCTGAGGATATATTTCAATATGCAGAGCTCACCTTTGACTTGAACAGCAGGGTAAGGAGGCGTAAGGCATACAGGCCTCAAAGACAGGAATTGCTCCTTATCTTATTTATCATCTCATTATCTATACAATTTTTAGGGATTTTTAAAGCAGGATACAGAAAATTACATGCTTCAGTTTCTCATAGGACCTGCCCAGTTAATTTTTGTACAGTTTGTTTGAGCACAAAAGTATGTGATGTTCATCTGGTGATAAGAAATGAATGTTACGCCGAGTGATCAAGGAAGGAAAGAATTCTAGTTTGGGTGAGAGAAGGTGAAACAAGGACGCAGTGACAGAATCCAAGGCGAAGAAGCTAAGTTGCTTCTGATGATGTGCTCCTTGGACCCTAACTGGGTCACTGCAAAACACAGAGTCACTGGGATCTAGCTCATTTGGTGGTACTGTTGTAGTATTCCAGTGTCCCAGGGAGACTCCATGAAATTATATCTAATCCTGACATGAAGGCATCTAAATATAAGATCCTGAAAAAAGACATATATAGAATAATATATCAAAAAAAACAAAACAAGAGTTCTGTCTCCTTCACGTTAAGCCCCCCTTGGATAATGTCATTTCTGAAGAATCTTGCTTTGGAATAGTATAAATCAATTGCTTCTCTTTGTGCTGCACCGAAGCGAAAAGGAAACCTTCCTGGATGATATTGTTGTAGGTAATTCAGCCCTCTTTGAAATTAGTGGTAAGCAAAGTTTTATATCTCTCCCTCCAGGAGTGTTCTCTAATGCTGATTAGCTTCCCTGTTGCTCTGCTTAAGATTCAGCTTGCTTATAACCTACAACACAGAGCATTCACCAAGCAGCCATCAGTGAAGACTAGCATAAGACACTTAAACATTTGAAAATGCCAGCTTTACCTTCCATGGGGATTTTGATAGTTTTATAAGAGATACATTTGAAAAACAGAAATAATTATATACTTTGGCGCCTGTAAGGACTTTAGCAAACTGAAAGTGATCAACACAAGGATAAATAGTATCACTACTGTCTTTTACAAATACAAATTATGAGACCACATAGAGTTAGAAGGAAATCTCAATTAGCTATCTCTCTTAACGCATGTTGCAAGCACTTGCACTTCTTCTTTCCCCAGATCTGCATTCTCTGGAGGAAATTATAATTTATTGTCTCAAACCAGATTTGGCATTTACTGCCTGCAGAAGCTTGTCAAAAAGAGACCTGTTCGTTACGTGAAAATGAAAACATGTTCTGGTTTCACCTCAATTTCTTTCCCTCTCCCTCACTTCTAAAGAGAAGAGATGATTTTAAGAAGCAGGAAAAGTAAACAAATAAGATACACAAAAACTTACAAACACAAATACAAGCAAACAAACTCATAAGTTAGTAAAAAAACTGGAACATCTGCCTGAGGTAAAGTGTGTAAAAAGTGGTGATTTGTTCAAGGGCAGAATTTTGGCAAGAAAATAAATAAGACAAAGAAAAATCTCTTCATTTGATTTTTTCACAGTGCCTGGGGCCATGTACATCGGACACTGCTCGCAACTGTTTTCATTTAGGGATGAGTGAAGTGGTTCAGTTAAAACATGAGCACTTCTGAACCTTTGCTGTGAATAAACCAGAATATTCCTGGGGAGGTTCAAGGAAATCCAGTTAATTGTCATTACTTACTTCTTTGTACTTATGTGTTGTGACACTGTCTGGACTGAAAACGGCCACCATATAAGCCAGTCCCATTATATTGTGTTTAATACTGCTCACCAAAACAGTTTGAATTGGTTGAGCTAGTAGCATGGAAACAACCCAAATAAAATGTGAAGTTTTGAGGCCCACCCATTGCAAAGTTCCCACATGTACCACTGTGCCCTTTCCTTCTGTTGGAAAAAAAGGAGCTGTCAGAATTTCTAAGGAATAGAGCACTGGAGCATTTAGGTCTCAGGCTAGGCCTACACTGTAGACTGCTGGAGGAATATATCACGTAGGGGAGAGGTGTGAGGAGCTGCATGAGACATGCTAGAAGAAATCCATAATATAGAAGCAAAAAACTGCACTTCATGGGTATGTGTTTTTTCTCTGAAGGACAGTGACATTACACTGCATTTCACTGCACTGCTTTCGTACAAAGTACCAGCGCCGTCACAATGACACCAGAAGCTCTTTGGCCCTATGGCTTATCAGTATTTCTTCCCAGTAAGAGCTTCTTATTGGAGGCTAAGTAGTGTCATCATACTGCTTTGAAGCCAGGTATCTCAGTGAGCTACAACCAGTGGAACATTCTCCTCGGTTCTGTAATCCATCTGTGACAGCTGTTTCCACACATCATGATACAAGTCTATTTGCATCCCTGTCCACTCAACAGTCAGCTGCAGGAAAAAAGGCCTCAAAGCTACGACGTCAAAACTCTTAGAAAAGACATGCTAACAGACAGAATAGAGAGCAAGCCCTCCACTGGATCCCAATTTCACCAGCTCAACAAGTTCTTCTGGTTCCACTGAATTTGACTCGAGAAATCGGCTGACACTACAATTGCTACGAAGAGCATGATGTATCCAAAGGCATCCCAGCCAGATTTGTCATAGAACATATAAACTGGCATTTTTTTACCGACAATACCCTCAGAGAGGATATACTGAACAATTTTGCTTTGTTTGCTGATGAAGAAGGAACTGACCCTGGCTTAGCTTAGTCAAGAGGGTGCTTGGGGGTCCTTCAAATAGTTAAGAGCAGATAATGTAGAATCTAGAGCAAGGCTCTTTACTGAGGTGCATGGCAGGAGGAGGCAGAGGCCCAAAATTGCAACAGAAGCTTCTGACTGGATCTACAGAAAAACTTTTTCATTGAGAGGGTAATTAAGCACTGGAACAAGTTGTTCAGAGAGGTTATGGCATCTCCATCCTTGGAGGTTTTCAAGACCAAACAGAACAAAGAAGTAAACAAACCATTTGAAATTCAATGCTCATTCTGCTTTGAGCATAAACTGGGCTAGAGACTTCCCTAGATGCCTTCCAACCAGAATAATTCTGTGATTCGATGACTATGTGACAGAAGCCGGGGTTAAGACCTCAGAGATCAAATAAAAACCCTTCAGCTCTCTCTCTCTCTTACAGCTCATACTGCTTAAGAACTACATGAAACCAGGATTTGCACCACACTGCAAAGTGTAACAATGGAACTACTGTGACATGGGGTTAGCTACACTACATTCTCTAGGACTAACTGATACAATACAGATCATCTACCACTGAATAATTCCTACATGAAAAAAGAAATGCTATCAAGTTACCTTATTCTTCCTCCTCTTGGAAGGGCTCAAAAGTCAGGAAATCATGAAAATGAACTGGCAGTAAACTGAACATTAGCTTTCAGCTGAGAGAGAGATTTTACGAGAGGACTTTCATAAAAATTAGAGCAAAACTCAGGGCCAAAATTTTACCAGCATTTTGGGATTACTGAATTTACAGCAGTTAATTCTGATTTGAATTGTAATTTTGATCCTCAGTTTTCCAAACGTACAGATAAAATAAGTGTATTGTCACACAGAGTTAAGGATATATTATTTTTCAAGGAAATGCATATCACATGAGCTCATAGAAACTTTAATAATTTGGAATTTGTCCTCCCTTTCAGTTTCTGGACAATAGATAGTAACTATTCTAGGCACAGGGCTCTTTCTCTTACTACATTTAGAATTTAGCAGTCACTGTGCATTGAATCACAGTTTTCTTTCTTCACGGTTCTAGTGATTATAACTGGTTCTTATCTTGAGGTTTATCACAATGTTTTCCCTGAGTTGCTGTACACGCTATGAGCCTGCTCTGAAGTTCCTTCTATCTCTGTAAAGACACACTGATAAATTTACATTAGCCAGTCAATTGAATATTACATGAATATTCCTGGTTCCAAAAGAGGCAACTACAATGTGAACTACAATCATTCATTCACTCCTTCCCAGCAGCATTCCTTGGCCTGGAGCCAGATACCATTTGACGTCACGGCTCTAAGCAGGAACATAATGTGCTGGCACTTGGACAAAAGTTTTACTATGGAAAAATCCAACAAGTAGAAACTTATCACAGTAGCTGTGGAGAGTGAGTTAAGAGGAGGAGACAGGAGGAAATCAGCAGAAAATTAAACAATCCATAACAGGCCTAATATTTTCCTTTTGTTTCTCTTCTTAGCACCGTCTTAAGTTAATACTAAAAAGTACTAATCTTACAGACACAAACAGCACACACAGGAGAAAGATGTCCTGACATACCTACTACTTCTGGTTCTGCTTTCTGTAGCACTTGTTGAATTATTACAAGAGATCTATTCTTTCATGATTTTTTATTTTAAATGATTTGAAACAAAATAATCCAAAGATTTCTTTGGCCTCCAATAGCTGGTTTTGTATTAAAAACCCCCTCACTTCTGTTTATTTGAGTTAAATATTAAACAAGTCTTTAAGTAGAGACTGAAAAAGTTTGCAGTGTTAATACACAAAATCCAAAAAGCAGTTTAAGGACAGAAAAACAATCTTTCCAGTCTCTTCACATCCACATTTAAGTTGCTGGGGAAAAAATGAAGGCCAACAAGCTTCCAAAATACTGCTAAGCATGGAAAAAATAAAAAAGGTAATAAAATACAGAAAAGACTAGGAAATATTTGGATAGCAACAACTAAATTCATGCTTACATGAATTACACTAAAGTTTGACCAGCATGGAACTCCTGGATCTTGAGGTTCTGCTGAGCTCAGACTCAAGCTCCGGCTGGAGACTGAAAGAAGGCGCTCCACTTTGAGGTTCCTTTATAAGAACTGTGATCCCAGTGGGTGGTGCATTGGAGTAAGATTCCTGTCATTCACACTCCATTTCTGAATTGTCACTGACAAGCTGCCTGATTTTTGGGAAGTACATTTACCTCTCTACAATTCATATCTTAACTAAAAATGGGATTACTCTTCCTGATTTCCCTTACAAACCACTTCAAGAGCTACTGCTAAAATTTCTATACCAGAACTAGAATTACTGTTAGTGCTTGTTGTAGTATTAGATTGTTTTCATAACATAAAGCCAATAAGAAACCAGACTGAGGTTTAATAAGCTTCACGTCAATCCTCATCACACCAAGTAATGGTCCCATTAACATTTCTGTCATCTCTAGATTTAAGCCTGTGACATACAGATAAGACTGATTCAGATCCTGTCATGGGACATCATTGTCCAGCAACCTTTGGTAAAGCTGAGGATCTCTACAGCCGAGGATCTCCCACACAGATGGTACCTCCCATTGGATTCTCCTTACAGATTCTAGGTAATTTCAGGGGTAAGATTGATTAAAGAGTAGGGAGAACAATGAGAGCTCTGATAAAAATATTTAGTGGACATTAAAAATTTGAGAACCTAAATTGCACCAATAATCGAACTGGCCAATGAAACCTAGCAAATTTTTCTTCTGGGGAGAACTAGCAGACCCTATTGCCCAGAGCTGTGTTTTACATGCATCACTGTTTTAAACTTATCACTGTTTAGTTTCCTTCACAACATTTAATTCCATACATTAAAGGAGACTTTCCAATCTCTCCCCAACATTAATTTTATTTTTAAAAAATTAGTTTTGTTCATTTCTAACCACATAGTTTATACATGTAGACGTACTTTCTAAGTATTTCTAGATTTATTAATTAACTGATTAAAAATGTGTCTTTAGAGGGGATTTTGTGTAGAATATTTGTGCAGTTCAAAAGCAGGTACCTAATTCACTGCTGTACAAGAGAACATTTAGAAATATGACCTAAATGTGTTAAGTATGTCTGATGTAGACTGCTACTCATTTGCAATTTAATAAATGTGCACAGTGAATATTTAAAACATCCACTGAAGCAGTCTCACAAGTTCTACCATTCTTCAGAATACTGACATTTCAAATTGCATTGCTTTCAGTCCAAAACTTTGATTTGTGGACTCACATCCAAGTACTGTACGTGGCATCCAGTACCTAGTTCTTGGAATCCAAACCTACAATTTATGTCCAGTGCATTAAATCACATTTTGGCTCAACACAGTGCCCTGCACCTGGAGAACTTCGACGACATCACGAACACAATGCAGGCTTGTGCAATTTGTTAGAAATTTGAGTGCTGATTCCGAAAAGTGTTCCGATATTCTAAAAAGCACCTTAGAAAAAAAGGTGTTCATTTACAATGACTAGTCCAGAATCTTCCACAAAATTACATAGAATGGATAATTAGCTGAGCAGTCCCAAAGACTGCTGAGCTGATAACTTAGAACCTGGGTCTTTGTGAGAATTTTAATAGCACCAAAGTATTAGCTCCTCAGTTTTTCTGGTGAGTTCCAGACACTGATAGCCAAAGTTGCATCATTCCTGCCAGTGACTTCTAGAAGTTTATAGGAGAAATTTCTTGAACTGCCAGTAAATCTTATGGTAGTCTAACACAGAATTAATTTGGAAAACATAATTTTTATTTGGCAGTTATTTAAAATTTAATCCTCAAGAAAATCATCTGAAGATGTCTATCATCTTTCTGTTCATTAGAATTCTTGGGCTCTTCTCAAAAAACACTGAGTTTCAGCTATACTGGAATTTGAGGCTGCTCTGCTAACACCACCAGAGATCTTCTATATTTTAGTGCCTCTTCAAGAACTATATTCCTGTTCAGTTCAAAACAGGAAGGACATCTTGGGAATGAGCTACGTACACCATTCAGCAGTTTGAAGCTAAACTAGAATCATGCAGAGTACATTGCACATACATTCCAGAAGTTAATTTCACCATTTTCTTTTGGCCTAGGTCATAACAGCCAGACTCAGAGCATTAGTAAGTGGAGTGTTTAAAGCCCTATTCAGCTGAATATACCAAGTCATTAGAGACATATGAAGTAGAAAAAGTTCACAAACATCGTGTTTTGTTGAAATCTGGAACTACTTAGTCTGAAATTAGACAAACATGGACAATAGCACAACCACTCTGCATGGAAAAAACGCCCTGCCCCAAGTGCAGATATCTGTTCCATGGAGAGTGCCAAATGGGGTGCCAGTGTCTAATAAATCTCTCATATATCTTAGTTTTCTCATTATCTCTGCAACCTGATAATTAGCAGTAGCAAATGCATATGCCTATGCATATTCAACTATGCCAACTGATAAAATTCTCAGTGATAAAATTCAGTACTGCTAAAATACAATCCTATCTGGTCATGGGACAGTCGCTGTGACGTGAGCTATAAGCTACACCTTGCCACAACTATAAATGTATTAATTAAAGGGAACTTTTGTCAAGTCATATTATCACTGAGAGATTTATTCTGCCTTCAGAAATGTTAGTATGAGTTAAAAACCCACAAACTCACCTGGCTACTCTTTTTGTACCTAAGTTTCAGTATGTGTTAGACTACACTAGCGACATTCTGGTGTTTTGGGTTTGCACCTTCCCTGACCAGGCAAACCCACATCCACACTGTGGATTGCCCAGCAGGTTAACTTGTCCAGTTGCTCACCAGTTGTTCAACTGTTAAGCATCACCCTTCGATATTCTCCCCCCAAGTTACCAAATTGCTGATCATATTGCCTGACGTGGAAAAAAATGTTTCCTATCAATTTTACATTATTTCATAATGACAACATTAAGGACAGTTGTGAAACACAAGCTTCCTAATGTCATAACATTTAAACCATAATCACAACATTCTTTTTCCATCTTTTAAGTTTTTCTTACTGATTGCTCTTAGTCTGAGCACTGGAGAATATTTTTTCAAAGTAGCCACAGATTAATCTCTTCATTTCTAATAGATATTCTGCTAGCTTCATATCTCATTAGGTCACCTCTGTTTGACTAGAGTTTCAATACTGAGCAATTACCACTGTTTGGTCAATAGTACTGTGCTTCTTCCATTCCTGGCTTTACATTGACATCAACTGCTTCACAGGAATGAAAAAATGCAATTAACAATTCACAAAACTTACTAAATTCAACATTTTCCACAATCCTCTGGAATTCAAAGCTCTAATGCAAAATTCTGACCTCACTTCAGCTGGACTTTGCCTGAGAACAGTCTAGATTTTTTCTAATCCCTACAAAAAACTGCTCTACTGCAAAAACAATTGGTTGGATGTCACTTGTGAAATCATTAATGTGGCAAGATTTATGATACTTTGAATAACTTATTTAATGGATTTTCTCTTCTTCATTATTTACTTGGGATCTAGGCTTATGTGCAGAATGTGCAAACCTAAACACAAACAAGCCCAAATCATCTTATTGTCTGAACACGCATTTTTTGGTTTTGGGTGTAAACAGCCACATCTATTGTAACCACTGATATAGTGCCAGGATTTCAAGCCATTAGGTGGCTCACGCGTCCCATGGCACTTTTCATCTGGGCAACAGATGTAAGACAAATGTGATACGCGCATACACTAAAGAAGGAAGAGTGAAATTAAGATGTTAGGGAGCCATTGTATTTAAACTACTTATGTCTGGACTGGAAAAAATATCTGAGAAAAATTCTGAAGTATGAACATTTAGCTGTGTTCTAAACTAGAACAAACTGAAGACCTCCCAATCTTTTTCCAAGAGGAGAACACGAGCACATAAACCTTGTACAGGCAGCCCAATTTCAAGCAGCTAATTCTTCAAGGCACTTCTCTGAGGCATAGGAGACAAAAATTAAAGCGCTTGTTGTGAATGACAGCCCTAACCACTGGACTTCTTGATCTTCCGAAATGGGAGAGTGTCTCACATTCTCTTACTTTGACTAAATATTCCATTCTGGATCTCGGAAGGGTTTTGTAAAAAGCACAACATGTCCACAAGGATTTTCTCTTCTAACCAAACAACGTTTTTAGACAAAGAATGTTTTCCTAAAAAAATCTCAGCTGGTACTCAATCATTCATCTTAAAAGCTTAGCCATATACTTCTATTTCAGATAAGAAAAATAAGACCTTGAGCCACAGATTTCTGGGATTGTATGAAATATTGCATGGTGGAATGTATTTAATAGATCTGTATGCTAATCTGCTTAAAAATAGTCCAATTTTCTGTGAAGACACTGCCTTTTCCAGCACTTAAAACTATGCTCTGGCAGCAGAGATTATTCACCTCATAAAACAAGATGTTCTAATACTTTAAAATGCTTTGCTGTAGCAAAATGAAGTCCCTTGTTCCATCTCAAAAGTTCCTTGCAAAAAATAACCAAAACAACCCCTGTAAACCCCATGCTAATACAGCCCTGAAACCAACTGTAAAATAGTTACTTTAAATTTTCATTTAACAAAATAATATTTGATCTGATTTTACTGACTCTGAAAGCTATGTACAGTCATACAAAGATCTTTCAAAAGGAATTTTGTTTGTTTGATTCCCTTCTGGATTTCTTGGCAGTTTTATTAGAACAAATGAATTATTGCTTTAAGGAAATAATTGCCAAAATCTCTTAACCTCTAATAAGAACTCTAGTTTCATTTTCATTAAAATCTGCAGCAAACTGACACAAATGGGAGCGCATTACAGGGGCAAAAAATCCGTAATTTTGAAGTTATTATCAAAAAGAGAGGTGGAAATTCATACTACTGTCTTGTGCAGAATAAAATGGATAGATGAATGGAAAGTTAGCTGTCGCCACTTAATCCACTGCCAGCTAAATCTAAATCCCAAGTATGCATATTTCTTCTGTTTAATTTCAGATTTTTAAATTAAAGCTATCTTCAGTACATCAACGTTTACCTGGCTTACAATTAAACTACAGGGTGCTAAGCACAAATCACAAGGTACATGGAATCTGGTGAATATTCTGGACTATGCATCTAGGTAACAAGATTTTTTTCCAAGACATGAACACCAGACAATATTATGAGATCTTTTTAATTGTTTTACCATTTAGTCCCCAGATGGATTCAGACTTCCAGTACAGCACACAAGACCTGGAAATACATTCTACGCAGTCATCCTGTGATTTTCAAAAGCATGTATAACACTTGGGAGCCTGAATCTTTAATTTCCAAACCAGTTTCTTGTATGTTCACATCACAGAATGGGTACATACGCTTCTAAAACTATGCACTTGTGACAGAGCACTGGTACCCCAACCAGAAACACTATTGCTGAATCATGGCAGAGGTGTGATGCCATCAGAAATGGGGCAGGACGGCAAGGCTTGCTGGAGTCTTGCTACATCTCAGTTATATTGTTTAAAGCTGTCAAGTAATCTGTCTGCAGAACCATGCTGCATCATGTTCTTGTGTCAGCCTGGCATCTCTACCACTCATATCACCTCCTGGCATAGACACACCTTTTAATATTCTAGTTAATAGCTTTAGAAAATGTTATCCTGAACCAAAGATCTGCATAACTTAGTGCACACGGTGGTGCCAATTGCATATGACATTTCCTACACCTGGACCATTTAGAAATGGTTTGAAACATAGTAAGATAGTCATTTGACAAAGAGAGTAAGTTAAACAAGCCATGCAGAATGTGCACTTCTAGATTAAATATGCCTGACTCTATTGATGAAAGTTTCACTACAATGCAAAGTTAAAAGAAGCCATCTTAATATAAGATTATTCAGACCTATCTGATACAAATCATCCTGTTGGGAACTGATACTCCGTGAATAAAGGTGGTTTGTATTCTTTTTAACAACTTTAGATACATATTAGTTTTGGTTGTCACACAGACCTGCTCTCTGAGAGGTTACTGTGACCCACTCTTATTGATCTACATGCAGATAGGAGTGAAATGTTGACGTTTTGTCAGTGCTTTTATGTTTTCACAGATGATATTTTTCATAGGAACCAGAATAAATTGATTTGGTTAGATATCCTCCTACTTGATCAATTACAAAAGCAAGATTCATCCCTGCTGGAACGGCTTTCTTTATAAATAAGGATATCTTGTGATTTAATTCTTTAGCAAGAGCACTCAAAAACTATTCATACATGGTATTCTTGCTGCCTAATGCCACAGACAGACAAAATAACTGGTTTTTAAAGAAGCTAAATATACAAATGTAAGTACAACATGCATATAAACTGCTGTTTCGTTGTTCTGACTACACATGCAGTTGACACAACTACACTCACATTCCACAGCTTCTGCAGGAACTCACTAATGTTTGTATGTGTACATGGCAGATCACAGAATCACAGAATAACCAGGTTGCAAGAGACCCACCGGATCATCGAGTCCAACCATTCCATAACAGAGTAACATTCAGCTTCCTAACATGTTTACAAGCCAGTTGCATGGAGATGTTACATATGCATTTGGATACCCAACGTATCTGCTCTAAAATGCTTAAAATGTAAAAAAAAAAAAAGAAAATAATTCTGGAATATCACTTATAATTATTGGTATATAAAAATAAAAAATCCTTCAAAACATACAGGCTAATCCTTCCACTCATTTTAGCATTGGAAAAAAAAAATGATTTGAAGATGTATTCTGCAAGAACAGAACTAAAGCAGAACTAGAAATAAAGATGCAGATTTGTCACCAGGAGAAAATATCTAATAACAAAACTACTGAAGCACTGGAATAGAATGTTTCTCCACCATCAGGCAGATCTGGATGAAAGCAACATCAAGGTACCTCTTCTTAGACAGCAAAACACGAGGGAAGTTAACAAAATATTCCTCAAATACTAAGGATTTTGTTGTGTCTGGATCAGCATAATGCTACTCACTGAGAGGGTTCACAAGATTTCAGGCATTCTGGAGTACTGCACAGTCCGCAAGGCACCATCATCATCATCACTATTATAAAATATTAACAAAGACCTGGAAATTCAGTTTCTGTTTTTATACATTTCAAAAGGCATTTTTCAGGCTTTGTAGAATCAGATAACTAGCATACAGTAATAACAAAGCTGTTCTCTAATTTATACTAACCATTGTTTCATCTACCTGTTGAGGTCAGATAGAATACTGGCCCCTGAATACACGCCAGCAGCTCACCACCACCACAATCATGTATTGTGCAATTTCATTGTCATTTGAGAAAACCGTGTATACTTCCAAGAGGATTTCAGAAGAGTCAATGTAGGTTAAAACATTCCCTCCCCAATCCCACCATCCTGTCCATTCTCCACCCCAACACCTCCTCCTGCACACGCACAACTTCTCCCTTCTGTTTATTTTTGGTCTTAAACACTCTAAGCAAAAATTGACTTTGGCTGCTCTTCCTGAACTCTGAAGTGTTTGAGCAGATAAGATTCAGATAATACATTAGAAGAAAGTTTCATAGGTCCCTTTTCTCCTGGCAGGCAGTCACCCAAGGCCAACCATGCACTCAGGTTTTTTCCCCTGCAACAGTACTTTCCTGGCTTGTTTGCTTATCAAACTAGGCCAGATTTGAAATTTTTACTATATCTGACTTGGAAAAAAAAATCCAGTTGAAAGATACTTGTTTATATACAGTGCTGGGGAAATACAATGTCTAAATCTACCTACTGTCATCCCAAGCATGGTGTTAGTTTCTTAAGCAGTTTTATTGAGCTCTTCTCCTCTCCCTTTAAGGGAAATAAATTAAGAGCAATAAAACTCACACATTGTAAAAGAAATAAGATACACCTCCAGAAATAACTAGTCTTTAGAGGATAATATGAAAATTGTCACACTTGTTTCAGTGAAATAGTGGTTGAAATGGACATACTCCTTCTTTTGTAGCACATTTTTTCCACTTAGAGGCTTACCTGAAACTTGAAGGCTCTCATTCAGCTCCTAGGTAGAATGAATTTCAGGCTATAAGGCATTTTCTGCCACTACAATGACCTGGCTTAGGTGTGTTGGGGGGCAATTGCTGTAAGTATTAAGCTCAACACTGAGCTGTGCTCAGCACTGTTTATCTCTGCTTATCAGAGCCCATACTAATACTCTGCGTCACCAGGAGATGGTATATAGAAGTAGCTCCAAACAGAATCATTTAAAATATGACCTTATCTTAATTCAAAACACAGTTTACTCTGAACCACTGAAATTGTAGATTTAGTTGTGGTGCCTCAAGATTAAGTCTTCACTGGCAATACTGGCTAATTGTATTGATATTTGTCTTCTGTAATCTTCCTGCTCCACCATCAATGGACTTGGTTGTTCCAGAAAAATTGTTTATGTAGCCATGTGGTTCACTACAGTGGAGACCTGATCTTTCTTAAAAATAACCCAGAAAAAAAAATAGCATTTTTTTTTAAAGTACATGAATTCCCAGCTCCACTCTAAGTGCAGCTGCATAAATAGCTGGGCTGGCAGAACTGAAGGGGTGGTATACCACAGAAACCAGCAGCAGGTGGCAAGGGAGGTGAGGCTAGGTCAATATTGCTGTCAAACACTTTGCCTTTGGATACACAGCCTCCAGTCCAGTCACTATGGATGGAGTCCACTTAGCATCAAACTAAGCCTACTGGCAGCAGTGAACTCAGAACAGACTGCAAAACCCTACAGAAAACTCAGGTAAATTTGCAACTGGCTTGCTCGCACTGAATGTAGTCACAGTGAAACTGAGAACATAACCGTCTCAATATTTAACTAACAGGGTATCGATAACTTAGATTTAAACTAATGCTTCCTTGCATATGTAAAACCAGCAGACACAACTTTGAATTAACTACAGACATGTCCTTGAACATTTGTCTTCAACTTGAGGTGAAAAACATTGATACTTGCAAGACCACAGGTCTGCAGACTCACCCATTCTGTAGCCCTGGGATGCACAGGTGAAGGCAATTCCAAACTCAGATATGCCTTATCTCCTGTAAGGAAAAAAGGTTATTTAAAGAAAAGGTTTCTGCAAACATTCCCTCATTAATATAAAACATTGTATAAAGCAGAAAACAGTGAGTGAAAGCCTTGGCGTAAAATACTCTATAATCACAAAACATACCCAAACCATCTTTTATGACATTAGACAGAGTACACAGTACCTGAGGCTTATATGACAGAATCAAATGCATTTTGAAACCCTTATTTAGAAAGCTAAGTAACCTGGCAAGATTTCAACATAGGCTTCCTAAAACCTAATGCTGCAAAACTAAAGCCAGCTCTGCAAGTGTAATTTTATTTTATTAACATCAAGTTAGCCATTAAAAAAGTCTTTCCAGTAACTATTTCCCTGTCAGTTGCTGCTTGACCTAAAAATCTTAGGAGAAGTAAAATTATTCAAAGCTATGATTCCTAGGAGCAGTAAGTACTACAGTGCCATCCAATGGTAAGATGGTCTTTAGCAGCTCTGACTTCCTTACAAACTTCTATCTCTAGCTGCTTCTGCCACAGGATGACATTAACCTTAAACACATTGTGCAAAACCCAGGAAGGGTGAAAAACATCAGAGGGAACAGAAGGTGCACATGCTCACACATATGCTTTTCACTTCTTACACAGGCACATTTTATCCCACTATCACTGATCGCTCAGACTTCAATGTATAGATTACAGGTAGCTATCCCTTCTTTCTTTTTACATAGAATACTTCTTAAGGTTAATTTAGTGTAAACTGATGTACTTCACCAAAAAAAAGGCTATTCTTACCTTTTTAACGGGGGCAATAATCAGAGTTTTTTATATCCTGGTCCATATTTGCAACTTTCTTTACCAAATTGCTTTGAAATATGAGGTATGAAAAGAAGGTATTAAATGTATGTTTGAGTTTGGACAAGCACCTTCTTTTTTATGCAGTGGAATAAGTAACGAGATCCAATGCTTTCTTTTGGATTCCCATTTTCTTTTCAAGTGCCAGGTTCTAATGGACAATTAAAACCTCCGAGTCAGAGAATAGTGGGATGAAAAAACAATGTGCCTCAGGTTACACAGGTTGGAATTATTTTGGGGAGGGACTGCCTTCCTCTCTAAAGTGCAAGAAGAGTTGTGTCCTGAGTGGTTTCAGTTACCTAATCCTCCCCATTATTACAAGGATCTCAGTCACCTCACTCTCAGTAATACTTTTTAATCTTTTCTGTTTTTTTTTTCTTGCAATGCTTTGCAGATTTTGTAACTCCCAGTATTTTGTAAGGTAAGTTGTAAATTTTAAATTTTATGTAGGCTGTTGCTCTAGTATTTGTTTTGGAGCTGAGAAATGAGTTGTTGTGACATGCAGCTGCAGCCTTTCACAAGTACATCTGCCCACAGTTTAGATGCCGCATCTACTCAGATTCTAAGTTTCAGCTTCATCCTTGGAGATTCAGAGTTGCTGCCATGAGTAACACAGGATAGTGATATAACTATCATTACAGAAAACAGTTCATTTTAAAGAAGACAATTGTTTCATTACATGACCTGTTCTGCTCCTACCAAGCTGTCTACAGTAACACTTCCAAAAGGAGACACCAACCAAGTAAACAAGTTCAAAATTGACTCTTCACACGGTATTAATTATGGAAGGGTGACACCAAGCGGTTACTTTTAATGGCACACACATTTCTTGTTGCTACAGGTAATTCTCTCTCTCAATAGCCTCTTTGTTAGAGATCATTTTGCGGCCCAATTAAATTACTACGGTTTGAGAAGGACTCAGAGTCACGCTGTGAGCTAGGCTGAGGTAACTGGATACTGAGCTCCATGTCAAGGTGTGAATCACATCACGACATGTTGACATTTTCCTTCTGAAACTGAAGATGCAGCTGACCCACAGTTACAGAGTGGACACCCTGGATGACAAATTCAGCACAAACATGTGGCATGCGAGGTACAAATACTTCCCTTCCTCAGCTTAGAAAACAAGTCCAAGGTGTGGCAGGTAAAGTACTAAAGCCGGTGGATGGCACCATCCCAAATGTCAGCACACATAGTCTGACGTCAATGCTGTGACCCTTTGGCTCCTCAGAAAATCTGCCTGGCTTTAAATCCAGTTCTGATCTTTAGTTTGCCATCAGAAATACTTTTTTCTCCTGTTTGCATCTCCTTTCCATCACTATCCTTTCCATTATCTATCCTCATTTTCCACTCTGCAGCTTCTTTCACTCCTGATCCAGCTTAATTCATGTCAGGTCGGTCGCAATGATCCAGTAAAACCATCCGTTCTGGTTAAGCTGCCCATGAGGCCAACTCTACAGACCAAATAAAGTGAAACCAACCCCTGATGGCTGCTCCTGCCCTCCAGCTGATTAAGCAACGAAGGGTCTAGCAAACCAGGCTGCTTCCAGGTTGGCCCCTTTCCCAGCCACCCATGAAGATGCTGATTCTCTGTGAGACTGACACCTGAAACTTGTGAACTCATGTGCCAGTCTTCTTCATAGCTGTGCTCTTCTCCTTCCGCCAAGGACTTTGTTTTGCGCTGCACTGCGTCCACTGCCAGCAGACCACATTCTGAAAACAAAGAGAGGGGCTGTGTATGAGAACCACCTTTCAACTGTTACCTCAGTGGTTAGATCTTATTACACTGGGATGTGGCAGACCTGCATTCAACTCTTGCCTCTGCCCGAGGGCTACACATCTGTCACAACACCTAAGCAGTGCCCTAACCATGAGGTCACAGAATCCAGTGTGGACTTTCAGCCTCCTTTACATATGAGAATATGTTTTGCACACTCATCACCAGCAGGACTAGGACCTGACTGTTCTTTCTGATGAGTTACCTAATACTGGGCTATTGTAATTTTGTCCTTAAACTGGGTTCATTGTGAAATTTTCTCTATTAAAAAAAAATCTTGTTTGTGTATCTCCTGAAGGCAGGTTAGATGTGTGAATTCAAATATACATACTTTCCTGGGCCTTTGACTTAGATGCTTAATCCTCTCTGAAGTATATGGACTAAAATATTTAAGTTTCCTATTTTTGCTACTTCCTATTGCAGTATTTCATCCTGGTCTCCACTAGGCACACTATCTTTTCTAAGTCCCACTCTTAACCATTTGCCTCTTCCAGGAGCTTTAAAGTTAGGTGAGCCTGGTATTAATTTGTGTATGTTACTTTAGTATTTAAAAAATTACAAGCTAATGTACATTTTCAGCAAAGAAATCAAACCAAGTTAGAATATACCAGGCTTGATTCTGATCTTGCAAAAAGTAATATAAATCAAGAATAATTTTATCATATTAAAATTAATGCAAACATCAGAACAAACATCATCCCATTGCACTGGGTTTTTCTCATGAACTTACAGGTACTTCAAAGTAACCAAGGTACAACATGTGAGTCGTTAGAGCCTTGCTTGGTGTAATATTCGTGAGGAAAATCAAGACAGAACTGAACTTTCCAGAGTAACAATCCTGCATGCCTAACCACAACAAAAGAGAAAATCGGAACAAGGAATGGCTAAGATGCAACACCAAAAAGACATACTAGATGATCCAAGAGATTATATACAACATATATCATATTTGCAGCCACGTTACTGGAGATATATGATAGCGGCTGTTTTAAACTAGGTCATCTCAAAATTCTGAATATTGCTGTCAGAAAGGTGTATTAAAACTTCAACATGATTACACTGAATAAGTAATTTTATGGCTTTCAAATTAATTAAAAATAATAGTTTGTTCTGTTGATGTTTATTTTTAAACTCAAGGCCCGGCTGTTTCACATTGTTTTGTGGGTAGCTAGAGCCTAGCTAGAGATTTATGAAGATGTACTGGCAGTTTCTACAATATCTTATTTTCTAGGTTACTCTGTCAAGTGTTCTGCTGAATATCAATTTGTTCAGGGCAATATATGAGCTTCTGTCATTCAAGGCAATTATTTCTGTGACAACAGTACACACTTAGCAGAACAAACTGCTGATGAATCACTGATTGAAGAACTTGTACTGATTTTATTTCTTATGCCCATTACGGTAACATAAGCATAAAAAAGTGTATGCTATCTTCCTTTATAAAATGCTTGTGTACTGCAGTAATCCAGCTGCATTTAGCTGTAGCATCACAAGCTTTGACCCCTTCTGAGTACGATGAGGCTCATGCCTGCATGAAGAATGGCCTGCCACAGGAGCTGCTCTTTGGTGACATTATAAAGACTCATCTCTTAGTATGGAATGACTGAAACACAGCAAGACTCCCAACTCCCCATATACATTCATAATTCATGACCCTGAAATAACAGGGAAAGGGGAAAGAAGCAAAGTTTTAAAATTTATCTTTACATCCCCAGGTCCAATAGGTCAAAAATTCATCACCTGGACTCAAGATAAGGATACAGAGCAGCCAGACTAGGAGAGAAGACGCAGTCCTGCATCCATTGCTTTAAGAAATACAGAAACAGGTCTCAATAGGTGCAAACACTTTCATTCATGGGACTAATAATGCATCCGCCTAGCTCCAAAAATCAGGTCAAGAGAAAGCCCATGAAGAAAGAAAGGCAAAAAATCTTTTTAATACCATCTGCTAATCCCTTTATGCCACATGGAGCAGCTGACTAGAAAATAATGTTTCATTGTTTACCCAAGTTAAGTCATTTATCCTATTATGATGCTTCCCACAGCTTGTCTTTGCTGTGGGTGTTACTGTTGACCTTCCTCCCTAGTTCTGGGGCCCTGACTATTCCACTCTTCTCAGAGAGCATCTCTTTGCACTTACATAGCCTAGTAAGCAAGTCACAAACAGGGTGGCATCCTGGGGCTGAAAACTGAAAGAGAGCCTCTTCTAAAGACTGCACAGTAGAATGATCAGGAACAGCTGAGCGATGCAAGGCCTGTGGCTAAACTATTAAATACTTCTGTCTTCAGTGACATTGGTGCATCTTGCCTGTCGAGAACTCTACTGCTCTCACTGTCTTCAATCCAGGCTGTGCTTAGGGTATTCATAATCAAGTCCACTAATGAAAATGTTGATCCTACAGACCTGCTCTAACAACCTTATTTTGGGTCAGTGCTCACATCGCGGAGATACCAGGTATGCCAAGCCTGCACCAGCCCTCAGAAGCAGTCCTATGCTCTAAAAGACTGAGAAACAGTAATCTGACAAACAGAAGCTGGCTGACATGAGGAATAAAAGTCCTCACTTTGGAAACAAAGTGCTCTAGCATTAGACAAGGGATAACTACAACCATATGTTTGCAACGACTGCTCTTGAAACTCGGGAAGACGTTCTGTGTTCAGTTCTGGAGTCTTCAGCATAGGAAGGACATAGATCAGCTAGAGCGAATCCAGAGGAGGCCACAAAGATGATCAGCAGGCTGAGACAAACTGAGATTGTTCAGCCTAGAGAAGAGAAGGCTCTGAGGAGAAATCATGGCAGCCTTCCAGTACTTAAAAGGGGGCCTAGAGGCAAGCTGGGAGGGGCTCTTCATCAGGAAGTGAAGGGACAGGCTGAGGGGTAATGGTTTTAAGATGAAAGAGGGAAGATTTAGGTTTAATATTAAGAAGAAATTTTTTAGTGTGAGGGTGGGGAGGCTCTGGCCCAGGTTGCCCAGAGAAGTCTTGGCTCCCCTCTCCCTCGAGGGGTTCCAGGCTAGGCTGGATGGGGCTTGGAGCCCCTGATCCAGTGGGAGGTGTCCCTGCCCACGGCAGGGGTGGGACTGGATGGGCTTTAAGGTTCCTTCCAACCATTCCATGACTCTGTGTTGTCTCTCTGCTATGAGGTGTACAGGCTACCAGAAAGGACGGGATGGCAAGACAAACCTCTCCTCCAGGTACAGGACTATAGCACCTTCCCAGTAACCTCCATTTCAGAGTAGGAATCCAAGAGCTGAGGACACACGGTCAAACTCCCTTCACACGCATTCTTTAAATCAAAGGCTATGGGACAAGTGCTAGGAGCTTCGCTCTGGGGTCTGTGTAAGAGTGAAAAATGAACCCTCCCCCTCGTGACTGCAGTGAGCGCGCACCCGGCTCTTTTCCCAGCCCTGAAGCGAGCACCTGCACGCCAGCGCCTCCCTCACAGCCGCTCCCCTGCAATCCTACCGCTGCGTGGGAGTTTTAAAACATTTCTGACCTCCTTGCCTCCAAGGAAGGGTTGTAAACAGAGAAAGAGCCGCCGGGGTTGGACAAACACACCGAGTGCAGCCGACAGGCGCGGCCCCCGCCGCCCCTCGCGCTCAGGAGCCGGGACTCGCCGGCCCGGGCGCCCCAAGCGCTCCGACCACCAGCTCCTTCCCCAGGCACATCCCGCCTCCCGGCACAGCTCGGGACCCCCCGACCGGCCCCGGGGCGACCCAAGGACGGCGCTGCCCCCCTGCCCGGCAGGCTCCCCTCAGCCCCTTCGCTGGGCGCTCCAGGGAGGCGCTACCGGGGGAGGAGACGGACGGCGCCCGCGTGCCCGGCAGCCGCTTCCAAACGCCCCCCGGGGCGCTCCCGGGGCGGGGGCAGAGCCGCGCTACGCCCCACGCGCGGCAGCCTCCCCGGCGTCCCCCGCCCCAGCCCCGCGCCTGCGGCCGCCCCGGACGTGGCGTCGTGGGCGCGGGCGGCGCAGTTCCGGCGGCGCGGGGGGCGCGATGCAGGGCCGGGAGCCGCGGCCTCGGGAGCAGCCGGAGCGGCGCGGGGGGCAGGCTCGGCGCGGCTGCCCCACCATGGAGATCGAGAAGGAGTTCCACCGCCTCGACCAGGCTGCCAGCTGGGCTGCCATCTACCAGGTGAGGGGCAGCTCTGCCCCCGAGCCCCTCCGTCCCCCGCGCTCTGCAGCCGCCTGGTTCTGTGTCGTCCCCACACCCCTTCCAGCCCCGCCGCCGAGCGCCCTGCAAGGGCAGCGCTGCCCTCCCCTTCTCCCCTTCTCCCCCCTTCTTCCCCTCTCCCCCCTGCTCCCCTCCTCTCTCTCTCCCCCCTTCTCCCCTCATCGCTCTCTCTCCCCCCCCTTCTCCCCTCATCGCTCTCTCTCCCCCCCTTCTCCCCTCATCGCTCTCTCTCCCTCCCTCCTCCTCCCCCGTCTCTCCTTCTCTCCTTTTCTCCTTATCTCTCTCCCCCTCTCTCCCCTCATCTCTCTCCTCTTCTCCCTCAATCTCTTTCTCTCCCCCTTTCTCTTCCTTTCTCTCCCCTCTCCACCCCCTCTCCTCCTTTCTCTCTCCTGCTGCCCCCATCTCTCCCTCTCCCTTTTCCTCTTTTCTCCCTCCCGTCTCTCCCTCTCCTCCTCCTTTCGGGGCTGGAGGAGAGGGGGCTCCCTTTTGGGGTTCTCTCTCCCGTTTCTGCCTCCAGCGAAGCATGGACGGCAATGCTTTTCTACCTTTTAAAACCGCCCCTTCCCTCCCCTCCAGGCTGTAAATCCGAGCATCGTGTTTGCCTTTTTCTTACAGAAAATCGTTGGTGGGCAGCACTGCGCGCACCCAGCCCACCGGTCACTTCAGTGCTAGGACAGAGCCTGAGAACAGCTTGGTAGTGATCCCTGTGCGATTATCTGCTGCTGTTGTTTACCATTTCGGTTTTTGGTGACGTTTTAGGAAACCTGTGTGGCAAACCTGAATGCCTGTAAGGAGATTTGCCGATTGGACCCAGCTTCATACATACACGCAACAGAAATTAGGGCTTTTCTCCTTAAAAAGTTCTTTGTGTGTTGATCCAAAGTGAAGTTTAAGAGAAGATGCAGTACCTGAGTGGTTGGGTGGATGCGTTCTGTCAGATCAGGTAGCATTACTGTAAAATCCATTTGAATAGTTAAGCTGGCTTACTGCATAAACTAATGAGTTTTAAGTTCATCTTTGCAACATAGAATTTGGCTTTGCTTCCCTTTCACTATGAATTTCCCTGGCAGTAGGCATTAAAAAGAAGGAGTGAGTTATAGACATGAAATAAGTGAACTCCAGTTTCACAGCCACAGCAAACAAGTCTTAAATGTAGTAGCTTGCAAGATGAACATCTCCAGTTGTTTGGCAATTAGAGAACAAGCATGAAACGTTGAATGGGCTTTTCAGAAGGTCCCTTTTTTGTTAGGGTATCTCATTTCCTGCAGAGCTTCAGAGCTTGCTAACCGTATCAGTTGAAAGTCATGTGCAGATATGACGTTATGCTTTTGCTAAACTGTTCTTGACGATTTGGTGTGTTGCAGGCTTAGTGTTCGGGAAATGGTTTTGAGTAATATAGCTGTGTAATGGAGGTGGCACATTTCTATGGTTACAGTTTTAATTACAGCAGTGAACTGTATAAGGAGAAAGAGGGACAGTGGCATATTTTTAATGTGGGATTGGCATTCAGTGATATTTTTGTCCTACTTCCTTTGAATAATTTGACTCAGTAGCCTGCTCAGACTGTGACATGGCGTGAGGTTTTACTGAGGACTAAAATTCAACCTAAAAAAAATAGATTAAAGCGATTCTTTGATTTGCATTTAGCTACTGACAAGCACAAGAGGTGGGGGTTTAGCTTGTGGGGTTTTCTTTCCTTAAGATTGGTTAGTTAGAATCTGCATCTTTTATCATGTAAGTCAGTTTCTCGACTGCATCCTGCTTTTAAATGTCAACCGTTGAAAATGGCATTTTGGCAGATCATGTACATCTGAAGAACAGTGTATTTCACTATAATCCATGCTTTGGGCTATGGCTGTAACAATGCAGTTTTCCTACAATTACCAGTCTTTGCCTGAAGAATGGGGTAAGTTATTGGTGCAGGAAAAAGTCTTCCTCCAAGTTAATTTTACCACAGTCTTCTAGTATTTAGATGTTATAACTGTAACTTCTAATCCAAAAATGTTCACCAGTATTCTGAGTGACGCATAATGCAATTTAATAACAGTCACTTCCTCTTGTTTCGTGGCTAAATCTATTATTTAGAGATACAGAACGGTACGGCATCTAGGGGGGGAATTACGAATTCTACAAGGAAGTGAAGCTAATAGGAAGAATGGCTATAAGGAGACTTGTCTGGATACCACATGACTTTGAATGGTTAAAACTGTCCAAGCTTCTTTTTTTTGGACAAGGGGAAGCTGTGTTCAGCTATGATAATAGTACAGAAAAAATAAAATGTAAATTTTTTTTTAATGCATAAATAATCACAGGATGGAGACAAAAACATTTCAAAATGGAGACCTTGCGTGGGTGATTTTGTGACAATTGTATCTTGGGCCTGTTCTCTGCTGTAGCTGGTCAAAACAGGGTGAACACTGAAGTCGTCTGTGGTTTGTTATTAGTTGATTTTAGAGTTTGTTTTGTCTTGGGTTTTGGGGGTTGTGTTTTCTGGGGTTATTTTTGTTTTGTTTTGGTTTTGAATATCCACTACTGTCCCTTACTTTCATTTAGATTAACTTGCTGCAAGAGCTGTGAGATCCTGTAAAGGTTGCTCACAGACCCAGTAGGTTAAAGGGACTGGTCTGGTTCTGGCCATTGCTTATATTGTAGAGAAGCATACTAGGATGATAACTGATAAAACAATAAGTTAAATGAAAAAAACGTGAGCGTTGCAGTGTGATATTGTGGTAAAGGTATGCAACAGAAAACAAATGCTTAAGGCTAAGTGAATGATATACACCCGGTGTAAATATCATTAGCAACATTATTATCAATAGGAATGAAAGGCATTCACTCTAGAGATGTTGCAACAAAAAAAGCAATAGCCCAAAGCTAAGAAAAGTATAGTTTAGTCGTTCTGTCAGAGGAGGGGAGAAAGATGCAGATATTTGTCTGGCCTATTAAAGGAACCATTAAAGCTCGTAGTGAGTGCAATATCAGATTTTCATAGTAATTTTATATGCAGTAGTCTTTCAGAATTTTAGAAGCTATTTTACCTTCTAACTTCATCCCCACGGTGATAATATGAGATACTGTCTTAAAAACACAACCCTCAAATACAGGTAGAGTTGCTTCTTGTGTTTATATAAACTACGTATGTTGACTTTAGTAGGTTGGTTAATGATAGTAACTTTCATGTGCTTATCAGTAACAGTAAAGATACTTATGAATAATTTACTGACCTACCCTTCAATCAGGAATCCCTTACAATATGGATCGAGGCAGAGCTGACACTTGGTGTTACAGAATCATATATGCAGACAGCTGATGCAGTGTTTTCCATGTGAAGGTAGCAAAATTAATCTATATTGTGTATTCTTCTAATTTTTTAGATAATAGAATATAAAATAAGAAAGAGCTGAGTATAGTCTAGCTTTTCAAATACGTTTGAAAGTGAGTATACTAAAACTAACTACTTCTTTGTGTGCTCTGGAAAGCTGAAGTGTAGTTACAGTTTGGTCTGAGACCTTTAAGGCACAAATAACCATTCTCAGTTTATTTATTAATTTTTGAGATTATTTTAAACTAATATTAATGTGAATGTTGCTTTTTTCCCCCCAAGCCTCTCTAAGTAAAACTAAAATACTGCAAATTATGAAAGTTAATAAGCTTTACCCAAATCATGGGAGGAAGATACCCAAAATGTCCACAACAGCTTTCTATCTCGGTCAAGAGAGAAGAGGCATGGGAAGATTTTTATGTCAGTATCTCTGGAAAAAGATTAGTAGAATCTGTAGGTAGATTTAATGTTGAAAGTAAACTGTGAAATGATTGACCCTGTAGACTTCTAATAGTGTGGTTGTGTTGTGTATTTAAAGTAAATGAACAGGAAGTTCTTGTAGTGTTTTCAGTTAATAAGCTGCAGCGATGGTTCAGACTTTGTGCTGTTGCAGTCAGTAAGCGTTTGGTTTACTTTTTTGCTCTTGTGCTAGAAGACTTCAAACTTCTTTGCAGCAGATAATTTGTGGCATGAGCATGACTTATTATAAATGCATCTTTGTGCTTTACTCTGCCAGTTCTTGGTACTTGAAAATGCAGGTCTCTGCATGCATGCCTTGCCACTTCTTAATTCATACTATGTTGATTCATTCGAGGTTTAGCTTAATTGGCTCTAGTTACAGAAAGCTATTATAGTTTAGAACTGATAGTTGCAGGGAGTCTCTTTTTTCTTTCAGTGCAGCTGAAAATATTCCATGTTTCCCAGTGCTACATAGACACAAATGTGTTTACTTGATAGAAGCGTGGGAGAGTCTAACAGTGGTGAAGTACCTAAGTCTCTATGGCTCGTGAAGTCAGTATGCTGCTGCTGAAAACCAGAGTTTACTTTCAGTTGCAAGTGATAGTATGTTTTGTGCTGTTGAGAATGTTTCAGGGCACTCTGCTGCATTGATTAGTTATATTACTAACTTTTTCAGGTCAAGACTAATTGTGTGTACTGATGGCAAATGTGAAATTGTGCAGGTCCTGTTATATGGAGCTAGAGCTGCTCGGTTTTGCTTGGTTTTCAGGCTACAGAGTTCAAAATCTAAGTACTTGAATCCAGATCTCTTGTGATAGTGTTGCCATATGTAGAACATTGAAAAGTGGAGCCTGATATGGCTTACCCTTAAGGGAATATCATTTTCTAAAATCTAGGAAGCATACAACGTGCAGATAGTGCTGCACCTGCTTCTGAGTACCTTCAGAAGGTTTTTATGGCTTTAGTATGTTTTTCTACATGTCATTTATACCTCTTTCTTTCTGTCTGCTGTAAAGATTCACATATAAAGAAGGAAACTGACAGTTAAGGAGAGTGTAATATTGGCCACATGCCAAATGATGCTAAATTCAAATAGAAACAGCCCTTGTAAATAAGAGAATAAAATGTGATAGTGGTAGACCAAGTATTTTTGAAACTAAAAGAACTTTCTAAATAGTCAGGGTAGGTTTGCATTAACAGTTCATCCTATAGTTAACTAAACGTTAAAAAAAAAAAATCTTTTCTTATAATATTTGCTCTGCAAATGAACCTTCTCTGAGGGTTCTTTTCAGCTGAGACTTTCTGAGCTGTGGTTTACACTGAAATATCACTGCTACTCTCCTGTGAATGTATGATTTCTCAGATTTTAGATCAGTGTCGCTAGCATGACATAATTTATTTGGATTGTGAATTTAGCTTCATTACATATCTGATAGTACTGATTCCTTAAAATTCAGAATTCATGTATGATTCAAGGTGGACATCTTTAAGAGGAAATGCAGGATTAAAGTTTACAGACAAGCAAAAAAAAATCAAGAAAAAATGAGTAAAAGCTTGACATTTTGCTACTGCTTGTACTCCTGTGATTGTGAGAATTGGGTGGGTTGACTCAGTCACCAGCCACTGAATTTGTTTTCTCATAGTCAAGTAAACTGGATTTTTATTTAGTCTCCCTATATGCAAAATGAGGCTTATATTCAGTAAAGTGTTAAGAGAGTACTTTTTTTAAAACACAAAACTACTTTCATGCCTTTTGTAATACAGAAGGGAAGGAACCAAAAACATGCACACGGTATCAGCGTGAAAAAAAGCTCAGCTCCTGTAATGCTTCAGGCAACTGAACATCATAGGAGGCTTTTTTCCTGTGACTCTACTTTCTTGCAGTTTTTTTCACCTCTTTTTAAATCAGAGGCCTGTTGTCCAGCAGTGGAAGGGATGAGATCTCTGCACAGACTGAGAGTTTTTCAAAGTATGGGTTGAGTAGGAGGCTTAGTAACAACAAATGGATCAATACTTGAAAATCTAATATTGTGCCAAAAACCTAACAAATTATGAAAACAAACACCCCCCTCAACACCTCAGCTGAAGTGGTTAGCTGAAATCATCCTATGTGTTGGATTTCATATTAAACTTTGCTTAAATCTGCTTATTTCTGGAATACTGATTTGGAAGGAGATTACTATAAACTGAGACACAAGGGAAGCATAAGTTTTTGTGTCATCTGAAGTGCTGTCAGTGTTCCAACAATTTACAAAATTACATCAGTTTAAAATTTCATTATATTTAAAGTATTAGATTAAAAAGTAGAACATTTGTATCTGAACCTCTGTGAAAGAGTGTAAGGCATCGCAGTCAAAGGAAAGCAGTCCACATAAGCAATGTGCATTTTTTTCCTTAAAGAAGTAAGTTTATGAAAATGTAGAAACAAATTCTCTGCCATGTTTAGAATTAATAATATAAACTTGATCTGATCTGTTAGCTTTGAAGATTACAGCACTTACCATTGAGATATGGAGGTTTTTTTTGTCATTGGTCAACTCGTTTCATGTTGATTTGCACAAGAAACACTTTTTTGTTTATCTTTCTGGTGCCAGTAGACATGCCCTTGCTGGTTTGGCTGGGAGAGGCACTATGATACAGCATCAAAATGCCTTTGTAGATCATGTAGTACAAATGCCAATTCATTTTCTACCAAACCTTGTGAATTTAGATGTGCTTTTTCTCTCACCCACGCAAAACACAGCTAAGATTCAACAGCTTGCCTGTCATGTTATACTAAGAAAAAGTGATAAAAGTAATTCTTAGAAATTCACATGATTCTGCTAATAGTGATAGCCGATTTACTTTCAATTTGGGTTTGTGCTTTCAACATTTAAGAAGAAAGGTTCATTGCTGAGAAGGAAAATGAGCTAGTGTAATATGGAACTTTTGGAAAGATTTTTAACTCTTTATTTCTAAGAAAGAAACGTTGTAGGTTCTATATATGTATGCTTTCACTTTGCTAGAATATGGACTGATAAACACATTATTTTCAGAAGTTATTGGTTTTGCATTCATAAGTAGTGGAGTAATGAGTTGGTAAAGACCATCTAATTGTGGAAGCAACAAAAATACAGACAGCTTATTTGAGAGATGTGTGGTTTTAACCATTGGAACTACAGTCTGCCTGTGTTTTTCAACTCAAAAGTATTTATCATCAACAGGTAGATGTGAGTTCTTCCAAATTGTGTGTATTTATTTTTTTTTCTGGTGGCTTTTGTTTTTAATGGGTACTCTCTTGCTGTCCCCTACCTGTTCTTGTTAGCATGATAGATTATACTACTAAGCAGGTATTTTTTGGTATCAGTGATCATGAATGTATACCTTATTTAGTTGTTATTTGTTAACCTCTGGAATGAAAAAATATTTGAATAGTCCTTCTTCCTAGTCGGCCATATCTTTCACAGAAGAAAGAGAGAGAGAAAAAACCTTTTCTGCTGAATCCAGCATTAATCTCACATTGGATTTACTGAAGTAGCATATGGATACCTACATTAAAAGTTTGTTTCAGAGTCCTGTTTCCATTGTTAGGGACTGAAACTGAATTTCTGCTTTGTATGCAGGATGTCTTCTTTCTTTCTCTGTTAGAATCCAGGCCTTTAAGTAACTCCGTAGTTGCCTCAGCTCTTGGTTGTCGTGGATGCTTTGGGAACATGTGTTTTGGGGGTAAAAAGTCACTTTGAGCAGTGAGGGTGAGAAGATGTATGATGAGGAGTATCTAGTTGTCTCACCAACTGTTAAGAGATTGTTGAATCAGATTTGAATCATGTGGCGCAGTCTTTTTCCTGTTCTAAAAGTCAAAACAGTTTCTACATAAGCAGAAACAGAAAATAAAGCAACAGCAAATCAAGGTTTGCATTCTGCCAGTATATGCGATTACAGAAAAACTTCCCTGCTGTACCAGTGGCGAGTCAGGAGCTGTGCAGATATCACTGAAGGCAGAGAAAACTGGCCTCTCTGGGCAGAATGCATGCTGTGACTTTTGTACAGATATAAATGCTTGCTAAAAAATGCTACTAAATAGTAGTATTTTTAACTTAAAGTAGCTGTTCTATGCGTGATCTTTCAGGTGCTTTTTCCTTTATCTCAAATTCCCAGAATTGTGTGCTGCTTCTGTGAAGTGCTTGATTCATCAAGTACTTGATGCTGTGAGCAGTTCTACAAAAGGCACTCTGTGTATTGGATTCTTTATATTTATTTGGAACAAGAACAAGTGGTCTGCACATAAAGAGACATGTCCTTATAACCTTTTTTCCCTTGTGCATATTTGAATGAGAATTGCTTGTTTGTATCATTTCTAATCCCACAGTAACAGGTTACAGTAGCATAAACAGTGTGACCTTTTAATGCAATCACAGGAAGTAAAATGTGAAATCTATTTTAAAAATGTATCTTCAACTAAGGAAGAGTATACTTCCTTTTTCTGACAGGAAAAATAACCCATACTAGTTCAGAAGATCTCGATTCCATCTTCCACTGTGCAGAGTCTCCTTTTTCCACTGTCTTCTGTACAGTCATCGCTTGAAGCAGGACTAATCCTCTGCCATCCTTACGTAGTGCTGCGCATCCTTGCTCTGCGTTGTGCAGGCGTGAATGACTAACGATGGGGGCTACTGGAAAAACAGAGCCCTGACACAATCAACAGCTTTTATAAGAGGAACTTCTTTTGGAAAGGAGAGCGTGGGTCACTGGAGCAAGAACTGGAAAAATAATACATAGCTTATTAGACAGCCAAAACACACATATACACATTGTAGAAAATTTCTGAATATTTCCAGAAATGGAGGAAAAATGGGGAGAGTTTTACTCAGCAAAGGATGGGGGAGTGGGCAGCTATCCAACTCTAGAAAATGTTCTTGGTTGTTCCCTTTCCAGTTTAATTAAGTGACAATGTTGCTTTCCAACTTTTAAACTTCTGACAATGGAGAATTTCCGCATTAAATGACAGTTGCACTATGCCGTTCCTAGCAGCGCCTGTAGCGTGACACAAACAAGAATCTTGTTTCAACTTGTACTATGTTTTCATTCCCAGTATTCATATCTTCTCAGAATTGGCCTGAAGTGTTCCATGGCCAGAACAGATCTGCCCTTGTACTGTTTCAAAACTAGCATAGTAAATATCTGAAGGACATGTGCTGTGAACCAACAAACTGATCCTTTTTATCCTTTCATGTTACAATATTAGCTGTGGTTGAATTGGTCGCGTACAGAAGAGTGCAATACTGAGTTGGAGAGGATGGGTGTCTGATTCGCCAGTGAGCAATATTACATAGATGGGTCATTAATAATTTCCCTTCAGGTGGCAATTGCTTTCAGTTCCTCCACAATAACCTCTCTAATAACTGACACCAATTAGTAGACAGCTAAACTGTAACAGAGCTCTGGTTGGCACAGGCAAGCAGAGGCAGAGGTAGATGGTGAGTGCAGATAGTTTCGGTTTGGGGAAAGGAAGAGTAAAAGCAGCCTGAGGTTCAAAACACCCAGGTGGTCGGCTGTCCTTTCTGAAGACAGGCTCAGGAACAGGGCCCTTTTCAAGGTGTGCCCTGCATTCTGGATCTTGTTTGTTCTGTGTCCATCAGACTCATCTTGTTTTCAGTAGAGGTGAAAGACTGGAACAGGAGGTTGAAAATATGCAAAATCTTTACAGCTGCTAAGTTACCGGATTTATTAGTCAACATGAGAGCATTAGTGGACAGGCCTAATCTTACAAGTCTTTTTAAAGCTTGTCAAGAGGCAGGCAGAGCAGAAAGACTTCATGGAAGCTACTGATTTATGACTTACTTGTCATTGGTATCTTGTTTATAATTTGTGTAAAGCTTGCCATTCAGAACCCCGATAAGGAGTGAGTCCCTCACTCAAGGCTTTACTTGGTTGCGTTATACAGTGCAGCGTACAGGGTACTTTTCTGTGACTGACCGACCTCAGGAAATTCCTTATTTGCTGTTGTCTGTTGAGCTCTCTACCCCATGAAGTGGGGATTTTGGGTGGTGAAACTGTTATATGTTTAGTATCTTTTTAAGAGTAGCTAAACAAATTAATATTGCTACCTAGTTAGGAGCAAGCACTCAAACATTTATTGATTTCGTATAGTAATATCCACATTTTTAGGGTTTTCATGTACTAAAGTTATCTTAACAATGTGTTCTTGATGCACTCTTTATATAGGAGGTGGCACCTGTGTGTGATGCTAGCAATCAATGACCTTTATTTGTAGATTGGTGCTCAGAAGCCTTTAGTGTAACAGCCTTTTGGGGAGCAGAGGAATGGAAAAGTGATGTGATGGGGGTGAAGGGCTTTCTAAAGATGTTTGGAAGTTAGTGCATTTTATACCTGGTTTGTTTTTTTTTTTTCCTGGAAGTGTTCCAGATAGATGCTAAGACTGCAAATGAGGGTTTGAGATAGCCACTGAATTGTAAAGCATGTTTAGTCAAAAGCGATAACTGACTCCGCCTGCAGGAAGTGGAACATGATGAGCAAGAGCCTGTTGGAGCTGTGGGGTGTGGTGCGTTAGGTACAGCAGATCTGGGCTGTGAAAGAGGGGTACGGAGCCTCATGGGACCAGCAACTACCCTAACTTCTACCTCTGTAATGACAACATTCTCCCTGGAAATGCTGTCATTACAGAAGTACAAGTTAAGGTAGTTGCTTGGCTTTGCTAAACCAATTGATGTTCTCAGAGTTATTTTAAACTAGCAGTATTAGTAGATGCATGAGGTGGCAAAACGTTGTTTATCTCGTCTGATCCCTGCAACCTACTTACACTCACAAATGTGTTTCATTAGCATGGAGAGGATTAAATAGTCCTTTGAAGACCTAGCTTGTCAAGTTTTGCAGTATTTTTCATGTATTGGAGTGCAGAATGCATATCTGTCCTGCATTAGGGTGTCTGTAAAAGCTTATCTTGATTGTGTGATGTGCCTGTTTTAACACTGACATTTGTTTTTTTAAACTGTGAGTCAGTTTCAGGTGGGGAGAAAGCGACCTGCACATCTGGAGGTGAAAGCTCTCTCCACTGCCATGGCAATTGAAACAGTCTCTAGTAACACAGGATTGGTTCTGTCAGTGTCTTACAGTATCCCTTTGCAACTTGGAGAAATAACATAGAAGAAATGTTAGTCTGTAGGGTATGGCTGTTCATGGTTTAAGGGAAGGGTTGTATCTTTCCACAGGAAGTTCTCAGGCTTGTTGGCCAGAGGTAGATTTTCTTACTCATTGTTTGTCTGAAGATGTACTTTTATTCACCTTTCCTGTGTGACAGCTAAACCCTAACACATGCTAGAAACTATACATTTGATAAATAAAATGCAGTATTGGTACCTGATTAAAGACTCAATGTGCATTATCTGTGTGTGAAAGGCAGCTAGTAAAGCAAAATGCTCAGAAACCTGTGTCAAATCTAAGTAGCTTTACTTCTCTAAATGTCAGTTCAGTAAACCTTGCATCTCTGCCGTCAGCATTTAAGGGTTAAGTTTCTGTTTAGAAAAAACTATTGATTTTTCTCTTTTTTTTTTTTTTTTCTTAGAACAGTTTACTACTGTCGAAGTAGTTGCGAAAACATTTAGCTCTAAGTGCAACTCCTTCTGTTAAACCTTGGTGTAGAGCAGAGGTGGCAGCCATGGAGCCATGTGACGCCTGGACAACTTGTTCTGTCCTCATTGTTTATGTCATGGGGCCTGCTCAGCCCTTGCATGACGTGAGTCGCATCGTCAGGTCTACAAATGTGTAGGCTCATGTCCGTGGGGATAAGGGACATGGCATCAATCTGACTTATCCTGACAACTGTGTTTGGTCCATAGATTTGTGAGCCAATCACCTCAGGTTTGGAACGGTGTAAGCTGTAATATTAAACTAGTTAGTTAGATTGATTTCATAGAATCATAGACTAACCAGGTTGGGAGAGACCCACCGGGTCATCGAGTCCAACCATTCCTATCATACTCTAAACCATGTCCGTTAGCACCTCGTCCACCCGTGCCTTAAACCCCTCCAGGGAAGGTGACTCAGCCCCCTCCCTGGGCAGCCTCTGTGTGATCCACTCATCCTGTCCCCTGTCACTTGGGAGAAGAGCCCAGCTCCCTCCTCTCCACAACCTCCTTTCAGGTAGCTGTAGAGAGCAATGAGGTCTCCCCTCAGCCTCCTCTTCTCCAGGATAAACACCCCCAGCTCTCTCAGCCGCTCCTCTTCTTCTCCAGCCCCCTCACCAGCTTCGTTGCTCTTCTCTGGACTCGCTCCAGAGCCTCAACATCCTTCTTGTGGTGAGGGGCCCAGAACTGAACACCTATTTCCTAAACACCTATTAGATAATCATGTGAGAAAACAAGAGTATCCTAATTCTGCTTTATCTAACATCTGTTTTCAGCAGTACTGTTTGTTCTCAGCAGGTTTTTGTGTGCATTGCAGTAGCTTGGCAACCTGTAGGTTGAACCATTCAATTAATTCAGCATGCTTTTAACGGTCACTAAAATTTTCCTTTCCAAATTTGAATATTATAAGTGCAGTGAAGTGGGCATCTGTGATTATAACAGCCACAGCCATGTAAAACGGATCCCAACTGAAACAAGCTGTTAATGTGAATTTATAATCCAGTGTATTTCTTCAAATTTCAGTCCAAAAGTCTTTCTTACAAATATCCCTTCTTAAACTAATTTTAACTTATTTCTGGGAGTGGTATTTAAGCAGTTACAGCTTCTTAAAGTTCCTGAATACAGATTTGGGCAATATGCTGAAAAACATAAGTATTAAAAGCATGACTATTTGCTGGTTCTGTTGTAGGAGCAAAGCTCGAGTTTGGCTGTCCTTTGCACGCAGAGGCATGAACCTGGTTTGTGCAATTCTCTTAATTGTACATTCCCTTTAAACTTGAATCTCATTATGTCAGAAATGGTACAAAGTGTTTGCTAATAGTGTAATGAGTATGTGCTGGCAGAATGAACCTTTAGTTCCACTGCCCATGTTCTTACTATTGGCTGACAGAGCGAAGTGTTCTTATGCCATAGATTAGAGCTTCCTGGGATTTTGTATTATACCCTGATTTGTAGGGAAGAAACAGAATGCAGGAGGGAAACCCACTTACAGTATAGTTCATCATTTTGAATTAACAGGACTTATTGTTAGTAAATAAATCTAGTAAACTCCCTCACACTTTTAGAAACTGCATCTCAGTAAAGCCAGTGAAACAATGTATGGTACAAACATCTTCAAGAAGATGAGGTTTACTGCCATGTAAGATGTAGATATCTTTTTTTCTTTCCTTGTTTTAAATAGGTAATGCAGAGTTCACAACATCCTACTTAACAATTCCTGCCACTTCCTTCCCGGTGTTTTAGTACTTCCTCTACATAAAAGCTCATAACTTTGAGAATTTCAGTGGAATTAGTAGAAAGTTGGAAATCTGGCTGTTGCGTGTCCTAAGGTATTCAAAACACAAAAATAATACCAATGTGCTTGGAGTGTGTGCCACATCATAGGAACAGTCTGATTTTATTCCCTCAGCTTTTGCAAGTGTATTAGAAAGTTTTCGTTAGCTTTTAGATTGTTGGAGTGCACAATGTGAATGAAATAATTATGCAGAGTGACACCCCTTAGCCATGAGAGAAAAAAAAAGTTGCTTTAGAGTTTGACTACAGTTGCTTAGTGTTTTGAAGTAATGGACAGAATTTACTTACACCTGGGTCTTCTCGTTTTCGTGTTAAACACTGATACTGCTTTGCTTGTTCTTTTAAAGGTTTAACAGAGATTTTATATTACAGTTGCTATTCTTAGTCGTCTGTAGAAAAATTAGACTTCAAAATATAACTTCACCTATATAAATACATTTTAAAGAATTATTCCTCTACTTTTCCTATAATAAAATACTAATGAAATAACTGACAATACATGTAAACTAAACCCATGATAGCTTACATATGGTTTATTTTGTGAATGCTAATTTTAAATGGACTGTGATAATCCACATTCCTTATCTTCACCATCACTGATATACCTGTTTCTGCAGAGTAAGAATCAGGTACATGTAGAGCCACCTATGTTTTAATAATAAAATCTTACAATCTAACTGTTAATTCATATTCAAGCATGTTCTTCGTTGGCCTGCCACTACTTCTGCCATGTAAGTTCAACGATATTTTGACTGTTGAGGGGTCAGTCAGAATTTTGAAAGTCACGCCTATGTAATGGAATATATTCAGAAGAATATCTAGCACAAACTTGGTCTGTATGCTCAACGTATGATGCTACAGGTACATTTTGGCTAAACACCCACTTTTAATTCCTAATGCATTTCTTCCATCATCTGAAAAAAAATGGCTCCAAATTACCAGCCTTCATGTCTCTATTTCTAAAACACAGAGGGCTCACAAAATCTTCATGGTAATTGTAGTGCGTTGTGTTTGAGAAGCACGTTTAAGTCTACCTATGTCATGCTTTTGCTACTGAATAGATACAGGAGCTATGTGAACACCTTTGTGCATTGACTTTTGAAACTAGAGTTCAGAGCTCTTTAACAAGGAGTACATGTTCATAAGCAAGCAGCTATGAACTGGACCTTTTCTTTTCCTTTCAAGACAGGCTCTTCTGAATGCTCCAGATAGAGGGGAGATTGCCTTTACCTTATCAAATAAGAATATATGCCTTTATAAATGAAACATTACAGAAAAAATAGTGGTAAGTCTAAAATGTGAATAATCTGTTGCTGTTGCATTTGATATGGTAACAGTATTGTGCTATGAAGATAAATTTAGTAGGTTTCTGAGAGGGAAATAACCTTTGGAACTCTTGTAATATGCAAACTAATTAGAAGTTACAGTGAACACAGCTGTTCCAGCTAAGCTGACTAACCTAGGAATTCAAATTACTATTTTTAGCCAGTTTATGATGTCTCTAGTACTCAACAGTACCAGTGTTGTTACTTTTAAAAATTATATTAATGTATGTTTATCCTACTGACAAACGATTGCAACCAGTCTCCGTTATATAATAATTTCTTATATGCTATTGTTTGCATTCAAAAATGCTTTTCTTTTTATCCTCAAGATGTGATCAGTGTACAGATCTTGTAAAAATTACTACAGATTTTATCACAAGATCTAAAAATCATTGCAATTAGCTGTACTGCCTATGAAATAACTACACTGACAAAAATTTGGAAAACAATACCAGTGTAGGTTACTCTGTTTAAAGTGTTTACTGCTTTTTTTTTTTATAAGCTTTATTTGTTATTTTCTACAAAGATTACTGGATGAGTAAAAGAATTGCTTAAAATCTGTGTATACCGAACAGACACATTTCATGCATAGATTCGTTGCTTTTTTTTATAAAGAAAGATCACTCTAATTTTAACAGAACATATGGCAAGCTGATATCTAAAACTGCTTTAACTGACTGTACTTTCTAAAAGCATATATGACTAGTTTAGCTTCAGATAAGAATTAAATCTTGGGAAAACTATTTTAATTCCTGTTTGCTTCTGCTCACACCAGTAGCTTACTTACTCTGTCTCTAAGTTACTGTAGATAAGAGCTGAGTTTAGTTTTAGTCAGTGTTGGGTGTAGAAAATGATGCTTGCAAATTAATCCTGTTTTCATAAACTCCTGTTTTCATTCCTCTTTTTCATGTTGGTGAGAGACTTGTAGGCCAACTCAAATAAAAAAAATATATATATGAGAACTAGGCAGACTCCAGAATTTCTGATTCCTAAGTAATAATCTTCTTGTTTCTGGTTTTGTGTTCTCATGGAAAATAGGTTATTGACAATTAATCTAGAAGTGCTTTTGTATTTAGAAAGACTTTCTTAACAAAATCATAAAGGAAATGCATGATTTCCAGGCCCAGCTCCCATGGCTCTTAATGATGTCCGCTTCCAATAGCAATTCTTTTTTCTGTAGTGCTAATGATGGGGCAGGAGAGCTAATCTAAAACTTTCTTCCACTGCCTCTAGGGAAAAGGGAAGACAAAAGCATTCCTACAAGAGCCTAAAAAAATTGCTCAGAAAAATAGCCTCCCTTCTGAAAGGAGAATTATATATTTGTTCCAACACAGCTGTCAACCCAAGAGCATTACGGCGCAGTGATTGGAGTCCTAAAATGGTAGTGAGAAACATTGACTCCTAAGTTAGAAACGTAATGAGTTCGAGCATTGCGAGTGAAAACTAATCTGCTCGGAGAACAGAAGCAGCATCCATAATAGCAACCCAGAGGTGTCTTCTGACAGTCTTCAGTGGGTGACTTCGTTAACTGGTGCATGGGCACTACTGAAGGAGGGCATGACGTTCAGAATAGATAGGGTACATCAACATCACCAGTCTAGCATAAAGGTCTGTCTCTTTCTCATTGAAACCCCCCCCCCCCCCCCCCCCCCCCGATGTTTTAGCACTCCAAGTTGACATAAATGTTTATTTTGGAATGTAATGTAAGCAACAAAATTGACATTAGGGCATCCAAAGGACAATAGCAGAGATATGAAAAAATGTAGGATATTTTCCTTTGTAAGTCCTGGAAGGATATTATTGTAGCTTTAAGTCTCCAGTTAATTTGCAAAGGATTATATGTGTGCGTATTCTTACAGACAACCGATCTTTTCCCTTTGCATGCGAATTCTAATGTCGTGTCAACAGCATAACAAAAATGAATTGGTAACAGATTTCAGTGTGTAGGAAGTGTCCTGTTTTCCCTATTACTCATTGCATTGACTATGGTTTCTAGGAGGTATTGTAAGGTACCAAGTCAAGTTGTTGAAGTTGTGAAGAGCTTGGTAAGTAAATATGAGAACAACTGTGGAGCTGTTTACGAAGTAAGATTTTTCTGTTGTCAATTAGATCTCTATTTCGCATGTGGTATCTTAATTTGAAAATTACCTTGACAAAATTAAGATCACTCAGGAACTGTAGACTGCCCCTTTTTTCTTGGACAGTTCTGTGGCTTTAAGAAGTTCTGCATGTTATTGATGAGCATATATCACTGCAGACGAGGAACACTGGACTTGACTAGCCTTCTCTTAATGTGACCAATATACTTAAGATACCAGTTAGTAATCTAGTTATGTTTAACTCAAGTTATCTATGAAATAATTAAAATAACACTATGGTAGTTCTGCCATGGTGACGATAAAACAAATGCACAAATGTTGGCATTCTTTTTTAAAAAATGAAAAAAATCTAATATTTGTAATCTTATTTTATTTCTTCAAAATATCTGTCATGAGCAAAATGTTTGTCTGTTAAGCAGCTAAAGTGATGTGCTTTTTGTTTGGCTTTTATTCAACATACTTTCCAAGAAAAGGTGAAAGGACACAAATACCACAGACAAGTTTCATTTGTAGTTCAGTGAATGTGAAGTATATGTTTTATCCAAAACGGTGTGTCTCAAAGAAACTTATTTGAGGCTTAGGAGGAAGACTCAAACATCAGCTCCTCAACTATGCAGGGCTGCTTGCTTTCAGACTTGGAAAGTGTGATATTACTCATCAAACCACAGAACTGTGTTTGGATCCCCTGAGTCCTTTGGTAACTGTAGTAGTTCTGCTACAGTTCATTAGATGAGCACATTAATAGTCTCCCCAGGTGATTCAGAGAGCCTTAAACAGTGATAGTAAATCCAATAGTGATAAACTGCCCGGAGTCTCTCTTTAGGCAGAAGATTGTGTTGTCCTTCTATATTGGTACAATACCTAATAGCTTAGGAGCCTCTTAAATTCCTTGTTAGCAGTGGTAATAACAATGCCAGGTATTCTGGAAATTTACATTCTCTTCTGTGAGCTTGCCCAAGTAAACAGAAGAGCAGGATACGTTCAGAACCAAAAGCCTTGGAGCAGATCTGGGGGCAAAAATGGGAGATAAGGAAAAAAATGAATATCTGTGAAGCTTTTAACTAGTAAGACCTTGAACCTGTTGCCTGATGAGGGCACTTGAGTAGTTGTAGTGATGGAGGTGAGTCTGATTGCAGGATGCTAATTGGGTCGAAGTATTTAATTGTTGTCATTAAGAAAGCGGGCCAAGTTTAAGTTCTGAAACAAAAATTCAGTTAAAGGATCTTTTATTAGTTTCATTAGGAAATACATGATTTAAAAACATGCAACCCACCAGCAAGTAAGCAAACCTACAACCCATAAACCCACAGGTGACGTTTTGTTGTGTTTGACAAAAATAAGGAAACCGTTTTTAGGAATGGATGGCTTGAGGAGGGGGAAAAGACAACTTCAGACAGGGACTGGTAATGGTTTTCATTGCTTACTGCTGTGTCATGCAGCTGACAGGAATTAGGAGAGTGATTATGAGCAAGTTTTTGTCCCTGGACCGGGGCACTAGAGCTCTGATGCCTGGTACCTGTATAGATAAATCACACGTGCCTTCTGGGTGATAATTTTGTAGTAACTTCTAGTCGCCCGGTCGTCTTAGGAACTAAATCGGGAGCAGGTTTATCATTTTCCCCATGGAGAGTAGGATGTGCTCTGTAAGGGTGGTTTTCATGCCTCAAATTACCTGGTTAAATTCAGGACAAAATCTAGATTTTATTTTGCTGATTGTAACTAAAGGTAATGTGGATTTTCATAGCTTGCCTGTTACATAAAAAGTACTTTATGTTTCTGCCAAAGGGGTTTTGTATAAAACTGTTACAGATTAAACCATGTCAACATGGCATTGCCTTCTGCTATCTTTTAGTAAATAGTACTCTGGTTACTGAGAGATACAGTGTCAATTGGCTGCTGTTAGACAGCTATTAGGAAGTTTTTAATCTCAGTTTCATTGTGGATTTTCACAAAATAAATTATTTCTATAAGCCAGATATTAATTTTTTTTAATGTTGGAAATTCGTACATGAGTGCCAGTGGTATTACCAGTGTGAACCAGGCTAATTACCTTTCATCTGAAGCCTGCTGCCCTTGTTCTAGCACAATCCTTGAAATTGTTTAAACAAAAGATTATCTCAGACTTTTTCAAAAGACTGAATCTTTTTTTACCCCCTGTGCAGAACACTGAGCTTATAAAAGAGTCAGGCTTTCTGGATTTATGTGTAGAACTTCTAATAGAGAACTTCAGTGTTCAGTACACATTAAGTAGCATTAATTGTTAATGTTCAAATTAGTATATTAACCTGTGCTGCTTTCTCAGACCTATGTAAATTAATTTAAATGCTTGGAAGTCTAGGAAGTGTTTGAAAATACTTACATAATTTTGAGGGAATTGAGGAGGGGGGAATATATAGCTGCTTGGTGATTTTAAAGAAACAAAACCACAACCCTGAAATAAAGTTCTTAAAAGTAAACCTTGAGGTCTTTAAAATATTAGTAACTAATGACCATGATAGTGAACAGTCTATCCATACAAATGATGGAATGGTGAGCAAGGAGTGATGTTGGTGCAGATAGCCTGAAACTCACTGTATCGCATTGTAAACCTTGCTGAAAAAGAGGCACTCAAAAGCAAGGGAGTCTTACATTTTATCATCTAATTTATTTACTCTTTTTTAATTGGATGAGCTCATTTATTTTAAGATTAAATGGATTACGCAGGAATTTGTGGCAATAGTACAGTCTTGCTTTCTTCATGTCAATGGAGGTTATTAATGCTGTATGTAGTATTTCTGAAAAATAGTAGAGGATTCTGAGTGATTATAAATAAAAAGTCAACCTGAGGTTCTTATTTCATGAAGTTGGAGATCCCCTTGTGAATCTGTAAGCTTCTGCAGTGGTTCCAAGGGCATCTCTTGTCTTTTTGTTTCTAGTTTGCAACTTAACCATTTGTGGCCTGCCTAAGATCTAGAAAATGCCTTGGTTACACAGCACAGTGGTCTGGTTCGCTGTGAAAAGGTGTAAGAAACGGCTTTTCTCATCCCTCCATCACCTTCTAGTACTTAGAGTTTTTATGGCTTCTTTTCCTCTCCACCCTCCCTGAAGCCTGCAAAGTCTACACACGTGGTCTTAACCTCATTGTTGGGAGTTTTTGTGTGTGTGTGGTGGTAGCTCTGTAAAAGCTGTAGTGGCTTGTGAGATGTCAGAATGAAAATATTAGGTAACTAGGAAAGGAAGACTCTGTTTATAACCACAGTTTTTTTAGTTCGTGAAGCCTGGAACACCCTACAGGCCAGGAATTACACATATTTAAACGCATAAAACCCATACTGTAAAAAAATCAAGGTCTGGATTTTCTACACAGGCTAAATTCCTTTAGGAGTTACGTAGGTATCTGGGCTATCAGATGCACTAGTCTATTTGAGATGAGGTTAGACCAAAACTCTATCAGGAGACCTCTAAAGTTTGGGCAGATCAAGATCTGGATCTTCTGTCTGTGGTTTAAGGTCCCTTCCAACCCAAACTATTCTACAATTCTATGATTATTTTTCTTATAGGAGAAGAGTAATTGAGTTAGAACCTCTTGACACTTTAATGAGACTGTGGTTTGTTTCCTGGCACTGATTTTGATGATACAGGTTGCAAAGCTTGACTTTTGCACAACAGCTGTTGAGAAAAAGTCATTTCATCTCGAAAATCTCTATCCTTCCAATAATGCCTAAGATGTACTTCTGGAGCAGATTGAATATCTGGGAGGAAAAAATAGAGGTGGACATGAAGAAGAAGGGAACTTGAGTTGTTTTCTTGTACTGACCCTCCATTCAGTTGTTTCCTGTTTTGGCAGTGATTACATGGCTACAAAACAGCAGAAGTAGAGTGTTCCTGCCAGCTACTCTGAACTTCTTCTGTTATGGGTCATAAATTTCAAGGACAGACTGTATTTTGAACTTACTGAAATTGGAGAAGTCTCATGTAATCCTTTAACCTAATATTAGAGTTTAGATCTGTGATCGCTCTGGCTCTGCTGCAACCCTCAAAAAAAATTGGAAATGAAAAATGAGTTTTTACTCATTTCAGATAATAATGTTGAAGCAGTATAAAAATTTGAACACCTGAGTTCTGCAGAATTGCTATGATTTATTCTACAGCTATGTCTTCCTTTTGACAACATACAAAATAAATATAATTTTCTTAAAATTTGGAGATCACACAAGTCTATGACTCCCTCCTGGAAGTGCATACCCAAGCTGTAAAAACCCTTCAAAGTGTTTAATTGAGCATTTATGGTGTTCGGTTATTTACTGTGATGAAGTGGGTACAATAAAGTAGTGCAGATTTACTTTCATAATTCATAAATTTCTTCAGTTAGGCATGTTGAAACTAGTCAGTGGCGAGAAACAGTCTGTCATATTTGCTAGCTGCAATAAATGTGGGCTCAGAAAAAAATTAGTACGCTTTCTCAAGTGCTGATATGATTTAATAACACAATCATGCCCAGTTTACATTCTCCTGGGGGGTTATTTCCGTGCCTGCAACCAGCTGCCTCGTGTCAGCGGCACCGCGTACGCTGCGTCGCTGCAACCTGTTCCAGATTGCCCACATAGTGCTGAATTAGCAAGGGGCTTTCTAGGAAACCCGTGTTGCAAGTGTGTGATGATTTTTTTTTTTTTTTTTTTTAAAACTCACGTAATAGTGTTGTTGAACTTTAAACAACCCTGTCCTTTTCTCTCTTTCTCCGTGCTACTCGACCCCAGGAAGGAGCTCGGTGTACCAGCTCACTGCTTTTTGCTTTTTGGAGGGAGGTTAATAAGCCAATCAATACTAGCACGTTCTACTTCAAAGCAAAACTGAGAGACTAGATAAGATGTTTAAAAATTGTATTAAAATCTATGTTTATTTAATTCATCTGGTTACAATTCTGCAGCTTCTTCCTAAGATTAATGTTACGTGATGCAATTGTTCATTTATCTGATCTTCAGACAATGACCTTGTTACCTGCAAGTTACATCCTCTTTTCTTGTCCCTGTCCAAACATCTTGATGCAAAGTTTAGTACAGGATAAGAAATCCAGTCTTCCTTGTCAAAGTCAATTGAATGAACAGTTGATTTGTATATGCTTCGTGTCTTAGCAAGGTTCCTTTGTTGAGGAGTCAGTTCACTGATTCTCAGTGACTGAGTTTGCTGCCTTACACACTGAATCTGAAGATCTTTTCTGATTTGTGCGAAGCTGCTATTTATTATGGATCACTTAGTGCTACCTGGTTTTCTTCTGGTCTTCTGTACAAGTCTTTGCCACCTTATGTACTTGTAGGGGTATTTCCATTCTGAAATCAACCTGTAGGGACATCTTGGAAAACAGCAGCTTTCTCTTGACTTTACTGTGACTTTTTTTATTCTTCCACCTTTTACGGCAGGGTCATGATTTGTTTTCAGTGCTAGTTTTAAGAGGAAACTTTTTTAAAAAAGCTCTTAAGCTAAAATTACTTTTTTTAATTTAAGTCTTTATATACTTGTGACTCACTTTCCGTAGTGTGACTGCCTCAGTCGATGGGCTTTCTGTAGCCCATGATAAGATCTTGGCAATTGCTGCTTCCTGTAGGAGCAGAGCTGTTAAAATGACAGTATATCATTATCTTGTAGTCTGAGCTACTCCAGAGTTTATGGTGTAATAAAATAATGTGATCAAATTAAGGGCTGCTGCACATTTCCGCGGGAGCCTTGCTGTTCAGCCTGAAGGACTTTAGACCGGACATTTAGTTTCTCTTCTGGAAATGTTGACATACAAATCTATGGAACATTGCAGTGTGCTTCAGTGGCTGATGTCATCAACAGGTGATCTTACCTAACACTTATATGAAGATTTTGGGGTATATCTTCTCTTTCTCAGTCTCTTGTTGCTGTTGGAACAAGATGGGGATCTTGATCATCTGATCCCTTCTGTCTTAACATTATGGCCACCTGCCCTTGCATTCTGTTCTTTCTTTGTGGCAGGAACCCATTCATGCAACTGAGAGCAGCCTTCTCCTGTAAAGCACTAAAGAACTTCTTATTCCAGTCACTACTGCAAATTAACAGCAACAAGAGCTTTCCATTTGAAGAACAGCACTTTAGCAGACTTCCTCTTTCCACCCCTGAAATTTCTGGGGGTATTTGCACAGAGTATGGGATTTAAAACCAGGACATGAGTGGCATGGAATGACTCATGCTCAAAACCAGAAGCATTTGACTTTGGAAAACTGACTTCAGTTCTAGACCTTCCTCTTTAAAGTTTTATATTGCATGACCTTTTTGATGAAATGTCGAGCTTCCTTTTTAAATGACAGGATCTCTGCAGTGTGACCGAGTGTGATTCAAGAAGGTGTTTTGTAACTTCATCGCTCCCTGTGTCCATCCACTGACTTCAGGTCTTGTGACATCACTGGCTTCAAGTTCGTCATAGCATAATAATTACGTGCTTTGAACGAATCTGCGTTCTCCAGTGTGGAGGTCGTGACATATTCTGAAACCACCCTGACACCACTGAGCATCAGGAGTTACGTGATTCCTGCAGTAACCAGTAACAGAAGGTTTTGAGGAGTGTACAGGAAAGCCAGAAGCATGGCCTTTTTATGTAACTTGTCAATTGTTTCCCTCGGATAATTTTCTCTGTTTAAGGCCATCTGATTTCCACTAAAATCAACTCCACATCCTGGAAGTGATCTCTGCGGTTTCTTTGTCAATTTGGATGTTCTAGCAACTGCAATAGCAAGAAAAAACCCAACTTGCCAAAACCCCAAACCACTTTTCTTCCATCTTGCTGACAAGAGTACATCCCATCTTTGCAGGCTTGGAATTGACTACTGAGGTGTAGGCATCCATTCCCTCCAGGATTTTCTATTTTATTTTTTTTCGTTATATTGAGAAATGAAGTGTTATATGCTAGTTGGATTTTTATACAAGGCAGCAGCTTGCCTGTTGCCATATCTACGTCCCTCATTTTATTCCTGTTTGTTGAAACATGCTTCAGAATTGCGTTATGCTTTTTATATTGTCCATGGTAACTTCTGTCTTTTCATTTTCTCTGTGGCTGTAGGAGTTACATTCATCGTAGAACTCCCTTATTCTTTTAGTACCTTTAGGCATCGGTGTGTCTTTAAAAAGCTCTGATATTTGGTAGCAAGGTAACAGACAGCCCTGTTCCTTGAAAAATAAATGATCAGTTTCAGATCCTTAAATATGTGATGTTGGTATTTGAATCTGTGGAGCGCGCCAAGACTGGGAGGAGTGTGTACGTGCACATACATGTGCATGCTTAAGTATAATACTTTTATATTAGAATGCCTTGGTATCATTCCATTTCTGTAATAAAACATTTAATCCATTTCCATTTTTAAAAGAAGGCACAGTTCTTTTCAAATTTTTTAATGCCTACAGTCAAAGACCAGCTTATAAAAACAACCATTTTAGCTGCCTCATGTTTGAGGCATTAGACGGTGGCAGTCAAGATCATATTCTCCAGGCTGCATTCTTCATAAGCAGAAATACTGGCAGCCATGTGTTGTGTTATAAAAAGATAGCAACTGATGTCAGGGCTTATTTCAGTGAGGAGCCATTTCAGAATATTGTACTAATTTTGAGTAGGTATACATAAAAAACAGAACTGTTCCCTTGACATGTAACATTCAGAGTAAATTGATACATACCTGAATAATAAGATGGAAAAAGATGAATAAGTAATAAAGAGCAGTTGATAACCCACTTAAAAAACCAGTCTTCGGCGTTGTACGTGATTCTTTATGCAAGAGTGAGAGAACAGCAAACCAGTTCACTTTGGCCTGCATTTTAAGGATGAGATTTTTGAGTTGGTATAAAATCCTCCTGCTCTGATGTTGGAAAGCTACCACAACTTGAACCAGAGCCTGAAATAATTTGAAACTATTAATAGAGGAGTGCCCAGCCTTTCAGTGCAAGGGATCTGTATATCACAAGCAGCCCTCCAAACGCTCTGTGTGCGTGCAGGAGACTCTTCTCTGGGCACACTGGATGCGAATCAACTCCACACTCAGTATATCTGTATCTGGACAGATAATGAATATTAAACTGCTTCATTTAGTTGATTATATTTAACAAAATTTCATCCAACGAAAGAGAACAAGTTTAGCTCAATAATTTGTTTTTAATGATGATTTTTTTCAGTGGCCTCTGGGCTAGGTTTTTTTGTTCATTTAATGTATGTGCACAATGTCTTAGGATTTGTTAAACTTAACTATGCTATTGAAATGTCAGTTCTTCAGTAAATCCATTCTTTCAGTTCTTATTAATTTCAGTTAAATCTATGAGCTTCGCTCTGACGTTTCTAGTACTGTAATTTTCAAGAATTGGGTATTTACACATAATTTATTTACAGTGTTCTGTTCCTACGAATTGGGACTGATGTCCAAGAACTGTAGAATTCTTTTATTATGAGTTTTGAAATTGTTTCAGATAGCTGAGCTTTTAGATGCATCTGAAAAAAAATGAAAGGAAACGCTCATTATATGCTTGAGGTTATATATGTTTTAATTGAGCATGTAAATTGCATACAAATAACTTTTGCCATTTTTAGCTTTGTGACATGTTACTGATAACACAAGATAAAGATGTAGGTGATCTTAGACTAGTCACCACTCTATATGTGTGTTTGATTCCAGAGGGGTTAGACTGTTTTTTTTCTATCACTGTGAATGTTTTCTAGTTGCTGCTAAGTCAACAGCACAATTGATAGTTTCACTCATAGAGGAAACAGTTGCTTAGTGCAGTTTATATGAAAGTGCTTTGGGGCAGAGAGTGTAAGGGCATAATGTTCTGGTTTGCTACTTTATTATGCAAGCTAATAATATTTTAACACACAATAGTGTTAGTATTGTATTCTGATAAATTTAAACTCAGTTCTTAAGTTGAAGCCTGAAGTGCTTTCTGTCCAGAATTCCCACACGTGAAGATGTGAAGTCAATGAGGTATTTGTCTTAAAATAGCTAAGGATATGATGATATTGGATGGATTAATAGCTAAGATTTTTTTTTTCTTGTTTCAGGACATCAGGCATGAAGCCAGTGATTTTCCATGTAAAGTGGCCAAACATCCCAGAAACAAAAATAGAAATAGGTACAGAGATGTCAGCCCCTGTAAGTACAGTTCTTTTCCTTTGTTTGCAATAGAGTGTTGACCTCTAATGACTTCTTCTATCAGCTAAATGTTCTTTGTAAGAATAAGATTTCTTTTAGATGGATATGCATCCAAGACAATTCTTTTTATTAATATATTTATTTATGAGATAGATGTCACAGGATGCCGTTCTATCCAGAGTGTTACACTAGAGCAACATACAGTAGATTCTGTATTTGTCGACAGAAAACTGAAGAAAGGAACTTGCTTTACCTTTGAATTCTTATGCTAGAGAAGAACGGTGGCTGAAGTAGCATTGCTAAAATTGCAAATGTCCTTTCTATTGCAGTGTATTTACTAGTCAGCGTAGCATAACTGCCCCTCTTGGGAGGTGGGAAAGTCTTGCACAAAGCATACAATTACTAGAAATAAATCTAAGCTAATAAGCTAATTAGAACTAAGGAAAGGGGACGTTGCAGAGGTGGCAATACTAGTGTGAGACTTGCGTTTCTGAAAAGATTATCAGTACATATTCCGGTGAATGCTGATGAGAAGTGCATCATCAGGCGTGTGTCCTCTGCAGGAGGCACAGCTCAGTTTAATGTTGCAGCTTGTCTTTCCTTCCACGATTCCGTGTGCAAAGACAGTAACGTTTAGACTTGCCTACAACTGTCACGCTGTGCTTTTGGAGTGTGCAGAGAAGTACAGGACTGCAGTCAAATGGGTGACAAGTAATACTTGATGTATCAGACCCTAAAGAGTCCACAGCTCGTTCTCTAAACTACCTTCTCTGCACTAAATGACAATGCCTTTAAAATAGGAGGCAACACCGCACCCCTAAGGAGGGAAAGAGGGCCAGAACAGGTAAAGTTTCTACAGGCTCTGTCACTGGGAAAATGTCTCCTCTCCTGTTCAAAGACAAACGTATTATTGTGTATCAGAAGACTTTTATACTTAGTGGTTAAAAGATACTGAAATTTTTGGGGCAGTTGACTAAGAACAATAGTTGCAAATAGGCCGCTTTACTAAGCAGTTCTAGTATTTGGGGTTGTGAGTAAAAAATGGTTCCTTTTTTCCTGTAGATAATACTTCTTCCAAACTGTTTCACTTTTTTTTGTCAAGTGTGGGAACACTTGTCTGTGTTTTTGTTGGTGCCTTTGTTTTTAATCCTAAGTGGAGCAAGTTGAGACTGACAAAAGAGCCATGAAATTACATTTCCTTAAATTCTTGATTTTTGGTCTTTCTTTCTGTACATTACAGTGTGATTGGGTTGGGAACTGTAGCTAAATGTCTTTGAGAAGAATTAAGAAACCTTTGTTCTTTGTGTTCAATATATTTTTAGGCAAATGTTTAACAATCTTGAATAAGCTGGGTTTGAGCATTTAAGCTGCAAAACATAAGCGGTATTTCCAGAGATACAAGCACCAGTGAACACTTCTGCACTGCCTGTGCTTTTTGTTCTTCAGGACGACTCAGCTTTTCTGATCCTGACATCTGATAAGGTTGTGCGTGGATTGTGCTGTTGCATATACATTAACCAGTGTTTTCTGATTATGCCGCAGTTGATCACAGTCGAATTAAGCTAAACCAAGGTGACAATGACTATATCAATGCTAGTTTGATAAAAATGGAAGAGGCCCAAAGGAGCTACATCCTTACCCAGGTAAGTGCTGGCAGTGGTTAATTAAAATCATGTGGTGACTGGAGTTGTTTTTAATGGGTTTTCTTTAGCCTATTATGTTTGTTTTCTTTATTGTAAAGCTAATTAAGTGTTTATAAATGTATGTATAAACATGTACATAGAACAATTTTACACTGTGTTTCTTCCTGTCAGCACTGGATGACTTTTGGTAGGATATTTTGGCCACTTTGTTTATCTGACTTTAGACCCATTGAGATTAGAAGCTAACATACTTCTAGAAATCTACTTGTTAGGTTATGAGAAGCTGTAGATGTGGTTGAATTGAGTCAAATTTCTCCTAGATGGAAGGCTAGCACAAAAGCCTGAGACCACTAGAGTCTTAAGTTGCCTGATAAATTGTCTGAACAGACGTCAGCCTCACTTAATAGGAGGGCTTCACATTTACAGGACTATGTGTATGAACTTCAAGATGTCCAAAACATATTTGAAATAACATTCTTTAAATATAACTGATATTTATGTATTATGTTGAGTGAGTAGATGTTAACTAAAATATATTAGGGAATTTCTTACACCCAACCTTCTGTTTCACATAAGCAGTATGCCCCACCACATGTTTCTTGTTAAATGTCCTTCTGAAAGTGATATTGTTGTCATATTTACAAATAATGTGCCTCCTTATAACATGGTTTGCAAAAGGTTCAGGTTCATGCTGATGCTTCTAACTTTAATGTGTGAGAGGAAAGCTATGAATACAGGCGTCAGTGATGGGAATATGGGGTGCAGGAGGGAAGCGGCTGTTTTTCACTGAATCTGTGAATTCCACACCTATCTATATAGCAAGTTTAAAAATACTCGGATACCCTGTTGTCTTCTGAGACCAAGCAACTGTGCCAGAATTCTTGTTTATTCTAAATGTTTGGTTCCCTGGAGACTGCACTGGTCTCTAATCTTGACTTTTTTACCCCTTCCTCCCACAGTTTAGATAAAGGTAGACTAGGATTAATATTTTCAAGCAGCAGCTCTTCCTTCCTGTTTCTAGAGAATAAAGATAAATCTTCTAAGGAAGAAGTGGACAGTACAGTGTTCAATATGAAAATGTTTGTGTGCACACAGCTCTTATTCCACTTGTTCACAACAGAGGAGATCATAGGGTTGACCTGACAGACCTGTGTATGGAGTTGTTAGAAAAGCAGCTAATTGGTATGGATTATCGATTCTGATCTAGAATGTAATGGGTTTGAGTAGCTTTATTTAAATCCAGGAATTCTTTCTGAGGATCTCAGCCTGCTCATTTGTTTGAGCAGTGATGGATAGCAAATATGAGAGGCACAGTGATGTGGTTTGAGTGGACCAGAATTCAGGGTGATGGTTTTGGAGCAGAAAATAACAAAGGAACATAGTGTGAACAAAAGGTTATAAAGAAATCTGCTTTGTGAATAGACAGTAGTCTTCAAAAGAAGTTATCATTTTATTCAGTCCTAAGTAGATATGTGTATTTCCAGAGTCTTCATAGAATTCTTTATGGTTCTGGCATTGTTTTCATTCTTCTGAGTGTTTATCCCTTCAGTCTACTGATTTTCAAGTATTATGAATAACAATGATGTGTTGCAGAATAGTTCAACACAGATGTTAATTCTGCTCGTAGTTAGTCAGTGAGGTTTCATTTCTCCATTGTATGTGTACCTTTCCCAAGAAAATTCTCTCAGCGTTTTTCACTCCCAGTTCTCTTCTTGCAAATGCGACTAGTTTTGTCTTCATGGGGCGGGGGAAGGGGGAAGATTAACTGTACTTTCATGGGTAAATTCATAGTGTGAAAATGGAACTTAAAGGTCTGTCGCTGCATTTTTTTACAGGTTACACTTAGAAGTTTCTTGTTGCTTGTCTGAATTTATTGCCTAGTGCGGTAACTTTTAGTGGGGAGCATTGCACTGACATTAACTGAAAATAATGCTTGTTTCTGGGGATTCTGTCTCTGCAGGGACCTTTGCCAAATACTTGTGGTCACTTTTGGGAGATGATTTGGGAACAGAAAAGCCGTGGTGTTGTCATGTTGAACAGAGTGATGGAAAAGGGATCCGTAAGTACTTACCCAGCTCTAGCTATGTGTTCATTGCCTGTTTGTGGTCTTTATAAAAAAGAAACAAATAAAACACCACCCCAAAGATGAGGAGGAGGTAGAGAGATGACAACCATCTGTCATTTTTGTCTTAAGAAATTACACCTAGAATTGAATACACAGTAAACTGATCGTGGTGTAGACAGAAAATTACTCAGTTTGTAATTGTAGGTCTTGATTTCCTCTGAATTTTTCTGAAACAAGGCATGAACACAATATGGATCTCCACACAAATGAATATTTAATCTCTGGTGCCAGCTTACATATCTGAGTGTAGTTCTCTGTCAGCGTACGCAGACTGCACGTCTCAGCGGTCATTTACACCAAGTGTTCATTTACAAGCGTTATGAAATGGTTTTGAAGCAGTCATAGAGACACTTTGCATGAAGGAAACTTGGAGTCAGTAAGAGCTGTCATTATTCCATGTATCATCTAGGGGTATTGTTTCTCCACAGTTGTCATTATTTTACAAAGGTGTTAGAGGTGTGAGGAGAACGGGGGTATGATTGAAAGTACTTTCCCTGGTACCTATCCTGTGCAGTAATCTTCTGGGTGATGTGGAGGGTAACGGGTATGCTGGATACCCACCAGTGATAACTGGGTGGTACATGCTTTTGCGTAATTGGGAAAGAATTCCCAATAATCAGGAAAATTCTTGTGCAATAGGTTGTGTTTTAATAAACTGCAGTCTTGATTTTTTGACTGTTCTGCTTTTATTGTAGTGCAAGTGAGATTTAATCTTCAAAAGAGATGCAGTAACCGTATTTTTCAATAGTTTCTTCCTTTCCAGCCATTCCCACTCATTCTCTGCACTGCAAGTAGTTTTGAACAAAATGAATTATTGTGATCCCTTAGGGCAGGCTGCTTACACTTCTTAGCAAACAGCAGCGGGGGACCTACATTGGAGCACAACAAAATATTGTTTGCAGACATATTTGTTGGAGAAATTAGACACAAAGCTAGTTGCTGTCTCTTTAACATTAATACACCAAGAAAAATTGCAGAGAATTATAACCACATTCTACACCCCAATGAACTAGAGGAATATAGAATAAAAACTAGAATTAGTCTGAGCAAAACTGGTGTTGGTCTACGTACAAATAAAATACTGAAGCATTTTCTTGTTTTTTAAAATATTGCCAGAAATCATCTTAGCCTTGAAAATGCAGTTCTTCTTTTATCATTGTTCCACTTCAAAGCCATATTTTTTGCCGTTTAATAAAGGAGTTATGAGCCACATCCAACAATCTGTTCTTATTGCATGGTTAGGTATGGGCAAATGGTGGTCATAATCCCATTTTTGAGGAGCTGTGCTTAGTGGCGGAGGGAGCAGGCCACTTCTCCTCCTCACAATGTCCTTAGATATAATTGTGTGAAACTTGGTTGCAGACTTTCCTATTTCCTCATGAGTTTCTTTACTTTCAGTTTTTTCTGCACCCTGCAAAATGTGCTACTTTTCAGTTTGATTGGCTCCTTTAAGGTCCTAGCACGAAGCAGTCATTGCAAACCAAACTGTCTGGGAAACTTTACTTTTATTAAACTTTACTAAATTGAAGTTCTGTCAGAAGCAGGTAATGGGAATGTTTGCTGAATGCAGAGGGTTCTGATTGGCACTTTACTTTTAAACTGTGCCGTGTAAAATCAAAATGAACTTACTGCTATTGTTATTTTCGTGGTGAGTGAATGGAGTAGCCCAAGATCTCATCTGACGTTACACTTGCAAATTAGCAATGTTGTAATTCTGCGTGTAACGTGGTTGTGGAATTCATAGTACTTCTTCATAGTATGTTCTGCTCTTGTTAAAATTTCTCTCTTCTGTAAAATGCCAGGTAGACTAAAATTCAGATCTTGTGAGAGCTTTTATACTTAGACAGTTGATTTTTTTTGTTTGCTTAATTGTTGTTATTGGTCTGACTCAACACAAAATAGCCAGTGGCTTTGATGGTTTTTATTAGATTCCATAGCTTCACACTCTTTCTGGTTACACATAGAAGAAACTGAGCTCTACCTAAACAAAGCTGTCCTTAATCCTTAGGTACCTTCATGAGTTCAGTCAAAATCAAAATAATTTAACTCACACAAGAGGATGACTGAACATGTGGTCTGCCATGTAAGGATATGCTAGTGTGATATGCTTCACACTAGAATTGGTCCTCCGTATAATAAGAATGGGTGAAGAAATCGTCTTGTAAGAAAATGTAGTATTTAAGGTTGTTTATTCCTTGCCTGTTACGTAAACATAAATTACATATCAATGTCTCTTATTTGTTTTTAGGTAAAGTGTGCACAGTACTGGCCACAGAAAGAGGAGAAAGAAATGTTTTTTGAGGATACAAACTTGAAACTAACATTGGTATCTGAAGATATAAAATCGTACTACACAGTACGACAGCTAGAATTGGAAAACCTTACAGTAAGTACAGTATTAATCTAATTCTTCAGTCTCTCTGAGGTGATATTTACCTCCTCATCCACAAAGTCTTGAAAAAGATCGTCATGAATTATAGCAGATTATGTTCTGGACTTGGTGATTCTGCATGAAATAGTTCTTCAGCCTGTAGTTTGTGTGTTGTGGAAATGAAACTCTTAAATATTTATGAAATGTATCTGGGAAGACTACGGTCATTTTTATGTCTGGGCCTACACTGAGTGAGAGGGTTAGTTTGTCACTACCTGGGGTTTCAGAGTACCCTTTATAAAATCACTTAACAGATACTCGAGTGCTTCTGTGTTCTCAGTGAAGTAATTGCTCTTCCTGTCACTTAAGCTGCCTGACTGCCTGCATTTTGTTCTAAAGTTTATTTTTAGGCTTTGGCTTAAATCTTCAAGTTTTGAGTTGATGGCCTTTATCAGAAAGCAGGGAATGATTTAGGCCTGGTCCTGCAGTGAGCTGTAAGGAGCTCGGTACAAGGATCAGGCTACCAGCTTTAAGAGAAATAACTCTTCTTTTTTTTTTTTTTCTTCCGTGCAATATCAAAATGAAAGTGTACACACCATTTCCCACCCTTCCTCTCCCCTTCAGCATTGCCCTGTATTAGAGCAGTGAGAGCTATTCTAAAGCTCCTTGGGGAGACTGACTAAGGAAGAACATCATTAACTGAATGTAGGTCACTGAAGATATCTGAGGTCCTTGATGGTGCTGAGCCAGGTGTGTACGTTGTGACATGCTAGCCTGAGTGCCTTTCTGTCCTGCTACTGCTCACTGCTGGAAGACACGGTTATTCCTTTGCCCTTCTGTTAGCACCCTGTCAGGAAACGTGAGGCTACAGATACGAATTTGACTGGATTATACCTGCGTAAGAATTCAGTTGATGTAGTTTGTGGTTAGTATTAACTCTGAGTGGTTGTAGCTCAGTATCACAGGAGGATGTGAGTACCTGTGGTTTAGTAGCCTTGGAAAAAAGTTTCCAAGTTGGGAAGAAACCTGTAAAGGAACAGCTGTGATAGTGTAAGGACTTTTGACTGCAGAAAGTGTGAAGGCTTCTATAACTTCAGTTACTTCATTTTGAGAAATCTTCAAATGATGCTCTGTCATTAGAAACTGAAAGGCAATAGTCCAGCTATCTTGTGCCGATGCAAGTATTTGAACTGTCCTGAAGAACCATGTTATAAATAAGTAACTTTACTTATCCAGTTCCCTTTGGTCAAAATGGAGACCTTCACAATGAGGGGCAATTATGTGTAATTAGTTTCTTGGCTGCCCAGTGATAAAAGCTCCCTCAGACTGGTGGGACTTTGTCATTTGAATTTAAGTCAGCTGCTCTAAAGATGTGCTGGAAGCAGTATAGTCTGAGTAGCATGCAAACCTGAGGAGGCACCTGTCTCCATTCTGTGTAAATCAGAGCTATTTTCAAAGAAAGTAGCTAAAATTTTTCCAAAGGCACAAATTTGAAGTGGATCTAAAGGTAAAAATGTCTGATGCGTAAAGCTGTCTGTCTAAATATATAGGTGACTATTTGCCAGGAAAATGAATGAGGACTTGCATTTGTGATTAGACGACTGTTGTCGGCAACCGCGCTTTGAATACTTCTGACTTGTGTATGCAAGCTAAAAGGCTTCCTAAATATTGCTTCTACAGACAGAGGAAACGAGAGAGATTCTGCACTTTCATTATACTACGTGGCCTGACTTCGGCGTCCCAGAGTCACCTGCTTCATTCCTCAATTTCCTGTTCAAAGTGAGGGAGTCTGGCTCTCTTAACCCTGAGCACGGACCTGTTGTGGTTCACTGCAGCGCAGGAATCGGCAGATCGGGAACTTTTTGTTTGGTTGATACCTGTCTTCTACTGGTAAGAACTACTTATTCCCGATGATAAGCTGTTTCTGTAGAGTTACAGATACGACTTCACCTGTAGGCAGGGGGGAAATGTCCTAACTTAAGGGCAGAACTAGATTTCCTTTTAGTTTTATTCTGTCTGAAAGCAACTAATAGACAGAAGTTGGGCCTAGGCTGAAGTGGGTTTGGTTTGGGGTTTTTTTTTCCCTAATTATATTTTCAGAACAAGAATACAAAAAAAGGGGGAAACATACAATATTTTAAAGACCCTGTGTGTTTTCCCCACTCTGTCTTTTTAGAGACACAATAAATAATTGATACTAATTAGTATATTGATTCTTTCGTCTGGACGGGAGTCTGAAGGCCCTACAGACTCAATTATAGTGAATCTCATCAAAGCATAAAGAGTGTTTCAAACTTTTATTTTCAGATGGACAAACGGAAAGATCCTTCTTCTGTGGATGTTAAACAGGTTCTCCTGGAAATGAGGAAGTACAGAATGGGACTCATACAGACAGCAGATCAGCTCCGTTTCTCCTACTTGGCTGTTATTGAAGGTGCAAAGTTCATTATGGGAGATGCTTCAGTGCAAGTGAGTACTATTGACTGCACGGCCTGATGTAGTGAGCTGCAACGCTGTTGTCACTGTAGTAGATGTGTGGGATGAACAGAATAGAAAGAAACTTTAAATTTCATGCTTGTTCTGCTTCAGTAGTTTTTTTTATGTCATGAGGTTTTTAAACACAATAGTTTATGATCTGTAACAACCTAAAGTGTTGTATTTAAGAACCTTCCAAAAAGCACTTGTGATAGGGCAGGCGGCCTTGTGTGCTTCCCAACACTGTAATCGGGGTGCAGACTGGCTACATCGGCCTTGTCTTTCATTTCAGGTAATAAAAATTTTCTAATATGACAGAATTTTTCAAGTATTATGGTCAAATCCTGTAAGTTTGGTTTATGGTAAGCAGAACTCGAGCAACATGGATTCTATTCTGTGCTATTTAAGTTTTCCAGAAGTAGATTAGAATTTCTTGCATTTATAGCTGATGTTTTCTCAGTACTGGATGTAGCTTGGGCTTGGAGTTCTTGTATCTCGTTTTCCCCTTTTTTCAATGCAAAAGAACAGCCACTCTTAAGAATAAATGAAAAGGTAGAGTATAAAGACCCTAACATGTTAAAACTAAAATTTATAGCAGCTTGAATAAGAGAAACAGAGAAAAGCTTAATAGGACTTTTCCTTCCTGAAGGAACAGTGGAAGGAGCTTTCCAATGAAGACCTGGACCCTCCACCTGAACATACCCCACCACCTCCCAGACCACCAAAGCGAACCTCAGAAATGCACAATGGAAAGATGCATGAACACACAGAATTCTTTCCTAAACATCAAGTAGTAGAGGAAGAGATTCGATGTTCAGTCAGCACTGTGGAAGAGATGGTTCCAGATGGCAGAGCTCATTCATCTGTACCACTGACCACAGACAGGTAATTCTTTTAGTTTCCCACTTTTGACTTTACCCTGAAGATTGTCCAGTTGGCTTAAGGCACTGAGAGCAAACCTTGATCGAGTTAGTGAAATACTTGCAACCCATAATCTTTTTGGTAAAGGTCTTAGGCTCACGTTCTTTTAAAATCATGCATAACTTCAGCCCTCTTACAGGCTCCTGCTGGAGTAAAAGAAAAGGTGACAGCATAATGAAGTGGGTTAGTCTTGATGTACGTGCAGTAAATGCTAAGTTACAGAGGAGCTCTTTCGCCGCGTAGCTGAAAACTAGGCTGACTAGCTTTAGCCACAAGTAGAAATATGAAATTAATTGCAAGCAATGCTACTTTTGATGAAAGGAGGAAAGGGGGCACAAGCGGTAGAACAGCGGAGAAGCCAAGGTTCCTGCCTGCTTAACCACTAGATGTCACTCCTGATTTATCTGAGTGAGGGGGACCTGGTTGAAAATCTCGTGTCTTGGCGTTGCTGGCGTCCTGCATGTCACCCAGCTTTATTTAGAGCACCCAACTGAGTGCCACGCAGAACAAAAAACCATCAAAATGACCAAATAAAAAACAAACCCCCTTACACCCACCAGGGATAATCAAGAGCGGGTTTACTGTTCCCCAGCCAGATGATCTCCTAAGGATTTTCAGGTCCACATAGGAGTATTGGAATGAAGCGCCAAGTTTTAGAGTTGTCCACAGAACTCTAGAGCCGTTTCAGCAGAGGCAGCGGGCAGACTTGATGTAGTGAATTTAGCTGAGCTGGTGGGTGAGCGTGACTCTGGGAACTGGAAAATAGTGAGTGGTCTCTCCAGCAGTCTTTCTTCAGATGAAGCCTCCTCCTAATTTCACATAGCAGAGAGCCTGAGACCATGAGCTGAACCTGTTCTCTCCCTCCAAATTCTGCTGGAGGCCATGTGATAAAACAGAAGCATTTCCCTGCTCAGTGTGAAACAATGTTTTGATCAGGGTTTTTCTTAATTTATTGAGGAGATTCTGGAAGTTAAATACTCCAATTCCAAACATCTTTACTAAAAAGAAAGGAAATCTTGGAAATAGAAATGAACACAAATGGAAGCTTAGCTACAAAAGAAGGAAGTGTTGCAATAGTAGCACCTCCCTCTTTCTTCCCTCTGTGACAATATTGTTCTGTTACCAGAATATTTGCCTGGGGTGTGAGATGCCAGCTAATGTTTTCCACTCCTAATGAAGAGTCTGGATTTAAAGCTGGTGTCTTGTGTCTTTTCATTAGCTATATAAATCTGAATTTCTCAGTGAAGAAATTATTTCCTGGAAATACTTCACACAGTCTAGTTTAAATGAACATAAGATGTATCCAGCTCTAAAGAGCTCAAAGACTCAATTAATTTCCCTTATTATAGTCCCTTGTCTGAGGCAGGAGTTGAGTCATCCTCTGGAACTGCCTGTCTTCGTTGATTGTAGAGGCTGGCTAGACATCTATCTCTTGCCTTGCTGAAGCTAAGTCCTACCTTACATGATATTACAGGTGTACTAGGAAAGGCTGGATTTTGAATCCTGAGCTCCTTCAGTCTGTACTTGGGCCTCTTTTGTGACCATCGCTCCTGTCTTGTTTGGGACAGTGAGTCTGCAAGAGGGGACAGTGACACTTGGTAGGCAAGAGGGGAAGGAGTGGAGAGCAGAGAGACAGTCTGATGTGAAAGGATGTGGGACGTTGTGAGACTGGAGGGGCAGGAAAGAGACATTGTGCTGGCAGAAGTGAGGGAAGAAGCAGCAGAATTCTTAGGCACATTTGTTTTCCTGCCCAGATGTTCTGGTGTCTGGGATGGAAGTTTCCCAAGTTCTTCTATACTTAAGCTGTCAGCAGATGTCTGGGAAATCCCCCTGCAAAACATCCCCCTGGTGGTTACCACCCCACTGGTTCTCACAGGATGGTGATGCTCTGCTTTCTAAATCCAGCTGGAAGAAGTTGCACAGTAGATAAAAAAGATCCTGCTTAGTTAAGAAACCTCTTTTTCTATCCGCATACTGCCAGCAGGATGGAGGTCTAGTGTCTAGAAACAAAACCTGTTTGACAGGTTACAGGTGAAGAGATCTTCTCATCCACCATCAAACCTGTCGCAGTGTGTTTAACCGTCTTAGGTTCTGGCCGCACAAGCAACCACAGTTGTGCCATTTTCTGACTTCTTGGGCAGGAGCTCAGTTTTCAAGCCCTGTTGTTCTCCTGAGCTGGGTGTGGGCTTGATTTGTGCTGCTTCACTGCTTGTGTCTGTGCAGGTAGCAGATTCGTGATAAGTAGTGGGTGTAGGTGGTGCTTAAAACTAAATCAGTTTATTCTTTAAAGGGCACAGAATACTCCCAGAACTGTAATAATTAATGACAGGCTTAGTTTTGTCGTCTGCTGCAGCTCCTGATAGCAAGTTTTCCAGCTTTGTGGTTCTCAGTGGGTGAGGCCACGCGCTTTGTGCAGAGCCTGCGTGGATTCTCTTCTAAATGGAGATCTAGTACTGAACATTTATTTCTTTGTCCTTAAGCACTAGTCAAGACACTGAAATTCGGAGGAGAACTGTTGGTGAAAATCCACGTCTCTCACCCCACAAAGAAGAGTCGATGAAGTCGGAAAGCTCGGAAGAGGAGGATGAGAACGTGATGACAACTTGGAAGCCATTTCTAGTGAATATTTGCATGTTCACATTCCTCACAGCAGGAGCTTATCTCTGTTACAGGGTGTGTTTTCATTGATGGACGTGCCAGCAGGATCGGTCCCGCAGAAAACACCAATGACGTGTGATCGGTTTGTAATGAGCTTCTTTTAACGAAAGCTGATTGAGGCGTGTGAGCCTTGTCTCAGTGGAGGGAGATCTTAGGTTGAAAGGCCAGAACTTTGGTTAGGGCTTAAAGAGATAATTGATGCACTAGGGTTTTATCTAGCCCTGTGATCCCAAGAACATAATATTCTAATCTCAGGGCCTTAAAATATTCAGGAGTAAGCAGAGAAAATGCCAAATAGTCTGTTTTCCTTTCTTTTCCTTTTTTTTTTTTTTTTTTTTAACTAAATAATAGAATTACAACACATTGTTGTTTTTAGCCTTTTTTAAAAAGCCAGTTCTTTTTCTTTTGTGTTTAAGAAAAACTAGACACAAGTGAAACTTGCTTGTACTCTCCAAGTGTTGTAACCAAATACACGGCTTATATTGACGAGATCCAAAAAAAAAAAGAAAAAGAAACCCACATACCTGAAGAATGTAAAGTTTTTGGAAGGGGGAGCGTTGGGGAAAGGTGTTTGTGGTTGTTTTGGTTTGGTTTTTAACTTGCTTCATCATTAAAGACTGAGTTGTGGGCAGTGCCTGTGGTATTGGTATATTTAATCTTGGCATAACTGTTCTTAAAGAGCTTCTTGTTTTACATGTTTATAGAAACAGGCTTCTGCATTTGCTCAGGGTATCCCAACATGTCAAGCTCTTTCTCTTTTCTTTTTGTTTTAATGTGTCTCTCCTCATTGACTTGTGTTGCACTCTACTTGCACGTACACCTCTTTATATTGCACCATCCTTTGTGAAGCTGTTCTTACTTCTGTATTCTGGGTTAGGAGAGGTCGAGGGGAGGGAGAGAAACAGGAAGGGAAATTCAACCAAAACGTGTCCACCAGCATTTTGCAGCTGCGCAGCTGGCAGTGAGAAGGACCAGTTCTTAAACCTCAGCATTTGGAATGTAAAATGCAGTTTCACTCTCCATCTGCTCCGTAAGGAATGACGAGCTGCCTGCAAGGGCCGGAGAGGGAATGTACCTGGAGGCATTGCAGGTAGTGGACAGGAAAGCGTTTCAATAAGTCCAGAGCAGTTAATGCTGTGGCAGCTTCCTGAAAACATAAGAAGTTCCACAGAAGACATGTTGGTCTGCGAACGTACTACCAGTTGGCTTATGATGCAAGTGTGTGTGTGTTCTGCTTTTTTTAAAGCAAAGATTTAAAGTGCCGGCTTTTGTTTGGCTCGGAGAGCCGCTCATCGGTAACTGCCAGACGTAGCAGTGAGGGGCGAGCCCTGGGCCCACGAGGTGGGTTGTGGGTCTGCGCTGGGTCGGAGGGCGGCTCCGCAGCCCCGGGCCCAAACGCCACGTGCCTGTAAATAAGGATTGGGGTGCACTGGTAGAACTGTGACTGGGAGTCGGCTTTGCACGCAACAGGCTCACACAACGCGGCGTCTCTTGTCAGTACCAAATCATTAATAGTTCAAACAGCAATAGCAAAGGTTTCTTTGATTTTGTCAGGGAGCAGCGGGCAGGAGGAAACACACTGAGATTGTAGTGATTGAAACCAAACCATGACAGCTGATTTGTAAGTCTAATCAGTTCTTTTTATTTTCAGAGGCTTTCTAGATTCATAGCACTTAACCACCGCTATGGAGTATCTCACGGAAGGCGGTCTCCACTCCATATTTATTTTTGCAAAGCTCTCTGTCGAGGTAGCTCTTCCTTCAGTGACAGAGTTGGTGAATGTGGCAGGGGGTGGGGGGAATTGTTTCTATTTTGTGTTTTGTTAAGCTTGCATCAAGGGCTTTTCAAAAGTACAATAATAAATCCTCAGGTAGTACTGGGAATCGATACTTTACCTGTGAGACTGTTGGTCAGACCAGTACTTGAAAGGAGGAATGTTGTAATCAGTCAATATTTAGTTAGATTATTGGAAACATGAAAAATGAGTATAGACAAATGGTAATATATAACGGCTCATCTGTGTATTTAAGATACAGTATGTGATTGCTTTGTCCCCACTGTTCTCTCCCATCATCTGGTAGAATATTGTTCTAAGGCAACATTTGTACCCCATTTGTATTAAAATGCATGTAAAGTCTTCTAGTGTCCTGATAAAATACCATGTGCTTGAGAGGTGAAAGAACTTATATTTCTGCTTACTGATGTGCCCAAATTATATTTGCATGAACTGATCGTTACGTGGCTGTGGTTGCAGGGGTGTTGCTGAAGTCTGGTCGTTCAGCAACTGACTGATGTGCTGTTTACCAGGTACCATGTACTCGCCTGATCCTTGGCATGACTCCTTATTGAATTCTGCATACTCTGTGTAACCCGGGTGTTCGCATGGTTCATTTCAGCTGAGTAAGTGTAGTACAGACATTCCAGAGAGTTTATGAATAAGCCGTATCCACACCTCACCACTGGTCACTTGAGGCAATCGGAAGCTCTGTGATTTCGGGGTCTAACAGGCCGTGCTGCCTTCCAGCGGCACTGGAGGAGGGAGGGAGCGGAAAGCCTCTTCTGCAAGATCGCGGTAGCTTTGATCTGCAGAAGTGCAGCTCTTGAAGTGGTGACCCATTTAAAAACAAACAAACGCCTCTATACTGTTCCCAAGAGGGAATATTTTAAATTTTAGGCTTGGCAGGAAAGCAAAGCATCCTCTCTTTTAACCCAGATTGGTTCACTTGCACAGGGCTTACAAATTATTCTAACACGAAGGTTGCTGCCGATGATAAAAAGCTTCTGAACACCCCTTTCTGCCCACACATTTTGCCGTTTCTTTCATCTGTTCGAAACCCAACACTTGCAGTGCCCGGGAGAGGCGGTGGAATGGCCCACGAGCCCAGTGAGGTGTGTATAAGGCTTAGAATACTGAACTGTAAACATTTTTGTTTCGATGTCCTGTATGTGTATGTAGTAGTTTGGGTGTGTATATACAGTAGCGTTTCAAAGTGGGTGTATTGGTTAACCTATTCTTGGAAAATGGAAAAATATCCACGTTAAACTTGTTAGGAAGTTAGTGAGCTGCTCTGCTATATGCCTTAAGCAAATATTTACTCATCAGGTCTTTCTTTTTTACAGATTGCCATAGAATAAACTTTTTTTAAAAAAATACAAAAACAAAAAAGCTAAATGTTTTGGTATAATACATTTTCAGGTATCTTGTCTTTTGTGTAAGCCGCTGCGACGACCTCACAGGTTATAGCAAAATTGTACAGTTTTTCAATTTCCCATACAAGTTTTCAGTTCTCATTTTAGTTGTAACAATAAAATTCTTTTTTTAAAGAACGGACATGAGAGTCTTATTGCTGCCTGTCTTCTCCGAGCAAGAGCCGCCGTCTCCTGTGCTGAACCCACTGCAGAGCTGGGCTATCATGACACGTGCTGGGGCTTCTTGGAGAGGACGATTTCAGTGTTACTGTAAGAACTCACTTGTAGGTCAGAGCTCTAGTGAAAAAGCGTAAGTGTAATAAGGATCCTGTGTCTCTGCTGCCTCGGGTCTTCACTTTAAAATTTAACTCTTTTAACCATCATGGCTGTGAATCAGTGTAATATAAAAAAAGGAAGTAATTCTGAAGCACAAATGTTTTCTGCAAGAGTTTTAGTTGTGCCTTAACATGAAACTGCAGTGGTTGGGTGACAAAAGTTTACACGCTGCAACAGCTGCAGCCATCACATTTCTATGGTGTTTGGATTTAAGTGTTTATGTTTTCAAGGAACTCTCCAAATGGAGACGAGGTGCTTGAAAAGGGAATTTCCAGCAGTTCCATGAGGAGGTACAAGAACAGTAGCAGAGGGTGTTCGTGCCGCACTAAGAACGGGACGAGTAGAGGAGAGGGGCCTGGGGAAGTACACAGTCTGCCAAAGCAGAACTTCTTCCCTTGCTTTTAAATAAATCCATAAATCATAATCAGAGTTCCAGCACAGAGAAGCAGCCCACTAGTTTTACTTCACTGTGGCTTAGGATGCCCTAAGCCCCCTGGTCCTATTCAGGACTCATCAGTGAAGAGTTGAGCTGTACAAGCAAGCCGTGTGTTTCCAAACTAAACAGCACCAGCAGGACAGTAGCTGCATCCGTCTCAGCAGAGCGAGCCTGAGCTTTCCACAAACAAACAGCGCAGGGCGTGCAGGACGTCCTGCAGATCCAGCCAAGGTGCATGTGAATTGAGGATCTTAATTCCCTTTGGGGGTTTATTGCCTCCTGCCTACCCACAGTGCTACCAGCATGTCAGCCTGAAACAAGTTCCTGCAAGTGCTTCAAATGTTTTATTAGAATTTTAGAAAATAGTATGAAATCCAACAAATAAATACTGAATAGAAAAGCAATGTACATATGAAAAAAAAAGTATATACACACAAGCCAAACCCTTTCAAGTATTTTACCTGAAGCCAGGCCCCTCTTTAGGGCTCCCCTTCCACTATATTAAAAAAGTGTGGAGCGAGGAGCCTGGCAGTGGGTGTGCAATTCTGAGTGGTCTGGATCTATGACTAAATGAACAAATTTAAAATTAAAAAAGAACAACACAGAGCTGTCCCTACCTTCCTGCTGTAAACAACTGAGGATACACTCTGTATAGATCCTGTCAGTCTTTGCCTGAACCTGTCCTAAGCTGCAATGGTTATGAAGAAATTGGCTTTTGAAGCAACTTAATTGAACAAGAAAAGGAAACCACCGTGTAATGCTGGTAGCTGCTTCTACTGCCGCTGGCAGTTGTTGATGTCGATGCCCTGCACTCTGCTAGGTTCAAGAGGGACTTTGGGGAAGTGATCACTTCTCTTTGAGAAATGCCAAATTAATAAAATGCTTTATGGGAAAACAGATCATATTGACTTACGGTTTGTGAAGGGGATTTTAATTCAAGGGACAACCTGGTTCCGTATTCTAAGGGTTCCTAATAATTATTTCTCCAGCACTTGATATTTCATGTGCATTTGCTTTCAAAAGCAAATGTATTCCAGTCTACTTAGTGGAGGCTGCAAACTCTCCCCGCTTTGGAAATCAGCCTGTACTCTGTCAGTATGCGGCAGGCATAAAGCAAGGCATAAGTAAACCAGACACTAATAAAAACCAAAAAATCCTTGGGTACCCCTAGGTGGCTGTGAGGACAATAGGATTCAGCTCCTCGTGTTCTCCTATTAAAATACTGTGATTTCAATTTCAGCCTCTTGTACGGTTCCTCTTAACTCACAGCAAATCCTGTCCATTTTCTCAAAGGCTTGCCTTCCCTTTTCACCTATGGAGAAGGAGAAAACACATCTCAGTTAGAAACACCCTGAGCAAAGCAATACTTGAGAAACACTCCTGTTGTGCCCTCATTCAGAACTAACAAGAATTCTCAGAAATGTGCTTGTCACTGCTTAAGGGAAGAGTGTTCTGAAAACTGCTAGGAGCCACCATGGAATGTCAGGACTTGCATAAACATTTCCACGTGAGTAATGACTTGGAGCATCACAGTTGGAAAATTTGTTTTGTAATGCATGTGAATCTGAGTGTTTCTGTGAAGCAAGCCCGGAGTTCCTGACAACTAAGCATGAATGTGAGTGGTTTTAGGAAGAACAGAACAGGGAAATTGCTGTCTTGTAGATAAACTGTAGATCCTCTCTAGCAGTTGTGCACTTGGAATATTTAGCCTAAGCAATTCTCGTTGCCCTCAGCAGAAGCACAAATACAGGACAGTAGCAAACTGGGAACACTGACATTCCACGAGCAGCTCAGCTCCACTCTAGCTCTACTGAATTGAGGTGAACTAGTGGTTCATGAACCAGTACAAACTCATGCAGTTTGTACTCTTCACCCCTCCAGTATTCAGAGTGGAACTATTTAAAGAAGAATAAGAACATCAAAATTAGATTTAACCTGTCAGTTTGTAGGCAGCTAGAAGAGTCTGAAGAGTCTGCTGTGGTTTCGATATACAAAAGATCTCTAAATCAGTTTAGCTAGTGTCAGAGCTAGAAGAGGCTTTATTGTGAACTGGCAGCTGCAGGTGTCCTTTTTAAAACCTGTAGGAGGAGAAAACTGCTGATGCAAGTACTACTGGTAAGAAGTGCTCCAGCAGCACTGTCAGCACTTGTCTTCCACCTTTTTAAAAAGTTTAATGGTTCTTAAAGCACTTTATCCTACAGGAATTTCCTTGGTCTGGTTCTACAACCTTTAATGGGAGCCTTTGGTTATTATATGTGGTACAAAGTTTACCTTAACGGTTTATGAAACTTTCCCCTTGTCCTAGGCGTGTTCAGGCTGAACCTCAGACCTGTTCTGGTTCTGTGTTCTTTCACATTACTTTTTCAGAATCTCTTTAAAGCTGTATAAAAGACTTACCAAAGGATAGCGTCGTCTCCCTGGCTGCATTCCTAACTTCCTCTGTTTCAGACTGGCACAGGCGGGCAACCTGCTCAATACTCTCAACGCCCTGTTTAAGGACAGAAACATTTGCAACAGCACCTTTTCAGCAAGCATTTTGATGAATATTTTTTTGCAAGGCAAACAGGTTCACACTAACTCATCTCTTCTCACATCTGAATTCTACTGTGACCACTCTCTTCTCCCCCAATGTATCAGCTTGCAGGCAGTTTTTCTGAGCATGATCTCACCTCTGCTACTTTCCTTCCTGTTACAGCACATGAAAAAAGTATAAAAGTTCCAGGGTACAGTTCAGTGCTGCAGTGCCATCAAATTAGCACGAAGCAATCGGGACTTTGACTGGAAGAGTTAATGCAGGCTTTGCGAGGGCAACAGTTGTTTCACAAATCTGACTTTGAGAGTGTAAGACTCTGATTTGTGGAGCCTCTCCTGTGACTGCCTGTTCGTAGAAACTGTACTCACAATAATCCCTTGTGTGCAAACAAACCCATTACAGACTTGTGGATATTGGAAAGCTTCAAATCTATTCTGACAGTTTCTTATAACAGAAATACAAATATTAATTTATTTTCCGACTGTAATCACCTATTGGTTAAAAAACTATGAACTTACTTAACTTTGAATTTCTATAGTTAAAGCTTTAGAACTGACTCCATGTAGAGCTGACTGTTGCTCATTTTTCTCACGCTAGATATCCTCCAGTCTCTGTTGTCCCTCACCACTGACAATACTGTAGAAATTAGAAAACATCCTTTCTGTGATTGTACTGTGCCTGTCAGATCAAACTGGGACACTTCGAAAAGCCTGCAGCTCCCTCTGCCTGCTGCCTTTTGAATTATAGCATTTATAGTTCAGAACTTTGGCAGCCAGAGAATTCATTAATTCCAGATACAGGGAAGCTGAAAAAGTAATCCTACCAGCTTAAATTAAGTAAAAAAAAAAAAAAATTAAAAAAAAAAAAAAGCTAGATACACTTTTGCCTCTAGCAGTTTTGGCCCGACACACAGAGCAAAAGTAGAGCTCTAATTACTTACTCTGAGGTTTTTAAGGGCCAAACATGCAGCTTGCTGAAGTCTTGCATCACAGTTAGGTAAAACATCAGTGTAAAAAAAGACAGCCTAAAGGAAAGAGAAGAAAAAAATAGAAGAAACATAACAGTAACCATGCAGTTCAAACTCAGACTGACCTTAGCACTGTCTTAAGGTGAATAGGGGATCTCAGGAAATCACTTGCGTACTGATGTAGTTCAGCTTCTAGTTATTAGATCATTGAAGTATGGAGAGGACAATAGAGCTATTCTAGGACAAACCAAGTTCCATGTATTTCAGCCTCTATTTTGAAAAGCTGTTAAGAATCACAGTCCTTACCTTTTCCCTGAAGTTCCTGTTTGCTGCTGCACGGGAGAGGCAGGATGTGGCTGCTTTGCTGACGCGGTGGTTGTCATCTAGCTGTAAAATCCCAAGTAGCTGTAAAGTCTGCGGTAGAGGCTGGAGTTTGTTCAGTCGCTTCCCTTTCAGTTTTTTAAGAGTCTTCAGCCGCCCAGGGCACTGTAGCTCCTCAATCAGCATCACTAGAAGTTAAAAGATTCAGCTTCACTTACTGACAAAGACATCGTCAGGAGAAGACAAGCCTTTCTCTAATTCCATCTCCTTTAGCCACACGTAGTTATTCACAAGGCTAATAAGTAGCCAAGTGTGGCAGGAAGCAAATCAGGACAACTGCCCCTTTGGCCATCCTGTCTTTTTTCTCTGCCATTGTTTCATTTCCTCCTATGCCAAGAGTGCCTGAAGAATGCAGCAGAAATTATTATTTCACAATATTACTTCACAGGATGCACCGAAGACCTCGTCCTTTTAGGATCCAGGTGCATTGAGTACAACATATAGAGCAACAGAACTCCTACACTTTTGTCCTAAGGACAAGCAAGCTAATCCTAAAATAAGGAAAATGCGATCAAGCAAATACTTTTAAACATCTCTGATATATCTAGGTGTACTGGTCAAAGAGAAAAGCCTTTATCTTTTAAAAAAACAAGAATCCAGGCACTGGACTGAGAGATTCAATTTGAAAAGTATTCCAGGTCTCTTTCTCTGACTAGCAATGCACAAGTTCACTCCCCCACCAGATGAGTCAGCTGCATCAAAATAAGACTGAAGATGTACCAATATCAGGAGTATTTTTTAAATAGTTCTTGTCTGATACAGACTAAGTTTTCAAGTATTTTCATATGCTGGACTAGGCTTCAGCAAGACACTGGCTACTTCGTGCTGGAAAATGCACATTAGTAACCTCTGAAATGTTAATGCCGTTATCTTTGTCTGATTATAGCTGCTATAGTCACGCAAAGCTACAGACATTTACTCAGTCCTTGAATCTAGCTGTAGATTCCTGCCAACCTGGTTTCGGCTTTAACTTCAGAACACCACAGAACCCACATTTTAGGGCACTGACAATCAACCCATCCTTCACCCCTCTGTTTGGTTTCTACCTGGTTAAACAGAGGAATCAAATATGTCTTTTCTGTTCTAATTAAAACTGCATGGTCATAAGGGGAATTATAATGGAAAGAAGTTGTCAGTGGGCTGTTTCCCCACTCTGAAAGCGTATCTGGAGTAGTAACCTGCAGCACAACAGTTAGCTGCTGGGCTTGTGAGCGCAAGCAAAGGAGTAAAGCACTGCCATTACCTTCTCTAGCAAGCTTTCCAAAGTGTTTCTCCAGGCTGAGAATGTGGTGTTTCTCCAGGTAGCTATAAAATTGGAATAAAGTAACTGGTTCTGTTTGGAGGTGCAGAGCGGGGAGCAACCCATCACAGGTGATGATCTGTTCCAGTAACCTCTGCAATACTGAAAGTAACAGAAAAGAACAAATGAGAAAATGAAAGGTTGATTAGATGGAAACTGCTTAAAACAAGTGAGTAAATAAGTTCTAGTTAATTTTTAAAATCTACAAGGACAACTACTAGCCACACAATAGAATGAAACCAGAGTGGCCTGATGTTCAAGAACAGACTAGTACCTGCTTCTAATTGACCAGGATATTTTTCCTTCACTTTGAGCGTCAATGTGTATTTTAGTGCATGACGGAATCTTTCTGCTGAAGCAAACAAGATGTTGCCAGGCTCTGCAAGATCACTCCACATCTTCAGATAGTGCTTCTTCTTTTTAGTCTTCTGAATAACTGGGAAAAAAAAGCCATCATATTTTAGAAAGCTAGTGAGCTCTAGTGGATTTTGGATTTTACATGAGAAATTACGCACCAGATGGCATATCTAGAGATGTGTCAGCATAACTTGTATTTGCCTCAAATAGATGGCTTTGTTCAGAGCCGGAGATTTGCTGCCAGTATGTAACATCTGCAGGCATTGATTTCACCAAGCTTGGGCTAAGCTCCTAAACTGTCATTGTGAGACCTGAATGAGATGACTCACAGCTCTCCTGCCTCTCATTATTCATTTTACCTCAGCATCTGAGTCAAATTTCGGAAGAACTTTCTGCGAGTTGAACTGTCTGCACTCCTGCCAGCAAGAGATGTGCTGTTCCCAAGCATTTTAGAGACCCTGTCATACGTACTTTCACAAGCGGAGAGCTCTGAATCTCAGTGCATGGGCTAAGAAAAGGCTTTCTTTCATTAAACACTTCAGAAGAGCACTTTAAGCAATACCCTGTGGTTTCTTGTTATCATTTAGACTCTGTTATTTCTCACTCTTACCTACAGCGATGCGTTCTGCATTTTAGACTCCTACATTTCCCTCATCACGTTGTTCCAAAGGCCCTTTGGAGCCTGCTCTAGAGAACAGTTTATTCTCACATCCTTCAGGATAAGATCTGTCACCACATGCTTCCAACTAAAATTTGCTTTCTTGCCGCTACATTTGCCAAGACAAGAACAAAAGCCTACAAGGTCTCCCACTGTGCCTTTATCATTTTGTCATATGCAGCAGTCAGTGGAATAATTCAGCAGGGGGAAGGCCTGAGATGGGAAAAATTGCACACCAAACTTTTCTTGCAAATGTGTAGAGAAATTGGGCTGTTTGCTTACTAAATGAAAGCACAGGTATAAAGGAGATCTTCATTAAGGCTACTCTGCTGCGAACTCCATCAATAAAATCCCTGTTTCTAAGACATAACAGTTCAGCTACCACTGCTTTGAGCCAAACTTCTTCAAAGCTCTTCCTTCCTTGCAGAGGAATAAAACCAAACAATGAGCCCTGCTTTTTCTAATACTCTAGATACAAGAGCTGTTTTAATTACGTGCATGTCTGTAAGGAATTTAGAATGAAACCTTGATGCTTCTAGGCAAGCTCAAGCAGAGTTACCTGTACCTTTCACAAGCATTGGAATAATCTAGGTACTCACTTTCTCCAACAGACATATCCAAGACATCACCCAGCACTCGTGTCTGCTCCGACACTTCTTCCAAAATGCTCTCCTGGACAACCTGGGCAACATTTGGTGACTTCAGTTTCTGAAATGCAACATGCTTGTCTGAGTAGCTGGAACAAAGGCAGTATCAAGCTCAAGGTGAATGAGTATTTGTTTTAGAATCAAACTTCTAAAATCCATGAGAAAACACATCAGCTGGTCTCAAAGGCCTCTTTTCCCATTGCATCATGGACAGATCGTGCCTGATTGCAAAGCTCCTCAGCAGAATGAGATGAGTAAATTACATGACACTGGAACAGGTTGTCCAGTATGTGACAATGTGACATTTTTCTCTGTCCCTGCTCATTGACAGCTGTGTAGCAGATCAATACTAACTGCTGCACCGTCCTCTGCTGCCCATCCTCATCCAAGGATGATGTGCTTGAGCACTACAATCGAAATTTGTTGAGGAGTAAGGTCTCAAGTGGAGATAAGAGTTCTTTCTTGCCCTACACACTACCAGTTTCTTTCTAGTAGTAGCACATACACATGTATTCATTACATTTTTGGGACTCAATTTCTGTCTGAGTCTTTCTACTTTTATAAAAGAACCAGCTATATATTCAGAATCAATTACAATTGGTGCCCTGGAAACCCATAGGCTGCTCCTTACCTGCAAAAGACCTTTGCACAGCTTTAGATGAGTTATCAAAAGTGTATCTAAGTTGTCATCACCAGTAGTTACATCTCTTGTTTCTGTTCTCATGTCACAGCTCAGGGACTGAAGTGCATTGTCATTGTATGTGCTGTTAAGATAAGGGAAAAAGGAGTTAAAACATTATGTCATACCCAAATCGAATATGAAGAGGTGCAGTCTTAGCAGCCTTAAAGCAAGTTGCAAAAGTGCAAACCAGGTGGCATTTAACAGATAACACCATTTGTATTGCATTTAAAACATAAAAACATAAGGACTTAATTTCTAAAACTCATTTCAGGACAGCAATATCGGATCACATGATCTCACAAAATCTCATTTTGGAGAATCAATACCAGGAACAGATACTTCCAGATAACAAACTGAGTTGCTGGCTAATTTGCAGCAGGTGAACTACAAAAGAACATTTACAGACAAATTCCTTCATGTAACTCATGTAACTCCCACTCAATAATACTGGGAGTATAGTCTCCCAGGTTTGGGCTCGTAGCTCTAGAATGCAAGTGTCAGTGCTACACAGTTTGTAAAATGCAGATTGAATTCAAAAGAAAGAATGGGCAGAACTGTAAATTACTCATAGCTCTCTCCCTCCCCACTGCAGAACTGTTCAGCATCATCCTGATAAGCCTGCTTCCTGCAGTCAGTTTCTAGCAGTCCTGCATGTATCATTCTGCAAAGTTTTCCATAATGCAGTTTACATTTCCATCTATTTCAACCTGGTAGGCTTTCTAAATTATGAATCTCATAATATTCAAAAAAATGGGTTTCTGTCCTGGATGTTTGACCAACAGCAGCTCTGCACCACTGTTACTTGGGCAAGTACAGTGTACCTGTAAGTGATCCTGGGATCAGCCCTCCTTACCCCTTGGCCCCTGTCATGAAGCGCTGCAGATACATACCTGGTACTGGCAGTTCTTATGCTTCCAAATAGTGAGACCTCATCAGCACTACAGTCAGCATTTAAAAAGTCAAAACTTTCCAGCACTGTCTCCACCATTAAACTTTCCATAGATGAATGTTTGTGATGAAGTGTCTTTAACTGTTGATGGAATGGAAAGAAAAATATTATTTGTACTTATCAAACCATTTTTCACAGGTTCTTTGTGGTTTTTCAAGTCACTGCTAATAACAAATCAATTTGCTTTTCTGATTTCAATCATAAACATCAGGCAAGTTAGCTCTTGGCACAGCACTCCAATCTCAAAATAACGTTGCTAATGAATCTCAAAATATGCTTTAATATTTTGAACATTCTGTGTTCTTTGGATTTCTGTGCCTCTTAAGTTTGGTATGAGAGCTGATTTTCTCTGCATCTTTGGCCATTACTGCAACTGTTTGCAATCTAGAAGTAGCGATCTCAGGGTTCTGTTGCATTCCAGCATAGTATCCAAGAACTTCAATATTAAGAGTGGATTTCACAGGGCCACTAACTTTCTCCCCCTTGGAAAGGCTGGTTTGAGAGAACCTGGTCTGTTTTATTTAATCTCTATTTTTAAAGCAGTTGCACTAGAACAGGAAGTCGATGCAGTCTTGTTAATGTAATTTATTCTCCCAGACATCAGATGAAATACATCATCTTAGTCTCCCAAGTTTGCACACTGGCCCCACATACTACAATGCTAGCAAATTTGTCATCTAACCCACTGCTTGCAGCCAGCTCTTATTCAGGACCTTTCCTCTAGAAAGAAATGTTTTGAGCATCATGGGACTTGTCAGACAGACTGAACTGCCTGCAAAAGCTAGGTGATCCTGGAGAAACATTAGGTTTGATGAACTGATGCAGTCATCTCAAAGTACCCTAAACCTGAAAAACATCAAAAAAATAGAAGCAAACCAAAATGCAGAAGCTGTGACATAAAACTTATATTCTGCTTAGCCAAGATTAATTTCCCTTTTGACTGTATGTAGTTTCTTAATTTCTTTTTTCCAGATGATTGATCTGCACACAGCATTTGAAGGCTGCCTCTGTACGTCATATTGCTCCTAGTGCTCAAGGCTGCCTTTTTCGAGTAGTGCCTGACCTCTGCTGGCCAAACTTACTTTTTAGGAACATGCCATGGATACATAATTAAATCAAATCTACCACAGGGTCACAGAACTTCTACAGTTTTA